>LR737390.1:6620443-6640846 GCA_902655005.2 Marronus borbonicus
TCTACGTCATTGTAAATAGTTGCTAGGCATCTTTGCAATTAATAATACTCACAAGAAATAAATAAAACAAAAATAATAAATACGTTTGTGGTAGCAACGCTCAAACGAATATGTAGAAAATATTTAAATTTCATTTTCTTTTAGCCGAAGAAGATTATTGCGCGATATATCATGTCGTTTTCAATTATATTAAAAGGAGAGCCACGAACAACAACAGCGGGAATCCAAATTTAGAAGCTGCTATACAAATACACACATACTTTTTATTTTATTTATTTTAGCGTAGTACACTTCGCAGCTCGTACGCAAAGATACGGTATTATTTTAATTTCAAAGCGCGGATCCATTATCTGCGCGTATACATATGCATGAATTAGTATGGAAAATGCGAGCATACATGTACGCGTGTATACGTAAGCTTGTTCTGTATTTTTAGCCACCTAGGGTAACCTACAAGAAAGAGAAGCTCAATTATATTCACGTATATCCTATTGCAACTTTAATAACTGTTCTATAGTTTGCCGTTTGTGTAAAGTTGTACCTGTTTTAATAAAGCAAAGTGATAGACTTCATACGTTTGTAATTTAAACGCGTTTTTGCTTTAAATTATCCAAACGGTGTAAAATATAAGGAATTAATTCTTACATAATAGTATTTCAATTGTTTCTGGAAATATACTGTTGGTTTACAGAAACCATTTTAAAAATAAAGGGCAGTACTTGAACAAACCTCGCCTTCGCCTCAATTTATAACATTTCTCTGAGAGAGTACTTTCTTACCTAATTCTAAGTTTGAAATATACTATTGGCTTCCGTCGTTAAATTATAAAAATTCGTAATTTCCTTGGTATTTCGGACGTAATTAAATACAGGGTCCGGCAAAAAAGCCTCCCCTATTTCAAAAGGTAGTTACAAACAAACAAATATACAGAAAAAATACTTTTATTCGTAAACAACAAGTACTATGCCATTTTACATGAGTTAGTTTTAAGAATTATGTCCGGTAAATGGCGTCCTCCATTGAAGCAGACTTTCCCGGAAGTTGTCCGTAGTCCTCCATGTAATTTCCCGTGGAATGGCAGCCACTTCCTGGGTGATTGCCTCCCTAAGTGCTTGCAGAGTTGTGAGGCGATGTTTGTGCACTTGAGGCTTTAAGTGTCCCCAAAGAAAAAAAAATCACAAGGTGATAAATCGGGGGGCCAAGCGATGTTTCCTGGTAAAGAAAGAAGACGACCAGGAAACAGCTCTCTCAAAGAGAACGCCAAGAGATGTGAGCTGTGACTTTTGCCTCTTCTTGGTCTCCAACAAGCTGGTTAAACTTAAGATCGGAGGAAGCTCTCTATCATGTGATAGTAGCGATTTGAAGTAACCATTACCGTTCTAAAAAATATGACCCCCGCCCACCAAATTAAGTAACGACCAGCGTACAAGAGGGCTGTGAAGAGGTCGTTGGTGAAGTTCCGGAGGGTTTCCTGCTGCCCAGTATCGAAAATTTTGTATATTTACAGTACCTGATAAGTGAAAGTGGGTCTCATCAGAAGAAAGCAAAACAGTGCCAGGGGGAACGTTCTGAAGGATTTCCTCACACACCACTCTGCGAGTTTCAAAATTTCTCTCACTTAATTCTTTGGCAACCATCATTTTGTGTAGGTGCATGGATGATGATATGATAACCACTGTACCATGGGGGACCTTGATGTTCCCAAGTCAAAATATGTTAAGTAATTAGCGTATTTAGACATAACATATTTGCAGATAAATAACTATTAGGTTTTAAAAAGTGAACGTGCGTGACATCAAGATCTCCGTGATGTAGTGGTTAGCGCAAGCGAGAGGTATCAGATTCGATTCCTTACCGTTACGAAATTTCATAATTTACAGACGGAAGCCAAAATATATTAATTAATTAGTCTACTTGGCGTGTAGATTAAAAATTATCTGCCGAAATATTATGATTAGCAGATAAATAACAACTAAGTGTTCTTGACATCGAGGTTGGAGTGGTGTAGTGATTAGCACAGCTGCCCGGCAAACGGGAGGGGATTCCTTACGATGGAAACATTTACTCAAATATTTAATTACGTCGAAAATATCAATCATTTACCGACGGAGGCCAAAATAAATTAACAGAATTCATTTTTGTTGGAAAAAAGTGAGATTACAATTCAAAAAAAAATCTATTGAATATTTTCGCCTACTTATATAAATATTTTATTGGTTACTTATTTGTTGATTGAATTTATTTATACAAAGTTGTGTATATTTTCAAAAACCTTACTTGTCACGTAGTTCTTTAAATAAATAGAGCGCACAGAAAGCATTTCACTCAGTAGATTGTTTCTAACTGCGCCCATGTAATAACCTATTTTAAATATTACTATGCTTTCCATAAGCATCATCCGGTATAGATGCAATGTATAATGAAAGATTGACATGTAAGTTTAGAAAAAAATTATATAAATATAGTTTATTTTAAATGGTGCTCCCAATACATCATACATTCAGCATTGTAAAAGGGGCATGATTCATATCTATACAACTGAATGCAATGAGGGTTTCAGCCTACTAAAGCTGAAAATTCCCCTAACTATAGAATATAGTACAGGTATAGATACAGGTCAAAAGGGTGATAATAACTTTAATTTCTTAATCTGAACTAATTCTTTAAAATATTCATTTTCTTTTTAAGTACAAGAGAGTCGTATTAAATTCAAAAAATAATAATATATTGTAATTGGATGTCTGAGACGGAAAGTGGTTAGAGTAGAACGATAGAGTGAAATAGACATATGACCGTTAGGCATGGCACTTCCGGGCTAATCAAATCGCTCATAACATTTACATGTAATTTTTATGTGAACCTACCTCACAGTCCTTTCCAACTTCTTAAAGCAGCCAGTAAACGGAGAGGACGCCGTTTAATTCCTATTCTTTTTTTTTTCTTTGCAACGGAGGCCGTCTTATCCCTCATCGAGGCAAGACGCTGCTTAAAATTTCCACATTGAGTTAGCGTCACCTTCGTTTTTCCTAATTAAGTCAGTTAGAATGTAAGATTAGTCCCGAGAGACCAGAAATAAAATAAACCCAAAAAAACGAGTTTTCTTACCAGTTCATGTGTTACTTATTATTATTTTCGTACATGCCCATTTATCTGTTGTTTCTAAAAATCACACAATACTCATTTACAGAGGTGGAAATATTACACTGAAAATTGGTTTATATCCTAGCCTAACCCAGCCGTAGTTCTAAGTTGGCCCGGAGACGGCATTCCGGTTTGGTTAACTTTTAAGTCTTTTGATTAATAACTTGGCAGAAGTTTTATAATTATATGTATCGGTTGTTATTTTATTTTTATATTTGCTATTATTGCTAATAAATTATTGTTGTTGATACATTGCTTTAAATTATCTTCCATAAAATAATATCTAAAATATAGTCATATGTTTTGGCAATCGAAATTCATACGTGTATATCAATTTAGCAAATAAATTAAAGACATTAATAATCAAGTATAACTTACTCATCTTATAATGTAATTGTTCAACGGTGAATGTAACAGCAACTAATTTATTGTTTGATGAATATTTAATAAAGCTTTGAAAGCGTCGGATAGAACAATTCTCCGCAAGTTACAAAGCTAGGGATCATGATTATTTAACTATTTCATACACTTTAGGAGCTCCTTGAATTTTCAGAAAATGCATATACATTAGAACCACTAGGCTGGCAATCAAATACCTTTCTAAATAATTGCGGTCACCGTTGTTGTTTCAACTATGTGTAGCTTCTGAGCTAGTACGAGGTGGTCTTGCTTCGTTGACAACGAAAGCAATGCTTGGCTGATATTTCCTTGTCTACGACGAATGATCAACCGACCACAGAATTCTACCGCCAAGAGAATGAAATACGTGGTAGTTCTATAAAATATTTTCTCGTACAGTGCCCGGCAAAATTATGGAATTAATTTTAACTTTGTCCCACTTCTACTTTTCAAGTAATGAAGTAAATGATTCCTTCCCGATTCTTTCTGTCTAAATTATACCGTCAAAACTATAAAGTGGAAAACAAATTTTATTAATAACAAAAGAATAAGGATAAATATTGTTATTCAAGAAATTAAATGATTGTTTCCTTTAAATCAAATGTTCGAAATGCCATTCACCGGCTTCTTGACAATAAGCAAATCTACGTTCGCATTTATTTTGTATATTGCGAACACTTCTAGATTTTGTCGCCTATCGACATAGATTTTTGCTTTTAAATACTGCCACACGAAATAAATCAAGGGCCACAAGATCTGAAGACTTAGGGGGCCATTCTATTGGTCCTCGATCAACCTCCCAGGGAAGCAATTGTTTAAAAACTCGTGAACAGGATCATCTTGCTGAAACCAAATATCACCATTGGTTAAATTAGGATCTTCTTCATTTGGAATTCTTTCTCCAAGAGTAATGTCTCAAAAAGTCCAGATATAGCTGCATCGCTGCACCATAAGACTTTCATCAAAGAAGAAAGGACTAACGATTCTATTATCAACTATCTCTTTCCACACATTGGCTTTATCAAGGTGCTGAGTATGTGCTTCAGTAGTCCAGTGAGGATTCTCTCTATTCCTGCAATTTTGCGAATTACTCTTCTATTTAGGTTAACGAAGCTTCATTCGAAAAGAAAATTCGGCGAATGGAGCGTGGATTACAGTTGCGTAAATCGTGCATTATATCACAAATTCGCATTCGGCGATCAAGGGCATCTAACAAGAATCCACCCGAGCATTATACATTCACTTATGCAAACGTATTCGAAAATCAGAAATATCAAATACTGCTATTTCCATACATTCGAAAATTATATGGATAATAAACAGAAATTAAAAGTAATAATCATACGCTACGGCATTATCCTTCAAATTTTCTGCTCAATTATCTTTTACTTTTTAATATTGCATGTATAATGAATAATGAAAGACACCTGTCGTCCATGAAACAGATGGCGTCTATTACAGTTACATAAAATACTGTGTGTTGGTATATACGTATGTACATACAAAACCTTTATATACGTATGTACACTGCCGTTCAGTGAAGTTCGGTCATACGATAAAAATCTATTATATCACACTGTATACAATTATTAATACATAAAATTAGAAAAATATTAAGCATGCACTCTTTTCTAAGGGATTAAAGCCATAAATTATTATGTAAAGTAGAAATATTGCGACAACCACAATAAAGTCCCTTTTATTATCATTCGAAGAATTTCTCGGAAGTACCGATCTTTTGAAACGGGTCGTTCGGGGATTATTAACGAACAATACATTTAGGAAATATACCGCAGTATCACTCTTGTTTATTTATCACAGGCGTAAAGATATAAATTTGCTTCATTTTACTGTTAAACGTGTGTTGGTGTGCATCTGCTGTTTTTGCGCGAAAGTTTTAAGAAAATTTACTTCAAAATACACGTGGCAAACCTACCAGTGTAGAAAAACGTTCACGCATTATTCACGCTGTTTGAAGAAGGATATTCGGGGCGACAAATTGCTGAAAAAATAAATATGAGAAGTTCAACAGTAAATGACATCATAAAGCGATATCGAACAACTGGAACTATAGAAAATCGTGTTCGTCCCGGAGCATCTAGGAAAACAACAAAAGCTGAAGATTTGAGAATTGTATTATTAAGCAAACGCAATAGAAAATTAACAGCGCCACAAATAGTAGCCGAAGTCAATCGCGGCCGTGAAGAACAAGTTTCGGCGAGTACGGTAAAACGTCGACTTCAACAAGCGGACCTTCATGGACGCATTGCCATTCGAAAACCCTTATTACGTCGGGACAACAGAGCAAAACGGCTACAGTTGACCCGTTCTCATCTAGATTGGTCGTTAGATGATTGGAAACACGTGCTTTGGAGTGACGAGTCAAAGTTTGAGGTTTTTGGGCAAAATCGACGAGTTTATGTCCGAAGATCTAAAACCGAAAAGTGATCCCGAACTGCATTGTGCCTACAGTGAAGCAAGGGCGTAGTTCCGTGTTAGTGTGGGGATATTTCTCCTTTGCTGGGACGGGAGATTTATGCAGAGTGCAGGGTGTAATGAAGAAGGAAAATTATTTTGCAATACTCCAGAATCATGCAGTGCCATCAGGATTGCGTATAATAGGCCGTAACTTTACATTCATGCATGACAACGATCCAAAACACACTGCGTTAGTGTGTAAGAACTATCTCAAGGAACAAGAAGAACAGCATACCCTGAAAGTAATGACATGGCCCCCACAAAGCCCAGGTTTGAACCCTATAGGGTTGTTGTGGGATGAACTGGACAGGAGGATCCGAAAAATATGCCCAACTTCACAAGAACATTTACGGAATATTCTGCAACATGAACGGATTAATATTCCACAATCCGTTTTAACAAAACTTATCGAAAGAATGCCTAGAATAGTTCGAACGGTGATTAACAGCAAAGGAGGTTTTTTCGATGAAAAAAAAATAATGTTCAGTATGTTATATTAGGCCAGAATAACTTTTTATTTATTTATTTTTGTCTTGTTTACCTGTACATACAATAAAATTGCATTTTGTTTTTAGTTTCGTTTGTTTCTGTAACCTTTTCATGTTTTTTACTAACCGGCCGAACTTCTCTGAACGGCAGTGTATGTATAAAACACGATTTATACTTTATCTACGCGTATAGCTTCTAGGTACCAAGACATATTTGTCAAGCAAGATACGCTATACTACCTAAAACGTAGCGCTTTGACACTGATTTAAGGAGGATAATATTTTTCTCCTTCAGCTTCTGGGTATCTTGGAGCATTTTTCTTTTTTTATTGTGTAATACTTGAGTCCTTAGTAACGCTAGTGATTGATGCTTCTTAGTAACACTAGCGAGGTCAACTACGGGTTGAGTAGATATTAAGGACCACTATTATATAACACAATTTCGTAAAAAGCAATTAATATAAGCATAAACAAATTGCCTGATCGTTCTAAATTTATTCTTAAATATAATTATTAAGCTGAGTAGATACAGAAATAGGAGAAATTTAAAGTTCTAAAACTAGTATAGCTGTTACGTTGTTGGGGTTTGAACAACAATACCGTTAATCATCTGCTTCGGTATCTTCTTTATGAAGAGGGAAGATTAATCGCCTTCATGTAGATATAAGTGTATCGCAACGTCCATATACATGTATGAGATTAACAATGTTTGTATATGTGTAATACGAGGGCCACAAGCAAACCCTACCGGACCCTGAGCGTCTCGTCCGGCGACAGTAACAAAATCCAATCACTACCATCCATATTTATTTGGTACCACGTCTCTAGTATCTATTGTTCCGTGCTACTGTCTTCTACATAAATGACAAGGACTGGACATAATGTGCGATGGCTGAATTTGCCGAAGTTTCTAAAAAATTCTATTTTCCTGCGTATTCGTAGATTTTTGTAGAAAAATACTACGCAATTGAAACGCCAGTGTTACCAAACATTATTTATGAACGATTTTGATAAAATAATTATTTTTTCGCTAATATTAAAACAACGGGTGTACTTTATACGTTTGCAAAAAAATAATGCAAAGTACTCAGTTTAAAACTTTTCCATACCAAAGTACCTTCCCATTTAATTATTATCCAAGCATGTCTTTTCTTAGAGCATAATTGAAACTCTGTTAGAACAAACAAAGCCTCGCCCTTTCTGAGTAAACTAGCCTTATCATTTATATTAAGTTTTAATTACGGAGATAATTACCATTATCCTAGTTAAAAAGAAGAAAATAGTATCCGATCTCCTAGTATTTCTATGTAACGTTGTTAGTTAGCTAGCTAATTTCTTCCCGTTGGCATCCCAAATCAATTTACAATGAGCAGTGTCAACACGGAATCATCTCGGTCATTAGGAACATCTCGACCAACCCTTCGTGTCAAAACTTTGGGGCAGGGAGTTTCGCACGTCGGCGAAAATTATCAAAGTTTCGCCCCTTCACGAGTAGTACTAGTAGCCGCCGACGACTTTCAAAATAGAAGTGTACGAAACAATTTCCATGTAGAGGGAAAGCCGATGTGGGTATCTACCGGCACGTATACGGAGGAAATAAAGTTTCCGAGAAAACGGTTTTATCGTAATCCCATTTTCAATTCTTACGTTCATCTTATCGCATCCTTTTACGTGCACTTCTATTCGGTGTCTCCTACAATGAGCGGCGGCAAGCTATGGTGCAAATTCGAAGAGGATGCATGAAATTTTATTACATGCACCTATACGAAAAGTGAAGAACCTTTGGAAAATCTCCAGTAAACAAAGGTGGACTTGTGTGTGCAAATACTTACTCTTAATTGCCAACAACTCTCAAGCAGGACAATAACAGTGAGCACGCCATTTTAAAACGAGTACATTCTATACATGTGAAAGTTTCCGTAAATATGGAACCATTGTACACATGGATAGGTAAATTACCGTTCCAATCCCTTAACAAGCCCGTTTAATTTGAGTGTTGGACGCAATTTAATTTTATTTTTTATTGGGTTACATACAGGCTGATCCATTTTCTCGCCTTGCTTATTATCAGAGATAGACTTAACTAAACTTGGCAACGTTGCTATGATATACGACGTTCGAGATTCAAAAAATGTCCTCTTTTATCTCTAGTATTCTCATTTGGTCTTGCAGAGAAAAACTAAAGCCACATTCTCAATGCCACTTTTGATCTTTTTGATCTCGGTTAGCCATTATCAACTTTCTTGTTTCTTCCGGCGCTTGTTCCCGTCAGAAAGTCTTTTTCTCTGATTTAAACCAGGTTCAACATCTCGACAAAAGTTTTCGATATTGAACTTTAATTGAGGAAGAAACCTTGTCCCTTCATTGATGTACGACATGTTCCTATTACGAATGAAACGATAATTGAAAAATTTGACCGTTTGAAATGTCACTACTACCTTATTTAACCTTAAAATAGCTTGTTTGTCAACTAAAGCATATCGAAAACTTTTTTATTACAGGTACTTGAAATTAGAAAGAAAAGCTCTTTCTGGCGGTATCTAAATCCAATATATCGGCGTTAATATGAAAGTTGAGGATGACCAAAGAAAACCGGAACGTCATATAAAAATGTTGAACGGGTTCACAGCAAATACAAAATTTAACAACTTTATCGAATTTGAACCTATCCCTTATCTGCAATAATAAGCGAGGTCTCTGCGGTAGGGGTTGAAAATTAATAACCTTTGAATCATTTTTTTTATTTCTAGATGCGGCGATTTGTCGGTTACATTCTTAATTATGATCCAAACAACGTTCCTGATAATGTTCTTGGGTCTTCTAATTGGGAGTCTTCTGGGCTGTCCATTGGAGAGTTTATACGTAAATTCCAACAGTGGATTTCTCCTTCCCGCGACTTTGCTATGTGGCACGAGTATTTGAAACGCTGACTTTATTCGGTGTTTGCGGCGGCTTATATAGTCCCCGGCTCCCTCCCCTCTCGTCTTCCCCGAAGTTTGATTAGTTTCGTACAATTCCAATTACCTAATTGGACACATCTGTTTGTTTCAGCTGATTTATCTAAATTGAGACATTAATGTACATAATCAAACCTCAATTAGACACAACGCACTGTTTAGATACCTGCAAATATTATTATATTTGAAATTGACATATTTTTCTTATTTCAGCGTTTGCTGTGGTTACAAAAAAAATAGCTTTCAAGAGTGAAATCGATGTTAATAATAAATAAGAACTTCAATTGATTTTGAATGATTTTTTTCGTTATATTGTTCCTGAAATGGCCCGAAACTAGCATTCATCGCATGGCTTTCCGAATACATATAAATTCAAGGAAGTAATTGCATCTTGTACGATAGAAACATTTCAGATAAATTACAAATGCAGTGCATACATACCAAATCCAGAATAACGAAATTTATGCTGCTGGCAACGATGTGTGTGTGCATATACATTGCACGCTGATTGTTATTTATTGTATATTTGCTGAAGCTACGTTCCCTTACTGCAGTAAACTGTTCTTACTTGCTTTAATTAAATATCCAGGGTTCCTAGCAGCATTCAGCTTGGCAAATAGAAATTCTCATAGGATCGTAGTGGTTTTGCTCAATTACAAAAGTTTTGTATATATGTATATTCATGTTACTAGCATTTCCTTTTTATGCTTGGATAGTAACTAAACAGGCGCAAGTTAGTACCTCATTCCCTTTCAATCTTTCGAATAAAGTTTTTTTTGTGGTTATTAATAAAACTAAATACATCCCTGTAATATTTTGTATATACAGTGAGTCCACCTAGTACATGGAGGAAGGATCATTCCTTTCTTCAACAATTTAGAAAATGAATTTTCAAATAAAAAGTGTTCGGAGACAGGATTTTCATAACATGAAGATAATTCATTCCGTTACACACGATACAAGTTTTTTAAATGGATTCGACTTTCTTCAGCATTACCTATAACCATCTAACTTAGCTTTTGAGATAGTTTGAGATTTTTGCGAAACGCCATTCAGTTTTTAATGTCCTATATCGTAACGTTATACGTGCTAGAATGTTGATTCAAATTTTATTCAATTAAGTATCTCTTTGAATTTGGAACAGTACATGGAAAGAACGATTATATTCAATTCGACAAGATGTATTTAATTCTTTTTAAATGAAGCACCACATATATTCGCACTTGAACTAATAGAGCTCTTCTAGAATATTTTTCATGAACATTCCTTTATACCCCAAATGCATCTTTCTTTAATAAATTAAATCTGGAGTTTTTCGTTTAAAATTATAGTGCTGCGACGAAATACAGTAAACTCTAGCTTCGCTAAAGATATTCGTTAAAACCACCGTGCAGGATTATCTTTTTTGACACAGTTTCAACATCTACTTGAAGTAACAAGAAACAAACATTGAACGTTATACAAAATGTTCCTAAATGTTCAACAAAGTACAAAGTATGTAGAAAAATAGTACTCGCTTCAATATTTGAAGCGAGTACTGTTGAAACTGTTTGCATAGATTAAACTCTGCGGATTATTCTTAACGAATACCTTTAGAAAAGTAAAAGTTTGTAATACTTCATTGCGGCACTATTTATTTTACCAGAAAAAAAAAATTAAATTATCCCAATTCTTATTCTCAAAATACTGAAGGAAGTTAACATGAATTAAAAAGAACTATCCAAGAACGTAATAATACAGAAGGTATTTCATTTAAGAAACCAAACTTGTATAACGCGAATATTTTTTATTTTAAAACCTTTCCTGTGGATTCCTCAGAAAAGGAATTATCTTTCACTCATGTATATATTGTGCGCAAGTCACGTACTCCATCACCTAGTTCTTCCGTACACATATATTACCTTTAAATTAATTATTCAATACACAGCACAGCGTTTATACACGAGCACAATAACGAAATACTTCCTCTTTGAGTATTACCATCTTAAACGACGTTAAAAACGAGTTTTAAATTAAACGTTACTTTTGAAGAAAAGTCGAGAAGTTCCGCAATTAGAACTTAATATTAGCGTGTAGTTTACGCCTTGGGGAACAGTTAAAGTGGATGGAAGTTTGGAGAACGAGATACACAAGCATCTCTACACATCCAATAACAGTCGAATAAGTTACGCTACTTTTAAGTAATTAGTCGTGCAGTTATTGACACACGCTCTATAGCTTTACTGTAGCAGTTAAAATGGTGGAGTCAGTGCACGCAACAAACGGCCAAGGAAGTTAGAAAAAAGAAGAAAAAACAATTTGGAAAAAGATTAGAGATGACTAGATCCTTTTTCCAGAATTTTCCGTAAATTCCGGAATATCATCTTAATACCCTTTCGCCGGTTTCTACACCCTTGTAATGTGTACGTTGCTTACCAAAAAATTATTTCTGATGTGTTTAATGCATGAGCTTAGTTTAAATTTGAAAATTAGAGACTGAGGGGATATATTATGGCGCCGAGTTATGTTCTCGTTTCCTCGGTATTACGATTAACTAGAAACTGAATAAAACTCCCGGATTAAAGAGGCGGTAATATGTGAACCTACCTGAATGTCCGTGACTGAACAGTTGTAACTATGGCGCTAATCAATCACAATATATAAAGGTAGAAGATGATAACGGCGTGCACTGTCGAAGAACTAGCTTGCTGTGTAATATGATTTCTTCGCAAGGTGTTGCTTTGATAATCTTTTAAAATTATAAATTGTAAATGCGAGCGGGACCTTGTTGTATGTCGAACTTCAGTGTCAAAATTAACAGTAGTAGAGAACAAGTAGCAACACAATGCTCATGCAAATAGGAACAAGACATGTTTACATTACTTGTTCCTGCATGACATTTTTTTTTGTTACATTGTTGCTGCAAAACTTAAACGGTATCACTCGTCTATTGTTCTCATATTGTATTAAAGAACAAATTATGTTCATTTTTCAAAATTGTTTTCTCTAGAACAATGAACTCGTACTTGTGGTAACTACGTTAAATTCTGTAATGATTTTTTTACAAGACCTTCGTCCCAGTAAGCTATTTCTCTGGCAGTAGGTAATGGTAAAGCCAGAATAACGTAAATTATGGAAATCTTCCCGTTTCCAATTACCCGAACAAAATCAATACACACAATTATTTAAACTTAACGACGTAGGAAGAATAGAATAAGCAAAGGCGGAAACGATTTGATTGTTCTACGATTGAATTGAGGCAGCGCCATCTATCGAGTTATCCGGCGCGTAACCGTCGTAAATCACATTTTAACATTTTTACACGCATACTTTCTTCGAATCACGAAGACGTCCTTTATTTTTTTTATATCTCTTCTACCTTCGGCAACGCGGTTAGATAAGAAAAGGAATTTATTCACTGCCATCAGTTGATCGTTTGTCATAGCGAAGGTGACAAATTCCGCAGGGGAATCCCAGCAGAAAATTTCATATCGTGAGAAATATGGATATTTTCCGAAGGTTCTTCGAGGGAGTTTTAGTGCGGACATATCCATATTAATATGTGGATGAATATGGGTATATTTAGGAGGATTTTTCATTTGTAAGTTGTCGAAAGTTAACTTGGAAATTTTGAAGAAATATTTGGTATCGGTATTGCATTTCTTGTGAATATTTCTCACTGAAAATCAATCAATAAGTTGGAAAAATTATATTTCCGTATAATCTATCTAATACACTTGGTTCTCAAGACTACGTAGCGTTCATTCAAAGCAATTGTTTTTAGCCTAATATCCGTAATAAGATTGGCCTCTGTTTCTCTGCGTATTTAATAAAATTAATGTTACTTTTTTGGTCGTAAAGGGCTTCATCAGAAAATGCCTAGAAACAATAACCAAAAAATATAACGCTAAGGTAGCTTAGTTTCCTCCTGGTATTAATGGAATAATTCACGCCAAACGCAACAAAAGCGTTTCTTTAGCACTAGAGGGCGCCAAGAAATGTCGAGTTTGTCGTTTTGAAAGTTGTGGCATTAACTGTGAGGAAACAGCGATAGAAGGTAGAGATATGAAAAGTACTCTCGAAACCACGCTGATGACGCCGGGTAGGCAGAAACATGTCCGTGTGTTAGTGTAATTTTTTTTGTCTCCTTTTGTTGCGTTTGCCGTGAATTATTACATTAATACCAAGAGGAAGCTAAACTGTCTTAGCATTATATTTTTTCGTAAAGGGCTTGTTTAGCAAATGCTTTTGTCTAGTGATTTTTTTTTAGTGATTTAGTGATCGAACAGAGTTAAGAACAACTTACCTGAAATAATGTATTTTAGCTGCCAATTTTCTATCATGAATACAATCGTCATTATGAATATAAACTAAAGCTATTTTAGAGGCTTATCTTTGACCCCATTGTTTGAATTCAGTAACCTTCGTACTAACTGCTAGTTACTTCGTAGCCCCAGAAAAATTTAAGTCAAACTTCAAAGTATGTATAATGTGATCATAAAAAAACGTAGTCGAGAGAGCCGCGCTTTTTCTTGAAATATTTTTTGTGTTGGGACTACATCTCGCTATTAAGTCTTGTCATATCATATCAAGGTTGAAACTTGTAAATGCTCAAAGTAATTTCTTCTGTTTCAATGGAAATCCTTGCTCGTCGTTTCATGTTGTTGCATGCATTGACGAGGTGTTGAGAGACGTTATCTTATAACAACGTTTTGAATTGTTTCGGTAAATCATCGGTATTTCTATAGACTGTACACTTTAAGTGTGAAAAAATAAAATAATCTCTAATGGTTAGATCGGGAAAACGTGGAGGAGAATCTACTACCAGAGGTTGTTTGTTTGTAGCATGTTATTAGCTGTGGCGTTATCTTGTTAGAAGCAACCATCTCTTAGTTTTGATCTTGAAATTTGAACAAGATATTACGATATCTTTCTTCAAGCTGCTATCTAAACACCAACCTTTTCAAAATACAATGGTTTCTACATCTTTACATGACGGTTTTCACTGAACCATATACGCATGATTTGTTTGCTAATAAATTCATTAGATGTGAAACCAAGCTTCGTCTGAGAAGAAGGATTTGACCATCATTCAGGTGATTTTCTACGTGATCAATGTCGATCTTGGATTGATATTAGATCCAGTTGTAACTAGCATAAAGAACGTTTCAAAGAAAACATAGGTAGCACTTTCGATGGATTTTTTTAAGATCACCCATCGCTGTTTTTCTAGTAATTATAGTAATTTAATTTATTTTTTATTAAATGCGTACGTCAAAGTGTTGAAAGCGTGAAAATCCATCGAACGACAAACCACGATTTGTTTTCAAATAATAATCGAAAGCTTATCGAATAATAATATTATTTGACATACTTGTTGTACTAAAATTTATTTATCTTCATATATTTCCGTAATTCTGTTTATTATAACATTAAAATAAAAGCGTACAACCATATGCTATTATTGTAGATGAATTTAAATTGCTTTATGAGCATTTTGCCTGTTTGTTAAAACAGCTGTATGAATATTTAAATTTAATTTAAATATGTATGTTAATATTGTGTCCCTTAGCGTAACGCTGCAAGCTACAGATTACATCTAAACGTAAATATCTAGTGTTGTTAATTATACGAGCAGTGTACGAAAAATTTTGTGCGCGTTTATTCGCTAGCTACCATGAACTGCTGATGTTTACGGCAAACTTTATAAGGCAGGGAATAATGACTCTAATATTACGCGCCTTGGATGAAATTACGAGGGTAGGTAATTATGAAGATTTAATGGTTTCGTCTTCACCTTCTCTTGTGTCCGTACAACGAAACGAAATGTTAAAAAAGTTACTTGGAACATAAAAGGTAGAAAAAAATAATTTTTTTATTAATTAAATTCAGTTTCACGAGGATGGATTGTATTATTAAAATATTTTGTATAACTAAGGGCGATTGGAAAAAGAAACACTTGATTAATACGGCTAAAGATTCAGCCTTGGAATTTTGTAAAGAAAGTGAAAATTCAATGCAATAATAATAGGTTAAATGGGTCGTGGATTTCACTGCAGGGGTATTGTCGACTCTGTAATACATCCCAATCCGTTCTTGAAGGGTTTCTTCCAACTAACCTAAAGCTCTCATGTGTTGTACTTGTTTTTAAAAAGGTGGTCCGACGAATGCCAAAAATTATGGACCTATATCTATCTTTAGCATATTTTTGAAAGTGTAATTCATGGGAGAATCTTGAGCTCTTTACATTTTTTCGCTGGTTTTTTTGGTTTCGCTGGTTCGCGTTTCGCTGGTCTATTACGAAGACGCTAAGCCTAAGCAATTTCTTTTTTTGTTACTGTCCACTTCAAAAAACTATACTTCACTACTCTGCGCGCACAATTACTATTACTAAAACTATTTTTGCTTCTCTTCCTATGATAGCTTGAATTGTAACTCCAACGTAGAGCTCTGTGGATACCGTTTTCATCCATTCAATCCAGAAATTCTTTCACAAATTATTACGGAAATGTTCATATTATCTATAATAATAATAATATAACTTTGATATGTAACAGATTTACGAAAAAAATCCAATAAAAGGGCGAAATATATAGAAACAAAGAATACAACGCAGTGTGGTATAAACGAACTTCATATTACGCCCCTACGGTGGTACAAAGACTCAGGTTCGTGCTTCTGAAGGAAACTGCCCTAATCAGTACCACGAGGAGAATACACACTATCAGAGGTGCTTAAAAAGTCTCTTGTGCACTACTTCAAGAAATAATTAAATTTTTGAAGGAACCATTGAGTAATACACAGCATTCAGCGCACCATCGTCGATAAAATTCTTACAAATTCGAAATAGAGATCCAAGTGATTTATGAGCTGAGGAAGACGCAATCGAAGAAAACGATAATTGTGCATCCAAGAGTACACCAAGCCTTTTCCGATGGTAGCATTAGACACGGTGTAATCAAATACATCTAGATGAATGGAAAGCGCGAAGGTGAGAATTGCACATTTATTCAAAGAATTGAAGTAATTCTACTATAACTTAGGATCGTCAGCATAGGCGAGAACGTTACAATCTAAGGAAACCAAAGATCGTTTATATAAATATTAAAAATAAGTGGATCTAAATTTGAACGTTGAGGTACATCATTGGACGTAACGAAAGGGTGGGATCATGAAGTTATGATTGCATCACAGCTACAACACTAGGACAAAATTCAAGAGAACTTGGACATTAGCACCCCATGATGGATTATGTCGAAACCTTTCCTGAAATCTGTATAAATTATGTTCTTGAAGTCTTTTATCAAGCCTCTCACTGATATACTAAGTAAGCTCAATCAAATTAGTAATAGTAACGTGATAAAACTCGTAGTATATTTGGTAAAAACGCAGTTTACAACATATGGTGAATGAGGCTTAGCTATATATAACTTTTCAATAAACAAAACAAATAACATTCCACAGCATCCATGCTCAGGAAACATTTTAAAATTATATTTTATTCAGAGGTGCATCTAATAAGCGATCGTCATGAACGACCTCGTTTCAAATAAACACAGCTTCTCACATTTGACAAATATTCCCAAATCACCCAACGGGAAAGCGATAACCGGATTTCATCGTGTATGACGCTGATAAGGCTAGTTGCACCGATTGCAATTACTGCTTGGACTAAATTGTTTCATATTGTGAGTATACAGCCCAGCTTAACGTAGCTTAATTAATACATGAACAATTTAGCGAATGGTTCATACATACACGACAAATGTTATTATTTAATAAGTCCTAACGATATTTGATATTCAACGCAACTAATTGATAATATGCTCACATAGACATCCTAATCGTAATAAAAGTAGTAAAAGAGCTGCGCTGAAACTGAAGCTGGAATACGAAGCTAATTAAAATATCGTGTTATTCTATCGTTCCTGTCTATTTTATAAACTGTAACAATGATGTGGATATTAAATGTGTCAGTTTTGATTTGCAGCTGGCTTTTTCTTCGCTACAGTAAACAAAGCCAAATTTCATTTGAAAGAAAAAGCAGCAATTCAACAGATTTCCAAGTTTTTATGAAAACAATATTGTCGATCTCACGTTAACATGATTCTGATGTTTTGCACACCATTACGTTCACTTAGTTCTTAACAGCATTCATTTAATTCGAAAAAAAGCAAATGCTTAGAGTTACCTTTGTAAGTAAAAGCAAAGAGTTGTCATAAATTTTAGTTGCGTTCAAATCTATTTACTATCAGTAGCTAGCTAACAATACTTTGCAGCCTTTTCGAACTGTTTCTAAATACGGTGTCGCTCATTGATGAAGTGCAGAAAGCACTATTATAGCTGCAGGACATGATAAAATTGATATGGCATCGAAGATTGCAAGGAAAAAGGAGCCAATGTAAAAATTCTGTTAGAATATTTAGAACCTGCGTCCACATTGCAAATTCACTGTTGGTCATCCTTTAATTGAAAAACAGGTTTTGCCTGTAAGAAAAGTTAGTTTGGTTCTGTAATCTCGTGATACCCTAATTTTCTCAGACGTGCGTAAAATGCTCAAAATCAAATATTACACTACCTTGTTTCTTGGACCTTTTGCCCGATAAAACGGAGTGTGGTAAAGCAACTTAAGATACTGCACCTCAAAAAATCTCCAAATTTGTTCCGTAACGGCATTTGCTGTGGCTTCGCACAAATCGCGGCTTTCATTTCTTGTTTACAAAGCTACTCCTAGACAATGAATCCAAGGCAGACAAAACATGATCATATGAGAATCATTATGAGGATCATTATGCAATTTTTATAACTAGCGTCTTATTTTCATCTGAAGAGCTTGAAAAACTTAGATAATAATAACGAAACGGCGTGCAACATCTATTCCTAATTTACGCATAGTACAATTCTAATGGTGAAGTTGTACCAGAAAATTCAGTCCTACGACCTCCTTAGAAATAGTACGTATGAAGTAAATAAAACAAAAGTAAATTAAGGACGCTTGTGGGTTAACGACAAAATTGTTTCACCGTACCACAGAAGAACTAGCGACCCCTTTATCATATATGTTTAACAAATGTTTAGGCGAAAGTGTTTTTTTGGTTTGAATTGAAACTTGCAAAGATTGTGCCAATACAGAAGAAAGGAGATATTAACGTATGCGACAATTACAAACCTATTTCCGTATTATCACGTATTTGTAAGATTCTAGAATTATCGCGAAACGTCTGGTTAACTACTTTGAACAACACGAGCAATTTTGCTCAAAACAATAAATAAATTAGTAACATCTGTGATCACGACATTGATATCTCAAATACAGGAAGCATTTGACGAACATCAGTCAGCTCAATTGAATCCGTTATTCTTGAGCAAGACATTTGATACAGTCGACCGTACGATACTTCTCAACAAAGTATATGGCATTTCTATGGTATACGAGAACTGCAATTGCAGACGCTCGAATCTTATTAATCTGGAAGAAGACCCATGGCAAGTTTGCAAATTAGATCTTGCGAGCAATAAATGGGGGTACCACCACAATTTGTTGTTTAATACTAATGAAAAGGTCTGCCTTTATGCCGACGATACCTCCATCTTAGTCAAAGGCAAAGACCGAAAGTGTTGTGTTTAGTATCAGGAGAGATTATGTCACATCGAAGGGAAACTGGTAGTAATCTTACGTGGGAAGAACATATTGTAGCTGTACGTAAACGTTTAATGTAAAGAAAGCTCAAGAGAGTGGCAACGAACGAAGCAACAAAGATATTTTATTTTAGCTGCTTGCGCTTTAACATATCGTATAACGTCATTTTATGGGCACGTTCTCCGGGTTTTGGAAGCATCTTGTGCCTACAAAGGAAGCTATTCGGGCTGTATGTCGCCCGAAACAGAGAGACAACTATACATAATACTTTACAGAGCAGAATATATGTACTGACTGCCTGCCATATAAATTAGTATTAGCATCATTGTGTTATGGTACAAATGCCTTTCGTCACTGCAACTTTGATACATTTATTGTAACAAAATGCCCTTGTATGTGTTAGAGTAGGTGAAGGCTCTTAATAAACCTTAACATTACTCTAGGATCTTTATCCTTCAGTTCAGTAGATGTCAGAAATGGTTAACTGAAATGTTGTTGTCGAGTGCGACTGATGGCAACACATTTGCATACAATCTGGAGACGGCAGAAGTCTCCAGATCTTCTTGGTATAGGCGACAGATCTGATCTGCAGCTTTTACTAAATTGAATAGGTAATATTTTAGGGCTGCAGGACCTGTCCCGCCAGCAATCTAAAGTCTCCTTTGCTGAACGATAGCACTATTTTTGCTGTCTTAGGCAAGCTTTCACCCGTTTTTGTCCTGCAACACTTTACCAGTACGAGGTCTTTTGATTGTCCTGCCATGTTTTAATTACTTACTCTCTTATAGGCCACAGAAGGAGTTAAGACCGACGAAGGGCATATTTGTTGCTTCTCTACCCAGCTTGTCTGCTTTTCATTATCTTCGATCCCTTGATTGGGACACACACCAAAGCCGTATACATGCAGTTTTATTATATGTGTACGACAATGTTGATCGATGGTAAACAGGTGGAGCAGCAAGTACCATACCATCGCCAGGACGTAACATTATGTGGAATTTTGTGGTCCTAAATTATTTAACAAGATGCCCATAAGACCTTCCGAGTGAAAGTTATAAAAGTATAATCAACAAGTACCTAACTACTAATAGTGTTTATAACTACGATAAGTTCCTCAATAATACAATATCAGTGTAAATGTTTGTCTGAAATCTTCTTGTCTGTTGTTATATACAATTTTATATTTACTTTTTTATTAATTTATTTATATTTTGTGACGTTTTAGTGTACTTGTTTTATAAAATAAATATACATTATTATTATTATTACAAAATATCAAGAATAATATTATGGTGCGATTCCTTAGCTTGGTTCGTGTTAC
>LR737390.1:6645846-6703713 GCA_902655005.2 Marronus borbonicus
TACTTCCTTCTGATTGGACGCAAAGCACAAAAGGAGCTAATCTCCATAGCCTTTCGTGAATGCTAGGCATGGGGGCGCTTCAAGACCTGGTCTTTGCTCCTACACCTTTTCTTAACCTTTATAGAACTTACCTATAAAAATTAGGCATACCCACTTTATTTTTTACGCTATTCATAATCCTGAAATTCTTAAATGTACACTGCCGTTCAGAGAAGTTCGGTCGGTTAGTAAAAAACATGAAAAGGTTACAGAAACAAACGAAACTAAAAACAAAATGCAATTTTATTGTATGTACAGGTAAAAAAGACAAAAAAAATAAATAAAAAGTTATTCTGGCCTAATAGGTATAACATACTGAACATTATATTTTTTTTTCATCGAAAAAACCTCCTTTGCTGTTAATCACCGCTCGAACTATTCTAGGCATTGTTTCGATAAGTTTTGTTAAAGCGGATTGAGGAATATTTATCCATTCATGTTGCAGAATATTCCGGAAATGTTCTTGTGAAGTTGGGCATATTTTTCGGATCCTCCTGTCCAGTTCATCCCACAATAACTCTATAGGGTTCAAATCTGGGCTTTGTGGGCGCCATGTCATTACTTTCAGGGTGTGCTGTTCTTCTTGCTCCTTTAGATAGTTCTTACACACTAACGCAGTGTGTTTTGGGTCGTTGTCATGCATGAATGCAAAGTTACGGCCTATTATACGCAATCCTGATGGCACTGCATGATTCTGGAGTATTGCAAAATAATTTTCCTTCCTCATTACACCCTGCACTCTGCATAAATCTCCCGTCCCAGCACAGGAGAAACATCCCCACACTAACACAGAACTACGCCCTTGCTTCTCTGTAGGCACAATGCAGTTCGGAATCACTTTTCGGTTTTAGATCTTCGGACATAAACTCGTCGATTTTGCCCAAAAACCTCAAACTTTGACTCGTCACTCCAAAGCACGTGTTTCCAATCATCTAACGACCAATCTAGATGACAACGGGCCCACTGTAGCCGTTTTGCTCTGTTGCCCCGACGTAATAAGGGTTTTCGAATGGCAATGCGTTCATGAAGGTCCGCTTGTTGAAGTCGACGTTTTATCGTACTGGCCGAAACTTGTTCTTCACGGCCGCGATTGACTTCGGCTGCTATTTGTGACGCTGCTAATTTTCTATGGCGTTTGCTCAATAATACAATTCTCAAATCTTCAGCTTTTGTTGTTTTCCTAGATGCTCCAGAACGAACACGATTTTCTACACGATGTTCTGTAGTTCCAGTTGTCCGATATCGCTTTATGATGTCATTTACTGTTGAACTTCTCATATTTATTTTTTCAGCAATTTGCAGTTCCGAATATCCTTCTTCAAACAGCGTAATAATGCGTGAACGTTTTTCTACACTGGTAGGCTTGCCACGTGCCGTGTTGAAGTAAATTTTCTTAAAACTTTCGCGCAAAAACGACAGATGCACACCAACACACGTTTAACAGTAAAATGAAGCAAATTTAGATCTTTACGCCTGCGATAGCTAAACAAGAGTGATACTGCGGTATATTTCCTAAATGTATTGTTCGTTAATATTCCCCAAACGACCCGTTTCTAAAGATCGGTACTTCCGAGAAATTCTTGGAATGATAATAAAAGGGACTTTATTGTGGTTGTCGCAATATTTCTACTTTACATAATTTATGGCTTTAATCCCTTAGAAAAATTTTATGCATTAATAATTGTATACAGTGTGATATAATAGATTTTTATTATATGACCGAACTTCACTGAACGGCAGGAAACTCTATTTCCGCTATTTTTAGCTTTCTTCACTCTGAAGCGCAATAGTTTTAATTAATACATACGTATAAATCCCACACTCTGTTAAGACATGTCAAATGGCAACAATTCCCTCCGGGGACGCATCTATCTATGTCAGCCGAAACCGATGCAAATGATAATACCCTCGTGAATCATTTGTGTGCATTGTATCTGGTCGTATGTTTGTGTACGTATCGGAATTATTCCCGTTAATACTCGTGCATTAGCGAGTCGTCCTAGAAACATATACGTTGATGTTAATACGTACGAAGAGGTAGAATACGCCTGTGATCGATATACAACCTTCGCTTCTCGAATTAGACGCTTAGCTGGACGGCAAATTCGACGAAATTGGCGACGGGGGAAAAGCGGGGGCTGCGTTACGGTACATAGAGTTACACTGACGACCATGAGTTCTATCGAGTTAAATTTTGGAGTGATAAATAATAAAAGATTCTTTGGATTGAAGAAAAATAAAAATTAGAAGAAATAAGCATTATATTGATTTCACGGGGCTAGAATCGACGAGTATTAAACTATTAGCTGGTGTAAATTACATGTTATCTACAGATGCGTTTGCGGCGAGTTTTATGAAAAAATCTTGGCCTCCGTACTTAAAAGATTGCTTTCGCTGAAGAACTTAAACCAAACGATCCTTTGTTGCGTCAGAGGTTCAGTGATTGGTCGACTGAATGATTTTTGCCGTCGATTCGTAACGACGAAACATGGATCCGTCAGATCATAACAGAGACCAAAGAGCAGTCCAAACGGTGGTTTTTTTTTAACAACTTCTTCGGCCTACAAGATCATAATTGTGGCCATGATCATGATGATGTTTTGGGGTATCTGCGGCAAAATTTACGTTTATTAGCTTTAAAAGAGCAAAATAATTAGTAATAGTATTATGCCTTATTGGATCGTTTCAAGAATGCCGTGAAAGGAAAACGTCCGTGTTTGGCGAAGAAAAGAATGCTGCTTCATCAAAACAATGCACATTTGTGTCATCACCATGGCAAAATTCCATGAAGTAAGATACGGATTGCTTCAAAACGATTTTAACGAAATACTCCAATTTAGGATTTAGGATTCGTTTGTAGATCTGCCGGAGATAATAAGTTCACTATGCTTGACCTAACCAACAAACACCAGCACTAACCCCAACATCGAATGTAACTGCAGCTTATGAAGCGATGAAGCAACACAATGTTAATGTACCTTTTGCTTAGCAAAAACTCTGAAACGTATTGTACTCCTCTTTAATGAAATGCACAATAAAATTATAAGGACTGTATTTATAACACAATTTTTGCAACATACCACATAGACCATCAAAGTTCTAATGTGAAAGCATGTCCATATAAAGTAACTTCTACAACCAAGAATATCATTTGGTTTCACTAATACCTGATATTAGCAACCTTCCCATACGACAGACTTTCCCTTTAGTACACATTCATAAGTAAACCAAAAGCATTACGGGTTGACATGGTATCAAATTTATGAGCGGCATTGTAGATTTCTACTCCAGAATGAACGATACCGATCTGAGAGAGCGTTGTCGAAGTAGATCACATTATCTTCCCCTAGTCCTATGGCCCGTTCGTTCGTTCGGTGAATCTAACCGTTTCGTTTATGAGGAAATAATTAAATGTTGCATGTATACATCCGAATGTCGTCGGTAGTGTCGCCGCTGGGGTGTTCAGAACATCCACAGTGTATACCTGGAGGGATACCGAGCGTCGCGTACGGTGCAAGGGTGCAAAAAATTTAATGACGGTCCCGGGCAACCGCGCGCAGTAGCGTCGCCGTAAATAGCTAGGAAGCCGATCGGAAAATGAGCTTTGAATTCGATTTCGCTTTGTGCCAACCGTGTTTATTATACCTCCTTCTTGGGCTGTTTACGATTGAGGCGTCTGCGACAGATTAGTTAACCGGGAAAGACGTTATTGGAGCTGCATTATTATAGCAAATTAAGGGTCAATGGGCTAACGGATAGCATCTTTCGATAAGAGAGGTTAGGTTTCTGAAATTATGACAATAAAATAAAACCATCTAATTTCCAAAATAATCTTTGCTAAAACCCGTAACCCATCACTACACGCGGCCTTTCCTTTAAAACAAATAAAAATAAGTCCTTGGATATTATCTGACCAAGTTGTTTCTTCAACGGCCTTAAAGAAATGTTGCTCCAGAATAATGTCAGTAATATATTGAAATAGTGAACAAAAGAAGTGGAAAGATTGGTGATGGTAGAAAATGAATAACACAATTCGTTCGTTTCTCCGCTATTACATAGTGAATCTAGAAATAATAATTTCTTACTATATTTTTCTATTAATTTTGTTTTTATTTTAAAGTATTGGCTTATATTATAAAAATATGTACAGAATACTCGTAAAATTGAAGATGCAAACGCAAATACATGTAAATGTAACAGAATAGTTATAATTATTAGAGACTCTTTCAACGACCTTGTTCTAGGGAAAGATGAAGGGACCATATCATAGTCAGTACCTCATTTAAAGCAATTCAGCTCAAAGAAAGGATATTTCAAAAACGATATTGTATTTTCTCGATGTTAAGTGTCCAATTTGCTCACAACAACAATGAAACCACAAAACTTAAAAGTGTGATTCCATCTTTAAAAAATCCACAAGCACCCAAGGCAACAACTAAAATTTAGTTGGAAATGTAAAAAGTAAACACCCTCCATTACATTAAAAAAAGAACATTAAAAGTAGAAAAAAAAAACACCAAAATATACTTGCTAACTGAGCCTGAAGGACAAATTCAGCTATGTACAGAATTGATTCCTGAATTGCACCTTCAACTCCCTTCTTGACTTACAGCGCTAGCACAAAATTTGCTTATTCTAACCCAACCCAAGACAAACTCAAGAAATGCATATACAACTTTTCGGATATTTTGAGATGCTTTACACCAACAATCTGAAAATTATATTCACGTATGTTTCTTTGTAGAAGAACTACACATATATCATCTTAGAACGGTAGACGAATCTTTATGTCAGCCGCAAATTTTGTAAGAAACAAGACCAGAAAAATGAATAAAAACTCATGAAACTTGGTAGTTTATATGTTGCCAAAAAATCGACGACAAAAATTAAAACACAACGAATTACATTATTGCATGTTTGTATATAAGACCAAACATCTCGTTTACTTTAAGGCTTCTATTATTGTATTTTATAAGCTCCCAATACCATCATCGGTTTAATATTTAGCGATAAGATGGCAAACATGTAATAAATATGTTTCATTTCAATGGCCGCTTCATAGAGAATGTATTGTTTTCCTGTAGAAATTATGCGTAAAAGATTACGCTTTAACCTCTTTTTTGTCTCAATCAAAGGAATATACCATTTCCCTCGATAACTGTGATAGGAATCCATTTCGTCTTACGACTGTAATACAAGATATTGTCACCAACTACGAAAGAGTTTGCTGCTAGGTTAAGTAGTAACCGATTGAGAAATCACTCCTGGTGAACACCGTGAACATCTGCAACATTTTTCTTGCACAGGAAATGGTGAAAAAAACATCAAAGTTCCTTAATGTCACGATTTTTAGGTTGAACATTAATAACGCTGTACACTGCCGTTCAGTGAAGTTCGGTCATACAATAAAAATCTATTATATCACACTGTATACAATTATTAATACATAAAATTAGAAAAATATTAAGCATACACTCTTTTCTAAGGGATTAAAGCCATAAATTATTATGTAAAGTAGAAATATTGCGAAAACCACAATAAAGTCTCTTTTATTATCATTCCAAGAATTTCTCAGAAGTACCGATCTTTTGAAACGGGTCGTTCGGGGATTATTAACGAACAATACATTTAGGAAATATACCGCAGTATCACGCTTGTTTATTTATCACAGGCGTAAAGATATAAATTTGCTTCATTTTACTGTTAAACGTGTGTTGGTGTGCATCTGTCGTTTTTGCGTGAAAGTTTTAAGAAAATTTACTTCAAAATGGCACGTGGCAAGCCTACCAGTGCAGAAAAACGTTCACGCATTATTACGCTGTTTGAAGAAGGATATTCAGGGCGACAAATTGCTGAAAAAATAAATATGAGAAGTTCAACAGTAAATGACATCATAAAGCGATATCGGACAACTGGAACTCTAGAAAATCATGTTCGTCCTGGAGCACCTAGAAAAGCTGAAGATTTGAGAATTGTATTATTAAGCAAACGCAATAGAAAATTAACAGCGCCACAAATAGCAGCCGAAATCAATCGCGGCCGTGAAGAAAAAGTTTCGGCGAGTACGCTAAAACGACGACTTCAACAAGCGGACCTTCGTGGACGCAGTGCCATTCGAAAACCCTTATTACGTCGGGGCAACAGAGCAAAACGGCTACAGTGGGCCCGTTCTCATCTAGATTGGTCGTTAGATGATTGGAAACACGTGCTTTGGAGTGATGAGTCAAAGTTTGAGGTTTTTGGGCAAAATCGACGAGTTTATGTCCGAAGATCTAAAACCTAAAAAATTATGCCGGACTGCATTGTTTCAACAGTCAAGCAAGTGCGTAGTTCTGTGTTAGTGTGGGGATGTTTCTCCTTTGCTGGGACGGGAGATTTATGCAGAGTGCAGGGTGTAATGAAAAAGGAAAATTATTTTGCAATACTCCAGAATCATGCAGTGCCATCAGGCTTGCGTATAATAGGCCGTAACTTTACATTCATGCATGACAACGACCCAAAACACACTGCGTTAGTGTGTAAGAACTAACTAAAGGAGCAAGAAGAACAGCACACCCTGAAAGTAATGACATGGCGCCCACAAAGCCCAGATTTGAACCCTATAGAGTTGTTGTAGGATGAACTGGACAGGAGGATCCGAAAAATATGCCCAACTTCACAAGAACATTTATGGAATATTCTGCAAGATGAATAAATTAATATTCCACAATCCGTTTTAACAAAACTTATCGAAAGAATGCCTAGAATAGTTCGAGCGCTGATTAACAGCAAAGGAGGTTTTTTCGATGAAAAAAAAATATAATGTTCAGTATGTTATATTAGGTTAGAATAACTTTTTATTTATTTATTTTTGTCTTTTTTACCTGTACATACAATAAAATTGCATTTTGTTTTTAGTTTCGTTTGTTTCTGTAACCTTTTCATGTTTTTTACTAACCGACCGAACTTCTCTGAACGGCAGTGTACATTATGTATTCTTAAACAATGTTACTACGTGCTAATTCTGCCACCTAAACATATAATTTTGAAAAATATTTCGGACAAACGAAACCGATCAATATGAAGCAAACTAGAAATAAGTACTTAGGAATACCCTACATATGAATAGCACTAAAATTTAGTTTAATAGAGAACTATTGGATAAATTCAGTCGTTCAATAACCTCCTTATACGCTGGTTGGTACAGGTGTATTAGATTCAGATCACGTTGCGAATAATGCGAATAAAAGATCCATGTATCCACTGGAATATGTACAAACACGATCCGTGTATACATTCCTATATACATACGTTCCTATGTGTATTCTCCAGGGAATTTGTATCTCCTTTTGAAGAGCTTTATTTAGTATGTAGTAAATATGTATCAGATTGAAGGCATTTGCATATTATAGAGAGATCTCCTACTTTAGAAATTTTACATGGATCACTTTGACTTATGCTTTTTCATATCCTGCCACTTAAGCAACTCAAAAACAATCTATTTTTTCTGAGAAATCTTAGCAGAAAATATCTTTAAACCTGATGTTATAATTTACGGATAATATTATAAAATATTCTTAATTTATCAAAACAAGAAACTTGATGCTTTAATTAGTTCTTCCAAGAATAGATCAAGAGCAGTATGGTCAGTAATCTGTACTAACAGTCTTACCCACCCCATATTTGAGCTTCGTAATGAATTCATTTTGGTAACCCCATCCTTGACTATTTTCATAGTAAATGTAACAATTAATAATAGAAACTATGGAATTGATGCTTTACTGATAGATAGCCTACGTGCAGGAAAACTGAGGGAACTAAGGACGTTGCCGATAAGAAGAGCTTATCAGATGAAAGAAATAAAAATGTATTATGATTTAAATATGATTTCATGCGATCTTCAACTTAATTTTAAGATCAGAAAAAAGTTTAAAACCTTATTTAATGAAATTGAGCCTTCCTTTAACAATAAGGAGGTAAAAATAAAAAAGATAGTCCAAATCTCACAAAACTCTAATAATATAATAATTTCACAGTTCGCTAATAATAACACAGTTCATCGGATAGTTGCTTATAAAAGAGTTTCGTGAGATTTAGACCATCTCTTTTCTATTTACCTCATCATGAATTACTCACACAGCGTCAACGTGGATTACTTGCTTTTAAAAATATTATTGAGGATATTTTCAAAGATAGGCTAATAGAAATATTAATCCGTTATTTACATAAAAATCGAGATCCCTGTGCCAGGTTAAATAACACTAATTTAACCACAAGAATTATTCTTTGGAACGAACTACCGTGCAACGAAGTAACTGATGTGCCCATAAGGAATTATATTCTTGAACTGGATATATAAGAAGATATTACTTTGGAACCCAACTTTGTTTCTCGATGCAAAATCACTTAGGATTACTGAAGAACCGTAATAATCATTACTAGAGTAGGCAAATTCGGGTGCGCACCATCGGCGCAGCTAACGAATGGACTCTCGCATGCGAAACACTAGTCAATATCTAGTTCGCTGCCGCCTGGAGCATACGTAATAGTTGCAGCGAAGTACTCTGTGTTCTGTTTTTAATAATGTCGAAGGTACGTAGATTGAGAAACATCATCGCCGCAAAACACGAACAATTCTTATTTCATTTATGTACAATGATGGTTCGGCGTAATCTGACGTTTACTTTGTTAAACAACGATTCATTTGTTTGGTTCTGGAACAAATACGCCAATATTACATTACCGAGCAGGATCACGTTACGAAATTATTTACCATCTGTGCTTACATTTAGAAAATAAAATTTAAGGCTGAACTGAAAAATAAAAAAGTGTGCTTGTGTGTAGATGGAACAACTGATTGCAAAAAAAGATCTGTATTTAATGTTGTGGTGCGCAAAATGGAACCACATCAATCGTCATCTTCAATTTTATTAGCTTCTAGACGAATAGGATAATGTACTGCCCAAGTAATTTCAAAGTGGTGTTAAGCACATTGGAAAAATTTGAAATATTCAGAGGTCAAGTCTTAATGTTTATGATATATGGTGCCGCCATCATGTTTTCTGTAGGCCGGTCTCTTAAGGAACAGTGCGGTAACTTTTTACATATTACATGTAAAATTCATGCTCTACATCTTGGGGCAGAGACAATTCGTAGATGTTATCCACAGTTGGATGCGCTAATTGCGAGTACAAAAGTGTTTCTGAAATCCCCAGAACGTATTCGCGAATTTCACAGACTGTGTTCTCATATCCCTGAACCACCACAACCGGTCCTCACACGTTGGGGAACATTGTTGCAAGTGGCATTTTACTATCATAAATATTTTGAGAGTATAAAGAAGGTGGTTCTATTATTCAATCCGAAAGAATGTGCAGCTATCAAAACAAGTCAGAAAAATGTTGAAGAGAGTCAGATTAAAGGTGATTTACAAACTATTCACAACAATTACATCGGAGTAGTGCAAGCAATAGAAAAATTACAAAATTCTTCACTGTCGTTAGGGGAATCACTGCAAATTGTGAAAGATGTATATGCACAGCTTTGTTCGGTAGAAGACGCAATAAATGAGTGTGTTCTAATTAAGTTTGAAATTGTTTTAAACAAAGATTTAGATTTTGCCACGCTGAGACAAATTTGTGAAGGTTCGTCTACAGATGTGTTAAGTTGTTTCAAAGATTTTTTTAAATATGCAAATATAACATCACTAGATGTAGGGCGATCGTTTTCTTTATACAAGAACATATTTTCCTCACGGCGGACGCGTTTTTCAGCAATAACTTTGGAAACGTACCTTATACCATATTAAAAATATTTAATCTCGCTTCTCCAGTTTTTGAAGTCACGGAAGACGCTTAAGACGGTAAGTTTTTTTTTAATCATCGAATTACATACACTCCCGATTTTATTTTTTATACATACGACTAGAGATGGCAATTTCCCGTGTTCATTCAGTAATATAGAGATAATTTATCGAGATCGGCTCATAATCTACAAAAACCATCTTAAAAACTTTTTTGTATCTAGCACCGGTACCGTTCGTGGATAATATATCTCTGCATACTGACTCACTTCGCATGCAAGAGTCCATTTGTTAGCAACGCCGATGGTACGCACCCGAATTTGCCCACTCTAGTCATTATTTAATTCATATCACAGGTAGTATTATAGAAAAGAAAAGATTGAAAATTGTAGGTGAATTAGATTTAAAAATTATTAATGTTAGTATTAATAGTCACATTTCATTTAGATTAGTCAAGAGAACTGTTTTAAAATATATACATCGTGGCATAAATGAAGAATTAGGTAATGCTTCTAATAGTAAATCAAATCAAATCATTCTCATATCATTCATAAAATTCAGGCAACAACAATTTTCTGCAGTTTGATATTAAACAGCATTTATCTGAAAAAAAAAAGAAAAATTAAATACTCTCTTAATGAGAAATAACGATATAATGCTCCATAATTTGTTAAAATTAGGATTAAATAACATCATCGAACGGGCATGCAATGATACGGGCAATTACCCGGCACCTCCACCAAATATATCTCACGTTCGCCTTTTAATATAATTATAATTCTACTCGCTGGGTCATTTTACTTTAAAATTAAGACGCTATTACCCCTTACAAATATATATAATTTATTCAACTTCTTATCCCACTAGTTTTCTAATCTACAGTTTACAACCAACTAACCACCTATCGACCTATCGACTCCGATCTCCCGTGTCTTTTCTACGATTCTGCATTTTTTGAACTACGCCAAGCAAGAAGATCGGATTCTGTATTACAAAATCCAATTCCCAATATTATTATATCGTCGTGATTAAATGTATAATTTTACTGTTGATAATAACAAACTCTAAAAATTGCTAGGTTAAAAAAAATGCATTACTATTTGTAAATTAATCGATCCTAGTTATTTAAAGTCGGCAACATTAAAATTCTCATTATTGTTATTCTGCTTGCCAGGGCGAATGAAACTTATTGAAATCGAATCGAATCGAATGAAATTAGTTATAAGACGGAAATTAAAAAAGGTGCACGTAGATCCTTAAAACTCCAATCAAAATCGATGATTGGCAACTTCATAAGGCTAAAATTTATCATCCTACATACACTACTATGGTGTACGGGAACACCTACTTTTTTCTAATAAAAATGCAGAGTTTACTTGGAGTAATACACTAGTTACAATTAAAAATGCACCACCCCTAAATTGTTAAAAACTTTATAAATGTATTTCTGAAGGCCTTAAACGGTTGTCTATCATATTGCATTGGTCTAGTTTGTTTTCCAGCATTTACAAGGGCCAGATGTTCCGCACGTATTTTTACAGGAACGATCCAAATGTTCGAAAATTAAGTAAAATGCGTGCAATATGTTTCAAGCAATCGTGGATGATGCCTCGTAGATGAAAACGCACAATTAACTCACTTCGAACATAGCCGGATTATTGGACTACAAGAAGGCGGTGTTAATTTCCGGGAAATTGCGCGTACACTTAATCGTAATCATTTGACTGTATTACGATGTTGAAACTTGTGGATTGCAAATCAAGGTTTAGGCGTACCCAGAAGGACCACCCCCCGAGAAGATTTTCTTTTGAAGCGCTTGGTTGTGCTGTTTCAGTCGGTAACATTTTTAGCACAGCAGCGGTGAAACGCTATCCGTCGTAGAGCTTTTCAGGCATTTACATAGTTTATTTTTTTAAACCTTCTTCTTGTACCTTAAATTGTTCTTTGGAATATATCTGAGTATATACGGTGCTGAAACATTAGTATTTATATTTCTATGTTTCTACAACATAAACCAGTTCTCTTCATTACAAGAAAAAAAAAAGATACATAACGAAATAAACTTTATGAATTCTATTACAAGAAATCGGTTACAGTAAAATGGCAGTTTACATATTTCACTCTGTTAATGTGAGATTGGTCGTGGGGTAATTGGACATTATCCGAATGGCAAATTAATTAGTTCTAGGCACGCACGGCAATGGAACAGGTTTCCATTATACGAGACGAATTGTCGTTTGTCATATTGTGATTTGGCCCCGAATTTATATTTAAAAAGTGTATGAAAATGCGGTTTCCTGAAAATTGACGTTATATGTATTTCAAACAGGAATTGCAAATTGCGTTAATAATATGTAAATATAAACCATTGCAATATTTTAATAACTCATCTATAATGTTAGTTACTACGGAAATATTTAATAGCGCAATTTGTATGACACAAAGAAGGTTTTAATAAATACTAAAATTGTGTAGCATATTTCAATAAATAATTTACAATTTCACATTCCATTGTTTTTCTTTTAAACATGGTTGTATTTTGTATAATATTCTTATTACCATGTAAATAAATTAATTAAATCCAACATATATGGGGGATATGAAAAAAATCAATAATAACTGCAATGCCAGGGTAGCACGTTTTTGACTAAATGTTTGTGATGTACATATATGTATATGTATTGTAATGTTATATAAAATAACAATAACGAGATTAGCTGTCATCAGCGCCAAATTCACTTCTCATCTTGGCATGTCACATTGTCCACCTATCGGGTATGAGGGTTCATCTGTTGGTAGGAAGCCCGATTCCTAGGAAAGATCCCTGTGTTTAGCCGAATATTAAAGGGACGTGAAGATAATAAAATTAATATAAGTCCAGCCAACGACAATCGTGGGGAAGACTTATATTAACTACTTTATCTGTCTGTCTAAAAGTTTCTACAGCAAATTCTAGTGCATACGTTAGTCGTATAGAAATTTTCTTTGTCAATTAAATATCTTTCATCTAAATTCGCAGTGTAGTTTAACGTTGTAGTGTTACATGTGGGCAAGAGTGTCATCAAAGAACTCAGAATCCCATCCTCAGTTGCGTCCCTGCATCATGCTACAGCGGAAATTGTTTCTTCCGGTATATATTTCAATAATAGCACATTTTCTGTGGGTAAAAAATTATCAAGGTGTCTATGGAGTAAAACAATTACCAACGTATTTGAACAATGGTGAAAAACAACGCCAATTTTATTTGTGACTTTAGGTCTAGCTGTCGTCCAGGCAAGTTGTACGAAGCATTTCCTTCAAGTTAATAGTTCTGAGTAAATATTTGTGCTCAGTAGTCTATTAGTGAAGAAAAGAAGTTCGATGAAGGACATAAACCTAGTGTTTATGTAATAGAAAGTCACGAGATTTGAAGTTAGTAGTTATTTTCATTTCTACGTCTTAACACGTCTGTTTTGATCTGCCAAAAGAGTGTCTATGGACATTCCGGGATTCACGACCAGCAATTATTGAAGAAAATTTAGAATTTCGACAAATTTCCTAAAAATTTTCCAAATTTCACATTGGCAAAATATTACAGTAACACAGAAACAAGTATTTTATTTGTCATATTCAATTTTATACCTCAACATAGTCTCCTTGTAAGTCTATACATTTCGCAGCGATGCTTTCATCTCGTTAATGCGTCCAAATAGCAGTTGGCACTTTGTTCTGCACAATAGGCGTTTACGAGTGTGATCTCTTCATTCGATGAAAATCTTTGTCCTCCGAACGAAATTTTGAGCTTAAGAAATCGATTCGAACCACAATTCGTGAATTTTTCCCGTAGCCACCACTGAAATGTGAAGTCCTGCATTATTTTGGTGGACAATGCTTTCTTTTTCTTTAAATGTGACCGTTTTCCGCAATTTTTGCCTTCAGCTTGTCAAGTAATAAAACGTAGTATGCCTCCGTTATAGTTTTTCCCTTTTCAGGTAAGTCGATTAACACAACTCAAAGTTGCTTAAAGTTGGAGTATGCAGCGAACGCCGACATCTCATTTAAAAATCGACATGTTTGCACATCTCGCATTAATGATTATTAATTATATATATATATATATATATATATATATCGCATTAATGCTAGCTGGATTAGAAAAAAAAAAACTTCACGGGCAAGCCGCTCACTTACAGGTTAGGGAGAAATTCAGAACGTATTTGATTGGTTCTGACGCGATAGCAACGTTCTATACTACACAGAGTACCATTTACTCTACCAAAACTGCGACTTACTTCGCTTAAACTGGATTTCAACAGGGCCTTTGGAGATATTCGTTCGAATTCGTTTTTGATTCTGAGTCAGCCATCGCGGCGCTCAACGTCCGGTTGGCTTCTTTATGTCCAAATCTACAGCCAATACATGATAAACACGTACTTCCGAGCTTCTACTATCCACTATCTCTCTAGCCTTAATTCGAAGTTCTACTTGCAACACTTTCTGAACTTTTTCGATGTTATTGGTGGTTAGATTATACCCGTTCCGAACATCATCGTCAATCATGCAAATTTCACTGTGCAATGTGCACATTTCAATGTGCAATATTGTTGTTTCAATGTGCAATAAATGCAACAAAGAGTTGCTTTCTGATTTGTTTAGACCCTTTTGTATCTTTTTAATATCGCGTATAACGTCAAGATTAGATGTATACAAGCTATATAAGTTTCTCTCTAAAAGTTTTTCTCTGAAACCATGATCAGTTTAAAAGTTATTTTAAGGACAACATTTGCTCTGGCAACGTCAATTAAGAAGAACGTAACAAATTACTGATATCATTCATTTCACAATATGTTCACAGATAGAGTTCGAAAGAAGAAAAAGTTGTTTCTTTCATTATTGTCATTATTACAAAATAATGACAATAATGAATATCAGATTCGCGATTACTTTACAGGATACATCAAAAATAACATTTTTAATTATTTCAATTATGTGTTTCGTAATATACACGAAAGTACGGAAATAGTATTTATTCTAGCAACACAGAGCAAAACAATGCTATGAACAATTTGGTTATGTTTTTAATAAAAAAAGTGCAAAACTTCAGGGTCGAAAAAACTGTTTTACTCTAACGATTAATTAAGACAAACAAAACAACATAACGAGGGTGAAGTCCGATTTCACAGCAAGTTTTCAAAGTATTCTCCTTGTAGCAATAAACAAGGCATTCTTCAAAAATTAATTCTAGATTCATTCTATCACCTGCAGTAAATACGCAGTGACCCCATCAGGTAACCCCAGAGGTAGTAATCATGTGGTGTAAAATCGGCCAAACCTCCCAATCCAGAAACTCCATCCACTTGGAACCAACATTCATTAACATTCAGCATCTCAATGATGTAATCTCGCAACAGGTCCAAAAATTTTGCTTCAGTAAGGTTTCCGTCAACAAAAATAGACCAATAAGTCTATTGCTTATTATTCCTATCTAGATATTGACTTTTTCATAGTACCGGGTTCGGGTCAGGTTTTGAGTATGAGGATTTGTGCGATACCAATAACTAATGGATTAATGAAAAGGAAATTTAGAATCTTTCGATGAAAAAATACAGGATACAAACCGGAAGTTCTGATAATTGACCTCAGCTCACCATTTGCGGTAAATGTAGCTTCGTCAGTAAGAAATATTTTCCTCAAAATGTGTACGTTTTCATTTAACATATTATGCATTGTTTCACCAAAAACTGCTTTTTTCTTCATCTTCCTCGAAAGGCTCTTAATGGTTTGACATTTTGTATAGCTTATAATTGAATTCTTTCAGGATTTTATACACCGAACTATACGATACTACGAAAAGCGATTCTACAGACCGTTCCTTTACATAACATTGTGTTCTGTTAAAGTTTTATTTATTTTTCTGAAGAAACCTAGAACACATTCATCTGCTTTGAATTTGTTAAAAATATTGAAAATGATTTTCGCACAACCTATACAAAAGATGTATCTCCGTTCCTTTTTAAACTGTTATTCCTTTGGTTCCGCGTTGTCCGTTTATGATTTCAATAAATTTTCTACCATTCACTAAAATGTATTTAATTTCATATTAATGTATAAATAAAGACCCAAGAATTCGTTTGAAAATGATTTCTTTATGTTAAAATGAATTTTATGTATCATCCATTTAATCCATAAGAAGATATTAAATTTAGGACCCTCGACATTGTAATCGGTGAATTATTCGTTAAAAATTGCTCCGAGGAAGCAATTCGCCACTACGATGTCGAACCGTTTAGACGATACGAACTGCCGTTTAGCCTGCTTTAATTAACTTCGAATGACTTCGCGAAAGGATTGAACTTTTAAGTGGAATTTATGCATCTTCTGACAGCGATTCCCATCCGTACGATAAACTCCGTAACTGAAGCGATTTTTCGTTCTATTTCACTGGAACAAGAGTCTTATCGACTTTCCAAGACGTAGAGGCTCGACGATATTAAAACGACAAAACTTGCAAGTGAACTAAAATAAATTTAAAGGAGTTTTGCAGTAGATAGTAAAGTAGTTTAAAATTTTTCTAGTATAAAACAAAGAAAATTATTTTGGTACACAAGATTTATTTATTTGTTTTCTTGCAGGTACGTATCTCACTTTGGCAAACTAACTTAGGAAATTAAGGTAAATATTCTATTTTATTCTAATTCTAATAAATTACAAGCAGCGTAGATTGTTTATTTTAATATCAAACTGAATTTTTAACACAGTGTCTCGTAATCGAATATTCCAAATCGTTTATTCATAGTCGACTACTTGCCTTTCACCATCGAAGAAAATTAGAAGACTTTCTTTGTTTTAATATCTTGACTACGAGGTAACAAGATCGAATACTACTAGACCAAATTCCGTAAAATTTTTGTAGCATCAATTAATTAAGCGATATTAATGCGTTGAAAAGCGAGACGTATTCGGCAACTCAAAGCTTTTCCCAAAAATACAAACAATCAAGAAGAAAAGCGAAAACAAGAAAATAAACAAATCGCAGGATATGCATTTCATTTCCCTCGAGTTGTTAAACACAATTTCCGGCTTCACTAAGAGCTCCTGTGAATATTGCTGATGAAAAATGAGAACCGAAAGTGGCTTGGACTCAAAGTGACTAATTAACTTTTAAACAGGTTAATATCGCAAAAACAGAGCAACATTTTTACCACTACAGTGAATTCCTAGAAAGCACAGAAATTGAAAACAGTTAAAGTATTCATTCTAAGACGAAATAGATTTAATTTCGATAAAATGGATCTGCTGCAGTAATAGCCGTAAATACACTCGAGCATCACTATTTGTAAAATTGTTGGGCACCACAATTAATTTTGCCTAACCACAATCAAATAAATGTCTTCTTACTGTAATAGCACCAACACAAAATACTTTACTGTAACATTAAATTAAAGCCAAATGTACATACGTACAAAGACTGATCAATTTCTACTAAAATATAAAACTAAAAAATGAAAAGTTGATCAATTTTAAGTTCAAAGAATTGCTTAACTTTTTCCCTGAATAAATTTCTTAGAAAGTATCTACGATCTAAAATTGTGATCTAAAGGTCTATCTAATATATATCTATCCAATCTAGGTTTCTCATACAATGTGCAGAAAATAGAGATGGCATACACTCTTTTCTAAGGGATTAATTCCAACAATTTCTCGGAAGTACCGATCTTTTGAAACGGGTCGTTTGGGGATTATTAACCCACAATACATTTAGGAAATATACCCCAGTATCACTCTTGTTTATTTATCACAGGTGTAAAGATATAAATTTGCTTCATTTTACTGTTAAACGTGTGTTGGTGTGCATCTGTCGTTTTTGCGCGAAAGTTTTAAGAAAATTTACTTCAAAATGGCACGTGGCAAGCCTACCAGTGTAGAAAAACGTTCACGCATTATTACGCTGTTTGAAGAAGGATATTCGGGGTGACAAATTGCTGAAAAAATAAATATGAGAAGTTCAACAATAAATGACATCATAAAGCGATATCGGACAACTGGAACTATAGAAAATCGTGCTCGTCCTGGAGCATCTAGGAAAACAACAAAAGCTGAAGATTTGAGAATTGTATTAGTAAGCAAACGCAATAGAAAATTAACAGCGCCACAAATAGCAGCCGAAGTCAATCGCGGCCGTGAAGAACAAGTTTCGGCGAGTACGGTAAAGCGTCGACTTCAACAAGCGGACCTTCATGAACGCAGTGCCATTCGCCATTTTGCAACAGAGCAAAACGGCTACAGTGGGCCCGTTCTCATCTAGTTTGGTCGTTAGATGGTTGGAAACACGTGCTTTGGAGTGACGAGTCAAAGTTTGAGGTTTTTGAGCAAAATCGACGAGTTTATGTCCGAAGATCTAAAACCGAAAAGTGATCCCGAACTGCATTGTGCCTACAGTGAAGCAAGGGCGTAGTTCTGTGTTAGTGTGGGGATGTTTCTCCTGTGCTGAGACGGGAGATTTATGCAGAGTGCAGGGTGAACTATCTAAAGGAGCAAGAAGAACAGCACACCCTGAAAGTAATGACATAGCCCCCACAAAGCCCAGATTTGAACCCAATAGAGTTGTTGTGAGATGAACTGGACAGGAGGATCCGAAAAATATGCCCAACTTCACAAAAACATTTACGGAATATTCTGCAACATGAATGGATTAATATTCCACAATCCGTTTTAACAAAACTTATCGATAGAATGCCTAGAAAGGAGGTTTTTTCGATGAAAGAAAAGAATAATGTTCAGTATGTTATATTAGGCCAGAATAACTTTTTATTTATTTATTTTTGTCTTTTTTATCTGTACATACAATAAAATTACATTTTGTTTTTAGATTCGTTCGTTTGTGTAACCTTTTCATGTGTTTTACTAACCGACCGAACTTTTCTGAACAGCAGTGTACACGTTCTGGTTACCTAGATATTTTTAACACAACCTCAGTGGAGTTAAGAATTAAAACAAATTCTAAAATTAGTTAATAAGACAAATAAGGCGAAATGAAAGAAAACATGAAAAAAGATAAAAACCAGAAAATTAAGCAATAAATGTCGAAAAATAAATAAACTCTAGAGAAAATAAAAATAAATTCTAAAAATCATTAAATATATTTTTCAAAAATGCCTCCGCCTTCTACCTCACAGTAATCCAGTTCAGCCTAAAACTATCAATGTATATTAGTAAGGGTTACACGTGTAATAGTGTTACAGAGTTTTGTATTTCGCATGCGCAACTTATTCATAATGTTCACGGTCTTTCGTGCCGATGTACATAGAGTTTCCGTCAAGTATGCCCAAAGAAGTCGCTAGGCATTAAGTCGGGAGATTCGGCCGGCCAAGATATAATACCGCAAGTGCTAACGTTGTTATGGAAAATGCAAACAAGTGCTTTTAAGGATTTGAGGATTTTCAAACACCTTTCTTTCTTAAGATAATGAAATTTGAATGAACACTTCTTGGAAATCTTTATTTGGAAATTTTTATTGCTAAATAATCATTACGTAAAACTTCTCTAACAAAAAGAAAAAATCATGAAACTGCCTTATCCCTTCCTAAGTTCTTCGTCTTATTCCTACAATCTCTTGGCATCAACTTCTTGAGGTCTACCACCACCTTTTTCGCGGTCTCCATTTCCTCCTCTTTTCGGCATTCGATGTAGAGCCTCTTGTAGAGCCATCTTTTTCTGCCACAACCATATTAATCTTTGTGATATGAAGTCTTATGTCAACGACTGTTCATATAGGCTTTTCGGATCTTTCTTAATTATCATTCTCCATTTATCTTCTGTTCTTAATTCTATATATTTTTCAACACATTCTCCTCTCCCCCTTTCCACTAGCTTCACTATCTACGTTTAGCTTGCATAAAATGTACTTTTCAGAATTACGTAAGATACTATGTATTGCAGACTCCTACTTAAATTAGTTTGATAGCTTTAATTTACCAGCTCAAATAAGTCCAAGTTGCTTACGATAAATTTTACGTCCCAAAGTGCCCGTATACATAAACTTAAGACGTTTACGGTACATGCGAGCATTTAAATTTCATCTACACACTTAATTTCCGGAACTTATTATAAAGTCCGCCATACGCTTCACGTTTTCCACATTCGTTGTTTATTACAGAAAAATACGTAGTACAAAAGCCAAACGGGCGAAATAGGTGCCCGTGCGACGATAAAATACGTAGATATTTTCCACCTCCAGTGCGGAACATCACATTTTATTCTTGAAGTACGCGGAATAATTTCCTCGGCGATATAACAAACCTATTAATTTTAAAGCGTTACTTTTTAAAGCGTTAACCCCGGAGGGAACTATACGTTAGAATTAGAAAGCGTTTTAAACTGAACGGAATATCTAAATTTAAGTAAAAATTATTTCGCGCCACGCTTCGGTTTCCGCCTTTTTGTTTTGGACTTCTTGTTTATTCCGTTAATTTAAAAACTCCCGCTTATAAATTTTCCGGTGCAAAATTTCCCCAGTGTACGAATTAAAGAACAAATGGGGAGGAATTCTTTCACTGCGGCCGGGTTATAATTCTTGTCGGATTAGACATCGCGCGCTGGGCTACCAACTTTCGACTTCGATTTTTTCGTATTAATACAGCAACGTTTCAAAGTTATCGATTTTGTTTAGCGCACCATACGCAATTGACAGACGGCCGCGGCGCGAATTTGCGAAAATAAATGAAATGTCAAATTGGGCGCAAACGCCAGGAACAAAGGTATTCTCGAAAATTTCACTTCGCGCTACGGATGTAAATTATGGAGATTAATTGAAAAGCATTAAAAAGATATTTATAAAAAAGGCTGGATTTGAACAAGTTCATCAAAAAATAAGCATTCCATGAGCGGCGTGCATTTTACATTTTGCAAATGTATAAAAAATACCCTCTGTTTCAATATTAGCGAAAAAAATAATTAAATATTCGACGAATTACTCCAGAACGGCATGCAAACACGAAATAAAATCGACGCACAAACAAATCAAAGAGAATCCGTTATGCAAATGTGTTGCTCCAATAATCAGGCAGTAGAGTTGTAGTGTCCTATAAATATTTACAATTATTGTGACAAAAAAGCGACAGTTAAGTGAAGCTAAGTTTTACGGAAATCTCGCAAACTAAAATTGCTCTCGTGCTTAGTGGTCTGCTGTTTTCTTCCGATTCTAGTTGTAGACAACGCTATTAAAAATTAAAATCAACAGCTTTTTATCTTCCATTTGAAAGGATTTTAAATCTTCAAATTAATTTTTTATGCTTGATATTAATAATTTTGTAAAAACAACCGGTCCGATCGCAATTAAAAGGTTCAAAGATTGTATTTTTGGAAAAAATGAAAATCGTTGGATCCATTTTCCACCTACGATGGCACAAATTTACATATAACTGCCTACACCACAACCTAGTAGACAACGCTCTTAAAATATTCACGTGGTGCTCTTCTATAAACCACGGACAGATATAGGACTACAGAAGCTTATAAAAATAAGCCAGGAAGCGGCCGTCCCAGAATACGTACAGCCGTCTGTTAGAGAAACCTCTTCGGCATAGGACCAACACTTCTTTGCGATGTAGTAAGTGATGCAAAATTTCGATGCCCAATTTCCAGATCTAAACCCAATCTTAATATTATGAAACAAACACAACCTTTTTCTATCAGTTATCACTAGACGGAGGAGGGATGTTTATGCTAACCTCAATGACTTATCGTCAGTCTAAACCTCATTTGTTTCAATCCCCCAAATTACTCGAACATCCGCTCCAAGCTGCTGCAAATTACATTGTTCCCAATACCTAATTAACTAAAAACTGTATCCCCAATGCAGGCCCTACTTCATCTATATATTTGCTTATTTACACTGTTCACATCCATATTTGTGGCTCTTCCCTTTTTTTATCACCGTTTGTTATAATATAAATAGACCACCTCTACTATACCGACATTCTGAAATAAATTTCACTACACGAAACCGAAAATTTAACGGCCATGAGCTTCGAAACTTCTTCCTCTTTATAATACTTTAGGGTTGCGGTAATCAATAATTTTATGAAAACGTACGAAATTTGTAAAATACTTTAGACATCATGACACTCAAAACATAATTTTGATTTTAAAAATCCGCCAATATTTGCTCAAGCCATAAATAGCGTGTATGTATTTTTGCTATTTATCTTTAACGCAATGGACATTTCACAATTAGTTAATTGACTGAACATTTCTCAAAACAATAATTCCTGTGTTAATAGAAACGAATCGTTAATTTCTAAGTATTCAACACAAAATCCGACGAAGATCCATAATAAATGCTGCTGCTCAAAGGCTTTAACAACTATATACCCCATCGTCTTATCATAACAAAAAATGCAGAACTTCATGCAAAATATTTTCTGCATTAGACACCACAAGTATGTGAAAACATGGTCAAACATTTAATTAGATTCCATTATATGCTAAGGCTATATCTTCGCTATTTTCCGAATAACTGCGTTTATTAAACAAACCAAGTATCTCAGTTTCTCCTGCGCGAAATAATTCATAATTCAATGCCGGCAAAGCAAATAGCAAAAAATGTCTTCCATTTCTCATTCCGAAGTTTAATTATCGTCGAAAGCTTCTTGCATTATTTACAGTTGCCAATATTTTGTTCGCTACAATGGAAGTCGCTATGAAAAGGTTGTAATTTTAGCTCGAAAATGAAACGGGAACGTTCTGCGACCGCACCGAAAATCTTAACTACGCGGTAGTTAAATAAAGTTGAATTCAATAAGAAACCGGCGAAATTTAATATTGTAAGTGTTTCTAAAATTAAACGGGCGTAAGTAGAGATGTTAGCTTTGGCTTAAATACTAGGAATGAGGCCTTATGTGAACACTTAAATTTTTCGTAGCAATGCTAACGATTTCAATAAAATCAAATAAGGGCAAAGTAAATGAATAATTCGACGGATATAATAATATATTTTTACTCGACAAACGACACTAAAATATTGCCAAACTCCCCACCAGCCAAGTTTGATTAACTAGTCTGGAGCGGCTGTTTCAAAGAGAAAATCAAACAGACCTGAGTAGGACAGCGGTTCGTTCTCCCTATTTATCAAATTTTCTTTTATGTAAATAGTTTCGTAAGTGTCTAATTCCCGCGTTAAAATTACATTCTTAATCAATTTCAGATTTTCTAATTTAACGTATGCCTACATTTTAACATTGTGCTACACTTGACGATTCTATACCACCGTATCTGCAGTAGCTAATGTGCTCGTTGAAACTTTTGCCTATCGCTCTTTTCTTTGACCAGTTTTATAAACTCCCGACTCTTTCTTCATGTCCGGTTTATCTTTCGGATTGCCAAGAAGGTTTTTAAGTGTATTTCGCGATTTGAGGCATTCATATATTGGACTTTCTTAAAAATGCAATCGACATCTCTGGAAACGGCTACATTTCTTATGAATTTAAGTTACATTTACTCAAAGGGAATTTTACCAATCTATGAGCTAACTAATCGCTAATCGCAGCCATTTAGTGTGTGCTAGTGTCTGCGTATCTGAGTTTCCGAAAAACAAAAGGCTCCTAAATGGTAGCTACTTTAATGCTATATTTCACTGATCCTCTTCCTGTTTTAGCCTGAAAGCCAACCATTAATCGATTAACACGTGGGGTTTTATCAGCGCAACCTGCATTAACGTGTATTGAAGCAATGCGGCGCAGGTTAGCGTGCTTCAAACTCTATGAAATTTCACACTTTACCAGTGTTTTACGATAAACCAAATAAAATAAGAAGACATGCGATCAACAACTCCTTACTTTGAAAAATAAGAAACAATATCCATTGATGTAATAGTACCGAAAGAAGATGTTTTAAGATTTATTTCATAATGAAAACATACCATTCATCCACCACCCCTATATCGAAGTACTGCCCTTATGGCGATATCACTAACAGATGTGTTTGCAATTTAAGTTTTCCAATAAGTTTCCTTTAGGTTATAATTGCTGAATTTCCTCGAAAGTTATTGCTATTTTACCAATGACATCGACACAAATTATATGATATTTAAATTTAGCTTTATGCACAAATTTACGGCCAATTTTGTTAGAAAGGAAGACGAATACAACTCCATTTAGGCAGAAAGTTTCATTTCCGTTCGATATTCAGTTTGACGATGTCAATAAATACCGTCACTGATTTATTTGAAGTTGTCCGTCGTAATACGTGCAACTACTGAACGATCTGACAGACAGCAACGTAGTAGTAAATTTTATTAGATTTAAATCTCGTACAGATACGAATGGGATGCACTCGAATGCATGTTTACGATCACCCTTATGGGACCTCACTTCGCATCGCAAATAGAGAAAAGAAAAGAGAACTATCTCCATGCACTGCGTTCGGGCACAACAGTCCGTAGAATCGTAAAAATACGATTTAAAAGCACCATTTTCTTTCGTGCCGCCGATTTTATATTTAGCAGCTTCGGCTGTACGTTTTCATTCGCAATTTACGTTCGGTTCGGTTATTAATATCGTCGAAAGCAAATATATGTTGCTGTTCTACGAATTCGAGTTTTCAAGTGTAGGCACCCAAATGCGGTCGGGTTTTTACCAAACTTTCGTTTATACCAAAATGCATGTTTCGAGTTTGAATTAGTCTCCATTTTTGTTACTTCTTTTATAAATGGTTCGAAATGAACTTTTTCGAACATTACGAAATGGGGTAAAACCTTTTGTCTGTAACTATTGCACCATACTCGGTAACAAGTCTGGAAATTTTGAAAAAAAAACAATATATAAACTGTATTTTAAGTAATAACTACAAAAGCTTCATCCTTAAATAAGTATCAAGGATTCCTGGACAAAAAGTTTGTATCACGGCTCTTGCTACTGCCCTTATAGAAGCGATAAAGGCGAGAACCACATGTGCTGTACGCATAGACGTTCCATTTCGTGAGATCCCATAAACGTAATACACTCTCGATGCATAAACCAGCTCTCCGACGAAGAACAATACGTTTTGCAACAGTTTATATATTAAATATTTCTAATGAATATAGGAATCTACAAGAAATTCAAACAAATAAAATGGTGAATTTACAAATAGAATAAATAAAATGTCCGTAACAATAGATGTTTACAGCATTCATATAATATTTTGTTTCGAACGTAGGCCCCAAAAACGCAATAAATAGAATGTTGAATGAACACATATTTGAAGTAAGCAATTAGTTAAATGAGTTCTATAGTCCGTCTAGAAAGTATCCGGAAAACAGCTATAATTTTACGGTCTATATTTTTATTACTTGAATAATAAAATCACAACAAATAATTCATCTCATTTACTAATACAATCTCCATTTAACTGTAAACACTTAACTAAACGTTCAGGTAATCCCGAAACCAAGTCAACGCTATACTTTTCGGTGATAGTGGTCCAGGCTTGTAAAACTGACCGAATCAAATCTTCTTTATTTCGTGGTGCTGCTCGTTCTACTTCAATTTTCATTAGTCCCCATATGGTTTCGATTGGATTGAGATCTGGGGAAGCTGCTGGCCATGAAATTGTTGCCAAGTTTTGTTCTAGCATCCAAGCTTTAGTGTATTCAGAAGTGTGGCATTTTGCATTATCCTGTTGAAAACGCCACCCTTCGGGATATAAAGCACGAGCTATTTCAAGAAGAAAGCCATTAAGAATTTCACAATACTTTGCACTATTAACGGTACCATCAATTATACAGAGAGGTGTAGCACCACGCTGAGAGATTGTTCCCCAAACCATTATTTTTGTGGGAAATTTGAACGGTAACATTTTCTCTTGATACGATTTTTAAATGATTCGCACTAAGCTGAAAACAACTTTCGTCAGATATAAAAACATCACTAAAATTATCGTCTCGAAATCGTTGGTAAAAATTTATTCTTTGTTGCTTTTGTAGAGGTGTCATTGCAGGGATTTTTTTTGGTTTCCATGATAAGTAACCTTATCTTCTCATGAAATGCGGACAGTTTCTGGACACGCTCTTATTTGACGTTGATTTCCAAATCTGTTAGCCAGTTTTCGAAGCTCTAGGCGCAAGTTTTGTCGTCCTAAAGTCACTAAAGCGTTTAGATTGTTTCCGCTAATCTTACGCGGTCTTCCAGAAACTGGTCCATGGCTCATATCTCTCCTATTTTTTATCCTCTTTATTGTCTCATATACTGCACTTTTTCCGAGTTCAGTCAATTGCACTAATTTTTTAACGTTTTGAACACCTTTTCTATACAAATATTCCACCAACTTTCTTCTTTCTACTCGCGGCATTATTTCACAAATATTAAGCCTGTTGATAATCAACACTATTTGACAGCTGGTGTTGTTATATGATTTTTGCCATGGCCTACAGTCGGCACAACCTACTTAATGCATTACTTTTGTCTTAGGATGTAACAAAAAAGAAATATATCAAAATTAAGCAAAATAATAAATTCCGGATACTTTCTAGACGGACTATATAATTATTTGCCAAATTTTTTTCAATCCATTGAGGCACTGGCATTTTCCCCAGTGGTTGATGGAATATAATCAAATTCATATTATTGTTTTAATGCAAGGGTAAAGATTGTTAGTAATTAGATCTTAATAATAAATCTTACAATAAAATCATCAAAAGCAACAAAACACAAAATACAAAGACTTTACCGACTAATCTTCTTTCAAGATCTTGAAACCCACATTTAGATTAAAATTTAAATTTAAACAAAATATTTATAAAATAAATAAATATTAAAAGCAAAGCATGCATTGGAACGCTCAATGCACGAGTAACAGTTTTAACGGTCTCCAATTTAGCTTTGGTACTGACTACTCCAAATAACAACAATATTTCCCGAAATTCCTACAGTTTGGTTGGAATTCGTAACAACCTGAGATGAATACAACAGAAACGTAACATGGCAAAAACAGGATTAGCGTACAGAAGCCCTCGAAACATTTCAGCTTGATTGTTCGAGTGTATTGCAACGATCCTTGCCGCCTACCCGTTCTCGTTAGATATTTATTATATTCACTGTCAAGCGCCGAACAAATACAATAAGTAGCGCTGATAATGACGACTGAAGCGACGACTAAAGCGAAGATCGGATAATTTTCAAAGTTATTCCGCCCAACTAAGCGCCCAATCTTGACATCGACATCTCGCCCGCTTTATAGCCGTCGTTATTAGCGTTTAATTCAAATTAGCGTGGGGCTTTGTTGTGTACCGCGGATATCCATCTATTTATCTGCGTGCGTACAGTGAGATGCAAAAGTGTTCTCCCATTTACATAAGCAGCTTAAGCCTTAATGATCAGTTTAAAATGCAAAGAAGTTCGATTATGGTGTTGCCTTATTTTGTTGAACGAATATCCAATTTCTTCTTCAACTAAAATACCTTTAAATCTGTTTAAAATACGCTGCTTGTGCAGTTCTTTTGTGTGCCTCGATCCTAAAATTGAAATTGTATGTTCTGGGGACCATAAAATTTCACTATTAAATTGACTCTTAAATTTGCTTAAGTTTTATTCTACATATTCCGTTAACATTTACAGGACAAGCGAATACAGATAGAAAAAGGTACGTAAACAGAAATTGGAGAAAAGTAAAATACAAATGTACAAAAAATAAAATTAAAAAGACTCAATAGTTAATAAAATAATATTTTACGAGGAAAATGGATCCGCCTACAATTTATTTGTAATTAGTGGCCATGTGGTACAGAGGAGCCTTTAATAACTTATCGGTTCTTGCCCTAGGAGTTAGGAAAGCAAAGAGGAAGGATCCACTTTATTGTTCCACTGTAAGTTTCGCGCTTTGTTTCTGCTACCAAATGAATCCAACGGATGCCGATCCAAGAGACTGACGTAATCTATATACTTTAGAAATCGCCTCTGGACACGCTCCACGAAAACCTGAAAATGCAGATGGTGTGGATACCATACAACGTTGGCCTATTTTAATTTACTTCTGACAAAAAGACTTCAAAGCGGTAGGGTTAGATAATTGTCTGTAAGATCTCCAAAGCTTTATTGGTTGATGTGCAAATATCGCGAATGTGGTCATTGGATTGTAATGAAAAATTGAACAAGATATCCAAGTCTGTAAATATTTCCACTCAAGGTATGAGAACTTAATTTTTTGCTTAGAAAAAAATAATGGGTATAGCGATTCCCGAGTAGCTCACTATCGCACATTTATGAATGTTTAAACTAATTTTATTACGTTTGCAGCAGCTTTGTATATTTTGGAAGTTCTTTACCGATTCACTGAAATCATCTAATATCACTATCCTTGCCAAAATCTTGAGATCATCTGCGTATGCCAAAACTCTACAGCTCAAAATTTTAATATGATCATTAATATATACTACAATATTATTTTTCTCAACATCGAAGTTTGTTGTATTCCATCCTTTCACTTCCCAAAACAACCAAATTAATGTAAAATCTTCCTAAAACAATATTCAAAGCAATTTTAGGCGTATCTAATTGTAATCTTGTAAATTAATTAGTGCTCAGTTTATAATCTCCAAAACTCTTATAATAAGCGTTTACAAATATGGTGGCCTCCTTCTTCGACGAAAATCCCCGTCCTTCCAGCGAAACTGAGCTTCGGGTACAAAAAAAAATCGCTGGGGGCCAGATCTTGTGAATAGCGTGGGTGGTCGTGACTTTTTATGATGACTCGATATCCGCTCTTTGCCATTTTTATAGAAACACTTAGATCAAATTACACAAACAGTCAAATCTTCATGCTGAAACTTGAAACTTTCCAGATTTCCCTCGTAATAGATAGCCTAGGTTTCGATATAATTGAAATAAGTTGTTAACGTGGTTTTTTAAAAGCCTGTTGAGGCCTTTAAAAACCATGTTTTGGAGGCACCAATATGGACAAAATGTTTGTTTATGTAAATGTTAATAGCGAATATTTCTTCTTTTTTGTAAAAACTTGAAAGGTATTGCTCACTTTGGAGAAACAACAACGCACAGGTAACGATGTCAAATGTACTTAGACAAATAAAGCCGTATAGTACATGTGCATACACGGATATTCGCATTTATATCCGAATTGCCAGTCTTTACCGAGCGACGAGCTCATCGATTTTATCATTTATTATGATTAAATATGCATCCGGGTTGAATAATTACCGGAAAAGCGGCGCGCAAGCCCGCTCGTCGCATCGTCCGAATCAGAAGACCCGAGACTGTTTGTTTTTCGCTCGATGTACGTTGATAATTGACGTTACGATTAACCCTATTTGCTGCATTACGTCTACAACTTGTCGCACCCATCCTCTTTGTAACCAACCAACAGGGAATTAATTCGAGTTTAATAACGTGCTTTAATTTTATTTGGGTTCACTTCTTCTCCATGAGAGTTACCGAAATAATTGTTGCTCACGATTTACAACCATACAGTAAACGTTGCATGATCTTCCTATACGTGAGTCTTTTCTTCTTCACCGAACGATTATTAATATGGTATTTGCGGCTAACCGTCGGTTTTACTACCGAGCCGAAGTTTTTATTAGTACGTGAATGTGAGGCTTGGCAGTCGAATTATACCTTCTCACCGAAGGATACACGGCTGTGACCATAAAAATGACTGCTCTCTTAACAATCTTCTGGAAATTTTGACGTCGTAATTTTATTTTTTGAACGCATTTGCACCATTTTCAATAAGAAGACATGCAATGATAATGCAATAATAAAGAATTGGTACTACGTGTAAAAGAACTACGGTAAAGAAAAAAATATAACAAAAATGAATTCTTTTTTAATTTATTTTCACTTCCTAGCTTTAAATTAGGACGATGACGCAACCTTTCTTATATAGTGTGATTTTTTGCAATTTTTACAAAAGTAACAGGGTTTCCATTAACGCATTTGCAGTGAGCCTAATCTTTACATGTATTTCACTGCGCCAACTGTTTATTTGGTTTTGATTCTGTAGATCTGTCAAAACACAACAAACATAAACAGACTTCTTCTCCCTCTTCAGACTCTGAAGATGATACTTGGAATTTTCGTTTCTTTGGCTTATTAGGTGTGTTTCGTCTACGAATGGACCTCTTACAAACATTAGTAGTCCGTTTCGCTTTTCGAAGCTTTTTGTTGCTTTCCTCTTCTCTAACAAGGGATGATCCCGAACCTGGAAATTCAAAAAATTATGAAGCTTTGGAAATATGTAGAACACCATAAGCCTTGCTATGTGAGCCAGAATGGATAGTGTGTCTGAATAGAGAACAAAAATACTTAAGTAAATAAGAAGCCTTACTTTGAAGCTACTATAATTGTGACTAACTTCTTTATCAATATCAATGTGTTATCCATCATTTGTGAGTATCCAACCTTCTCCAAGCTAAATATACCACAAAACAAAGCGACAAACGGTAAGTCATGAATCCTCACTTTTAAAATGAATATTATTTAAATTCTGCTTTTAATTTTCTTATGTCTTTTTACTAACCAGCAATAAATTGCACTAAAACTAAGTTTCATGTTCCTTTCGCACAGAGAAAAATGTTGGAACAGCAACCCTTGTATTTTTAAAATAAGAACAATAATTTAGTAAAGTAGAGGGAATTTAATCTGTAGGAAGCTACCATTTAATTCCTACAACAACACACAGTTTTAGTAATCTTGAAGGTTCGAACGACGACTTGATAATAAAACATTATTCTCAAAAGATAACTTTCCAACCGCGTTAACAAGAACCTTCAAAATCTTGGTAAGTATCTAAAGTACGCCCTCACAACTTCTCTCCATTTTTCGAAAGCAGACCGAGCCCTCACTACTACATTAAACTAATTTAAAAGCTAATCCGCCTCTGCGTATCTCCCTCCTCTCTTGCTCGCTTGTTTTAGGAATAAATGGATTGCGAAATTTACCTCTGACCCCCCACCGTACCCATAGCTCGCCAGACTACCGCCGACTGCTTGACGGTCCACTTTTATCTCATATAAAACGTCACATTACATAACTAATGACGCAGTTCCTTTACGAAACGTTCCATGCCAACGCGAAAGAATGAAAATAACGTGTAAAGAAAGGGAGGCTATATAAGAACGTCGGCGAAAGTAAAGCAAAAAAAAATAAAGAACTAAAACATCGCAAAGTTATTATCCGTGTCAGTTAATGGTGCGCCATGTCGCGTTTTATCAACATGATATCGCTTCCGCTGAGAAAAGAAAGATAATTTCGAGCTCTTGTCACTGAGGATGATAATGGGACGGGCGTTCCGATTTCGAACCGTACGTCCCGTCAAGTTCTTTTTGCCTAATATCGTTTCTTTCTTTCTTTAATCGACGCCATTCACCCGCCGTCGATAAATTACGTTTAATTCGGCGCCCTCTATCGCCACCTCCGCTAGAGAGGAGAGCGAAGCCTACGATTCCAACCGGACGAACTGCAATAATAATGTGTCAGAAGGTTAAAAGCTCATTCCTGAATTGGGTCATATTTCTGTTCAAACTTTCGTCGTTAACGTGATTAATGGAAAAGGAAGCGACACCGTCGTACGGCGAAGGGAATTCTTTTAGCGCTAATCCCTCTATTTAAATTTAGGTCGAATACTTTTACAAAATTTTCAAAAAGAAAATTGCTTCGATTGTCTTAAAAAAAAAAAACCTAGACAACTTTGCAAGTTATCTACATCGAGCTATTACTTTCTAGATTTTTTTTAGCCAAACTGAAGGCAATAAATGAGACAATGTTCGTCTTTTATTCCTAGCTTATGACAAGAAATGTTTTTTTCGTATTGAAACTTCACCCACTGGCAACGTTTCAGAAACTAGTTCCTAGGCGTCAAATTGTTCAATCGGCTACGCCTAAATATAGAACTATGCCAGAACAACATTTCAAAAAATATACGAAGTGCTATATCTTAAATAACGCTGATAACTGAGCAACATGAACAACATCGATGTGATAGACGAAACAACATGCAGGTGTTATCAGGAAAAAGAAACAGCTACTCACAAATTGCGAGATTACGCAAGAATAGCAAAAATAAAGCTCTCAAAAACAGGCTCGAAGGATTCCGCCAAAACCTAAGTAATCACTCACAAGGCTCACAAGGAATTGGATAGCTCAAAGCACCTTTCGTCTAATTTAATCTAATCTAAACACTGATAACTGCCTTGACATATAACATTTTTTCTTCTTGAATTTTTGCAACACTGATAGAAAGAATTCTGCAGAATTATACACCCGATTAATCAATTACTGTATAATATGGAACATTTTATAAATAAATTTTGTAGACTTTACTAATATGCCAGCTCTCTATTGAACAACGCCCTAAGATATTTTAAAATTCCATTACCATTCACTGAACCAATCGTGTTGCTCATAAATTCGAATTTCTGTAAAAAGAAAATACATTTTCCATTAAGGGAAAAGTAACTTTCATCAGTAAACCTCCTCTTCATTAAGTTTAATCTCGAAATATCCGACCCATTTGCGTAACTAATGAAATTCCAGGTATTTCAAATATTCCATCGACTAGTTTAAGGGAATGCCATTCCTTCTAATAGCATGCTTTCAATGCGAAACTAGGAATTTAGTCGATAAGAAGTTAATACAGTTTAGACGAGGGTATATGAACGCGATCTAAGTGACGGAGGATGAGATTCCATGTCTAACGTTTTCTTCTGTCCCATTATACCGAATGAGGAAGTCATTCGCATGGCGGAGAATAGAGAAAAAATAAGTCCATCGGCCAAACTGTACGAAGGACCCTAAGGCTAAAGTAAATATTACATCTACAAGAAATATCTGCGCTTATTTATCATGCTTTCTTTTTCTTTGATTCTCCACCATTATTTTATAACGTTCGCGGCTTATGTACCGCTCCATATATCTGATTAGAACTTTCTTCTCGCCTCGCCCGACAACAAATTGATCGCGAAATCGTAGAGAATTCATAATTCCAAAGAAAAGACGCCGCCCTCGTCTCATATAGCGGAAAGACTTTAATTAAGGTTGTTCAATGATTTAGCGGAAGCTTAATATGAAGGTCATAAATATCTGGACATTAAGATCTGGAAGAGAGGGCGAGTAGGTTCTATAAGTGTACACTAGAGTCCATAAATTCATAATAAGAACGATGAAAATTTGTAATGAAAACAAACACTTTGCAACTGATGTAACATTTTCTGACGAGGCAACTTTTTGTTTGAATGGAACAGTCTCCATTATCCAAAATCAAATGAGAATCCCTACTGGATTTATGGAACCCATCCACAAAAGTTGATAGTTTGGACGGGAATTATCTAAAACAGGCTTATCGACCCAGTATTTGGATCTATTGAATTCCTGCTCTTTAATACAACGGGCACTTACCTCAAAATTTTTGGTTCCAACAGGATGGAGCGCTTCCCAACTATGATAGAGGAGTTATTAATTTTTTGGATACACCAGTTCATCAGTTACCTGCACGTTCTCCAAGTCTTAATCCTTTTTTTTTTCCTTTAGGCTTATCTCAAATCGCGAGTTTACGTTAGGCGGCCAACTCCTTTGCAGGAGTTGAGAGGTTCCTCAATGTGAATTAATCCATGGAGACATTTTGGAAAAAGTAACTCAGAAATTTCTCAACAGGCTTGCATATTGTCAGGGGGTAAACGGTGAACAATTTGAATATTTGAAATGATTTTGTTTATATTGGATGATTCCCATTTTGCCCTTACTTTGCAATAAATAAAAATAATTGTCCAGCAAATGTAAAGTGGTCTATTGTAATATGCAAAAATATTGAAAAATATACAGAATGCCCAATTTAAACAAAAAAGTTAACGAATAAAAAACCCAGAATCAAGTGCATTATGCATCATTACGCTTACCTGAAAATTTTAAAATAATCGAAAGGAATAAGCAAGTTTTTCGACAATAACAATTTTTTTAATTTCTCAAGTAAAACTTTAAAATTGAAATATTATTATCTTATCCATAAACAAGTTAAGAAAACTCGAACTATTTCTTTATGGACCTCAAAACATCAACATTGCCATTGATTATTATCATTGATTTGATGATAGGTTGGAGCCAGAGGATGAGACTTCAAATAGAACAATTTTAAAAGAACAACATTGAAACATTTTCAAAACGTTGTAAAAAAGAAATGTATTATGAAATTTAATTGAAATAAATTTAATTCGTTTAATTAAATTTTCAATCTATTCTGGTTACAAAAATAGTAGATCCCACGTTCGAGTCACTTTTTGCTTATTAAAGGAAGAAACCCTGAGAAAACAAGAGTGTTACAACAATATAATTGGATGGATCGATGGCTTCCGATAGGACGCCCTATACTTAATTTAAGAAAACAGTTGAAGTATATGCTTGTTTTACTTTACTAAAAGATCGTTGCCAAACAACAGCTAAAACACCGAAGAAACACCGTTTAGGAAATTCCCGATCATTTACCAAAACTTTTCACCGCTTCAACTATCTTACGAAGAAACTTATCAAGAGCTCAGAACGGCCAAGAACTACTATACGTCAACCTCATCAATCGCCGTCATTGTTAGCGCTGAAATCCGCTGAAAATTGCCGAGTAATAACTTCACAAATTCGGGACTTTTACATTAAATTGATAATGCACTTACCTGTCTTTTGTGTGGTTTATTCGGAGTTTTATGGTAATAAAGCTGTCAGCCCAACAAGGCGGAGGAATGATAATTGTGATATTATTTTAAATATCCACACGGGCATTTTAAGTATGCTTATATAGAGGCTCATTTGAGTAAACATGAAAAATGGTCTCCAATTATGTGCTACATTACCTCGTTTTTATTACTTCTTCCGTAATAAATTTGCGAATATTAACGGCGCTGAAAGAAGGCGCATTTTTCATAATTTTCTAGACGAATTTGTTTTCACTTAAATAAGTAATCGATTAGGGTGCAACATAAAGTAAAAGAAAATTTATTTGACAAAAAATCGGGGATTTTCCTTTTTATGTTTTAGCGATTCAAGCAATTGTAGGAGAGCCAAGCAAGTTAGCTGAATTACATTATCTTTCCACTATTTCTGCTTATAATTTACAAAAATGTGCGAAAAAGCCGTATGTAAAGACGAATTCATTATCGAAGTCCGCCTACTATAAACGCCAAATTAGATGGTGAGCAGTAACTCCTATTTTCTAAAATAGGTTTTCATGTATTTCCATTCAAACTTCATTTTGCTTCCTTTGCTCTACTGTTTGCTGGGATTAAACTTGTGAACGTTAGTGTACGTGCTCGAAATAGTCGGACCAACATTTTAGCTTGTATGGCGTCTGCTGAAATTATGGAGAAAATCTCATTAAAAGCGCTTTCTGAAAATCCCGACCCATTTCGCATACATTTAGTGTGCTAGAGATGCACACATTTACATTAGATAATTAGCCGATTTTTAGATGCACAACCCCAAGGAATTTTTCCAAACTGTATATATTTGAATATCAAATTGGTTGGCTAATACCTTTTTTTTGGGAACAGACTATTTTAAACGTTGGAAAGTTGGAAACGGTAAAAAGCTTTTCTACCCTATAAAACCTTTTTCATGCGAACGGTTATTGTTATGCTTGTTTTAGCCATTAATACATCAACTTACGGGCACCGATACTGTTGAAGCCGAAGAGATGTAAAGGTTTAAAATGGAAATGGTAATAGGCGATAAATTGGAAATTAATGGTGAGCGAGTAGTATTACGAATTGCTAGAATGATACGCTAGACTATTGGCAATTATTGACTAAAAAAAAAGACAAGTTGGAAAATAGATTGTAAAGTGATACAAGTTCACAACTACTTTTATTAAATATTGTCTTAATGTCAATTCGTTGTATTTTTATATGTAGCTATAAGCTTGAAAAACAATTAAGAGCTATAGAAAATATACTTTAATCTTTAGCAAAGCAAAATCATCTGCGATATTTAACACTGAAATGACCAGTGGTGGCTCTTCTTGTTCCTCACTTTGTCATTTAGTATTTGTTTTGAGAGCTTTCTCTTCAACAATTGCAATCGGCATTATAATTGTCCCTAGTCTCATTTTTTCGAGTTACTGATTTTTATTCCATGCTCCAGTTTAGTTTTGGAAATATTTCTAGCCTTGCTTCTGCCGTTGATTGCAAGTAGTTGGATGCTCCACATCCTCCTGGCCTTCCATTTACTTTGCCACTACATATACGTCCTTCCACCTTTGTATAAACAATCTCCAAGAAAAACAAACGTGTTCTGCTAAATGCTTGACAAGATACTGCTAATGATCACAATATGCATATGTGCAAGGTTGCTTTCTCAAGATGCTAGGCTTATCTGCACGGGTAGTCTAGAGATGAGGAACTTTACAGAGCCAATTTGATTAGACCGCACTAGGATTTAGTGGGAAATAGATGCAATTAAAGACTTGCTGGAAGCTCATTCAGGACATCTCTGAGTAAACCCCAGATAAACAATGTATGTTGGTTAAGATCAGTCACTTCACCAAGATATCGACTCTGTCATGGTCTACCTATTAAATGGGCATTTTAGCTGTATGAGCTCTGTGACAAGAGACCTACCAAACACGGTGCCACGTCTCCTTGTCTATTAACTTTCCTCGGAATTTCCTCCGTACTTAGGATAAGCTTATGCAGCCTTCCATCGTTACAGCTTTTTAGGCAAGACTGTCCACCTTTCATTTCATTCAACGCAGTGCCTGGATGTTCCTTAACCCAGTGAAACTTTATATTCAGATTTTCTTATCGAAGTCGAAGCATTAATATCTAATCTAGATAACTTTCAATAATCATCGTTAATTGGAGTGGATAGGGCATCCATAAGCCTTGATTGATGATTTGCCAGGCTTGACCATCATGATCTTGTAATACAATGTAAGGTGGAAAAAAAACGTTGCACAGCCGTATAGAACCAAACAATGATGATATTTACATTGGTGGTAATGTATGAATATCACCAATTCTGAATTTCGTTGATTATGAAACATTAAAAAAACAGTCTAAAGTCGATTGCATTTTGACTTTAGACTGGACGGGTACAGAGGTTTCTAGAAATAATGAGTACGATTGTCGTCAACTCTATTCGCCACCCAACGTATTCGTTATTCGAACACAAAAATTCTTCGTTATGCAATCCTTTTGAATCATTAGTCTTCTTCTCATTTGTTGCAGCTGAATGTGCTACAAATGGTGTCTTTTCTAATTAACCCACAGTCTTCCGATTAATGTTAACAAACATCCCAAAAGAAAATTCTTACCTTTTAATTGCTGTTTCAATAATTTAAAAATTTTTAAATGCACCAACCAACAATTTTTCATTAACTTTTCTCAGCGTGAACTGCCTGTGGGATTTTTTATCTCTTTCGAATATTTTTCATCCTGAATCGCCGGAATTTGTGAATTCGCATATTTCCAGTTAATAAAAGTAAAAAAAAAATTTTTACTTTACCGTAAATGCGCATATTGGATAGCTGAAACGAATTTTGTATTCAATAACAACGTTTGAGCTTTAATCAGTGTTATTATTAAAACAGAAATAAGCGTTTCCATGTTGTTTTGCGTTCGGGGTGGATTTTTTATTCAGAAGTTAATTTTTTTGTTAATGAAATGTAAAGCGTTCTCCAACAGAAATCGCCTGATAATCTGCACAAAATTTGCAATAAAAATGTTCGCATTGCGTTCGTTAGATCCTAATTAGAGTATGCTTTTGACGGTAAAACTGGACAGAAAAAGGAAATAAAATCCCCTACCAGATTGCGCGCACCCTGCTCATTTTTGACGGATTAATTACGCGGATTTTGTAATATATTCACGAATTTAACATTTTTAAATCGAATCTCGTTAGCAGCGAAAAGAGCGTATATTACCCTTTTTTAAAATGTTGTTTTACGTACTCAGTTTATAATGTTTATTAAATTGCATTGCGTTATTTAAAAAGATACTTGTCTATGAAGTTCAATGTCGCGCTTCCTTGGCTAAATCCCTAAACAGAATACAGTTATTCTTTAAATCCATTACCTTAAGTCATTAATATCAATCTGGACATTACAATGCATCCAATATCATTCAATCTTTTGTTAATTGGAAGACCACACTGAACAATGTTTTTTTTTGTACAACAATCTTAATTGAATAAAGTAAAGATAAGTATGAAGAAAACACTGTCTTATCTTACTTAGTAATTCACCACAAATAAATCATTACAATGATTTCAAGAAACCAAATACCTTGTAACGATCGATCGATTTACGACCTGTTAGGAACTTACATAACAATAAAGAGCACTACTTCTTCCTATCTCTCAAACCAATGGTCTTTAAACCATCTTCGCGTACTTCTTTGGCGATTTGGTTAGCGATTCGATACACATATAAAAATGTATTTTTTATTCCTACCAAACACTATTATTTACTTATTTCAAATGTCTACATGTGAAAGCTTATATTTCATATTTTAGTTCCAAATAAACGGTTCTTACTCTTAAAACCACGTCCTTTGTACAGTTTCTTATGCGTATTCGATCGTATCTAATTGAACCATCCATTGAACAGATCCATTGAACAGATTATTTTTGTTGTTACAGTTTAAATTTGAAAATGCAATAGTTTAATATGGAGGTTTCTGCCCCTCTTAGTAACAAATTCTCTATAATTTATTTTTTTATTTATACATTTTTCATATCTACTCCGTAATAAAAGTAGAATCTGTTATTGACTATTGTGTCGTTTGTGGTGACCAAGCTTTGGTTGTTTATCTTACCAGCCACTTCAAACATTGATCACTAGAAACGACATGTAAGAAACCGCCCTAGAAAGTATCAATAGATAACGAAATATAGATACCAAACTACCTCTTGAGCAATTCTTGGATTCCTTAAAGCAAGGTAGGGTTGGACCTGATACGTTCTCCTAGTTTGAAGAACAATGCCGCTAGTCGTCTGCTTTGGTGTATCTTTCTTGTGAGGCGAAAGGACCAATTGCTTATATGTAATTCTTATGTGTTTACTCGCTTAATCAGTTGATCTCAAATTAAACACAGTACGTAGATATACAAAATATATTTATTAAATAATTCCCTTATATATCTATACATATAAATTCAAATACATAAATCGTATACTATATGGATTTCATAATTCGGTTCCTTCTTTGTGTACGCATTCAAATGTACCGGAACGTTCAATGTCTAACGCTAGGGCCGCCACAAAAACCCTACCGGAGCATGAGTTGGGCGACAGCAGCAAATAGCCGATCACTATCGCAAAAAGATAACGGCTACCCAGACGCTCGCGTTATTTCGTGTACTTATTTGATACACCACCTCTAGTATCTTGCTCCGAGCTGTTGTCGCCATGTATAAGCGGAAAAATCAGAAACCAACGATAGTGCGGTTCTGAGCGCTGTGTGACTCACAATGGAAAGAGCGACGGCAGGCAGTCGTGGCAGTTCGTACATTCGACTTACGTTACCGGCGGTAACTGGCGGAGATTACTTACCTAGCGCCTAATAAATGACTATTAAAGATATTTTTAATTAGAGCATTGACGAATTTTATTTTTTTTTTATTGCAAACTTTATAAGAAATAAAACGTATCTTTACATTGAATGCGTACAGGTTTAAATGATGCTGAATTCGTATTCAGCATACGAAATATATGAATTTATTCAAGGCAAAACAAATAAAACATTCAATTTATCATAAAATAGACACAAACAAAATATTATTTTTACAAATAAATAAAAATGGTTAAATTTATAAAATAAAATAAAACAAAATAAAATGTTAAGTCCTTAACAGGGCCTGAACGCTACAGTATCTGCACATGTAAATGGTTCCTCAGGCTCACCATGATGTATAGCCAAGATAATGCTAATATAGCTCATAACTTTGTTGATGGCATTACTGCATCTCTTGGCACTAGGTGGCGTCAGGAATTATTTCACTGCTGTTTTTGGAGATTAATGGCATAAAGAGAAAAGTGGGCGGCAATGTGAGAAGAAGAAAAAGCTCGAAGCAAGTATGATAGCACTGGGTAGGCAGAAACGTGTTTGTTTGCTAGTGCCTTTCTCTTCTCACGTTGTTTTTGCCGGATGTGATTTTATCAATACCATAAGATATATGTTCTAGCCAACTTTCTGTTTAGAATACTGCAATTTCTAGAACACCCAGTAGCTTAAATAGCTCTTTTAATTTTTGGTTCTTCCTCTCCATTCGCCTTTTATTTTTATACCTCCATAGATTTTTCTTAAAATCCTAGTCTTCCATTCCTAATTTATTCTCAATTCTTTTATTCACTCCCCGTTTAAAACAATGAAACAAAAATAACCCAAAAATTAATTGCAAAATCGTACTGGTATTTCTTTTAAGTAAACATCTAACTTAAAGTTCTATTTTGATAAATATCTGAAAACGCCGATTCCATTATTTCTACTGCCGTTTGACTTTAGGCTTTAAATCAATATATTTACAGGACTCAAAATACCCACACATTATTTGTTCTATGCGTACAATTCCCAGTTGATTGATGGCATGCATATTTCGATGTATCTCATATTTCACGCATTGTATCATTGTTAACAGATTGCTAATCAATATTTTAACGCTGTTTCGACGGTATTTGATGTGTTATGCTGCGATTTCATATATATTTTGGTCCGCGGGAATTGTGTAAAGTACAAAGAATGTATCTGCATGACAAATTAACTTTCTTGTTTCGAACCAAACTATTTTGTAGGAAATTGTAACAATTATTCAATTTATTTTCACTATAAAAACAAAACAATTGAGGGTTTCGTCATACTTCTACAATATCGCATCTTCAATTTTAATTTGTTATGAGAAAACAAGAATATAAGACTAAACACGTTTTAAAAGTAAATTCGCGTATATCTAATATAAGAATTTTATTAAAAGGAGAACCGGAAAAGATGGAGGGCGCCAAAATAAGAGAACATCGTCAAAGTATATAACATGCTCATATACTCATCCTAAAACCATACATTTTATATCCTGAATATTTAGGTCTCCACATCCATACGTCTGTCCGACTTATTTCATATGCGCAATATTTCATTCCATGAGAAAGCTATCTTCTTGAGAACGTAAACAGAATTCGCCAAGTCGTTATAGTTTGTGCCGTCGTTGTCAAAAAAGTGGAATAAAAAGAATGAATTAGATGCAAATGGGGAACTCGAGAGCTGTTCTGATCCATACATGATACATACAAGCATATGAAGTTCGCCGCGCCATACATGGCCCTAAGAATAAACGGTATAGCTTTTCCGAATGTATAGTGTGACAATTTCGAATACGGCTCAAACTAGATTGAGGACTCGAGATTTGTATACTGCAACACTCGCAAAAAAAAAAAAATAAAGCTACTGCCTTGCTTATTACAATCGATAAATATTCATTTTCTATTTTGCATACGACATATAGTCTCTTCCGCACACAACATGATAGCAACAATTTATTATTTAATGTTGGTATTTATGAACCCGGCTTTACGTAGATGTTAAAGAAAAAATACAACCGAAATGAATAAAACAGAAAGGAAGGGTGCCAGAAGCTTTTTGGATAATAATTTACTTAAAAAAACTTAAAGCTTTTGGGTATTATTAAAACTTACGAAAAATAAAACAATGAAAACAAATCCAATTTATTTCAATTTTTTTCTAATTAATTGAGTTTCTCTACTTGTCCTATTATTGCCAAGACAAGAACATAAACATAAAAATAGCCTAGTTAGAGTAAGATAAGGAAAGCACCAAGAAACAAGCCTGAATACTGAAATAAAATTGAAGCAACATTGCTAAATTAAGGAAGAGCGTGTTTCATTTCTTTGAAAGAAGTACAGGATACAAGGCACGATATCAGCACCGTTATATCATGTGTGAGGAGGACCCACATGCAAGTTATTATGCTGCATCCCAAACTGGACACTAAGGAAGCTGTAGCGGTACTGGAAATCTCAGGTTAATTAAGTAAATATTAACTGGTACCCCTAATGATCCGCTTCTGGACAATAAAAACCTGATCAACCGCACTAGACAAACCCCTTACGTTAACATTGATCCAGAACGAACCAAAACATAATAAATTGAAATTAATTAGTTTGAAGGTACCGCGCATTTTAAATTCCCAAATAAATGAATAAACTGAATAGAACTTAATAACTAAAGCACTACAACGGTGTTTTCCGTATAAATGTTTTAAACCCAGGAATTGACAATTGTGTACATTATGGAGTACTCGAGGACCAACAGTCACCTCCATATGAATGCACCTATTTGCCTATTGTAAAACCAAATTTGCGACAATATTCATAATCCCGGCTTAATAGGTATTAATGTAATCGTATCCGCGTAATCGAACTTACAAAATAATTTTAGCAAAATTGTATTTGCTTATCAGGAAGTACATTCTAAATGTAACTATTCTATTTCAAATAAAAAATATATCCGCAAAAATCATTTGTTTTTAATGTTTAAAAGAAATGTTAACATGCGAGTAAAAAATTACATTGAACTACTAGATTGATGATTGCAAAATTCCCTCAGGGAGGACGAAAATGGAAATATAAATATTCTCTTTCAAAACAGCGGTTATTTACATTTAATAATTGTTTATTTACAAAATCAATTTTTATAATTTATTTCTAGATTACAGAACAAAATATGAAAAAAAAAAGACATAGCAGGAGGAGAATCTGGCCCGGCAATTTAAAAAAATAAATAAATATTAAAATAAAATATTTTCTTAGTAATATGTATAATTTTCGAATTTCAATACTTTTGAAGGAGAAAAAAAACAAGCTTAGTTTATTATGGACCATGACACTCAAGTAGAGTGCGAAATGTTCGAGCGTTTCCCGACGGTACCACAGATACTACAAATTTTTGGAAATTTCGATGTGCCACTACCATCAAGCGCACAAGTAGAAAGGCTCTTCCCTACGTCTCGATACCCAACTAAAATATTTTACAATATGCTGTTGTATCTTCGAAATAAGATAATAAATCGCTTCCAATTACACTGGCCGCATCTGTAGATTAACAATTTATTAAAGCCAGGGCTTTATATTAAAATGTATCCTCTTTATATTAATTAATATTGTGAATTGACCCTAATTTATAGAAACTTATTATTGTGATTGGACGGGGACAAACCTATGTTTTTTGAAATCAGCTTCATTTGTTAATTTCACAGGAAGTTTCCCTTAGAAGAGCAGGCAATCAAAAGGCCAACAAATAAGTAACGTAGTTAAATTTTCAAGTATACCAAGTTACTAGAGATTATAATGTAAATATAATACATGAAAAACTGAAGACAACCACTCAAGAACCACATACTATAAATATTAACGTAGATTATGTAAGAGATATATTACTAGGATACCGTTTTTTCCTGAAAACAAACCCCTTGGATACCGCTATTGATCCGCTCACGATTAACCCGTCGTCTGCAGGTAAATCTCAAGGCTTGAAGACCATCTCTTTAATATTTAATATATAGTTCGCCTGCATCCGCCGTTCCATTAACACTTTTCTGGGTCCCTTGCCAAGTTTGGCGTGTGCATCAGACACAAGACAATTGTGATAAGCGTTTGATCTTCGCAAAATAGTTTCGTAAATGGGATGCTAGTTTACCAGGTTCATCTTACATACAGTTGAATGGTATCGTGTTTACCGCATTCCCTTCGCATTCAGATTAACGTAGGCCGTCAACAATGGGACAGGAAAGGAGTTTTAAAGTTTGGAACGAATGGAACGAAGGACCAAGGAGGCGAACAATAGTAAAGTGAAGGAAAACGAGTTTAACGTTAAATCAACGGCAAGAAAAAAGGATTTTAAAAGTTCAACTTCAGGGACTATCTCCGTAGGGAGGAAAAGTGTATAATCCTGGAGTTGTCTTCGCTTATTCTAACTGCCGCACCACCGAGAGCTCGTATGCAAATGTAAAGAGCTATAATTTTAAAAACACGGTTAGCACTCGGGCAGTAATATGCAAACGATTTTATTGTACGAATTAAAACTATGACGTAATATATCTTTATATTATTTAAATACAGGAAAGATTAATCAGACTATAGAATATCAAGACTATATACTTATAGTCTAAAGATAATACGACAATAATGTATAACGGTTAGTTCCTGAACGATTGAATCGTTGTATTGCTTGGGAGGAATTTTTTTAAATTTCTAATTCTAAATCTATTTCTAATTATTCAAGATTACTTGGTCGAGTTTTATGCACAGTAGCCATAGTGGGTGGGCTCCTCGGCATCCGATCCAGCGTGTAGCAATATTTCTTTCAAATAATCACGAACAATAAGCGCAAAATATGGCAATTCCTTCCTGTTTTATTTTCGTTTGTAGGGTTAGGTCTGTTTAAACTTGGAAAAAGAGCTGTAAGTGCTACCACAACCTCGTTCCTTAATACATTTAAATATCTTTCGCCATTTAAATTTTCTCTTATGAAAAATTACCAAATTACGTTGTTTCCAACCGGACCAGTCTACGCATTAAACTTTTGGAAATGCTGTATATTAGTGTAAAAGTTAAATGAGCGTTTTCAGTTGACCAGGAATGAAATTTGCTCCTGTTAAAAGTACCGTTTAGACAAAACTTTGCTTCATCAGAAAATCGCCAAATTATGCTGTTTTTTTGCTAAATTCTGTCATTAATTTACAAAAGTGTAATCTGTGATCTGGATCATCTTCACTCAACTCATAAACAATGTGCATTTTGAAGGATTTCAGTTTTACAGATTTTAGAATTTTGTAGGCAGATTTTTGAAAGATTTCCTGAATTTGTCCCAATTTCATTGTAGATGTGTGATTATTTTCTTGAAGGGTTGGTGTCTCTTATTTCTTCAAGCTTGTATAATTACCAAAATCAGTCTGTACGCTAACTCCCTAAAATAAAACCTGAAAATTCAGAAATTTATCAAAGATAAGAGCTGAAATCGTTCGCAACTTTGCCAAGAAATGATTTGCAAACTAGTTTTTCAACCAAGAGAGTTGTAACAAAGTTTAGGGAGTGTTTTCAGTGGGACGGTTCCAGAAACCTAAAAGAAACAATTATAAATAATCATACGCCCTATTTCCAACCACTTCAAACATAGAGGAATATATAATTTGTACCTTAAGAAGGCGGTGATGCTAATGTCAATCAGTAAACTGGTCCTTCTACTAAATTTTAGTAATATAAACTTCATAAAAAATCAGGTCTTGTACTGACTGAACACAGGTCATGCTAAAATATCACACAAACTACAAAAACCTGAAAAATTAACTTCATCGTCTTTGCAAGAAGACTGGAAGACGGCAGAATACATACTATGCACGCTTTGGCATTTGTGGTAAACGACGTAGTTATTTTAACACCTATTGAACTGAAGGATGAAGGCATCACTATCGTGACTCGCTTCAATAACAATAGCAAATATGGTTGTAATAAGGGTGCCTGTTTTTTGTTTTTGCATGTGATTTTAATCATAGTGCCCCATCACTTTATCATTATGGGAAATAATTATTTAACCATTCTCTGATATGATTCCTAATAAGAACTAAGCTTTGACATGTTAATACCAGACCTTTGCACATTAGGAGCGGGATCTAGCAATTACGGAAAGATATTATCTACAAAATGGTTCGACAGTTTATCGTAATTTTTTTAAACTTTTTGTTGCATCATAAAATATATGTGAAATTCATTGTTTTAACTGTGTTAATAAGTTATTTCGTCGATAATAATAATAGTAGTACTAATAACTGTAATAGCCTTTATTAAACAATTTACTATAAAAATACCTTAAAAAAGAGATATAGAACTTATACTAATCTTATAAATTCCTTAACGCTATTGTGTAGATCTAATAAACAACGGCATTTTATTGTATTATGCAAGTCCCTTATAAAGTATTATTTCTGTGCTTAGTCTTACAGAGTAAGCGTATATTTCTTGGAAAGCTTTAAAAAGAACTAATGGAATCGCTATACTTCATATAGATTTTAATTAAGAAATTAAAACAAATAAACAATTGTACACGTATTCATTTGTTTTTGCTAAAAGAAAAACGGTTAAAATGCAATTGCATTTTCACATGTCGTTGAACACCGAAAGTCGAACCGTTTAATTTTATTTAGTAAACGTACGCCGAATTTAAACGAGCCGTTTTTAACATAAGCTCTTCCTATTTTCCGCAGATTCGAAATAGAACAGCTGAGAACGGGCGGATCGCACAAAATCCACAAACAGCACGCCTCCCAGCAAGAAAAAAACGACCGGCTGACGCTGAAGTGGCTGTCAAGCATCGTGGGCGAGCTGAAAACAGAACTCGCCGAGGTGCAAGCCGCCCTCAACGCGACCGTCATCCTCCAGAATCACGAACAGCTCGACACCGATTTGAGTCTATTGAGGACGGATGTCTCGAATCTCAACAGAGAAATGGAAATCGCCAAAAACAACAACGTCAAATACGAAGCGGAATTGCTGGCCATCAGGGAGGAACTGAATTCAGTCAAGGACCACTCGAAAGCGACAGCTGTTGTTTGCGGCAAAACAAAGAATCAGGTAAGAAAGAAAAGGGGTCACCCAAACGCCGCCATGTATACATCCATATATGTATGTAGACGTCGGCTGTGCTATTTCGGATTCGTTTGGTGGCTCGTCCGAGATCCTGTTTGTTCGGTCGGATCCACGCGTGCTGTGATTGTGAATTATGTTTGCTTATAGCTTTTGTTTTCCAAATTTTATTCGAACAATTCGGGAAAAACGTACAATTTTCATGAAAGTTTTTATAGTGAATGGGATCTACACAATTTAATATCGACGTCCTTTCGAAAACAATTTTTTGCAGACGAAATCGAATTTCAAGCGGTTTCCGAAGTAGACGCACCCACAATGGTGTTTGAATTATTATTAGAATTAGAGAAAGAGTAACTACCAACCATCTGATACATTTTTTAAATTATGTATTGTGCGATGCAAGTAAATGAATTAGGTGCATTAGAACGGTTTTAACAGTATTTTTAAAAATACCACCAATAGTGATAGTAATTTACTCTTAAGCGTGATATGTCGGATAGGTCAAGGGGTATAGACATGGGAGGCCACGGTCATTTTTATAATCTAAATATAGTGAATCTTTGGGGCCACCAGGGTACAGATATCAAGGCCCCCATTCATTTTTATAATCTGTAATAATATTTAATCAGTAGAAAAGGCAAATCTCTAAAAGCCAAAATATTTACATCAATTTCCCTTTAGAGCGGGGGCAAAGCGAAATTGAACATTGTCGACTCTACTCATAACTCCTCATAATCATAATTTCTATCTGTGCTTATGCCTGACATTTCGTTATTTACGCGTATGTTTATACTTTTAGCCTCTATTAATCAATTGTACAATATTAACGTATCTTGCATCTCAAATGTATAGTCCGTCTAGAAAGTATCCGGAAAACAAAAAGCACAGCTATAATTTTACGGTATATATTTTTATTACTTGAACAATAAAATCACAACAAATAATTCATCTCGTTTACTAATACAATCTCAATTTAACTGTAAACACTTAACTTAACGTTCAGGTAATCCCGAAACGAGGTCAACGCTATACTTTTCGGTGATAGTGGTCCAGGCTTGTAAAACTGACCGAATCAAATCTTCTTTATTTCGTGGTGCTGCTCGTTCTACTTCAATTTTCATTGGTCCCCATATGTTTTCGATGGGACTAACATCTGGGAAAGCTGCTGGCCATGGAATTGTTGCCAAGCTTTTTTCTAGCATCCAAGCTTTTTGCTAGCATCCAAGCTTTAGTGTATTCAGAAGTGTGGCATCTTGCATTATCTATCCTATTGAAAACACCACCCTTCGGCATATAAAGCACGAGCCGTTTCAAGAAGATAGCCATTAAGAATTTCATAATACTTTGCACTTAACGGTACCATCAGTTATACAGAGAGGTGTAGCACCACGCTGAGAGATTGCTCCCCAAACCATTATTTTTGTGGGAAATTTGGAAATTTGAACGGTAACATTTTCTTTTGATAAGATTTTTAAATGATTTGCACCAAGCTGAAAACAACTTTCGTCAGATATAAAAACATCACTAAAATTATCGTCTCGAAATCGTTGGCAAAAATCTATTCTTCGTTGCTTTTGTAGAGGTGTCATTGCAGGGATTTTTTTTGGTTTCCTTGATAAGTAACCTTGTCTTCTCAGTGAAATGCGGACAGTTTCTGGACACACTCTTATTTGACGTTGATTTCCAAATCTGTTAGCCAGTTTTCGAAACCCAAGGCGCGGGTTTTGTCGTCCTAAAGTCACTAAAGCGTTTAGATTGTTTCCGCTAATCTTACGCGGTCGTCCAGAAACTGGTCCATGGCTCATATCTCTCCTATTTTTTATCCTCTTTATTGTCTCATATACTGCACTTTTTCCGAGTTCAGACAATTGCATTAATTTTTTAACGTTTTGCACACCTTTTCTATACAAATATTCCACCAACTTTCTTCTTTCTACTTGCGACATTATTTCACAAATATTAAGCCTGTTAATAATCAACAATATTGGACAGCTGATGTTGTTATATGATTTTTGCCATGGCCTACAGTCGGCACAACCTACTTGATGCATTACTTTTGTCTTAGGATGTAACAAAAAAGAAATATATTAAAATTAAGAAAAATAATAAATTCCGGACACTTTCTAGACGGACAATAGTTTCATGCTGGGCGCATCAAGCTGGTTCAAATATGCAGCATATATAAAAAATGCTACAATACAAAAGAGTAGCGAATTATTAGAAGATTCCAAAACTAATTCGAAATTACCAATCAGAAGAAATTATGGAGTTTTGAAGAATGTTCAATTGTTTATTGTGAAGTTGTGCAAGATTATTTCTTAATTACTATACAATATTTCGACAGACAATTACTATTCTTGCATGCAACAAATTATCTTATAACTTCTCTATTATTAAGAAGAATTTTAAACTACGAAGTTTCAACACGTTTCTATTTAAAACGTGGACAATATGTAAATAAATTGATATAAAGTAGGGTGTACATTCTAAAATTTGTTATTACAACGTGAGTGAAGCGTTTGTTGTATGCTATAAATTATATGTAGATTTATCCCAAAATGCCGGCGGAAATGTACAACCATAATTATCAACTAAATAATTTGCGTATTCAACATCCATCGTCCAAGTAACAAAACCTTTGACCGCGACCCCAAAGTTGCACACCCTCGGACAAATGACTTTTAACTAAAGTATTTAAATAAAACTTACTATAGATTCTATGGAATATTCAGTGATGTGTACTAACTAATTGTTAACAACGACAGATATAAAACATTAATATACAAGGTGATTCATTTCCCCGGGCTGGAAATATTGTGCTTTTGTGAATGGAGATTTTCAAAGCAGTTATTTTCTTGTTAGATCTCATAAGTTAAGGTATCCCACAAGTTCGTGGCTTAGTTTTTTAATTAAATTAAATTCAGAAGTATTGGCGATTTATGTCGCTGCTTTCTAAACGACAGGCATGTATTTCTTAGCACTAGAGGACGCCAAGAAATATCTGGCTTGTCGTTTCAAATATTGTGGTATTAACTGTAAGAAAAACAGCGGCACGAAGTAGAGTAAAAACACTCTCGGAACCTAGCCGATGACACCAGGTAGGCAGAAACATGTCAGTGGATAGTGTGTTTTCTCTCTCTTTGCATTCCTTTTGCCGTAAGTGATTCCATCAATACCATAAAGAAGCTTTTTTAGCATTATTTGTTGATTTTTTTTCTGAGCATTTTCTGATGTGTTCTGTTAATTGGACCCGGAGTTTTTTCTTTTAATTAGCCTTTAATTCATATTACTGATGGTGTTAGTATTAACGCTTTATAATTTTTTCTTGGTCACAACCCAACGGGGTATATAAGCTTTTATAATAATAATAATAACACACGTTTATTATCCAACAAGCTTAGGCCCAATAATAGGATACAACAATTGACATAATATATACACAAATCATAGAAAAAAAAACAAGTAAAAACCTATGGATACAAAAAATTAGTTCCTCTTGTTCCCACCTTCCTTCTTCCTACCTGAACAAGTCACATCTTCTAGATGCCTTACAAAGCGTGTAAGTAGGAGCTCGTCGCATAAGATTTGTCCTTGTCCTTTAAAGCTTTTCATGATTACAGGAACGTTTTGTATGTAAATTGTGTCTGTAAGTAATAATAATAATAAAATATAAATGAGTGTGCATTTGCCATTAAGTACTAGACTACTTTCTACACATCAACCTAATCTTGTTGTAATTAACTTCGTTACCTTTCCCAAAAATTAATACAGATCGTTGGTAAAGACGATACCAGCAATAAATGTCATCATCTAAACCAACAAAGGTATTTTCTAGTGATGCCTGTTTTCTATAAACAAGTAACCTAAAATTTATAGTTAACCTGCTAAAGCCAAAATCCGCAGCATTTGATTATTATCTATTAAGCTTATGAGTTGGAAAATAAACGGCAATGATGAACTATGTTAATTTTTAAATCAATACTAACGAAATTCTGTAAATTGTATTTTCCAGTTGTACTAATGCTAACATTCATATGTTTTTCACTATTTCATCCTAATTACTATAATGTTTTATACATCGTACTACTTCCATTAAAAAGCAATTGGGTAATAATTCCGACTCCATGCCCAAAAATAATTCAATCTCATTAATAGCACATTAACCATATTACGCATCGATCCATCCAAGTAGATACTGAACTAGTGATAAAACATCAGTGTTTACCAATAACAAATTACGCGATATATATGAAACTCGACGCGTGTTCCTTTCATTAGAAGTAATCACATTAAACGGTAATATCTAACATTAATGCACGCTCAATCATTACTGACGATCAAAGCGCAGCAGAAATTTGATCAGAGGCAAGTGCATTGGATAATCGAATATCACCAATAAGTAATCATACCATATGATGCTAGTATCGTACTATTGCATAGGTAATTGGATATAATGTATCGTATAACAACTACAGTGACAAGATTGTTCATAGTTTAAACTTTGTGTAAAGAAAATTCGACAATAATTGCACGAAAATTTTCTCTTCTATTTTCCAAGTCACTTATCAGTTTCAAAAGTTTGCTGCGACTAAATCACTTGCCGTATCTTAATGATACTTTAGATTTAAGTCCAATAAGAATTGAAGTTTTACATTTATTTATTTATTTATTTAATTAATTAAGTTAATTGGTCATACATGATTATTTAATGAACTAAAAATCACATAAAGTATGTTCTATTTGGAAAAGCACAACTTATTTTAACTTCTAATGTTCCTTCAATTATTTTAGTAATAAATTCCAGAGAATCAATACAAAACAACGGTTTGGTAAGATCAAACTTTCTTGTAGAACTAATGTTAAAGGTACTTATTACGTTAGCACTAAGCCTTACCATAATTACTAGCGCACAATGACAACGACGATTGCACGAACAATAGAAGCTGAAAGAAACATTAGCAAGCAATATTTCCTCGATCAGGATTCATTAAATGTTATATCACATTGGATCGAATTTTCAACTGCAATTTTCGAACGTTTAACAAGATTCTTTCGCTTCGATCGCGAACTACTTTCATCCAATCTACGAACTTGAGAAGATGTAGTAACAGTAAAGTTTCTCCTTCTTCTTCTTTTATTGTTCACGTTGGTCCCTCTCTCGTTGTCAGACGTTTCATTTTTTTTCCTCCCTCACCCTCGTCGGCTTCCTTTGAACGTCCGGAAAATAAAATAAGCGCCCAAAGAGAGCACCCCGGAACAACTAGAACATCAACGGCAGCAACAACAAGAAGAAGTGAAATTAGGCGAAACAAATGAAGGAGAAGTCGTCTGAGAGGAAATTACGACCACGATTGATGTGTATTCGAGAAAAATACAAATGCGAGCGTCAAAAAGTTCTTCTCTATTTCGGCGAAGGCGAAGAAGACGCGACCAGAGCGGGCAGACTCGATGCGAAGCGCGCGTCAAACGCTAACGGGACTTATTTAACGTCAAATTGCGCGTTCCGGTCCGCCCCTTCTCGTTTATTACAGTGCAACCGTCGCCGCCGAAAAGAAGACGAAAACCGAAAATAAAACGCGGGCGACAGCCACGACACGGAAAGGAGCTTCGTTTCTAAAACATTTGCTTGGAAACTCTCTTCGTACAATCTTTTTTGGATTTAAAAAAAGAAAGAAAAAAGAATACCATATCGTCTTCAAAAGAACTGAGAGCAACGCACGATTTGCATATTTAAGGGCCCGATGCGCGAATAAATTAAAAAAAATCACGTTGTCGACTAAACCACGCCCGCATTTACATATATTTGATAAATATCAGGAGCACACTGTAATAATTAGAATAGCTTGGGGTTAATTTTAACTGATACTAAAGTTGTTCTTTCTCCTTTTGTTTTGTTAAAACTTGCATGTTTAGAATTAATCGATCGATTTCCACATAACCCAGGGTTATCGTTATTCATTGTTCGGATCATTCACTGAAATAATATCAGCAATACGATAAGATGGGCAATAATCCTAATATTCCCCAACAGCACGAGAAATTAATAAAATAAAGAGAACCTTTTTAACAGTCACCCGTCATAACACTCGCATACACCAGATACGCAGCGATGACACTTAACAGTAACGCTAGATGGCAAACTCTAGCATAATAATAAAGGCTGGAAAAAATTATTCAATTTGAGATTATTTAATTAAACAAATTGAATTGGTGGTAATTTTATTAACTCCGCCGAAATATTAGTAACCCGGAAGGTATTGTAACTTATACTTCTTTGCTAAAATTCACGAAATGAAGTCTAGAGGATGAGTCGGATGAAACGGGCGAAACTCCATGCGTGTATTGTATTACACAATGTAAAAATAATTTTAAAAAACATGTTTTTACCCAATTTTCATTTTTTTTCTAAATGCAGCGTAATTATAATTAAACAAAATTTCACACATCTTTTTAATCATAGCGTTTTTTTAGTAAATGTTCAAAAATGTCGTAGTTAATCTCAAAATATTTTATGCTTCGTCTACGAGAGGACAAAAAGCGAAGAAAACTATTGTAGAACGCCCCCGACTTTTTGTTTTACATGGGTGCTCAATGCAAGGATGTTTTTATTTTATTTAAAACTCGAAAACGAGCGAATATTTGGACCATTTACAAGAATACTGGTTCATTTTTTTTAATTACAATAAACAAATGATAATCGGGTAGAAACACTACTCGTTTTTGCTCGTGTTCTGAAGTTTGCACGTTAACCCGTCCGTCCTTGAACATTCTCACTCACTTTCGATCTTTACCGTCACTGATAGCATTATCACCGTAAACTTCACAAATCTGACAGTGAATTTTGCTGGTGTCGAGTTTCTTGCACCCAATAATCGAATTACAGATCACATCTCGCAGCCGGCGGGCGACTCAATTTTCTTAAACATTATGCACGCAAAGCATTCTTACTCTCATTCGAAAATGGACCTTATTTTAAGAACATCCCTCGTATATTTGCGTAAATTAAAAATCTAATCAAGTGATCAAATCTCTCTGTTTTATTTTCAACGCTTTTTACAAAATAATTACAGTAAATATTTTGTGTTAGTGTTTATTTTGAAATCCTATTTTCTTCCTTTCAGGTTAATGCTCTAAAACCTTTATTTACAAGTCCCCTGTAATAGTTTTTCTTAGCTTTTCGAGATAATTTCTTTTCTTATTCTCTTCAGAGTAGTTTTTGAATTATTTTTAACACTTTTTCAAAAAATGTCTGTCGTAAAAAAGAATAGTTTTCTGCGTACTCACTTGTTTGCTCGATGTTCCAGAAATACAAATCCAACGATTTGACACTATTTAGCCTTTATCGGCCTTAGGACGATTAATATTTCCAAGATTTGACAAAAACTTGTGACTTTGACTATTCCTCACTTAACTTCTTGAGTTTATTAGGATTTTAACCTTTTAGAAAGTTCGTATTTCTGTATTCCCATTCCCAAAATATTGCAGCTACCACTCTCTCTCTCCTAATTTTGGGTTTTCGAGCATTGCTCTCATTCTACGAATTGTTGTGTTAATTTTGGAAAGTAATGAAGGAACCGAACTCCTTTCACAGCAATAGAAGAATATTAACTTAATGTTAACAATTATTCTTCTCTATTTCTAAAATTCCACCTATGTCCATTCTTGAATTATACCCAAAGCACATCACCTAAAATTTATAAAAACAAGTACATGTTACTATACAACAATCCTATGTCATGTACTTTTCTAATGATCATCAAAAGCCGACGTACGACCATGTTTGAATTCGTTAAACCAATATCTAACAGATGTCATAGATGGTGAGGGGCATCCAACTTCCTTTTAATTTCTTCGCATGTTTTCACGTGCAAAAACAGGAAGCAAATTGCCTTTTGAAAGATATCAGTGCGCAATAGTAATGTCAAATTTCCTCAGCAACGCGACCTCTGTTCAAACACAGCTACCTACTGATCCATCCTCATATTAATCCAGCTTTAAAAGTAAGCATCCGTTCAAAGTATTAACTGCTTCATCGCACTGTGTTACAAAGTTAAAAACATATTACAGAGACAAAACAAAAAAAAGCCCACTCGAAAACGGAAACAAAAGCAAAACGTACGTATTCGATTTAATAAAGCGAAAAGTTTGAATACCACACGGAAATGCGAATTGCTTTCGCAAATTAAAGTCAAGTGGGGGCATTCCACGACGGCCAGGATGTAATAGACGTGCGACCGTGGAAAAATGGTATTCCAGAGAGCGCCGTATACGGGCGAGAGGGCATAAAAGGATTGTACGCGGAAAAAAGGTAGTTGTTTATATTAAGGTGATTTGGTTTTTATTGCTGCAGTCGCCTGAAAAGGCATCCGGGCAAAACGCTTTAAAAAAAATATACAAGGACGAAGGGATTCCAATTTAGGAAAACGTTTAATCTTATTAAAATGTTTTAATTAAACTCGCTCCTTTGTGGTACGCAAATTGAACTGAGCAAAAACGAAGTGAAGCATATGAAAGCACTTGTAAAAACCTTCTTTCAAAAGAAGAGAATTCTAAAAACAGAATTTAATTGGAACGTTAAAAACCGCAATAAAGCATAATAAAATTTAAATCGTTCAGGGAAAAATAAAAAAATAAATAGGTACTGAAAGAATTAAACGGCTCGGTGGTCCAGTAGTAAGAAGGCCTGCGCTTGACCGAGCGCTGTGTGTTCGAGTCCCGCTAGAATCAGAAAATTTTCTTAGTGGATTCCGTACGTCGTTCACAGCTGGGCTGCGGTTCATCCTTTACGGTGAGGGGGCGTAAAATCTGTAGCAACAGACTTAAGTAATTTACGTTTGTAAAGATCCTATAAAAATTCTTATAAAATACGAGGGGAATTCAAATAGGCCTTGGCAAGAAAAAAACATTTTTCTTTTTCAACCTAGTCTCCTTTCAGATCGATAGACTTATTGTTAGTACGACTTCTTCAACCCTGCAAACAGCAAACAGAAAAAAACAGGATTCTTCGCCGATGGTTATTGGGTCGTTTGAAATGAAGTTAGCATAATACTCGACATTAGTGATTTTGCCATTTTCAACATAATCAATATGAATTGTACCACGTACACCCCAAAACACTGTTGGCCGATAAAGGGACTTTGGCCTTCTTTGGCGCCGGTTGGCTACGAAAAAACCGACTGTTTGGACTGTCTTTTGGTCTCTGCTGCATGCAAAAATGAACCCTTGAATTTATATTGTATTTATATCGTTTATTTCACTTCGTACTAATTCTTATACTTCATATCATCTGAAAGGGCTTAATTTAAGATACTTACTACGTTAAATCAGAAGCAACGTTTAAAGCATCCAATTTATATACGTTCTTTTCTTTCTGTTGCTTTTTTCTTGACGACCTTTTTAATGCAAACGCTTTTTGCCTCTTTGTGCACGAATCTTACATATACAAAATCCCAATTACAATGGGCAACCAATTTCGATGCTTCCGAAATTAAAACAATAATTATTTAATGAATTCAATGTGCTGAACATGATATTTGTGGAAGAAATGGAAGAAATTTAAGTTATGAAACAAAGCCAACATGTCCTCGATCAATTTTCGACTTTCACATTGCCAAGAAAGTTCTCTGCCACTTCACAGAACGCATCCCAAACCTATTTCTTTTTTCGTTAAGAAGTTGGAATTTCTAAAAAGTTGTTTAATCTGAGGGCCTCACAAAACGCCTTCTTTAATTTTAGCTTTATGCCAAGTTTTTGAGGCCCAGCTTGATTTATAAAAGAGGAATATGAATAATTACACGATGCATAATTTTTACATTCATAATAAATGCAGAATTGTGCGTCGTTAAAGCAGCCTTAAAATGGAACGTAACAGTATATTTAGAAATATTAAAAACTGAAAGGTGTACATTTTCCACGTCATTTCTACTTTGGCACATCGAACATCAACAAGTGTGGGGATTCTTACCTTAAAACTGCATTTCCACAGGCTCTCCTTCTTTCTTTGAAGACGTACCTACGTAGTAACAGTAGCGGCGCATACTATGGAGATCTTTTAATATTTCCAACACGACGCGCTAAAATATTAACCGCATTTTAGTCTGATGAAAATAATTTCAGAGAAAACTCTTTTGTTTCGTCGGACGGTTCGCCTCTCACAGAATCTTTTAGCAGTAGTAACTTTTTGAAGTTGCCGTTGACGTTAGCTCTGGTAAAAATCTCCCAGTGCACTGCTAAATTAATAATTTACGCCGTGGAGGTGTACGCTGGGAAAGTAAAATATAAACAAAACGAAACGCCCTTTCTACAGTTTGAAGCACAGAAATTGTTGATTTGTAAAGTACAAACCATGGGAAGTGCTTGTTTCGCAGTTTTCTTTCCTCGTCAGTTCCGAGAAAAATATAAAGCAAGCATCGATTTTGTGATGGTCCTTATGACACAATTTACTTCAGAATTAATCAAAATATTGCGACGGAATATAATTTAAAAGTAATAATAAAAAAATGTCTTTGGAAAAGAGTGCTGAAAAATATCTAAAAACAAATAGCAGCACCTTGAAAACATTTACAGAACGTGAAAGCGTGAAGCAAAGATATTAAATGGCGACAGAATTGAGAGAAATGTTTTGTAAAATTTCCACTTAAGCTATAAAGACCAACAATTCATTGTTAAGTTTGGAAAACAACATTAAATTATATTAAAGTAAAGAATGTTGAGGAAGCTTGGTGTATCTCTTGATTGATTGATTGATTGCGACCACAAGCAGGATAAAATCTTTTACATTTTTAACACTGTGGGCTAACAGGCCTCGTGTATTAGGCCTGTTTTGATTTCAGTTTTACTCAAACAGGTTAGTTCTCTTAATCAAGTTAACATCCTCTGCAGTAAAGTTTCCTCCAATGGTAGATTAATTGTACTTCGCAGAGCGAATATCCACGGTGCATTCAACAATAAAATGTGAAGCTCCATTGAAAAATCAGAATCATAAAAGAAATAAATAAAAGTCGGAAACTACCAGAACAATAAAGATTAGAAACTGCCATGACAGCAAATTTAATTTAATTTAACAAAAGATAACCAGGACAGGACAGAAAACCAAAAAGGAGGTAACAGAAGTAGAAGAAACTTTATATAAAAAATGTTTTGATCTAAAAACCTCTTCGGGGCTATTATCATTGCTGGATGGAACTGAAGCTATTAATAAAATACGTATTAAAAACGCATCTCTCTAGGAATGTGAAGCTTCACTTACGTAAAAGTTATGATACTAGAAAAAATTTTGTAACCCAAAAATCGGCTACCATTCTTTTCAATCAATTACACCGAATACGGCTGCACAACGAATCAGAACGCAGAACGCAGAAGCAGAACTCTTAACCGATCTTACTTTAGTTTAAGCAAGAAATGTTAAAAATTGATTGAATTCCACCACAGGCGTATTAGGTTTTACTGACACTC
>LR737390.1:6704113-6721640 GCA_902655005.2 Marronus borbonicus
TATAGCAGTAGTAACAATTAGATGCTGGTATATAACTGTATGGCTGTCTGATTGTTAGAATGCGAATAGTTGCAAGTACAGATTTGTATTGTATATTTTTCTGTTTAAAATATCATCTGAAATTGCCTAAATGGCGCAAGTAATTTGAATTGGGCCGAAAGTGCCAACCTAATAAAGACGATAATAAGTGATAACTATTTTTAGAAGTATAGCCTGTCGCTAATGGTGGGAATTATTGTTGAAGAAAGGCGTTTGAAAATTGTTAGTTCGCTTCGCGCTTTCAACTAAGAGATGTTCATGTTGCGTTAATGCGTAAATTTAGGAGAAACAATGTATACGATTGCGACCTAAAGATACAATCGACGGTCAACTTATGTCTGGGTCTATGTAACTGAAACCTATTATATTAACATCATAAATTGTTAATGAAACCACAGATATATTTCGAATTTTTTCTAATTTGTTAGAATTCTCGAATTTAGAGATATTTGAAGCAAGTATATAACGGTGAGTGGGCAGCTTCTTAGAATTGTCAAAAGTTCGGCCAACCCAAGCTCAAGAACTTTATTAGGCTCTCTTACACAAAGGGCGTGTTTCTTGATTCTTGTGATCCATGTTACTTGACCTGAGATTGAAAAAAAAATAATCTAGACTCTTTTCTTTTAACCTGCATCATTAGGATTGTATATCAAGTATTATTCCTGTTTAATATAGTAATGAAGAAAAAAGAAAAGTAATTGCAGAAATTGTTACCTATATTTGCAAAGAAATTATGAAAATTGTCAATTTTTTAAACTAAAATTGTCCATTAGTAGTTTCCGAAATTGTTGCAGTAATTATCCGGATCTTCACTTTTTTTATTAACAACACGCATAAATTTTTATAAGAAAAAGGAAGAATCTCGTACAAAAAGAGCTACAGAAAATTGGATAGAGTAAATCGAAGCCGCGTCAAATTAAATGAAGATATTAACATACAGGAAAATAGGGAGCGCATCTTCGATACGGCTTCGGGTCTTGACTTAATTCTTAACTTAAATTCAACCTCTGAAAAGGGAAAAATGTTACAACAGAAAACAAAAATAGAATAAGCTTTTTTCCTTCTCTAAAATGGGATCAAACATCCACACTGAAGATACTTACAGTTACAAATTCGCATTGATTGAAGGGTAACAGTAATAATTAAAAGCTCGCCTTTTTGTTACAAATTACTTCTGACAATTCGCTACAATTATCACATTATCCATTGCACGAAACTTCGCGGAAGAACGTGTTCCCCGTCTACCGGGAATTAACTTGAGAAAATTAATTACAAATCACGATGAAATGAAGCAGTTTATCAATTTTCTCAAATGCATTGCCGAATATAACGCGATTAATCTCATAAGTTTACAGCGATGAAGCCAATTGCAATATAGTTATTACGGCAATTATCTTCTATCTATCTATAAAAGCGCTTTAATTTACACAGCCAATAATAATTCAATGGGAGATGAGTAATAATGAAAATGATGGGATTTGTATAAGTCATAAGGAAAGAATTAAGATTATTTACACATTGCACTACGTGGGTCTCTTTTCTTTAAAACTTTATAAGTATTTCATTGGTAAACATACCACAAACTCGAGGAATGATTCCTTGGACTATTTAATGAATTATTACATCTTTGGTTTTCGAAAATTCGATTCTTAAGCTTTTATAAATGAAGTCCTCATTATGAATCGTTATACGGACGCTGAGATGGCTATCCTGCACTTTATGTTTGGATTTGTCAATGACTCAAAAGCCAAGCGATTGTGCTGTAAATGCTGTTTTTGGTAGAAAGAGTTTTGAAGGTATTCATCGGCGTCTTCAATAGACAAAAGCACTTATTACTCACAATATTAAGCCAGAAAGGCCAATGTCGGTAAGAACAGCAGAAATAGAAGAAAATATGCTAAACATGGTAAAGGAAGATTCACTTATTTCTACCAGAAAAATTGAATGTTTTGTAAGTAAATAAGTAAGTAAGTAAGAACTCCGTGGCCTTCTTTCTTCTCTTCAATTTTACGCCAAAAATTGCATTTCGACAATTGTTAGCTAAGAGGCAAATTTCTCAAAAAATGCATTAATACACTTCTACAAATACTTCCTCCTTTTATCTTTATTCTTTTATCTTTTTACCTTTAGTATGTGAAAATAATAAATTTATATTGATTATTATATTCAAAAATGGGCTTTTCATTGGATTGGATTAGATTGAATTCTTTATCTAGAATTTTAATTATTGAAAATTTATTTAAAATTTATTACCAGCATTTATACAGTGTCCAGATAAGTCGAAATACATTTCACATTCGCTGGATTAGCCGATCTTTGGGCTTAGCACACGCAAATTTTTTCAATTGCATGTTTTCGAAAGAGTCTTGTCATTCAGTGAGGAAGAAATTGGATTAACGCATAGTAGCTGCTAGTAATTATCCACAGGAATTCTTGTGGATTATCAAGACTTTTGGACCATAGGCAACAATGTAATTGTGAATTTTTCCCAAACGTTTCTTGAAGTTCTACAAGTTGTTCATAATTATTGCCTATAGTTTGATTAGTGCTCCAAATACTTTGTTGCAATCAGTGAAGTAATTGTGTAAAGGTATTCACTGGACAACAGCCAAAATGTATCTAAAATAAAATCGGCTAAATCTTTTTAATATTTGGTCAAGTTTTAGAGATACGTGATGTCATGTGTCCCTATATATTAACACTGTAACCGCACGTTTGCCTTGTACTGAACAGCCTCTCTATACAAACAAATAACAAACGCCACTATCGCGAATATTATAGAATTCAATAGAATCTTCTCGAATATTTTCTAAAAACCTAGAAGCCGTATTTGGATATATAACCAGCTACAAAGCGGAGAGATCAGAAATTCGCAAGGCTAGGTGAAGCAAAAGTGAAGGCATTTTTGTTGGGCCACAGCACTCTAGCAGATATTGAAAAGAATGATTGGAATGACTTTCGCCTCGTGGTCACTAACCTCTTGGGAAATAAAAAAGCTGACAATTACGTTACTCTTATTGAAAATATGCTGTCATCGTATCAAAAATTGGATTGCAAAATATCTCTAAAGTTCCGTTTCCTGCCCTCACACCTTGATTTTTTTTCCTGGAAACTGCGGAGCTGTAAGTGATGAGTACGGCGAACGCTTCCATCAGGATATATCAACAATGGAGAAAAGATAGCGCGGAAACTGGAATGCTTCCATGCTTGGAGACTGCTGCTGGACTCTTGTTAGAGATGTTCCAGAAACAAATCACAAAAGAATAATAAATTTTTGTATTCAGCGCCCCAAAATTAGCAAAAATGCACTTTTCAAACAAGATACAACAAATAAACTAAAATCTTTTGTCCAGTGTTATTTAAATGTTTAAATAATTATCTATGAACTTTTAAAAATTCCGATTAGTATTTGCTAACGTCTTCTTCTTTTTTAGCTGCAGTATGAATATTTAGAGAAATAAATGGTAAATGAGACACAGCGCTACCTTCGTATTATCGTTATCTTATTTCTAAAATAGGGCGATATAAAAGTCCAAAGACACAGTAACACATCAGGGACGATAAAAATAATTGGAAAATGTTATTTAACATATTTTAACACTGTAGGCGCGAGAAAGAGGGTAGCACAGATCACGCAAGAACTTTACATTGAGCCAATAATATTTTACTTCAATTTAATTCATTAACTCTCCTTTGGAAATAATTAACGACATTCATTTAGTGCGAAAAAGATTGATAGAATGTAAATTGCCTCTGACTATCTTAAGTAACTCCTCAATTTTGGTACTGGGTTTACGTGTTATTGCTCATACCTATGTCATCATCGTTTGGTCTATACTGTAGTTGTTCCCCATGGACCCTTACTATTATCCATCAGTTTTAATAGCGCGGTTTAAGGCGTCGTTGTTTTTGAATAGCTTATATACAAAAATAAAAATAATGCAAAATTCAGCATTAAAATGTTTTTGTCAAGCTGGTTAATATGTATCTTCTCTTTCATTTATTTTATTACATTTGTAACGATTGCATTATTGTTCCAGCGAATCGAAAAACCACGTTTCGTTTAATTAGATTGTTTTAAATTGAAATACTGAACCATGTAACACTGTTATAGAATAAAATATAAATAATAAAATAATCGTAAAATTTACACTGGTTCATTTGTATACGTTTATTACCCTGTATATTAAAAATTTCATTTTATAAGTATTTCATAATTTTACACCGACATTCCTTAATCGGCTTAATAACTATAAAGTATATATACGCTAATAGGTGGGCCAGAGTGAATGATGCTGTATATGAAAGTTAAAAAAAAACGAATTTTATAGACCTATAACAGAGAAATTCGAGGTAGCAGCGAGGTGGCTGCCAACAGCAGGAGCAGGTGTTTCGTTATAAGCATGTGTCAGTGTTCACCTGGTCGCAACAGCCAATCGTACAACAACACAGAAATCATCTGTATACCTGCATAAAGTGCTGTGGAAAAGGAACAAAACGAGACCCGATGCTGTCTGGTCGTGCAGAGGTACCGCCGCGTAATTATCCGATATTTATTTTAAGGTATTTCGTGAAAGGAGGGAGTGATAGATCTGGGGAAACGAAAATTAAAACGTAATTGGCCGTCTACTAACGCAGTTATGGAACATGAACGTACTTACGTAATGTTCCTTATTTTTAACAATTGAGCCGAGGAGTTGGAGCTTCTTTCAAAATCGATCGTAATCTCCGTAATGTTTGATACGGATTTCACTTTTCAATTTTAAGAATTTTATTGGCGAAGTTCGAATATGCAATTTGCTACCAATCGATTATCGGATACCACCTGTTATTGTGAAATACTTATTTTTCGACCTTCAATTCGCTATACGCAGAAAATTTATGTGGTTACCTTTTTCCAAAATTATGCCGTTACGACATTAGCAAGCACACGCCCAGCGAGAAAGGTGATAATCGGATGAAGCCAAGTTCGGGCTGTAAGTCGGATATAATAGCAACTTCGCCCCATTAAAATCTTCCAGTTTTTGGCGAGTTCTGTAGGCAATATGTAACCTAGCATTACCTCGATGACTTAGTACGCAATTTCTGTTGACTATAGCGCATTTCACCCTATCTTCGAAGTATTGCGCTTACGCGAACAGCAGTAAACTTTGCCAGATTTATGTTATTAGATACTTTGACATAGCAGGTTGGTACTGAATACTGACGCTAACTCCATTGTTATTATTAAAATGTTAGAAATCTTTCTTATTTTTAAATTGACGTGAGAGTGAATACATGAAAGGAAAGCACCTTTGTCTGTTCTTTTTTATGTGTGCAAACGCATCAAGATGTTTCGATTCATCTTACCACATGCCCCGCCTTATAATAAATTCGTGCATTGACTCACGCAGTTTTACTGAATCTGGGAAGTCTACTATTGTCCTTCAAGTTGAGACCGATTAATATCCTGCCGGTTTTCACTAAAGTCTTGGAAAGCATACTCAGTGATCAATTGAGACGTTACCTAGACCTATATCACTTTTACTGCCACCCAATCAATCTGGTTTCCAGCGGCAGCATAGTTGTGTCACTACGCTACGGATGTGATAGATGTTGTTAGATCTTAGTAAAGCGTTTGATACTATTAATCGCGATCTGATGCTGGCCATTCTTCATCATATCAGCGACTCTGTTAACTTGTTTCGCGGTTTCTTAGCAGAAAGAACTCAATCAGTGCAGTTATGTGGTACTAGGTCGAGGTCATTATCGCAGCTGACGTATTCCGCGACTCACGGATAATGATGGTTCTATTCTCGGTCCTCTAATGTTTCCTGTATACACCAGGTTGCTGCCAATATGTGTTCAGTTCTGCAAAATATGTAGTATGCTGATGACATGCAGCTGTACTTACCGTTACCTATTGGTGAGTTGACGGGTGCTGTTGATAGAATCAATTAAGATCTCCGGTTTACTGGCGACCATGTTTTGGTAATCAATCCTGCCAAGAGTGCCGTGCTTCTATTCGAGAGGAAATCCGACATCGAAGTGGCTTACATGTGGTCCGTTGCAAGCCAAAAATTTGAGGCTTATACTCGATAATACCTTTCAGTATCGATCATACATATCCAAGATCATCGGAGTGGCGTACAGTAACCTGAGGTAGCTTTACGCTTACAGGACCCGACTTTAATCGCAGAGTGAAATGTATGTTGCTGTCAGTCTTGTCCGCCTTGTTTGAACATGGTTGGTTTTGGTAAGATTCAGAGTGTGCAAAACTCTTCTGCCATGTACATTTTCGGCTTGAGAAAGTTTGATCGAATATCTATCAAGATACATGAATTAGGTTGGTTAAAAATGCTCGATCGCATAACTCTGCACTCTCGGAACCTCTATCATCAGTTGCTGTTGTACAAATACCCACCTTATCTTTTTCATAAGTTATCGGCAAACTAATTAGTGGCGAAAATCGCGCAGTGATGTCTTTTTCCCATATAATAAAACAGAAAATTATCAATAATAATTTTCTTATAAGTTGCAAATACTTACTCAATAATGTCGAAATCTATCTTAGCTGGCCATGAAACAAAGGAATAATTATTTTTACTTTTTTACACTGCATACATTCGTTTTAATTGCTCGCAGTATAGTTCCGAAATTAACGCCCTACTTTCTGGTACCAACTCAAAGTGGAAGATGCCTTCGTAACTCCCCCAAACACATAGCATCATCATTGCTTCCAAGCTTTTGCGTTTGACTACAGGTTCCGCGGGTTGGCCACGAATTAACCACTCATTGGACAAGAAATTCGCACTCATCACTGCACCTGGTATCCTGTCTATTCATGAGGCACTTTTCTGCATCCCCAGCCTGTGAAGATGGCGACCTATTGTTCACCGAGAAGGGCCAATCTCCTGCGAAAATTGTCGCATACTGGAGGCCAGAATGGCCTTTCACTTCCTTAACGAAAAACTTCTTAATCAACAAAAGAAGACATTCCGGAGCGTCGTTCCTATTGATAAAATCTGTTTGATCATTCCCGAAGCTTTTATACCAGTTCTGCATTGCGCTTTCGATCTGAGATAATATCTTGACCTGCAACTTTACGGTGTATACGAGCGGCAGCAACACCGCTTCAGCCTAATTTCCAGTAATAACCCAAAATTGCCAGCATTTCTTTATTTGTATTGGGTGTTTTGGCTTCCCAGACAGTCCACAATGTGTTAATAAAGTCTATAACAAATAATAATCTATAACATCAATATAATCCTTCAAAGCACACACACAACTCAGGAGGAACTTAGGTGCCTGCCTTACCGTAGAGTTAAATTTTACTGAAATAAATAGTCGAAGGTTACTAATTTTATACCAGAATGGTAGCAGGTACAATATACCTAGAATAGACTGCAAAACTAAAGCATTTAAAATTCTTTCTCTTATGACTTGCCTCTTATGACAAATTTGAAGAAACCAGTGAAAAATTGGAAAACGTTCAAATTCTTTTATATCTATAAAGGTAAAAATTTTTAAAGAATAACAATCGAAGCTTACCGAAAGCCAAAAGCAAAATAAATTTCAATTAGAAAGCGTAACTTGAAGAAATATGTACTTATATTGACCCGAATGTTCAATTTTGTGCAAATCACCGTTTCCACATAGCACAAATTTATCTTTAGATAACTATTTTCTTGCACTGCAACCTCGTAGAAACAAGTGTGAGTGCATTATAAGTTATAAGCAATAATAAGAATATTGCTAAATTTCACATACAACAATACCAAAAACAATATATTTATCTTTCATCCCCTAGGTAACACTCGGAATTTTTGAACCATAGATAATTTATTAAGGCGATAAGCTAGCGACCTCTGCGAAGAGAATATTCAAGAGACCCACTAGAAACTAGAGCACGAGGTACTTAACAATATGAGTCCACATTTGTGCAACTTTCAGCTACATAGGGTTGGTTATTGAATACGAACGTGCTAGTTCCTGCATACATTTACGTTACTAATTTACATCGACCATTATAGTCAGTAACTTGCGCATTTAGATAAAGAGCCGTAGGGAGACGTCGAAGGTTACCTCATTTACGGTTTTATAATTTTGGAAACTGTATGTACGGCCTTGGCTAATAAAACGGATCACCTGGATAAATATATTTGCATACATGTAAATTAATAACCTCAGGTCTAATGACAATATTTCTCCATATTTCTGCTATTTTAGCTTCAAGCTCGGACAATAGCCGGTTTTTTTCTTGCCTTACAACCTCTTAATCCCGCACTTTTTAAGCGTTTTCTGACCGGTCCAACCGAAATTTTTGCACCACCTCTTCCATTAATTTCTGCAGGTAACTGCATATTTCAGAATCCCCCTGTTGACTCAAGTACAACGTGCTCAAGGAACCAGGGTAAATTATAGCAAATGAGGTAAAAATAAAAATTTCGGGGAGTCATAATAAAACTTTAACAGGCAATTCATTTATGTTTTTTTTTTTCTGACTATATCGGGATATTTAAGTTAGCTCTGCATAGGTTTATCACCAAATATATTTCGAATAATAATGTAATTATAGTCGCACGGTTTTCACAAGAAACCTGTGATTAAAACTGTCGAAATAACCACCAGTTTTAGAAAAATGTAATTCTTTTATATTAAATTAGATTAAATTTCTTCAATGTTTCCCTTTTACTTTTTCATCATCCCTTTTACCGCTTCATCAGTGTCATAAAGATAAAGTAGACAGCCGGACTTACGAATTTAAAGATTCAATAATGTACACTGCCGTTCAGAGAAGTTCGGTCGGTTAGTAAAAAACATGAAAAGGTTACAGAAACAAACGAAACTAAAAACAAAATCCAATTTTATTTTATGTACAGGTAAAAAAGACAAAAATAAATAAATAAAAAGTTATTCTGGCCTAATATAACATACTGAACATTATTTCTTTTTTCATCGAAAAAACCTCCTTTGCTGTTAATCACCCCTCGAACTATTCTAGGCATTCTTTCGATAAGTTTTGTTAAAACGGATTGTGGAATATTATGAATGGATTAATATTCCACAATTATGTTGCAGAATATTCCGTAAATGTTCTTGTGAAGTTGGGCATATTTTTCGGATCCTCCTGTCCAGTTCATCCCACAACAACTCTATAGGGTTCAAATCTGGGCTTTGTGGGGGCCATTCCGTTACTTTCAGAGTGTGCTGTTCTTCTTGCTCCTTTAGATAGTTCTTACACGCTAACGCAGTGTGTTTTGGGTCGTTGTCATGCATGAACGCAAAGTTACAGCCTATTATACGCAATCCTGATGGCACTGCATCATTCTGGAGTATTGCAAAATGATTTTCCTTCCTCATTACACCCTGCACTCTGCACAAATCTCCCGTCCGAGCAAAGGAGAAACATCCCCACACTAACACAGAACTACGCCCTTGCTTCACTGTAGGCACAATGCAGTCCGGGATCATTTTTTCGGTTTTAGATCTTCGGAAATAAACTCGTCGATTTTGCCCAAAAACCTCAAACTTTAACTCGTCACTCCAAAGCACGTGTTTCCAATCATCTAACGACCAATCTAGTTGGGAACGGGCCCACTGTAGCCGTTTTGCTCTGTTGCCCCGACGTAATAAGGATTTTCGAAAGGCAATGCGTCCATGAAGGTCCGCTTGTTGAAGTCGACGTTTTACCGTACTCGCCGAAACTTGTTCTTCACGGCCGCGATTGACTTCGTCTGCTATTTGTGGCGCCGTTAATTTTCTATTGCGTTTGCTTAATAATACAATTCTCAAATTTTCAGCTTTCGTTGTTTTCCTAGATGCTCCAGGACGAACACGATTTTCTATAGTTCCAGTTGTCCGATATCGTTTTATGATGTCATTTACTGTTGAACTTCTGATATTTATTTTTCAGCAATTTGTCACCCCGTTATCCTTCTTCAAACAGCGTAATAATGCGTGAACGTTTTTCTACACTGGTAGGCTAGCCACGTGCCATTTTGAAGTAAATTTTCTTAAAACTTTCGCGCAAAAACGACAGATGCACACCAACACACGTTTAACAGTAAAATGAAGAGAGATCGGTACTTCCGAGAAATTCTTGGAATGATAATAAAAGGGACTTTATTGTGGTTGTCGCAATATTTCTACTTTACATAATAATTTATGGCTTTAATCCCTTAGAAAAGAGTGTATGCTTAATATTTTTCTAATTTTATGTATTATAATAATTGTATACAGTGCGATATAATAAATTTTTATTGTATGACCGAACTTCACTGAACGGCAGTGTACATGTTAGAAGCTCTGAGCGATACTCTACTTTAACTCATTTTATGACCCTAACAAAGCTTTAAAAGTAAAAGCGGAATTTTGGCGAAGTCATCGCGACAGGTTTAACCACGTGTTAGTTTCTAACGACCACCGCACTCCTTAATGTTTCTTCACAAAAAGTTCAAGCTGAAATTATCCAGGATTACATAGGATATGCTATGTAACTAAATATTAAAGAAATACAAATAATAACGGTGATATACTCAATAAAAGGGTATAATTTGAGCAAACTGGGATGAACTATAAATACGTCAAAACCATATTGGGCTAATAGCAATGTAAACCAATAATTACATTAGACAGAAATGTCTAGAAAATCTATTGCTGAAGGTCTACATTTTAAGTCAGCCCTTCAAAAACCATAATTGAAATACCAACGTCGCAAATGCAGCGCTATAATGTAAAATGGAAAATTGATCCACCATCGAATCCCGATTTTGCAGTCTCATAGCGAGAAAATATATATCCATATATTTTGGCAAATTCGAGGCGCATGAGGTATACCTTGTCGTCGTAGTAATCACCTTGGTATTTGAACTAGTCGCCATCCGCGGATATCCAACAAAAGCCTGTACATATATCAGGGTGTCAGATCACTATTGTGCCACTCTACCGACGCCACACCGAAAAGAAAGAAAATATCGCGAGAAGGAACAGGTTGCCGCATTCCTGGGCCCCAACCACCGGAGAGGTAATTTCGTATAGCGGTGCAAGAAAAAGAAGCGAGACGATATATGTATTGTACATATATAAAGCGCATCTGTATGTTATCTACGGTGGCGTATGTACACTTATGGACAAATATAGGTAATTTAATAAAGATTAGCTAAACAAAAGAGCCATGATATAGACTTATTTGGTTGTGCGTATTAACCGTTTTATAGTAAAGGAAACTTGTATTGTTTTAATTCGTACTTTATTTATTTTAAATGCTATGTTTACTTATCAACTAAAACTTAGTAATTATTGCAATATATTCATCGATTTTCCTTCATCACCTTTTTTATATTATTAATGCTTCGATAAACAAGCGAACGTTACTGCGATATGCATTGGCAACAAAAATAATTTCAGCGTCTGCCTTTTTGATTTCATTACACTACCTCAAGCAGAAAATTAGAAAATGGAAGGAAAATTAAAAGGAAAAGGCAGCAAAAATAGTGATGTTGCCATTCACAAACATCCACATGTTAGTAGGCCATTCCTAATCCCTACTGAATTGAAGGAAGAATATCCTATTAACCAATGCCATGGTCCCACCTCTCTAGTAGTTATAATGGTTATATGCAAGAAACATTCGCTTCGAAAATTCCAATACTTTTAACGAAATAGGTACAGAAATACAATAAAGAAAAGTATATTAATGAAACTTTTTTTAATTAAAATTGGTCCAACGAACCAGTTTATCATTTTAATAAATGGCTGTTTATTATATCGTTGAGCACATACTTTTGTATATACACTATATACAATAAACGGATTTATTGATGTAAAGAATGCATTGATTAATTTCCAAAAGTTTGTCTCGCTTCTCACAAATTAAGTTAATGTACGGGTATTTATTATATTAGTGAACAGGTTTCAATTTGATAAACGTTGTTCATTGTTGTAACAAAATTGTTAGTTAATATAATAGTTTTTGTTGCTTTAACAAAACAATGTCAACGCACACAATTTATTAAACTGATTTTTTTCAGTATAGAGTTAAGCAAAATCTACGTAGGAGCTCTGTTATCATCGTGCTGTATATCCAGCCCCGGACGATTCTATTGTACTGTGAAATACGTACTTTTGCATAATTTAAATTTTCAATTTTTATATTTCGACATATTTATAGAATTTGAAAAAACCTAAATTCTGGGAATTTAATTATTTATATCATAAATTTTTTTTTCTTAAAAACACGAGGTCGGTATAATTTGACTTGAAGAAAGATTTGATTGATTGATTGATTAGATTGATTTTCTTGCGTAAATAGATATTCAAACCCAGACAGCTAAACAACATTTTGAAGAAAATTATCCCAAAAATTTACATATGAGCAAATTTAAAAATAATTTAAATGCTGAGCGCATTCAAAGAGGAAGCAAATAGGATATTATAGAATAAAAGGAGGGACGAAAGATGATTTCTCATCGCACACAATAGGTGTTGGTGGCAAGTAATTTCCTTTAAATTCACTGTAAAATAGTTAAAAATAAAACAGATGTATACAGTGTGACCCATTCCAAAAGGACATGCCTCTGTAAAATCTTTTACGTTAAAATGTTGAATACATGGTGAACCAAAGAGTTACTTACATATAAAATTTCAGAAGTTTATTTAAATTTTCAAGGTTCAACTATGATAACTTTTCGAGGTCCAAAATAAAATTTTATTGGCGATCTTTATATTAAGATTTTACTGCACCAAAATTGCAAATAACCATTTTCTTAATTTAGCCACAATTAAAAAAGTAAATATAATAATACGCCTACCAAACTTTAAATAATATAATCTCGCATTACTTTTATTTGTATTAAGTGGTCCTATAATTGGCTTTCGCTGTTGGACGAATAAACTTCTTCTTATTATTATTATTATTATTATTATTTAGTTCGTTTTTGTATTGCAGGATCTTGTTTCAACTGTTTAATAATTGTTATTTCATCTAAAAAACTTATGTAATTTAAGTAAAATCCAAAGTAGGCTATCACGCCGAAATTAACAATTTAAGACAAATGCCGGCTGTGACATTAACAATTGTTCATGAGCTTCATTGATAGTCGAGTAATTGCAAACCAGGTTGGACAATTATAAAGTAAATCTAAATAAGGAATTGCATTTGTTTGCTCAATGCTTAATTGTTTTTTCTTTATAAATTTTGGTCTACTTTGATTCAGAGTTATAAAAAAATATAAACAAAATTTAAAAGATAATTCTCTCATATTTCTTTTATTGATAAATATATTTGAATGAAATGTTAGTTAACACCATTTTGGGACTTTCTAAATTCAGTGATGTGATGAGATTTTCAATAAAAAAAATCGCCAATAAGATTTTACTATTTTCGAATTCGAAAAATAATCATAGTATGCTATGAAATTCAACTGAGTCGCAATGTATATATTTTTTGAAATCATACTTTTGTTACAATGAATCCGAAAATCAACTGTTTAATACTTTAAACTTTCTTGTTAATAGAGTTGGGTTATTGGCTAAAATAGAATGACCGACCATGTAAATATCAGCAACAACAACAGCAAGATCAAACAGATGAAAATGCCTTAAGAAATGGCAGAGAAACTATATTTATGGTCTTGTTTGCACAAAAGCTTCGTTTGCAATTTTTACTTTGAAACAACAATGTAAAATTTAACGCATACATACAATAACAGAGACAAAAACCATTTAACGTTAAGATTTGACGACGTGTACATCAACAAACCTTCCAAATAAATTTAGATCATCTTTTCCTGTCACATATTAATTAATTTGGTTAGCATCTAATATGATTTGAATAAAGCCAAAGCTAGCATACCCCACTAAAAGCAGCGCACGTTTGTTTAGATAGAAACATTGGATAATATATGTATTAGGTCAGCATAATGTAACAACAATTACATACGCGTGTATGGTTGGCTGGCTTAGCTGTTCGAATGTATATATATATGTCTATCACTGTACCTCAACGATGCATGTACAATGAACGGATTCACGGCATCCTTGTCTCGCATCATCTGCGGACCATAAACAATGTCTTGGGCAAAGAGATCTGCGTGAGAAGGAATTCGACGAAGAAAGTACACACGCGGGTCGCATTTTTCCTCCTGCTCTCTTGTTCTTTTTATTTTTCTTCTTGTTTTCCTTGCGTCGACGTCCTGCTTCGGTAGGCTTGTGTTGGTACAAATATCGCTCGCCGGAGGACTGCTTTCGGAACAACCAAATTTCGCGTACGATTCCCGATGTAATTCTCTTTTAGTTCTGCGTGAGAATCCTACGAGGAAAACTTTATAGGCAATCAGAGATTGTTTTTCTTCCATTTGTTCATGGTGGAAGTTTAATACAATTTGAATTTCTGTAAACATCGGGTTACAATCTTTTATTACTGCTGAGTAAATGTAAATTTATTTAGAAATCAAGTAAGATCTTCGCGAGGAACAAGAATATCTCACTGGTTCGATATTTTGAAACACTGGCGCATTTTCTTTTTTACCTCCATAATCCTCATGATTTTCTTAGAAATGCTATACACATTTTATAAATATGTGCAAGCATTTAAAGAAGACTTGTTACATTACAGCATTCACTGCAGGATAGCTTGCTCTTGTTCTTAAATAAAAGAATGGGTCCGGGACTATCATTTAGATAGCTTGTAGGGAGTTCAAAATCCAGAAATTCGAAAATTTGCCGTTTACTCTCTAAGTTTGTGTGCCTTGTAATAGAACCCTGCGTTCCTTTAAACGATAGAATCTAAACTAACTTGAAAAAAGGGTTCTAACACTACAACATTTGAATTTAATTTTAAAATAATCCACTCAGCAAAATACGTCTTCTCTCAAAGACCTGAAAAATGTGGAACGAAGTTATTTAGCTATTGCTTTGGAATTATCGTTGAAGAGGGACCGGAGATTATATAAGCCGCTGCAAAATTCCAAAATTCTCTTTTTCAACTTTGAAGCCACATAGCTCGCAAACCAAAAGAGCTAGAGGGCTCGGATTGATGCCCGCATCGATTCGGTTAATCCTCTATCGGAAAACCCCTGATTCTCTCCCACTGAAGATGCATATCTCAGGAGATAATCGACGAAAGCTGGAACGATGTCGATTTTTTGTCCGTTTCTAAAGTCGTTTCTCGTTGGTCCGAAAACTTTACACGCCCATATCTCGTAAACCGTTAGAGGTAGCGGGCTAGAATGTTATTCCGCATATATGCAACTTTAGGGCCATAGATTGGCATCGTTAGATTGACAAAATTCTGTACTTTTTTTTTAGGCCTTTCAAAAATGTCATCACTTCATCACACATTTTTACGGCTCTTTTATATCTCGGCATCCGAACGAGCTAGGTCATGTTTTATAATTTTTTGAAGATAATAATTATACTTAATTTTTCCATATAATGCGGACTTTATGTGTAACAATGTATTTGATTCAAAAAAAAAAGAACAAATCAGAAATACAAGGTGAGTACTCATTTATCAACTCACACTTTCCAACAATAACACAATATCGCAGAGGAAGATCAAATTTCTCGCAATTAATAATTGTATCATGCTAAACGCCATTCTTTTATACACAAACATCTTTGAAATATGCTTTTATCTTCTCTCATATATAATTGTACCTGTATACACGCTCGGAATGAACAAATTATTACATCGGTGAACGTAGCGTAGAAAATCGATCATACACTTAACTGAACGTAATGAAAATATCGTGATTCACCAAGTACTTACTACTGTACTGGAAGAATCGCTCCTGTTGTAGTTTGCTTGCTTTCCATGTTATACAAACGAATAACTCGGAACTCTCCGTTCCGTACTACCACCACTACCGCATTTTTGCTGGACTATGGATTGATTCTGTAGTAAATTATTACGTCTCGCGTGTTTCATTACGCCGTCCGACTTCTGTCAATTGCGTTTAAACTCATCCATTAATTTTTTAAGTAATTCCCCCAACTCGGAACGATTCCTTAAATATTTACTGAGAAATCTGTCAATTATCTGACCGATAAATTACTATTTAGAAGACAAAGGTGAACCCTCAGAAAGCAAACAAGAACAACATTGACGGGCAAGGATTGTCATTCTTCCTTAGAGATCATTCGATTTTCCGAGTGTATCAAATGGATTGCGGAATATTTATGTAACAACAACGACAAATGTAGAATGTTGGTTTCATGTAACGTAGTTGGAGATTGTACGATATTAATTGAAATTCCTTACTGAATAATTTAAAAACAACAGGCCCATTCAGTGCATATTTCCTAATGGATCAAATACAACGAAGTCAATGAATAATATTTGTTTAGCAATGTTTTCTCTATATATTAAAATGTATTTAAATATACGAATTAAGTGTTACTTGACGAAAACGCCTACAAGGGAGTTGGAAAGGATCCGACGGAAAAGATCACAAAAGCAGTAAAAGAGAGGATTCATCCACACCATAAGACACAGAGAACAAATTGCTACCAAGAGTCACTACACCACCCAGGTTGTACGGAATACCAAAAATACATAAAGAAGGAGTGCCACTAAGACCCATTGTAGAGTAGAAATGTCTTTCGGGATATGTCGCGTAGTTAATATTTTACTTGACATTTCGCTGACCATGTTGTCAACTTCTTCAGAAGATTTCTAAAGACTGAGACCCATTGTAAGCAATATTGAATCAGCGACCTATGATTTGTCAAAGTATTTAGCAAACCTATTACAACCTTATGAAGGACAAACTACTTCATATGTGAAGAATTCAAAACACTCTGTGGATATTCTGTCCACACTGAAGACTGAGCCTACAGACCTTCTAGTAAGTTTTGACGTTAAATCGCTATTTACCAACATACCTACAGAGAACGCACTGGCCATACTAACAGAACTTGGACTACAAAGTGATATCATCGAATTAGTAAGAATATGTTTATCTGCAACATATATTTTGTACAACGAAAGTGCTGGCTACGATGTGTTGACGATACGTTTGTAATATGGCAACACGAAGAAGAGAAATTACAACAATTCTTGGAACATCTCAACTCGCAGCACTCAGCCATTAAATTCACCATAGGGAAAGAAGAAAATGGAAATCTGCCATTCCTGGATGTAATGGTAAAGAGAACGGAAAAGGAAATACTACAACACACATTATTTAGAAAAAAGACGCACACCGATAGACATCTACATGCGAAATCGCATCGACAAAAATCGCACAGAAGGTATCTACAAAATAACATGTCAACGCGGGCAGTGTTACCTCGGACAAACAGAAAGAGCTATCGCAGTAAGAATAGAGGAACGCGGAAGGGACGCAAGATTTAAAAGAATCAAGCAATCAGCAGTGGCAGAACATATACACGAGACTGGACATAAAATGGACTTCTACAACATAAAAGTGATAGCCACCACCAAGAACTACGGAAAAAGACCTATGAGGAAAGCCATAGAAATAGAAAAGAACAAGACGCAAGA
>LR737390.1:6721650-6738634 GCA_902655005.2 Marronus borbonicus
AGAAATAGAAAAGAACAAGACGCAAGATTTAAAAGAATCAAGCAATCGGCAGTGGCAGAACATATACACGAGACTGGACATAAAATGGACTTCTACAACGTCAAAGTGATAGCCACCACCAAGAACTACGGAAAAAGACCTATTAGGAAGCCATAGAAATAGAAAAGGACAAGACCGTCAAAAGAGAAGGGTACCACCTTAGTAACACCTGTAAGAGTCTACTACACAGAACCGTCACGCCCAGTGGAGCGGAAACTTCACGATCGAATACACCAACGGCGTATATAATGTGAATGTCGGACAAGGGAGAATCAGTTTGGTTATCCTGAAGAAGTCGTCAGCATGAACGGCGAAACGTCGAACGAAAGTTTTGACACACGGCGAAATCCGGAGAAAGTTAATAGCAATAACAGTTATACCGGCCGTCAAAGCCTACGCAGTATTATATATACACATGGTTTGTTTGTTAATAAAACCATTAAGGTGGAACCAAGCTTCGTCTGACAAGAAGAATGTGATTTTCAAACCAATTACAGTATGGCACTCTCACTACGTGATCAATGGGCTTGAGCTTTTACACAACACGAATTTTATATGGATACCTTTGGAGATCTTTTTTTAATGTAAGAATATACTGAAAGTACCAAATGAAGGATTTGGTTTGCAACTTATTACGAAACTTAGCAAACGTAGCATTTTTTTTTACATAGATCAAAATATAATACGGCAAAATGTGGAAACTGCATAAATAACTTACAATCATTCGCATTCGAACATATTTCATATAATTAAACATGAGAAATACAAAAGTACTTATGCGCAAGCGTCACATTGCAACAAATTAACAGCAAATACGATAGATAATATTAACCAAATGCAATACTAATAAAATAAATATATTCCTAATTTCCGAACTAATAACTATGTACATTATAACTCTGAATCTCATCAAATCTGCACGTACGCAATTTCAAACTTGCTTGATGGTGATATATGTATTAGAAAAGCGTTCAATAATGCAATTCACATCCACAATATTAAGCGTATATGGCGCTAATGCAATTCATTAAAGAAGCGCAATAATCCCAATGCTTACATCCAATCAATACTCGATGATATTTATTTTATAGTTTTCGCTTTCCACTTAAATCGTTACCTACCAGATTCATGTTACGATCTCAACTAGCGAATAAATTCCAACTTAAGAATTCCATAAATTTATCTCCCATCTTCATCCCTTTGATTTATTCAGCTTAAACCTAAACTCATCATGAGGTGTTATTCCGTTGAAAATAATAAATCGTCCTTGAATAATCCCTTCGTCTCTTTTTCTGGAGAGGCTCGGGCCAATCTTCCGGTCGCTCCCATGACATTCCTTCGCTCAATTATTCATTAAAAGTACGCGCCGAAACCCGCCACATTTTTAATTGTGTAAATTTTCGAGGCAATTCCGAGGACGTGGTGGCCGCAACGCGGGCGCACATATCTTCATTTCGATCACGTCCTTATTTAAGCCGCGTACAGGATAAGCGGGGAAAAGGTTGGCGATATTGTTGTTGACTTGGCAACGGCGTAGCGGCATTATCTTCGTTTGTTTCTCGTTTATTCTTTTGCCGAGTTCATGATGCCGAAACGTGAAACGGCACCATGCCGTGGCGAATAAAAGTTCGGTAACACGTCTTGATCTGATAACAAATGATTTCGATTCGTCACCGCAAGAAGCTAAGCGAAAGCCCTGGGATCTTGAGGAAACAAGTTGGAAAATTATATTTGCAGAACGGGAGGTATAATTCTTACTTCTCGAATATGGTTTCGTTTCAAACGTTTGATAAAACTTTAATAAGATCAAGAGTAAAATTACAAATGCCATAATCTCACCGCAAGGATCGACTAACAGAATAAAAGCTAAAAAGAATTAATTAATTCTTCAATTTGCCTATGGTTTGCCTCATATTTGCCCATGAATTGCCTGAGATTTGGCTAAGGATTTGCTCCAGATTTGCCTCGGATTTGCCTCAGATTTGCCTAAAGTCCATCTGTTGCTCTAACCGTTCGGAAGATTTTAAACTTCCAAAATCGGTTAAACGGTTAAAAGTAGAGGATCTAACGTTGAAAAGTACGGGTCAATACCTTTACAATGAACCCAAAAATGTCCCAATTCCACTGCAAATAACTGACAGAAAAGAGTTGCGAGGAAGGTCGAAAACTAAGGAAAATAGAAGGTTCACGCTCTACAATTGCATCTTCCCTATTACGTCTTTTACTTGAAGCTCTCATCTTGTATCTCGTGATTCATTCATTATGAGAAACGCTTACCGGTTCCAGTACTGGTCTCATTATTTTCCTTTCTACAATTCTAAGGTCTTCCTCACCTCTTTTTATCATAATCATTTTTTCATAATACAGTTTCTGCTGCATACATCATCTTTTTAAATATAACACTTTTTAATAATAAAAAAGTTAAGAATGTTTAAACAAAATATGTTAACCATCTTTACTTTACTTTTCTGGTACGAGGGGCGCAGTCCCCAATGTTGCAAACAGCCTTGTTAAATAAAAAAACAAAACTAAAGTAATAACAAAGGAACTTAATATTAGTCTGAGTAAAGTGTTTCTGGAATTTTTGATAATTTTATATGAGCAAATTACTTTCTACCACTACCTGATTGCTGATAGTAAATTTGTTATTCCTTGAAACTATTGTTTTCAAAGCCAATAATACTACAATAACCTATTGCTTTACCTGCAAAAATAGCAGAAGAATAGCAGATTCCATACCTATTTTTTACGTTGTCAATACATAAAGGCATGAATAGTAGAAAAATCAAAAAATAAAAAAGGAAATTAGGAAAGTGAAAGAAGAATAAATGTTAAAGTTAGAAATGAAAAAAATCAAGAATGGACGAAGCAGTTAAAAACGAACTGTTTTAAATAATTGCAACAATTCTTTCTTTTTTGATTTGGGACGAAGGATATCCAGTCTGCGTCCCCACCAATATAGCAATAGAGGTGTTACATAGAAAAATCATAGAACCGAAGAATCGGAAAGGATTTTGTGTTTTTTTGATAGAATTTGGTATCGAAATTCCTCAAAATTCTTTACTGAAAATTCTTTTTAACAATCATCGAAAAGATAAGGTAACCCAACAACTTGCTTAAAATCGCGGAGTATGTAAAAATGCAAAAATAGCCTATTCTTTTAGCTTGCAAAAATATGAATAATATGTATGAAATTTCCGGTTAAAAATATGGAAACTGAATGAGGGATAATATTAAAAATAAAGGTGAATTAGAGTAAATGTTGAAGGAAGAATTGGAAAAAAATATAGGATTGGAAGAACCAACCAAAGCTAACACCAAAATTATAAATATAAATGTTAAATAAAGGTGCATAAAATCACCTGCATAAAAAAAACAAATCCTTTTTATAGAATCTGGTACTATACAAGGATTATCATTTATAATTTTTATGTATAAAATACAAACGCGTTAATGGTTTAAATAGAAAAATCGAGGGCAGCTTTCAAATGTTTGAAACTTCATTCATCGGATCTTTTCTGACCTCTCAAAGTCGAGGAAATTTGACTAAAACTTCCAGATGCTACTTAAAAAAAAATGTGTTTTTACAACACCTATTAGTTGAGCTTTAGCTTATAACCGAAAATTACCGCCCATAAATTACAACACTCTAAGTCGTTTCAAGCTCGGTTGATAACATCGGTATTCGGTCACATTTTAAGTATCCGGATAAATCAAATTTGTTCCGACCCTATCGTAAAATCATCCGCCAATTTTCGGAACCTTCAAACGAATATCCCCAAACTCAGCTCTCTTCTCCGCGTCGTCCAAATAATCACGCTTTGATGATTACCACGATAAAAAAAGGAACGTTTGGAAGATAAAAATCTCCCTTTCGGTTTGTTTTTTCCACCGTTTTCATCAGGTATGAACGTAACTCAATATTATTAGGTAGGAAAATACGGATTCTGTTTCTACTACACCTACCTAAGCTATCGTGGGTGTATAATTTACAAGTATAATTAGGAGAATGCATATATGAACGCGCGGCAAGGTGTAATTATTGTAGTGCGTATCGTACGTTACACGTTAGAGGCAAATGCAAGTGTATTAACCGAAGAAAATGCGACTTTAATTGTTGTTTTCGTTATGGAACGCAATGCTACTTTTGACAAATGTTTTCTTTCCTTCCCTCTTGATATATTTTGCTTAAGTCCTAGTGTCGGGCGTTAAATACCGTGGAGTGCTCATTAAGACAACTCATATTTTTAAGTTGACAGAAGGTAAAATTTATTGTTTCTTTTACGTAACTTAAAACAAGAAATTCACTTGCTTAGTGTAACACTTGTGCAATATACAGTCTGTAATATTATCTGTAAATATGTAATTACATTTATTATTAGTTATAACAAGGAATAAAATTGCATTTTATATAATAATAATTAATAATACTAACTCCATGCACCAAAAAAACGTCGCAAAAAAAATTAAAATACAGATGACAATGAAGTTGAGTGTAGGCTTTCACAACCATGTGAAGAACTCCGAACATTTCATCGAGATACTACAACAACACGAAATAACAAAGGAAGATTTATTGGTATCTTTCGACGTCGAATCACTCTTCACCAATGTACCAGTGGAAGAAACACTAGAGATCATCAGGCAACAACTAATGCCAAAAGGACTACAACCGGATCTGATTAATTTGGCGAGACTCTGCCTTACTTCGACCTACTTCCTGTGGAACGGAGAATTCTACGAACAAGCGAGTGGCGCTGCAATGGGATCTCCTTTGTCACCTGTAATCGCCAACATCTTTATGGAAGCGTTCGAACAAGAAGCCATCGAATCTAGCAGGATGAAACCTAAATGCTGGTACAGATATGTAGATGACATTTTTGTCATATGGCCACACGGACCAAAAACTCTAGAGGAATTCCTGAAACACATCAACAGACAACACGCAAACATTAACTTCACCACGGAAATCGAAGAAGACGGCACCTTACCATTCCTAGATGTCCTAGTGGAGTGCTATGACAGCAGCAAACTGGGCCACAGTGTATACCGTAAGAAGACCCACACAGACCGGTACCTGCATGCAACATCTCACCACTATCCTCAACAGAAGAGATCCCTCATCAACACTTTATTAAGAAGAGCGGAGAAAATCAGCGACAAGCATCACAGGAATAGCGAAATACAACACGTCAAAAACGCCCTGCAGAAAAATGGCTACAGTACAAAAGATACAAGGAAGCCACGAAAGCAGAGAAAAGACGAAGACCAACAACAACCAGCAGGATACGCGTACCTTCCATACATAGCCGGAGTCACCGACAGGTTAAAAAAGACTCTAGGGGAAAAAAACATAACCACACGTTTCAACACGGTGACCAAAATCGACTCCCTCCTAACAAGGACGTGTTACCAAAACTACGAGCAAAAGGCATATACGAACTGAAATGCCAATGTGGAAAAAGCTACATCGGTCAAACAGGACGGAGTATTCAGTGCAGAGTGAAAGAGCCCGAGAGAGACGCACGCCTTAGCCATATTGAAGAATCTGCAGTAGCAGAACACCTGCACCAACAAGGAAACCACCGCATAAGCTACAGCGACGTTAAGGTATTAGCCAGGACCAGCCACTACTACCCGAGGATAATACGCAAATCCATAGAAATAATAAAGAACACCAACAACTTCAATCGCGAAGACGGATACAAGATCAGCAACACGTGGAAGTTAGCATTACGGAGTCGTCATACAACGAACGACGCGATTCAGCGGAACGGAACGGTTATGGATCAGCAAAGCAGAACGGTTATGGATCAGCAAAGCGGAACGGAAATAGGATATATAACGAGGAGCAAAAGACAACAACAGCAGTCTTTAGAAATCTTCTGAAGAAGCTGACCGAAAGACATTTCGACAATGAAGTTCTGAGTAAATATTACAATGGGGAAAATGATCTAAAACACACATTCAATGTGTAGCAACATTTAGACGCGCTAACAAAGCTCTTAGCATACTTTTAAAACCGTGAATACTACGTACGAACTTTAATCCGTTCGAAAGCGCATTAAAACAATCTGCAACCCACAGCCAAAAACTTTTTTCATATTTCGCAGTTGTACGCGCACTAGTTTGCGAAATATGTTTCTTTCGAGTGGAGTAATTGTATGTCAGTTCACGCTTAAACTTATAGATATACGAGCATAATTCTAGAATATAAATTCAAGGGATGGCCAGTAATTTAATTTTTCTAAATTCATCTCTGCATGAATCCCGAAATCTCACTTTAGATAAAATCCGCGCAGCGTATTTCTACAGCACAAAAAAAAAACCGATGCAAATCACCGTTACCTCAACAATAATGGCATGGCTCATATGAGAATGGAAGTTCGATTATTACAGATATGCCGACTGCAGTAGTTTGAGGCCGTAGCGTGCCTTACGTAACGAGTCAATGTGAGTTCTAAACGCTAAAGCCGTGTCGAGAGAACCACTCCTAAAAGCTTAACGTCAGCAACAACGCTGATGTTATCATTATGCCAATCGATTGAAAAGTTTTACATACTATTTTTGAATTGTTTGAAACTAATTTGTTGTTTGCTTAGTGTTTATGAAATAAAATATGAATACTATCAACCGCGCACAAGTAGTTACATATATCGGTATGTAGTTCGCAAACAAGGAGAGTCCTAGGACAGAGCCCTCAGGAACACCTCGTAACAGTTCGCAATAGTAAGTTTAACGATCCTATCTAAAAAATGCGATCTTATGTAATCTAGAGCAAGCCAACGAATACCATATCTATAGAGCTTTTAGAAAAAAACAACACTGTCAGAAGCACGTGTGTAATCAATAAACATGCCCGCAACGTTTAAGTCCTTGCCAAGAGCGCACTCAATTCTATTGGCAATTAACTATAAGCTTATGTTTTATAAAGAAAGTCATTAATTGTTAACTAAAATTGATTGGATAATCGGAAAAACTTGATAATAGATGGCTCTGTAGGGAGGTCCTAAAGTATATTCCCTTACCGCTAACTTTTGAACGGCAGCGATGTTGTTAACTAAATACACTTTTGATGTTAATAGTTCAATTCCATTTCCCGTGACACCAGAAGTTTTTTACGCTTCTAAAAGGATAAGAAGAAAGCGAACAGAGGACTGCCACATATACTAACTTTAAATAAAAGTTTCTTTTTATATATGATCTAGAGAGTTCTGCAGTCTGCCAAAGTATTATGACAGAAAGAAATGGTGTGCAGAATATCATTGCAGGGAGTAATCTCCTTTAAATTTAACATAGCCCAAGTCTACAGGTCAAATCGCAGCAAACGTTTTAGTCAATTTTATTATTTATTAACGCTAAGCAGATTTGATTGAGATGTCAATATGTTAAGGTCCACTAACACTCTTTTACTGTATGTCACACTGTATGGGTGAATAGTTTCTTTGCTAGCCCGAATCTCAGTTACCTGTGTTTGGTGAATATGTTTCCTTCGTGTCAGTCCGCGGCCCAAGCGCACGCTAAGTTATTTGATAACTTCATCTTGTAGAAATTGGCAATTCCACAGGTGGTCATGTCTCTCTGCTCAATGTGAAAATCACATGGATGGAGTTTTGTCCATTGACCTTGATACGCTATTTTTTCAACCACTTGGATGTTGTTAAGGCTTCTTTCCAGAAAGCGATGTAGGATCCTCATGAGGTACCAATACAGTAGTAAGATCATCAAATATATGGGATGAGAGAGGATCTTCTTCAATGTTACTTGTAACATTTTCTTTTTCCCTCTCACCGTTGCCTCCAACCACTAAGGTATGACATACAGAATTACAAGCTTGTAATCCTGAATGCTACACCTAGCCCAAAGCCTGGGTCATAAAATAAAGCAGCTGAATACCACATTTTCCATCCAAGTCTTTGTTTATTAAATTCAGTTTGTTCCATACTTATTATGAAATCCAAACTGATGTTCTAGAATTGTCTTCCTTTCGTTGATTATTGATCGGAGCCCTTTCTCCTACATCTTGTCGCAATCTTTGGAAAGCATTTTAGAAGCAAGTGCTGTCTTCCCAGTTTTGAGAAACATAATGATAAGAAAATTATGTTGTCAGAAATATTAAAAAAAAGTATGCAAGGAATGTTGTAGAGAAATTTTCAGTTTTCTGAAAAGAAGCAGCAAATGTCTATATCTTAAGCTAACTTCTTTTCTATCAATACTTTTGCATATTTTTCAGTATTTTTACATCTTCTAAATTTTAAATTATGTCCATAATTTTGGGCCTAACTTCTTCGTTTCAAAATACAGGAATTTTCTGGGTACTTCTTATGATAATATGATACATGTTCTTCCAAAACAAAATAAAATGGTGTTAGGAGGTTATATAACTCTAATTGTAATTTTCAAATGTAGTATATACATATAAAGATTCTTCCCCCTACTTTTTCGTATTTCTGATGTTTTTGTAGAGGTTTTTATGTTGCTTCCTACTCTTATTTGTTGTCTAAATAGCTATACCGTATGACATATGAACAAGTTGTTTATTGAATCGTTACGTATAAGACTAACCTAATAACAAAACATATCACGATGCACAAAAACAATGTAAAAGGAAAGTTACAATTCACAATCGTGTAAAACAAAACAGAACCTGAGATTGCAAAATCTTTTTTGCCCTCGCAGAAACTTATATAATTCGATAAACCCGACGGATGGACTTTGATAAATAGCGATGTGTCGAGGCCGCGCCGCACTGCCTTTGATCATCGACCACAAAAAACGCCAACTTTCCCGAACTGACACACTTCATAAAGTCGATGGATTATAAATTTTCAAGGGACACAAAGCGAGATGACGTTGACATTATTTATTTCGCGCATCGATATAATCAATTTATTTTCCCATCAACTCTCTTGCGCAATTGTCGTATACGTACCGCGTTGCGAATATTCCTAAAAAAAAATAATATACGCCATCGCCGCCGCTTACGTGTTTTTCTCATTTTTGACACAACGCATTTAGAAAATTGAACTCGGCTTTTACTATCTAATGATATCAGCTAACACAAAATGACTTTATTTTTTTTTCGCTTCGGACATGGAAGCGAATAGAACGAATCCCTGCGCGAGGCTAATGTCGTAAAATCACAAAAAAAAATGAAAAGGTTATATCTCCACATGGTTAGTGTGTCAAGCGGAACAAATATGAAAATGTCATAGTCCAGTATCATTTTTAAATTTTCAACCTGAGTTGATGGAATTTTTTCTTGAACTAGATTTTTAATAATACCGACAGTTTATTTAGTTAAGAATTGCGCATGAATAATCTGAAGAAAAGCTAAAAATATCGCAAATAATGTAAATTAAAAAAAATCATAGGAAAGCTCTACTGTAACTTTTCAAAAACCTAGAAAAAGTTCCTTCCACAAATTGAAAGTTACTAAATAATAATTCTAGAAAGCCGATTATTTAATGATCATGATAACATGTCTGTATCTATTATTTAAAATCATTTTCATAACAAATCGTGTTTTTGTGTTACTTTCTTACATAACTCGAGTACAACCTCTAACAGTTATACAGCCTGTTACATTATGTTTAGCACCTTTAGAAATTGAAAAAAAATAAAAAGTAATTAAATAGCGTAATGTACGCTGCTTCAGTAAAAAAATAGAAACCTCTCAAAATTCAGTCTTTCCTCTTTTCGCGAATGGAACGTTCTTCAAACTACTGAACCCATTTTTGCCTAAATAATTATTATGAGCCACCACCCTACAAGGCGTCCTATTTGAATTCTTCTTTTGCCCATTTTTACACTAGTCCAACAGAGACTACAAAACAACACAAAAGTATCAGTAACCTCCTCACCATACAAGTTTAATTAATTAATCTGGGACGGCCGTTTCGATGATACGAATGATCCACATTCCCTACCGGTGACCGAATGATGTGAGAATCCTCTAAAACTAACATGCTTGTTCTATCCCTACTTTCGCGAAAAATATTATTTACAAGTACCCACTTTTACCGCCCACGTGCCTTAAAACTAAGATGTGCGAAAAAATACGGAATGCGAATAAATAAACCGTCTCTTGTTATTGTAGCCCGAGACATAAAACATGTGCAAGATTTACCCCAATAAATCGAATAGAACTGGGTACGACAACGTCCGTTCTCTTTATTCATCAGTTTTTTGTTGCTTTTTATGTAAACCGTCTCGTAGGCGTCTAATTCGCGCAGCGAAGTTACATTCTTAATCAATTCCAAGTTTTCTAATTTAATATTATGCCCGATTTCGTTTATGTGTTGGGCTACATTTGACGAATCTAATCTACCGAAGCGATAACACCTGATATGTTCCTTAAATATGGTGCCTATCGCTCTTTTAATTTGTTAATTGAGATTACAGTAGATTTAAATACATAAATATTGTATATATTGATTACATAATTCGATTTCCTTAATTCTGCACATATTTCGTGCACGCATGTATATGCATCACAAACAACAAAGAAGAGAATCACAATTCGTGCGAGGAAAAACATTGTGTTACGCATAAGCCAAGACAATCCTTGTATTTCCTCCCGTGCTCTGCCGAAGTTTCGTGCATTCCTACAAAGATATGGACATTCATAACATGCCTTCTTTCTCTGCGAGGATTCTTCGCCAGCGGCTAAATCTCGGGATTGCCAATACAAGTGCTAGCCATACAGATATTTAAAATACTATTAAAGTGCCGATTTCGCAATACTTGCGTATATTTTAAGAAATTAAATCTATTTTTGCATTAAATACATACACGTTAAAGTTTCAACGAATATAAATGAATTTATACATAATAATAAAAAGATATTCAATTTACAAAATAAAACAAATAAAATTATGAATTTACAGAATACAATAAATCGACTGTTTGAACAACCAATTTCCACAAATATTATCATTTAATAATTCTAATTACTAAATGATAATAACCAATAAATTTAATGTAATTTATTTTTAATGTTAACTTCTAACGCATCAAATGAAAAGAAATCTGTGAAAGATAATAATTAAAAAAAATAAACTTTCGCATGAACATCCTTGTATACAGCAATAATTAGGTTCAACCTAAATTTACAATTAATTAGAAAAGAAACAACTAATAGCACATTTAAATGTTCATATTTTTCCTCTATTCAAAGCTGTTACGACATATTCGTTAATTTCTCAAAAGTTAGACATTTTTGTTTTTCATTTTATACTTGCACTACTTCGCCTTTGGCTTCCATTAAAGCTGTCGGCACATAAACAAGATCACAAGCGAACCAGAGCGTAAATTGACGATTCTTTGTAGTCCGTAGAACTCTAATTAATTATTTTTCGACGCCTGCCTGTTCGATATCCGTGAGGAGTTATTCAAAAAGTTTGCGAAACTTATTCGTTGAACTCCGCGTGAATATTCTAAACGAATCTAACGAGGCAAGCAGCTGAAGTAGAACTATTGAAGGTTAGTTAATCTTCCAGTTCCGGTATATGGATCTTTCAAACCTCGATATGTATAAATATACACGGTTAAGCGAGATTGTTCACGGTAATTAAAGTTTTCGCTTGATTAAAAAATGTAATTGCCGCACTAGAAGTTTCCAGGTTGAAAAGGAAATTTAATTTTTTTAACTCGCTGTTAGTCTGTATGAACTGCTATTAAAATATTGTTTCCTTTGTTCTTTTTGATAATAATTATAGTACTATGCTATTATTCACACTTTTTGTGTATTGAGCTTTTCCTTAAAACACTATAATTAAGGGGGTGTTAGTAATAAGGCCATGGAGCACTTTACACATATGACTTACGCTAAAAGGCTTAAAAAAGCTTATACACCCCGTTGGGCCGTCGCCATATTAAAAAAAAAGGAATGCGTCTAAAACTACGGAGAATTATTATTGAAAAGTAAAGTAGCTTCCGTTAAAAATTTAAAATGAACAAAAATTTCCATTACAAAGAGTTGTACCGCTTCTATTTCATCGAAAATCTAACGGGAGCAATGTCTAGCTCATAAAGTCGCTGATTTATTATCTGACCACATATGGCAGCTATAACTATAACGGGTCATCAATTTAATTTGCTACCAGTGATGAAGCAATAAAGAACATTAAATAATCTATAAAATCGAGCTGTCGAGCGGTGTATTCACATGGCAACAATTCAGTTTCTAGAAACTTAATATGATAAATGCCACTGGTTACATCAAATAATTCAGTTGCGCTGGAAGCGTTGGTGATAGAAATATGCGTCATAAATGTGATATTTCTGGCATGGCATATTATTGATTATTGAACGAAATTTTATTTTGTCTCAATTGCTTATTACAACTAAAGCACAAAAAATAGCCATTTAAATAGGTTGATCTTATGTCATCTGTCTTTTGGTTTCTTTTTCCTAGCTTCTTGCTAGTAAATTTAAGATTCCTTCTTACTCTTATAAACAAAACGTCTTTTGGATAAATCGTCGGACAAGTCGATCTTAAATTTTATTTGCACACTTTACTTTTTTACTTTTACTACTAGTACTTTTGCCTCTTTTAGTTATAAAGTCGCCAATATACTTTCGAATGGAGCACTGCATATTTATATTTACGTTTTTTTGGTTTTTCGTAAACGACTGACACAAAATCTTATTATTACTTGTAGTCTAAAATTAATAATGCAGCAAGAACTGCGTCGTTGTATAGCAAACAACACTGAAGTATCGGCACACTCCGCTTAATTGATTAATCCGGTGTGGTGCGGAGTTTGCCGATACTTTTGTGTTGTTTATCTAAAACTAATTATAATATTGGAAATATACCGGAAGCTTTAGCGAAAATTATTTATAATTAACGTTAGTTGTAACTAGGTACACATTTTCTAATTTATATCTGGTAAATCAGCATTGCGATATCGAAGTCTCTTTCTAGTGGAATCGATCTGGTAGAAAAATCTAAAAGATATACGAGGGTTGTCTGAGATGTTCCCAACCTAACACAGAAATAAGTAAATATTTTTTTTTATTTTTATTCATCAACATAGTCTCCTTGTAAGACTATGTGCTTTTCCCAGTAATACTGCCAACTCTGCCAGATAGTAGTAATAGCCAGAGGCGTTTAGGAATACGATGACGTCTTCATTCGGTGAAAATCTCTATCTTCCGAACGAAACTTTGAGTCTAGAAAATAGAAAAAGGTTCCTATGGGCCAGATCTGATGAATAGGGTTGATGGTCTATCAATTCAAACCCACATTTTTCAACTTTGCCATATCGACCGCTGAAGTGAAGAAACAAAACTTTGTTTTCCTTCGAATGCGGCCGTTTTTCTGCAATTTCTGCCTTCAGCTCGTCAAGTAATGATGCGTAGAATCCCTCGTTGCTGTTTTTCTTTTTGAAGATGGTCGATTAACTGTACGGATGATACAGTCTTCGCTTTTTTCGGAACCGATTCACTCAGATTATTTCGCTTAAACTGCTTCAATATGACATTGAAAATATTCTTTGGAATACGTTTTTGGTTCTGAGTGAGCAAGCACGGCACACAATGGGCGGTTAGCATTTCTATTAACTCAAGTTGCGTTAGAAGAAAGAAGTGTTTAGCTATGTTTTATACTTCAAAGTAATTTCCAGTGTTTATGGTGTTTAAAGTTAATTTCCGATTCTATCATAAGAAAGAGCAAGAAGTTTTTTTACGTGGCGCGTTACCTGAGAGGGAACACATAAACGTCGTAGTTTTACAATTAGTATTTTTTCCTATTATTAATCCATTATTCATAAAATTACATTTATTTAAATACATACTTTTAAACCGTCTAATTTTTTTCAAAAATTACCGTAGTACCACGGTATAACGTTTCTGTTACGTCTTGACCCTTCATTTCATCCAGTTTCTTTTTAATAATATTGAAAACATCAAAATGAAATGTTGAATGATATTTAGTCGCGAAAGAATGGCAAATATAGCCAACATGAATATAGTACTAGGTTTGTCGTCAAATTATGCGGAATTCATCGGGAATAGATCTTTTTCACATCTACATCTTTAAGTAAAATCGAATCCATTGATCTTTTTTATGTTGCGTACAACATCAACGTTTTTTGGAACAGCAGCCACGTCGAAATTCCGCAAACTAATTCCTCTTCTCTGATGGTGCTTCATTACCAAAAGGTGACCGAAACGATTCGATCATCAATCATAAAAAAACCAAACAACTCGGCTGATTTCTATGCTGCTGTGTAGGTTTCAACAATATCAAGCGTCACATTTTACGAAAATAGTAATATCAAATCTCAATAGCACCATCTAGTGGTAGTCTGTAAAAAGTTAAGACGAGATCCTCGTATAATGAATTCATTCCACACTTTATGAACACCGCAAAAATATGGTTCCGCTTTGCATTTATTTCACTTAAAAACTAACTCCTAACTAATAGATTTGTCCAATTCGCGTAATAAGCACCTGTAGATTTTAATTACATGTTATTTTCCTTGAGTGAAATATGTTTCAAAGTAACCGGCTAAAATAACTGTTATTTAAATACATAAAATTTCCCTCAATTCCAGTAACCTTCATATCCGCCGCCAAAAACCTTCCATCCCTTATTTTTAATCAAAACATTTAATCAAATCAAATCTAATATAGAGGGCGAGTAATTTTATGCCGCAGGATAATTATTAATTAAACCGAAGAAGAGAAATATTTATCTTTTTTATCGCAACCCTCCTTTCGAATAAAGCACACACAGATGGATAAAGAAGGGTGGAAGAGCAAAGAAATCCGGCAACGGTAGAAGAACAAAATAAAAACGACAGACAGACATTCTTAAGCCGTCCCAAAGATCAAATAAAACAGAGCTGAAACTTGGTCGAGTTGAGACCGACGACCAGAAAAGGGTGGATGTTGAAAGGAGATGTAGGAAAAAAAATGCGGAGAGGAACCCCGAAGTCGAAATAGATTATTTGATTTGAGGGAGAAAGGGAAACCACATAAAAGTTCAAATTAAATCTGACCGTTTCGAATTAACGCTGGTATATAATTACAGGATAATAAAAGGGGACCAGATACACTAATATGTGAAGTCGTGTCCAATAATAAGAGCGTTAAATTAGATCCTTTTTTGTCTCGCGGCATACTCGAAGGAGTTACACAACGGTTACCGCAGCTTACCTGTTGTATAATTCGACTTAATATCGTTATGAGATAAATAGGGCCGTAGTTATCAAGTTCATAATTTGCTCATTACCAAAAAGGAGTCGTATTAAGTTGATAATAGTGTGTATATGCATGTGCAACATGCACCTGCCAAGCCTTTATATGGTACATCCTGTAGGAATTACCACCATCACATTTACAATTTTAGCTTGACAATTTTCCAAAACGATTATCGCTGATTACTTTTTATTTGGTAATCATTGGTAAATGTACAGGACGTATTTAAAATGCAATAGGGGCTACATGCAATTGCAATTTAACATTCAACAAATTACTTTCTTCCAAGTAATTGTCCAATTTAAGGCAAACTTTTAAAGCCTTCTCTGTTTTTTTTTTTTTTCATTTGTCACTTCTAAATATTCCTCGATGGCATTCTAACAATTACAACGAATTTTGTACACCCTTTTTATATAATTTTCAGATTTCTAAATCGAATATTAACTTAAACAATTGATGCGAGGGGCCAATTTTTTTTGCTATTACCTTAAAAGAATATGCCTCCTTATGAAGAACTTAATTTTCCTATTTCTTCTGCTCTTAAACATATTGCACGACCGATTTTCGACGCAAAAACTTTAGTTTAGATTGCTTTTGGCTATTTTTTTAATGTCACTACATTTTAATTGTACAATAACACCCTTAAATACACACTACAAGACGCTACACAAATGTTTCTCAATTATGTGTCCTAAATTAAATGGTACTCCATCTGATGTTCTTCAGAATTTTCTACAGACAATAATTACTTATCTAAGTTGCACAAAAAAGAAGAAAAAATTTTTTTAAGTTACCCTACACAAAGGAAAATTTAAATATTTGCTATTAAGAAAATTATATCTACCTTAAATATAATTTGATGCTAACCCTAATATATAATAAACCATTTAAATATATTTATTGTATACTGTTTCCTAATACATATGTATATTTGAAGAAAAACTAATTGACAATATTAAGCTAATCTTTACACATTTTGATGTTTAGAGAGTTTCGCATGACAGAGGCTGTCTACGCCCTTTTGTGCTAGTTGTACCAAACAAAAATGTTGAAACCGAATTGGAATTTTTTCGTTGTATCAATAGATGTCTCTTGAATTTCCTCTTAGCACCTCTTAGGATAACGGGAGCAAAGAAAGTCCACCTGGACAGTGTTTGGTAGGCTGACCTGCAGTACCGTACACTGATGAAAGCCAAAAAGGCTTAAAACACCGATGTCTTGTGACGTAACGCTATTTTTAACACTTTTTGGTCTGTTGCATTTCATACGTGTACGGGTTTTTATGCATATGTTCGATGATATTAAACTCATTTTTATTTAATAACAAGCATTACTACAAATATATTATGCTCTTGGTTTAAATAAAAGTTAAAGTATATTTATAACTGAAATATTGTAAAATTGGAGAGAATGCTATTTTCACAATATTTTATGTTAATAATGTACACTGCCGTTCAATGAAGTTCGGTCATACAATAAAAATCTTTTATATCACACTGTATACAATTATTAATACATAAAATTAGAAAAATATTAAGCATACACTCTTTTCTAAGGAATTAAAGCCATAAATTATTATGTAAAGTAGAAATATTGCGACAACCACAATAAAGTCCCTTTTATTATCATTCCGAGAATTTCTCGGAAGTGCCGATCTTTTAAAACGGGTCGTTCGGGGATTATTAACTAACAATACATTTAGGAAATATACCGCAATATCACTCTTGTTTATTTA
>LR737390.1:6739034-6779651 GCA_902655005.2 Marronus borbonicus
TCTTTTTTACCTGCACATACAATAAAATTGCATTTTGTTTTTAGTTTCTGTAACTTCTTTTCATGTTTTTTAATAACCGACCGAACTTCTCTGAACGGCAGTGTATATATTAAAAGTGTATTTAATATATGTTGAATATACTGCGTTCCTCTATTTCAACAGAAAATGTATTAGACCGCAATATGTTTGTATTTAACTTTACAATATATTTCTCTTAATATAGCTGCACCCTCATTCGTGCTCTCACTATCCGCAACCTTCAACCAAGCACACTGCGATGACGTATTTAAGCTTTGATTCCAAGTCTTTCCAACGCGACATCTGGGATTCCTCAAGGGAAAGACCTGGGGCTACTTTTATTCATAATATATATTAATGATTTGTGCTTCCAAATTTACGATTTGAAGCAGTACCTCACTACAATTATTTATAAAGTCAACTACATTTCTCTCACCTGTGGGGTATCAACAATAATTTAATAATATCAACAAATGCCTACACCGAAGAACAATACCAATTATCCGCGTTCACTCCTTACGCCCATTTTCTTCTATGACGGTTGTTCTTTATTTTTACTTCTCTTTTCTTCGATTTAAATTAGAATATACTTCTTTCGTCCGGTCGCCTATCTGCAATTGCGAGATAATCCTACTTCAACAAATACGAGGAAGATGTTGAAAGTTCCTACATTACAAAAAATTTAATATTTATTCGGGACAAAGCTTTCGTCATATTTAATGTTGAATCTTTGGAGTTTCATCGAAAGCAAGCTGAATCTAAATTACTATTTAATTTACTCAATAATGGTCTTAATGCTCCTGAGTTGTTAGCACATATTAACTTTCTTGTTCCTCATCTTGTGTGTAGACAGACAAGCCTATTTTGCTGTCCTGCACGCAGAACTAATTGCCATTGTACAAAGTTCGTAGCAATTTCAACTCAATTAACAATAGACAAGTGCATATACACGCCTGTTCCTCGCCATATTTATTAGCAATGTATACAGAAGCAATCCATTATATGTATTAAGTAGTAATTGCTGCTTATTTCAACCATCTAACAGAAAACTTGCCCTAAAGGGAGTTGCTGTATTTTTCCTCGTTGCCGAAGAATAACCTTAGATGCCATTGTTTCAACGCCAAATACTGCTCTGGTCTTTTCTTTTATATTAGTGTTACTAATGTTATATGAATATACCAGGTTGGTCAGTAATTACTATAAAGGTCTTTAGATTTTTCCAAACGTTCCCAATATCTAAAAACAAAGGCAAAGCAATGAGAACATATTTCCCAGAACACCCTTAATAAACTAGCTGTTCCTTCATCTGTTTAATATCAGAACGCCCATGTATCACACTAAAATTATTATCTTTCTATTCCTAATCTTGTGGTCTTAGGTTACCAACCCAAATGCAGAATCGTAATAGATGTAAACAAATTGAAATTAAATCTGTAGATAATGGAAACCTAACAATCACTTACATCTTTAAAACATAAAAGTCTGACGCCTTTCCCCAAATTAAACAAATGAATCTATTACTCTTTTCTAGATAAATCTGTATGGATTAAGCCGTAAAAAGATCATCTCGTAAAGTAACCCGCCCCAAAATCTACATTCAACGAAGCCTCCCGTTGATTCATGTATTTCTGAAGAAGCTTCGAAGTTACTCGTATATTTCACTTTAAAAAGGTATTACGAGATTTACGTTGCTAATCTGTCTTCAACGCTTCTCCCGATGTGAATAATTTATTAAGCGTTAAAACCTTTCGAACGTCACGAGAGAGGGCCGGAACGTACGTAGTCTATCGAAGATCGACAAACGGCAACGAGTATCGTTCCGAGTGGCACCCTCTTCTGTATATTCAATGATACAAATTTCAAAAATATTGGATGATTTCTTTTTGCTAGCTTTTTCACTTTAGTATATTGGTAAGCGTGTGCAATTATTGAGGGCATTAATCTCTGATATTAATAGCCGCAAATAGTAGTAAAGTATTCTGGGATTTTCAAAAGAAGTAGAGAATATGAAGATCGTTAAAGGCCGAAATGATAGAAACCTAGCGACAGAACAGGTATCAATATGATCAATTGCAAAGAGAAGATTGTAACCCAATTACTTTCTACAATCTTCAAATTAAGCTATTCAAACTTCTGTGGTGGCTTACTCAGAACCGAAAGTAACATTTGTAGAACCCGTTAAAACAGTTTAAGCGAACAAACCGGAATTTTGGCATCGATTATCGATGGGACCGGGATACACCAGCACATTCCTGAAACCAAGGCACAGTCGAAACAGTGAACTGCAAAGGATAAATCGACTCCGAAAGAGACGAGGGCTATTCCATTAACCGATAAAGTGATGGCGACTGTTTTTTGGAATAGTCGTGGAGTTGTGTTAATCGACTATCTTGAAAGGGCAAAAATAATAATTGTAGTTGCAATCAAAGGATCTTCCAGGAATAAATAAACATTTTGGATCGAACAAAAAAGAAAATAGGACAAATGAAAAATTGCACACAGTTCATATACATACCTACGTTCCACAACCACAATGACGAGCAAAAGCAGAAATAGCAACATTCAAAATTTAAATTTGAATAGCTTCCTAAATTGCTCAAACTTTCCGCATACGTGATATATAAATATTGACCCATGTTAGCAAATATTTTTGCAATTTCCTACGGCAACGCGTTGTATATGTTGTAGAGTGTTTCCCAGAACTTCCTAGTTAAATATTTATGGATGCACGTCAATGTAATTATTTCTCGTTTATCCAACAAGCAAACCGTATAAAAACATGAATCCATCTCCCGTCCAATCATTTTATTATTCATGATAAACAACCAACTCACCAAATACTAAATTGAACGACCAACCTATCGTGTACGATGATCAGATAAGTAACTAGGGACAGAAGGTTATAGGTAGCGCAGGGTAAGGGATAAGAGTTTTAGGTATTAGATGCAAGTAGCCGTATCAAGCTGGAGGACTTCCGAGTAAAATCTTGAGCCTAGGAATCAGGGTGGTCTATCTCTTAGAACCCTAATTCGTGAATTTTTGCCATGGCCAGTTTTTGGCTTTGTGCTTTGTTAATTTATTTGCAACAAATTTAATCTATTCGCAATTATCAATGTTTTTTTTTACTATTGTATTTTAAGGTTGTATCCTTTAATTTACAATAATTTTAATAACAAAAATCAAAATGAAAATACCTATGTTAACTAATTATTATGTACGTGTTTATACATTATAAGTATGTAAAACGAGATTATGGCAAACATCGCGTATAAATGTCTTACTTTCATATTTACAATTCTTATCTTCTCGTCGGTAACAAAGTTTGTGTTAGCTTTCACATAAATTAAGGACGTAACTTCGTAACCTTCCTTCGCAGCAGAACGTATGGAATAAACAAGCAAGCCGCCGCAGTTCTTGAGCGATTATTTTGAATAATTAATGACTATCAGTTGGCAGTTAAACACGGCGAATTTACCACACCGCGAGTTGCTCATTTATCTCCCGAACAAGATATGAATTTACTTACTTTACTTGCGTGCAGTATTATTTATTAACGTGTCACTCCGATTCGTAGCAATTACATTCGTAATTACAACCGGTCTGGCGTGTGTTCATACGTTTTCCTGAAATTATCTAGCCTAAAGTAGTTTGAAAAAATTACGTTTACAAGCTTAATCTAGCGTTATTTTGTTTTGCTTTTCTATTGTTTAATATTTAAGTACAATAATAGTATTGCAGTAGTAATAATAGCACCGCATAAATATAAATACTTACTTCCTATTTCGAAATGTTAACACACCCTTAATTTATGAACCCTTAGCATGATCATCATTGCTCAAAAACTTATCAACAATATTGCAGTCATGTAAAGCAACATTTAAAATCATCATCAAGCCACTTTTGAAGACAAGCTTAAGCTTATTTCATCCAATGTAGGAAGTATCAAAAATCTGTTTTCGTAAGTATTTACTGTGAAACTTTTAAGATTAAACAATATAAAGCTATTTGAACAACTATACCGCTTAATGCATTGGCTTTGCCTTCTTTGCTAGATTTAACAGTCTCGTGAGTGATCCCTCATAGGTTTAGGCTTTTGGGTATTCCGAGCCCATTTTCTGAGCCAGTGCTGTACATTCGCACAGCAAATGGACGGCAGTCTCTTCTTCCACCTAGCAGAATCTCCATGCTGTTTCCTCTGTCAAACCCAGATTACTTATGTGCTTCTTGAGCATACAGTGTCCTGTTAGCAAGCCCACTATTATTCTAACAGACTTCTTGTCTCGGCTTAGTAGGTCCGCTGTAAATATAGGCCTTTTTCCAATCAAACTGCTTGGCTTGTCTCTGACCTAGAATGACCTTTCACCAGTCTTGTTCCATTGTTTAATGGAAATAGAAGAAACCTCTTTGAAAAGTCGGCAAACTTACATTTGATCTTCAGTACTTTTTTTTGGGCACATTTAATAAAAAAGAATTTACCCGAAAGCTCTATGATTACTAGTTTCTGAGATATAGCCGGCTTCCATTTTTATTTGACCGCCCATATAGAAATACCTGTTAAATTTACAATAATAATGGATATTTAAACACAATGAACGAAGGAAGCTAACGAAAAAACATAAATAACATTATATAATGAGGTTTATGTTAGTTTAGGTTATGTTTAGTTTAGTCTGGTTTATGTTTTTATTCATAAGCCAATACTTAATTGGATCCAGATGCTAAAAAACATGCTTCTCGACTTACAACAATTTCAAACTCTTGTGATTTCGTGTATACAGAAGAATCATTTTACAGCATTTACTTATTAAGAATATTGACCGCAAATCTCATGAAAATCGCTACTTCTTATACTCCCTGTGTATGTATACAGGGAGTGGTACATATGTATGTGCCACCGCGACGTACATTATGTTTCTACATGTTTGGCCAAGAGGCGTTCCCTTGATAACGCGACTTTTTATTTGATGATACGTACAGACATATCGCGATACGATTATTGATTTTGCGAGCCCGCAATATGTATTGTTTAGAAAATATACTCCGGGGAAATCCAAACTTCCATTATAATCATTACGTAAACGTAGCGTAACATTTTTCAAACAACCAAATACCTGATTGATCGGGAGAGTTTGAAGTTTCCTTCCATCGATGATTGATGTTCAAACACAAAAGTATAAAGTTGATAAAAAGTGAAATAATAGGCAAATAGCCTGGATTTAAATAAACATTATATAAAAAGTTAACGATCTGGGCGATGTGGTGAAGGATTCAGATATTACATTTTTAAGTTCCTTATGATGACTTAAGGACTTATATTAATATTTTATTTGCTCTAATCAAGAATCCAATTTGAAACCAAAAGGGATCAACATACTATGCTCAATCAGTCGAAGGAAATGAAAAAAGCAGACAAGCTGGCTAGAGAAGCAGCGAATATGCCCTTCATCGATCCTAACCCCTTCTGTGGCCTACAAGAGAGCTACATAAAACAAGTAATTAAAACATGGGAGGACAATAAGAAAACCTCGTATTGGGAAAATGTTCCAAACACAAAAACAAGCATTCGTATCAGGCTCGCAAGACAGCAAAAGTAGTGCTATCATCCAGCAAAGGGAAGCCTAGATTACTGGCAGGATTTCTGACAAGTCATACAGCCCTAAAATATCACCTATTCGATCTGGAAAAAGCGGAAGATCAAATCTATCGTTTATGCCAAGAAGATCTGAAAACAACAGCAACGTTTCAGTAAACCATTTCTGACATCTGACATTCTAAACTGAAGGACGAAAATTAAGGAGTAATATTAAGGTTTATTAAGAGCCTTCACCTATTTCAACACATAAAAGGGCATTTTGTTACAATAGGTCTATCAAGGTCCCAGAGACTAGAATCATCTGTGCCATAGCCAAACATGTGTCCCATTTAATAAAACAAAGTGTCTGGTTCGCTACTTATCGATCACTCTGTACACACGGGGATATTTTGTAGATACCTTGTGATGTCTACTGCACTACATCTGTTAATATGGACCGTTTACACAATTGCCACTATTCTACAATTACAGAAAATTGGAACGCCCTGTATTAAACAAATAACGAAAAATTGATCAAGCTGCCTTTAATACTTTTAACTTCAACTTTATCATATTTATTTAAGTATGTCGAAGCGAATTTTGAACGTGCAAAGTGCAACTTTTAACAACGAGAAAGCAAAGTTACACAGGTCGATAGTAAAATTTTACTTAGAACTTAATAAACAACGCGAGTGTATCGATTTACGTAATGTTTTCCTTTAATAATTGATATTTACACGAGTTAAATATGGTAAATATCAGCATCCAGTACATAAACGCGTCTCTGCATCGATTCGCCTGATCGTTGAACCTATAATAATGGCATATTTCCTCCGCATTATTTGAAAGCGTGGTTACGTTAACGTTCCTAAAATTTACAACCAGCAGGCGTTTGTTGTTCACGTACACTATTTTGAGAATGTACAAAGATAAAGGGAAGTAGTGTACAGGATATCAAAGGAAGAGCAACGAACGAAAGAATGTCAAAGGAAGAGCGAAATGCTTATCCCTTTATCGTGTTAATCCGGGTAAAATGGAAAGATGAATCCTATCAATGAAGAAGCTGAAACGATTATGGAAGTATGAAATTCACATTGCGAGATTTTTCCATTAAATATTTTAATATTATTAGAGAGGAGCCATGGCATAGATGTCTTTTGTCATTACAACTTAAATAAGTCTATTATAACGGTAGAATCTTCTTTCTTCATTTAAAAAAATGGGCGAAGTGGCCTACTAAAGTGTTGATGTCGTGTACGATTGATGACAACCCATTTACATAGAATGTAGATCTTCTCGACATATGCGAAATATTTAAGGCTACCAAACATCCTACCAATAATCTAGAGTATCTTTTGCTGAAGGATAGTACCACCTTTACTGTGTTTGGCGAGCTTGATATAAGTGCCTTCGGCTGATTCTGTCCTGGCATGGTTTACCAGTGAGATGCCTTTTGACTACTTTCCCATTTCTTAATTACTTGTTTTATGTGGCTCTTTTGCAGACCACAGAACCAATAAAAGGCATGTTTACTGGTCCTATTGCAATTTTATCTGTCCTCTCGCTTCCTTCAATCCGTTTAGACACACCGAAGAGTAAGGTAGTCATTATGCTCCAGCCTTCAGTTGCTGTCTTGACTATCAGTAAATATGTTTATGGTTTCGCCTCGTGTATTAGTGAAAGACATTGCAAAGTATCTTAGGAAATACAATTTTTTGCGGACCATTTTGTTCGAAAAGTCTCGGTACTGTGGTGTGGTACTTTATTATACAGAATGACTCATCTTCGCGGATTGTGCCTTGATAGATGGATATTTCTCGCGCTTGTGTGGCTCTAAATTGCTTATGAGATGAGCGCAGTATTGTACCCAAATTAGCAACGGCATTACAAACTATAAATCTTATTGGTCAAAAATTACAAACATTATATATTACACAACATTCGTGATCATCTTGTTTTGGCTTCGCAAGTATATTTTGCACTGCATGATTACTTTTTCTTATCTAAAGCCGGTCACTAATTTTTTGAGATCTTTTGTTTTGAAAGAAGGAAAAAGTCTCAATGTCCTCTCATTGTTTGTTTAACATTATCTTGTGAGAGAAGCTCACCTTCGAAATGATTTGCATTTTTTATTATCCTGTTTTTGAAGTAAAGGCACCCAAAGTAATCCAGGACAGTTAAACAAGATCTTGGAGAAACTCAGCGGTTATCAAAACAATCACGAAGAAAAGCATTTGTTTCCTCTGTTATATATGCTGTTGGATCATATTGCTAAAAATAATCATGCTGAAGTTCATCATCGTATGATTGATGAATAAATTCAGTTAAGATGTTATTCATGCAGCTTTCAGCATTAACGGTAAACTTAAAAAACACTGGTCCAATTATTCTTCTCCGGGAAACCGCTAGCCAAATGCAAAGAGTTCTTTTAGTTTTTCGAGTGGAGATTTAGTAAAATGGTGTGGGTTCTGGCTGCTCCACATTCTCATGTTTTAAAAATTGATATCGGAAAAGAACGTCAAATCCAGCAAATCATCATTCATTAGAAAATTGCTTGATAAGATTGCATCTTGTGCGGATGCGTTGCTAAATCCCTTTTAGCAATAGTTCTGCGGGTGCCAAACGAAAACCCAGTTTCTTGAGAGAGAATCCCCAAGGAATTTGTAGTCTTGTTTCACACGCTCACGAACGTCATTAATGGCTTCTTCTTTACGAACAAATGACATTATTTCCAGTTTCCCTTAGCTTGTACACCAGTTTGACAATTAGCTGTTTTATGTTCATTAATAAACATGCACCGCAGCTGAATTGTTTAATAACAATAATGATAAATCTTTAATGCCCAACAAAATGTACAGTCGCCGATTTATGTTTTGTCTCCCCCTTGCAACGACTAATCCTTTCATTAAAAAAATGCCGTTTAGAAATTTACGTTTATTACAATTTACAAACGCATCTATCGTCTTTTTTTTAATATGAGGATGTTACAAAAGAACAGAGGAAATGAGAAAAATCTGCCGCCCGAACCGGAAAATTCAACAGCTAGACGGTTTTTTATTTGCATCTTTACTATCCTCTTCGGTACATATTTCAGGTCCGCAAACATATTTCGTCAGATCATAAATTCACAGCGTATAATAATTTATTTTCCTCCGGCGCCAATAAAATATTTATTTGCCGGAACTATATGCCCCTGGTGCGATAAGAATATTGAATACGAAGAGGGATAACCTGGGATATACATACATCTTATACGTACGATAATGGAAAGGGTCCGTCGTCCTTCGAAAGGCGGTAATGACCTCGAAGACTTAGAACGGTGGCGAACCGAAACACAAGGAAAGCTCTACGTAGACGAAATGTTTATAGCAGATAAGATCCGTTGATAAATTGTTCTACCGGAGACGTGAATCCGGAAGGCTCATCGCGAAATCTCGTGCGCTTTACGCTGAAGCAGTAAGTTTTTCTCCTAAGCTGAAGAAAACGAACAGCCGAGTTAGAACCGAGGTCTGGACCCCAAGCAGAACAAATCGAACTTAAATTGAAGGCAAGTACGACTACTTTCTTTTTTGTCTTCATGAATAATAATATACGACGATAGATTGCCGGGATGTTTGTTTTCTGGGATATAAATTAAACATTGATTCTACACAGACGATGTGAAGAAGACGTATAGACGTTAGGGGAAAAGATGTAAGTGCGTTGGGCAATAAATCAATTTTAAAATCCAATTTCTACCCCCTACTCTTAAGAATATTGTATTTCCCTAGCTTATCTCACTTTTTACTTCTCTGGTTAAGAGTTGTTAGCTAAGTCTAATATCAAGGTACTCTATCCATCTGCGTTTGCTGAAATACTTTTCCAGCTGTTCATCCTTTCGAATCTGACGGTAAAATTCCCCTACCCGTTCTTAAAGTGCTTCAACAGTTTGAAAAGAGACTTGCAGATGTGATGCAGAACCTCGGAACAAAATTCCATAACTTGGACATGATTTTATCGCAGCGTAGTAAAAGAAGAGCAGAGAATTCCCAGACATTTGAGTTTGAAGACATCAAAATATGTATGCTGCTAATGAAAGAGTATTGATTACAAAAGCTTCTTTCCCGACCAATCTTTGTCTGGTGTTGAATAACATGAATATCGTTGAGCGTAGGCTTTCACGACCGTAATCCATAGTAGAAATGTCTTTCTGGTGATGTCGCGTAGTTAAAATTTTACTTGACGTTTCGCTGACCGTGCTGTCAGCTTCTTCAGTCAAGTAAAATTTTAACTACGCGACATCACCAGAAAGACATTTCTAACATGAATATCGTTTTCTCCGCTCGCTTTGCCAGATTACTCTGTACAAACCAGTTATACAGAACCTCCATCAAGTTACCTGCTGTTAAACTAACATCGTCTATTAGGGCCAAGATGTTATCCGCATACATGATGGGGAAGGAGTTGGGAGGCAATGTCGTCTTCATAAAGGCTGAACTAGGCAACGTGCGTCGCAGAATTCCAGTATTTATTGGTAAATACGTAGAAGAGTAAGGTCGAAATATGACACAGGAACCCTTATAGAGAACCCTTACAAATTGAATTCTATCACTCAAGTAGGATCGAAACCAATACCCAAATTATTCCAAACTTTAGGTTTTATATACGTAAATTAAATCACAAGCTACACCGCTTCTGATAGTTAAATCTTTCTTAGCATAAACTAATTCACTCTAAATCTTTCCAAAATATGATAATGTAATTCACCCAGAACTCTTTCTCAATCTACAAACATTTCCCTATCCTTTATACACGTCCCACTTTAGTTACGTTGATTAATATAGATCATAATTTGCGTCTGAAGTCTTTCAAACTTCATGAATTATTCAACTGACTGTAAACAAAATATTTATAAATGAGACTAAAATAACAACTTTAATGAACCAGTAATTCTAAACACAGCTTTGCAGAAGCTATTAAAAGGTACAGACTAAATTGTAATCTTGTGGTACGATTTTGCATTGCAAATACGCCTCGCTTGTCCCAATCAACAAAGGCACACCACCAGTTTGAAATTGTAAGAGGCGTGTACTAGTTAAAATACAGTGCAATGCTATTTGTAGTTGTTATGAATACTGAAAACAACATCCATGTAGATGGCGAAAGTATAATAAAACAGGTGCTATAGCGCAAACTGTTGGATATAATGCAAATTAGGTACGTGCTGAAATTCCTTATGCGCTTTTCGCTACCTAGTCGTTGATTTATTTTAGCTCTTGAGACGTAATTGGTGCAGCATCTTATTAACATAAATAGTTTCCGAAATATATAGGTTAGATAGCAAAATCAAATTAAACTTTAGATTTTTATGTTGTTATCTATGTTTATTTATTTTAACGAGCAGAACCTACAGCATCTAGGACTTTTCAACTGCTATAAGAAACTTATAACGAGCATTTTATTGGAAAATGTCAATTCTACGCATTTTCTTTCATTCCGATTTCTTCTAACTTCTTAGAAAAAATCGGAATGAAAGAAAAGAAAGTTCTTTAAAGAACCCTTCCTTCGTTGACAAATTATTGAATAAACTCATGACAACAATAACGCTGTGCATTTTATGTAGCACTGACCAACAAACTTCGTCTTTTTGTAGTGAATTGCTTGGATATCATTAGCTGTAGCTTAGTTGATACAATACAGGCTGAGATTTCCATCTCCAAAATTGTGTCGCTCGAAATTCCTGGAACTGGTGCTAAAGTTGTTACTTTTTTCTTCAATTTCGCCTTTACTTTTGGTTCCAAGCCATAAAATGTCTAAAAATCACAAAAAAAAGAAATTTCCAAGTATGTGTGAACAAAAAAATAAGTCCTACAATCCCTGTAGAAAAAGCAGTTGCAGTCACCGATAGAAGCACTTACTTCAAGCTATGTGGGGATACCTAAAGCAGCTAACTTTGTGGCTATCCCGAAATACCACTAACACAAGAAGTATGACTGTGCTCAGGTGCAATACTGAATGCAAATACCAAAGAGAATTATTTTGAAATAACATTAAGAATTAACTCCAATACAATCCATGACCATGTACTCTTAATGGAAAACTTTGACAAGCCTGTTGTACCAAATACTGAATAGTAACTTGAAGAACCAGATAGAATTAATTTGCACGGAAGGTGCATAATCCATGAATTACTCAGACACGCAGAACTATCTGTAAGAAAGAGAAGTAACCTTCTTGAGTATCTATAATGGTCCGACTCCAGTCTACTGCAAAGCAGCAATCAGAGTTTTCATTTGTTAAGTCTCCCTTTGTCCCATTAACCAAGAAATAAAAATCTGATCGGTTAAGGTACTTTCAAAAGTGTTACTGTTTTTTTGCAAATTTTGGAATTTGACTGATGAGTTGCCAAAACTAACTTTCTATATCAATACTGATGGTTCAAAATCGAAGGAAGATACAGAAGATTCATCCCAAAACTTAGTAATAAACAACAACAATATATTTACTCCAAAACTTTTAGCAATTTTAAAAGCAACAGAATGTTATCATCCTGTGATTCAAAAACAGCTGCGACTAATTTGAATAACACTAGCCGAATAAAAAGTGGACTCTCTTCAATTTTGATGGACCAGAACACAGCTAAAGAAGTCTTCACTCGAATTTGGTTTTGTTCCATCGGCTGATATACTTAGTAACTATCGTGTTTATTAGCGTCTATTGGTGACTAAGATGAAAGAAGCTGTAGGGGAGCCTGATCTGTGACCTTAGAGAAGGAAGATCAGTTGTAGATCAGATATTCACGCTCATCTAAATCCAGGCAGAATGTTACGAGTTTGAGAAGGAAACATATCTATTGTTCGTAGACTTTAAACAAGCTTCCGACAAGATAAAGAGAACTAGGAGCAGGCAATTAACTGATAAATATGATCAAACTAATGCTTAAGTAAACGAAATGCTGTGTAAGATTTGGAAATGAAGTAACTGAAAATTTTGAAAGGAAACAGGACGACCCACTAGCTTCGGAATTATTTAACTATGCAAAAAGCTGAGATAAATAGAACCGGATTACTACATAATAAGAAGCACCAGTGTTTGGCATTTGCAGACGCCATTGTTATTGCAACAAGGTGTAAGCAGTGAAGCTTGAACAATGTATAAGTGCGAACAAAATGCTTGCAATATGGGAGAAAAAGTGGCTGCGAAAAATATATAAAGGAAAAAAGGTGGATGGGAAGAAAGAACTAACGCAGAATTACAAGAACTATACAAGCAAACGAATATTGTATGGACAGTTAAGAGAAATAGATTAAGATAAAACGATACCTAAAAGACTAATAAAAATCGGCATAGGATGAAGCGAAGCAGGCCAAGGATAAGATGGGTTGATGAGGTGATGAAGGATGTAAAACATTAGTGACTAGAGGAAGAAAGCCAAAAACATAAGGAAATGAAGAAGCCAAGGTCTGCGAGGTCTGCAGAACATCAATATTTATCTATGAATGTTTAAAGAAGAGTAAGGCATTTATTTAGTTAGATTTAGCTTTATATTTTTTATTGTTTCGTGGGTCTGCGTCGTCACGAACGAGCCCATTAGAGTTGCAGAAGTTCCAACAAACGATGAACTCATTCATCTCTAATGATTAGTCAAAATTTTTATTTATTTATCTTACTTTCTGTACTACACGACAATAATTTTGGGATAACAATCCCTTGTTTTAAAAAAATTAAAGCAATTTATAGTAAGAATTACAACACGTTTATTTAATCCAACTAAATACATATGTAGTTGCTCTAACAAAAATTGTACTGTTGTCGCATATTTTACTATATTTACTGCAGTTGGTTCCAGAATTATTTAAAAAAAAGAAATAATTTTAAAGCAACGTACTTCGAAGATCAAGCTTTTTACTACATTCTTTCGTAATCATAATTTCGTGTAAATTGTTGCAGAAGCGGCATTTCTAAGCTCTTGCGCTTAAGAGAATCTAATAAGCAGAATTCTTTTTCTTGCAACATTTGACTGCACAAAACACTTTACATTCCAAGTTTTACACTTCGCCCATATCCTAAACTATTTAAATATTTATCTTTGCCTTTTAAATCTTTGAGGGAGACGTCGGCTTCTAGTGTCTCGGGAAGCGAAAAGGTACAAACGACGTCGCTATTAAACTCGACATCCGCATGTATACTTACGGTAGACTAAATTAATCTTGAGAATACCGATTCAACGTTAGAGTGCGACCTAAACGCAGTCTCCGTAATTTTCCCATAAAAATCTCCGCTTAACTGCGCGACCGTACGAACTTAAGGGAACATTCTTTCCCAGGCCCCGCTGAGGAGAAGCGTTCTTTTGTCGCGATAAAATTCCCTCCCTTCTTGTTCGCCGGTCTTTGTGACACGGTGGCTACACGATCCGGGATTTTCTCATACACGTACAACCGCCCTGTTGATGATGGGGCGGTAATAATATTCAAACACCGTTTATCTTTTGCTCGGGCGCAATAAAAACTTGAAACTCGAAGATATGGTTGTTGACTTTCGAAGGAGACCTTAGGGCGGACGAACGGGCTTCATTTTCGCACTTCCAACGAAGCGGCTCGCTGTTAAAAGAGAGATTACGTTTCTTTTTTGCTTTTTTCGTCGCCGAAAATACCGGCTACTGATCGCCTTTAACTCGAGTAAGAGAAGAGGCAAATTAAGAATGCAATTTAAAATAAAATGATCCTACAAACAATTATCATGCCACTCATGTATAACAATCCTTTTACAAAATAAGTGGATGTAAAAAAACAAGTTAGTAGAACAAAATAAGTAAGGTAAAAATTAGCCAATTCTTGTACAATAATATAATGTTTGGGCGTTTTGTTTGTTTTGTTCGTTGACCTAACCGTTGTAGCAAAATGCTGCTCCGTCTAAAAGCACAACCTTGGAGACAAATTCAGGATTTACATTGCGTCTGTTTTACTTGCAAACCCGTTTGGATTAAGAGCCTTTTCTATGGCCAACGTTTCTACAATTTCTTCAATTGTCAATAATGCCTATCAATCGCTGTTTGCGGCCTTATATGATAAATTGCGAAACCCTCATTCCGGTTGAAACTCGGAGATTCGTAAAACTTCATTTTCATAGAATATCAATAGTATAAGCAATGTTACTTCGTAAAGCGCACTCAAAAACTTGCTAAACAATCCGAAAGATAAACCAGATACGAAAGAATGGTCGGGAATTTATAAAATTACATGACTGTAATAAAACCTATACGGGACAAATGAGACGAGCATTAGGCACCAGGTTCAAAAAATACAGAATATTACCCGTAAGGGCAAGTTGAATCGTCAAGCGTGTCATATAAAAACGCTTCGAATTAATTAACATAAATTCACGGCTAGACGCTTATTTATATGAAAAAAGACAAAAATCTGTTAAATCGAGAAGAAGTCCCTCTAAGCCACTCCTCGTTGAATTTATTTGAATAAATGAATAACAACTTGATGAAAGAACTAGCATGAGATGTATATTTAACATAGATAATTTTCTTAATATCTAGCAAAAAGATGAATGGCTACAAAATATTGTGGATTAAATGGATACGTAACATGCGTCTAATAGAAGTATACAATAATAATTAATAATTATTAGTAATAATACTTAATAAGAGAGGGTTTGCACACCTTACAACATTTACAAAAATAAAAGCACCACGTTACTCCAAAAGATTGTGTATTTTTGATGCATCATTACCCTACGTGCATGCTTTCTTCTTCTGCTGCAGTTAATTAATGTTACCGAGATATTCCTGCTTCTTATCTTCGTTTATAATTCTTTTATAATTTATTAGGTCGGAACGAACACATTGTTTATTACATATAAATTATATGAAAATTAAAAAAAAAAAGTAAACTTACCTTCCATCTCCCGTCGCTTAAAAAAATAAGTGCAACACGAAAAATGCAGCCTAAGAGAAGGAATGTAGCAGTTTTTATCTGAACTAAATTATTGGATTCTAAAAATAGGGATTTTACATTTTTATTTTATTGGTTATTGCGTTAAAACATTGTTTATAAACGTACTCACGCATTTAAGGACTCTTAGGTCTTTAAATTACCTTCCACTTTTGCTTAATTTTAATTTTAGTTGCTTAGTCAAAAAATAATTCTAAGGTAGCTTAGCTTCCTCATGGTATTGATGGAATGATTCACGGCAAACGCAATAAAAGGAGAGAGAAAAAAATACACTCACACACGGACATGTTTCTGCCTACCCGGCGTCATCAGCGTGGTTTCGAGAGTATTTTTTATCTCCACTTTTTATCGCTGTTGCCTCACAGTTAATGCCACAACTTTCAAAACGATATTTCTTGGCGCCCTCTAGTGCCAAAGAAACGCATGCTTGCCGTTCAAGCTAAGCTATCTTAGCATTATTTTTTGATTATTTTTTCTGGGCATTTTCTGATGTGTTCTGTTTAGTTGCTTAGTGTTCAACATTTTATTTTCAAATTACTTTTACCCCCATAAGTCATATGCAAGAAATGATGTGTCATTTGAATTTTAGATATATAAAGCTTCATACTGTAGGACATACTTGCATCACTGACGGCTCGAGTTGTCCTTCATAACTCAATACGCTGACGGCATGAGTTGTCCTAGATCGGTTTTCTGTATCGCTGACGACTTCACCTATTTTTGGTAGGCATCTCTGACGAGCGGCACTCCGCTAGAGAACGTAATTGTTGTTACTATTGACCTATTTTATTTTCAAAGAACCGTGGGCAATATCTAACCCAAGATAGATCATTAATAAACGCTGTGCTGACAACTACCGCAAATCACTATTTCCACTAAGTCTGCAATCAAAAAAATTTGACAATTTTATTTTTCCTAAATTAGATAAATACACGTAGAGATAATGCGGAGATTTATTATCACGTTGAGAGCAAAAATATTTCATAGAAAAGTAAAGAAAGCAATTAACGATTAAATTTTTACTTAATTTGCAAGTACAAATTCAAGTTTATTAAGAAAACAATTGATATTATTCATTAAAACCGAAATACTTTATCCGAAGAGAGAAGCCACACAATGCTTATCCTTATCCGAAGTTGTAAAACCTGACAGTCCTATATCAGGAACTAAAGCAAAATCTAGCCTTAGCAGAGGCTTTATTTGGTAAAGATGTCCTGATTAAGAGATTTACTTCTGAGGTTTCCTAAAGCGCGATAATAAACCAGCCCTTGCCTTATCTAGCACAGTAACAAATTTGATTTCTACCCCCCTTTAACATGACAGAAATCCCCAAATCGTTCTAACCAAAGAATCCTAAAAGATATTCGTCTCATTATTTTTTACACAAAGAAAATGACAAAGTAAGTGCCCTACATCTTTTATTGTCGAATCACGAAGAAAAGTGAATTAACAGTTACGCCGTTAAATTTTTATTGCGAAGTGATTTGTCGATGTTGTCCCCTTTTTTTTATACGGAGCGTCGATTTTACGCCGGCCATCGTAGTAGACGGCGGAATATGACCGGTTTTACGGCACCTTCAATTACGCTACCTGCGGTAAAATTGCCGAAATTATCGTATTTTTTTATATTCGTCGTCGTGTTTTCGGGACAGAACGGTGGAGGGACCGGCTGGCGAATGGTCTTTTAAAATTTTAACTCGCTTGTCTACACGTATGTTTACACGGAAAGGATATTAAAACTTAATTTCGTGCCACGCGCTTTTCATGCATACTTTAAAGCATGACCGGAATAGAAATAGCGAAAAGAAGAGGAAGGAACGTTCTTTAGGAACGAAATTTAGAGTATTTTCAAGGTTAGCTAGCGGACATAGCAAACTAAAGCTGGCTTCTCGCAACAATCTTTTTTTAAGAATTTTATGTACTGTAGCACGTATATAATAAACATTGCTTCGTTACAATTTATTTGTCGACTTTCTCAAGCAATCTGTTCGTTTCTTCTTAGCATCCATTTTACTAACAATTGCTATTGTCATTATTTCCATTTTTCCGTTTTCATCCTTCCTTATCAATTTTCCTTTTTGTGAACTTTTTGATTAACAACTTTATTGTGGAGAATTAACAAAAAATAAATTAATAAAGGATCAGACCTCAAATCCCGATGTATATTTTTTTTGAATTCAAGAAAAGAGAAGCAAAGAAAAAGAGTAACAAACATACAATTAACGTAAATTACATCATTTTGCGAAGTCCAGCTAAAAGTTGTTCAAATTAACTAACAACCTAAAAAAAGAAAAATCTATAGTGAAAAGAAGTACAGTAATGATGAGTAACGTGTGTGGGTATTACAAACAGTGAGAATAACTAAATAAAGTACAAATAAATATAAAAATTGTACGCAGAGCAAATATTCCCAAAAAATAAAAAGTAGTTAGGACAAAGTTTTAATGTTCTGATGTAGAGAGTCGTATACCTTTCCTACGTTGTAAATTAAGATTATGTGCATCTGTCCGGATGATATATGTGTTATGCTGGTAAAGAGGACTGCAAAGCAAAATAACTTTGTGATAAGGACGAGCAAAGTGGAGAAGACGACGTTATTGCATGAACATCTCATTCGTCAAACTTCCTAACTCAAAAAATCAGACGTAAGCAAGAGTTTTGCAGTCTTTGGACAAGCATTTCCTAATCTAACTGCTCGCATAAGTCCTTCTTAGGTCTCTATGAAGAGAATGTCCACGAGGATGCACGTTGTAGGTGCTCAAACTTGACTTTCTATTTGGAACCTAATCGTTGCTCACCTTCACCCCTACATTCTTCAGCACGAGTTCTCCACCACCAAATATAACCAAAGAGGATTTAAATGTAGTGAATGATGGGGCGGTAAGTTAGCAAATCGTTCCAAGTTCTCATTCAAGAGTGAACAAACTGATACCAAATCCGGCAAACAACTAATTTAAATTTGCGTGCTACTGTCGTAGAAATGACAACGGCAATGCTTCAATGCAAAATGGAGCTAAAATACATATATAAAGAAGAGCAAAGGAACGTCACAGAAGCTACATAAATTTCCATCAAGACTAATGGCCAGCCTCCCCGAGAAATTAATTTTTTGATGAAGATAACAGCTGAGTTACACAGTCCAATATAATGTACAATGATGAGCAGTAAATTGTGACATCTAGCATAGGTGGTGAAGGAAACGAAATCCAGACTAAAGAAATCGCAAAACTTGTAAAGAAACAACAATCTTGGGCACCGGTAGAACAAGTGCGGCCCTGCAGGCATCTAAAAACATCGATGCAGTTACACGGAAATTAACAATATAAGTAATAATTGGAGAAAGATAGTTTGAGAAGATCAATACTGATGCTATCCGCCCCTACACTTTTTTTTTTGATGGACGAAAGTATATGAAGGATCTCATAGTCATCAATTTCATTGAAGCAAAATAAATTTAGCTGGTAGTGCCATAGTTTTAGGAAGTTTAGTTGAAGAAGTGCGTATTTAACGCATTAAGATCATTAAATGTAGGAGGAAGGCCGGAAGAGGTTTTGGAAATTCCCAAGTGACGTAAGTTTTTTCAGAGCATGCGAGTGTCCCGGCTAGCGAATAGAGAGTCCATTTAAACTTTTTTACTAGTTCTGATCACAAACCCAATTGTTTATAATACTCCCAATGCGCTATGCGCCCTCCGTCTGCGTCTGTTTAAATTTACGAAAAGCTCTGTCTCTTATCGTCATCATACAGCTAATGTCATCCATGAACCAAGATGATGGAGATCGAGAAGTTACGAATTATAATTAGTGCGAATGTATCCAGAAGATGAACAAGTGAATCATTGCATCGCATTAAGATCATTAAATGTAGGAGGAAGGCCGGAAGAGGTTTTGGAAATTCCCAAGTGACGTAAGTTTTTTCAGAGCATGCGAGTGTCCCAGCTAGCGAATAGAGAGTCCATTTAAACTTTTTTACTAGTTCTGATCACAAACCCAATTGTTTATAATACTCCCAATGCGCTATGCGCCCTCCGTCTGCGTCTGTTTAAATTTACGAAAAGCTCTGTCTCTTATCGTCATCATACAGCTAATGTCATCCATGAACCAAGATGATGGAGATCCAGAAGTTACGAATTATAATTAGTGCGAATGTATCCAGAAGATGAACAAGTGAATCAGTGAAGAATGTACACATATAATGCGCCTTGGAATACTACGCAGACGGGCTAGAATTAAAGCCTTTAAAATCTCTAAAAGATTTTAATTCTGAGTTCGCACCAAAAACAACGGGAATAGTACAACAAACCAATGTAACTTTAATTTCTTTCGAGGTCATTTTGCAAAGACGCAAAAATATTAATATTAACAAATTTGTTGAACTCGTATAAATATGTTTTTGCACGTACCCACATCGGGAAGTGGTTTAAAATCTTGTTTATTCTTAACAAGTAATAACACTGAATTCATGTCTTTCCTTTCTTAATTCACATCTAAAATCCTTAACATGCTTATCGAAGTATTAAGTTTTTTAGAAGTTATCCCACGTTCAAATATTTTCTGTTAGTTCAACTACAATTCTTTTGTGTGTTTTTACTTATTCATTTCAATTCAATCTTCTTAGCGAAAATCGAAGGCATACAAATACAAGACGTAATATTTACTTACAAAAAAAAAGATCCTATAACAACCGCATTAAACGAAATAGTTACCAAATGCCAACGTATTTCTATGAACTTCTCGTAACAAGTTGAAAAGAGATTCGAATAGTTCGTTTAACCTATAATAGTACCTCTCTTAAGAACGAAATAACATTCCTTCTATTGTGTATGTATATACAAACGTATCACAGGTAAATCTCTCTACAATCGATATTTGACCGATTCTTATTCTATTGTTGCAGATGAAAGCCCTCCAGTTAGAATGGAATTTTAACTGGAATTCGCTGAATGAGAGGAGATCGACAGTGGTGCCGTTGGAAAATTTAAACGACCACCCATCCAGGCATCAAAGAATCTTGCGGAAGCACATCGTAGATCTGGAAAAGTCGTCCAAACATCTACGACACGCGAATGAAGAACTCCAAACGAAGATATTGAAATTGGAAGAGGAAATGCAGATATTACAGAATTCGATGAAGATCGACGAGGATAGAAAGGAATATGATAGGATTAACGGCAACCAAGTAGATCACTACGTCAAAACGCACCAACTTAACGAGATCAGCCAAAACGATAACTCCGACGTTCAGGAGAAACTCGCTTACATGGAAGAGCAGCAAAGAACTAACACCGATAATTTGATGAATATGACATTGCAACTTACGAACTTCGATAAGCTGCACATGTCCATGTTAGAATTGCTAGAAAACGTCGAAAGCTTGGAAAATAAGGTCAATAAGAACTTCCCAGAATTCAGAAAGGAAATATCTAAATTGGAAGTTCAGATGACCGAAACATCATCTAAAGTATCTGCTTTAAAAGAGGACCAGAGCAATATTAGAGCGTCCATGAAAGCAATCGGTGTTAGCGTATCGAATATGAAGGACAAGTATGACGAAGAACATAAAAAGCTTAATTTCGTAATGGAAGATGTTGATATCTTAAAGACGTCGGATACTTTACAAACTTCAAAGCTTCATAATCATATATTAAAGGTATGTATACATTACTCCAGTGCCCGCTTTATTATTCTTGAACCTTTCAAATTAGTAGTTAATTAATTTGCCAAAAATCAAACATTGTTGACAAACAATGACGTCTGGTGGCGACGTAAATACGAGGTCACCTATAACGCTTCGATTTCTTCGATTTCTGCGCTCATTTTGTTTTCAAATGCAATGAACATGATATGCAACGAAAATACACGAGTAAATCGAAGACTTGTTTTGCAGCTCTGCAGCAACACTGCACCAGCCGCCCTTGTTGACACATAAAATATGTGGACTAAATTTATAATACGGATTTTCGTTATTACGACAGTCAATTCCTTGCTGTGAATTATTGTAAATAAATAACGCCACCTCTTAGTTTTTAAACTTTAATGTACGCAAATATACGAGGGTTGCTTTTTTTTTCAACCTCCGATAGCTTATAAAAACAAAACAAGTGTAAATAACAAAATTAATTTATTACCAAAAGTTGTGTACAAACATGGTTACTTTTCTACATAATCACCGTGAAGATTGATGCATTTGTCATATCTATGGACGAGCCTTCCAATCCCCTCTGCATAGAATGTTGCCGCCAGTGAGTTGAGATGGTCCGTGACGTTGTTTTGAAGATCCTCTGTACTGTGGGAGCTCTGGAAGTCACTGGTCAAAAGCTTCCCATCGAAATTGTTCAGGAAGTCGTTGGGTTACAGCTCCACACAATCGTTGTAAAGTCTGACAATAAACAGCTGCATTGATCGTAGTGCCCGGTTCCATAAATTCAACAAACAACACACCCTTTTGGTCCCAAAACGCTGTAGCTATAGCTTCCTATTCTTGAATGTTCGTTTGAACTTTTTCGGTTTGTTTGGCAAGTTTGAGTGCATCCACTGTTGTGACTGTTGTTTCGTTTCGGGGGTATAATATTGAATCCAGGTCTCGTCTCCAGTCACAATTGATTCAAAAAAAATCCTCACCCTCAACCTCAACAGGTGAGAAACGTTAGCGCTGATCCCTTTGTAGTCATCAGACAACATCTTTGGAATCCATCGAGCACACAGTTTTTTGTAGCGTAAATGTTCCGTTACAATTGTGTACACAGTTGAACAATGTCTTCTGATGCGATAGACTTGGGTCCTTCTTCCCCTTCATCGTGAACATCGGCTCAACCTTCTTCTTTAAACTTACCTACACCGTTGACGCACGTCACCATCCGCTATAAAGTTTTCGCCGTGTATTCGGCTCATTCTTCGACGAATTTCAGCTGCACTATTCCCTTCTGCTTGAAGAAATCGAATTACACTACGCAATATATTATAATAGGGGAGATGCGCAGTCGCCTTCTGAGCATGGCACGAACGGAGGTTGTAAAAAAAGCAGCCCTCGTACCTAGACTGAATTTCCATTAATTATTAACTCTCGCTTAACATAAGTTATTTCTAATATCTATTATGTAGAGCTTCTTCCCAAAAAATTATCACTTCTCTTCTTCATAGAAGAAATATGGTTATTGCGGTGACCCGGACCTCCACCATTTTCAATCACCTATAAATTAATACTATTCTCGACATCGTAGTGCATTCACTGCTGTGTTTTCTTCTATTTAAAAAGGAAATTTGAAAATAAAATCATAGAACTTGGGTATAAATATACAGGGTGAGTCACTATTCAAAACGGTTTTTTTTCTTGTGATGTAGTCTGGCATGTTTTAACATTATAGTGAAACGTGCATGGTGTATAGTTTCAAACGGAACATGTTATTATTGCAGTTTTTGAATCTTCGTTAAATCCTGCGGCTAAAGCTAAAGGTTTCAGAGTTATTATACGGTCTTTCTGAAGTTATCAATACTTCTTCGGGAGTGAGCATTAGCAGGAACTGATACACAGGTGTTTATGTGGTCCCAAATTGCTAACGTTGTAGACACAATATTGCTTTAAAGTAGTATGACATAATTTTGTTAAAAAGTATTTTTTTATAGAACATCCGGTATATTATTTCAGTTGTGTGTACAACTGTACAAATATGTTATTATGATGTACTTTTTCATCATTCTAAATATCATATCCGATTTTCACCACCGCATACCATCCGCTGCGAATTTTATTTTTTAGTTTCATCTTCGTACAGTATAATTTCTTTAACAAAAACACATCCTCTAAGTTTGTAGTAACATTCAATACTTTGTAGTTCCTAAGACTTATCTCAAAAAAGTTGATACTTTTAGAGATCTGATGGTTCTACTTGATTTCCGATTAAATTTTGCAGAACGCGACGTTTATGCATCTCTGCTTCAAAAACTTTGGGAATTTGTCCTACGAGTCTGCAAAATCTTCAAAGATACGTCCCTTCTGAAAACATTATATTTTAGCTTTATTGGAAGTAAATTAAAATACCTCTACGATCTACGATTTGGTCACCATACTGCATCTACCTCCGATTAAGCATTGAGAAGGTCCAGCCCCGCATCTTGAAATACCTGTCTTTTATGAATATGAATATAAATGAATCACCTACATCATACACTGGAGGATGGATTGTGGGACGCTGTTGAGAAGACATGATGTGCGGTCGCTGGGATACCGTCGAGATGTTTCTAATGCAAAATTCATTTGGAAAATTGTTCACGGTTATATTGACTTTCCTAGTTTATTTTCGTCTATCGATAAAGCACTGGTGTGGAATGACGTCAATTTTTCAATTGACTCTATTGAGTCTATCTCTCATCCAGGTAACTTGTGTCTAGATAAATCTCCAATTAGGACGTGTTATTCAAAAATTAGTAAAGTAATTATAAAAAATTAAATTGCCGAAAAAGACACTCCCGAATTCTACGACCCTCAATTTCATCCAAATAATTTCCGAAAATTTCTCTATTTTTTCCCCACGTAAAACATCACAATAAATATAAACTATAGGCACATAATTCTCGATCAAAACTACTCCAAAAGATCAACCTATTCTGCAGCGAATCACTGTCATTAATCCATTTCGCCGCCATTTCAATGGAAAAATTGTTGAAACAACATCTCGGCAGGTATGTGCGCTCAGTACTGTAATCGATTTAAATTGGGTCCCGCGTCAGACAAACCTCGTTGAGATTGAGTTTAATTGTGTTTTTAATTGAACTAAAAGTCCGTACACACAGAATGCGCAGTTTCCAATATGCTGACGTCTATAAATACACATGTACATATATATATATATATATAGCCGGTACGGTACAGGGAAAATAACGCAAGGGAAAATTGAATTATAGCCCGGCGGTTTGGTTTTATGTACAATTCGATTTAGCTTCTTGTTTGTTTTGTTCCTAGGACGACGAGCAAGATACCTGGGATTTCATTCCACATTGCTCTATTTAGAGCAACTATTAATTTTTACTTGAAAAAAAAAACGGAAAATACTCTTGGCGTAATTGCGGATTAAACAAAGCAATATATATAGTATTTGAAATAAAATATTTTAGGAATATTTAACATCTTGAATTACACATATCTTCTAGTTAAAAATAACTCGTCAAACACAGCTTATGACTATTTTGTCAGTGCAACAATACGGTCAATATTAAGAAACTACGACAATCTTACTCTGTAACAACTGTAAACTGTAACAACTATTTTGCAAACGATCTTGAAGTTTTTGTACACACATTAAACTTTTTTGTCTACTTTCTTGTTCGCGATTCTTCAATGAGTTGAAATTTAATGCAGAACAGAAGTCAATCCAACCTTTCAGTAACTTGTTTTTTTTATTATTATTATTATTATTATTATTATATGGCTCCGGTTGACGCCATTGGCCAGTTGTTCCAGATATCTAACAAAAACAAATATCAAAAACAAAAGACATACTTCACACCCGGGGCCGATCGGGTGACTCACAATAAAAGCAATACTAGGCAAAAGGCAAACCCACAAAGGACAAAAAAACATAGTGGTATCAAAAGCTATGTCATAAGCTCTCCTATACTTAGATAATGAAAAAGACAAGTTACTTCAACGCTTTCCTAAGTCAGAATATAATTAACGTTCAACGGTAGCTGCAGCTATCGCATAAATCATTGTATACAGATGAGATGGAGATCTGTCATGATTAAAAGAGAGTCTTATAATTTTTGAGGATGTATGCTTGTTAATGTAGCCAGTATCATAGCATCTTTTACTAGTAATGTTCGAGTAGATTCTGTAGAAATTCGTGGATGTATTCATATTTAATAGAAAAAATTTGAAAGAATAAATTATTTATTAGAAATATATAAATGCGACTAGTTTCCTGAAAAATACATCATTAGGCCAGAAATATCAGATGAGATATGTCATAAAGTTCAGATTATTTCAATTATATTATATAATTTAAGAAATTCTAACAAAAATTTACAATTACAAAAAAAACAAGTAAAATTGCATTTCTACTTTTAGATTTTAGTTAGTATTGCTGTTCTTCATTTATTTTATTTTATTTATTCAAATGTTTAAATATGTAATTCTAACAGTTTTTAAATTATTGTCCGTCTAGAAAGTGTCCGGAATTTATTATTTTTCTTAATTTTAATATATTTCTTTTTGTTACATCCTAAGGCAAAGGTAATGCATCAAGTAGGTTGTGCCGACTGTAGGCTATGGCAAAAATCATATAACAACACCAGCTGTCAAATATTGTTGATTATCAACAGGCTTAATATTTGTGAAATAATGTCGCAAGTAGAAAGAAGAAAGTTGGTGGAATATTTGTATAGAAAAGGTGTTCAAAACGTTAAAAAATTAGTGCAATTGACTGAACTCGGAAAAAGTGCAGTATACGAGACAATAAAGAGGATAAAAAATAGGGGAGATATGAGCCATGGACCAGTTTCTGGAAGACCGCGTAAGATAAGCGGAAACAATCTAAACGCTTTAGTGACTTTAGGACGACAAAACCCGCGCCTTGGGTTTCGAAAACTGGCTAACAGATTTGGAAATCAACGTCAAATAAGAGTGTGTCCAGAAACTGTCCGCATTTCACTGAGAAGACAAGGTTACTTATCATGGAAACAAAAAAAAATCCCTGCAATGACACCTCTACAAAAGCAACGAAGAATAGATTTTTGCCAACGATTTCGAGACGATAATTTTAGTGATGTTTTTATATCTGACGAAAGTTGTTTTCAGCTTGGTGCAAATCATTTAAAAATCCTATCAAGAGAAAATGTTACCTTTCAAATTTCCAAATTTCCCACGAAAATAATGGTTTGGGGAGCAATCTCTCAGCATGGTGCTACACCTCTCTATATCATTGATGGCACCGTTAATAGTGCAAAGTATTGTGAAATTCTTAATGGCTTTCTTCGTGAAACGGCTCGTGCTTTATATCCCGAAGGGTGGCGTTTTCAACAGGATAATGCAAGATGCCACACTTCTGAATACACTAAAGCTTGGATGCTAGAACAAAACTTGGCAACAATTCCATGGCCAGCAGTTTCCCCAGATCTTAGTCCCATCGAAAACATATGGGGACTAATGAAAATTGAAGTAGAACGAGCAGCACCACGAAATAAAGAGAATTTGATTCGGTCAGTTTTACTAGCCCGGACCACTATCACCGAAAAGTACGGCGTTGACCTTGTTTCGGGATTACCTAAACGTTTAGTTAAGTGTTCACAGTTAAATGGAGATTGTATTAGTAAATGAGATGAATTATTTGTTGTGATTTTATTATTCAAGTAATAAAAATATATACCGTAAAATTATAGCTGTGCTTCTTATTTTCCAGATACTTTCTAGACGGACTATATATAGTACAATTGAAATAATTTTAATTTTGTTCTGGCCTGATGTGATTTTTCGCGAAAGCGGTCGCAATTATATATTTTTAGTAAAGAACTTGTGAGAAAAATTACCCTCTTTCAAATTTTTTCTATTAATATGACCTCACACAGAGTCAACATCAATCCTTTGTTCTTATTTAATTCATTGTATTTATCTTGTTAGCTGCCGGTTCTTTAGTAAAACGTCGTATACGGAATTTGTATGTTATCTTCTTGTGTGACGAGTCAAAAGTACCTCATTCATATTCCTACGGCGAGGTGAAAATATGTTGGTGTATTTGGAAAATGAGCGTTCTACGTCTAAAGATCTGATGTTCGCGAATTTAAAAAGCTCATTCGCACCTTGATTTTCACTTGAACTCTTGTCTATAGTTTGAAAATCGGGATTCTTATTTATAACCGCACGTAACTTATCGGTTATTAACCTTCCTACATTATCTGTTAGATTTCCTATAAGGCTTTGAGGTCATCTACTATATTCAGCGCTTCATGTAATGAAAGCTTGATATTCTCTAATTTGGAAACAGTATCTAAAAGAATTGAATAATTTTCAAAAATTTGAGTATGGATTTCGATATCTGACATCAGCCGCTGGCTTACTGAAACTGCTTGGGCTTTTTGCAGCTTTAAAATTAAAATACAAGGTTTATGTGCACAAATTTCTCATCATATAAAACAGCTTCAAGCCACGTTCCCCATCTCATCAATGTTGGCTGTGGTGGCTGAGGAATGCCTGGACAAGCCTGTTTTGAAGATTTAATAAAAACTTTTTTGTTATACTTTCGGATAACTGCTTCTAATAAATTCAGCTACAAAATGACATGCGTGGAGCAAACAGGTTACATGAAGCAATTGAGGATAAGATTGTTTTAATAACTTTCCAGGTTTACCAATCATGCCATGTTTTTTTGTTTTTTAACTCTCCGACTATATCATCGCCTCGGGTGCGCACTCGCTTCGGCAGACTTAGTTTAAAACCAGTACAACATAATTTGAAAAACTGTAATTCTGCACTCTCAAAATAGGTTAATCCAAAACAAACATAGCAAATAAATCATTCTGTACACTGTATTAAATACAAGTTAAATGAGAAAGATAATTGAGCATATCTTGAGTCAAGCATGTACCAACATCAAGAAATTAATTTTTCTTCCGTAAATGTTGGCGGGTAGAGTGAACCCAAAATGGGAAGTACATGTCACGTGATATGCACAAAAGAACACTTTTCGTCGAGCTCAGTAGCGTGGCAAGCTTTGATTAGGTTAGAGCTACTTATCGTGGATACTTAGTTGGTTATTGCAGCAGTTGTCTTTCCTTTTTGTATTAACGAAACTGTCTTTTTCAAGGAGTCTTTGGAAGGAGTAATTTACTACAGTGGAAATCAATAAAGTAGATTTTTATCATTTTAAGCACTTCCTTGTTCCAAATTGTCGACGCCACTGGCACATACTGTTCGCTCATCCTAACGATGTAGTATGTACTCCTCATTTTGCGTTCACTCTACAAACTTTAAATGTCAATAGCTCTTTGATATTGGCGATACAAGCTTTGAGGTTCCTATCAATATCCCAACACAGACATATTTAACATTTCGCTTTAAATAGCAACCTCTATTTTTTATCATTTCTATTAAATTCTTCCGTTTTCTAATAGAAAGCAGCTGAAATAACAAAGTTGGTACATCCTGAACCCATGATGTGCTATTTAATTTAATTTAATTTGTATTTAAGAGGGTAAGAATAATACACGAGGGATATCTTTTAAGATTTTGCAAAAATAATGAAGGAAAACAATTTTTTTGCGTTTGAACCAATTCTTGAAAAATGTTTTCCATTCCACCATGTAAGTGGTACCTCAAAACTGTGGTTTTTAAAGGCTTCAATAGCTTCTTTAGATAATAAAAAAAGTCACCGTTCACGCATTTTTTGTTTAACATTCAACAAAAAAAAGGCGTTAAATCAAGTGAATACCGACAATGAGACATTAATTCGTTCTGCTTGAAATACTCAATTCTTTGACGTACTTTGTAAGAGCTGGCGTTATCATAATGGAGGACGATGCGACGTTGTCCATTATTTTTCCTGATCACCATTCAGCATTAACTGTTCTTCGACCCTCCAAAGCAATACTTGCGACGTGCCCAGTACAACAAAACATTTATTACTTTGCTTCTAAACAGTTTTTTTTTTTTATTATTTATGTAATCATAAGAACAATAAGTAGCAATATGGAAGATATCTACAAATTTAGAGAGAATAATTAATTGCAAATGATAAAAACAATACATTATTAGAACGTACCTATTAATAATTGCTTTCTTTATTTGCAGGCTGAATCCCAAACGGTAGAATTAAACGCTACCAAATCCACCATACATCTAGTGCAAGAGCTAAAAACATTCGAAAAAGAGTACAAGAACATCATCAACAAGTTGCCCTACGACTGCAACTCAGTGTCTGGACCAGCCGGCGTCTACTTAATTTCGCCCGGCGAAGGAGAGCCCATCATGGCGCACTGCGATGACGGTTGGACAGCAATCCAAAAGAGGGAAGACGGTTCCGTGAACTTCAACCGGAACTGGAACGATTACTCTAACGGATTCGGCTCGGCGACCGGCGAGCATTGGCTTGGGAACCGGCATTTGCACGCGTTGACGCGCGAAAATTGTACGAAACTGCAAATCAACATGAGAGATATCTACGGAAAGTATTGGCAGGCGACCTACGATGATTTTCGGGTCGGCGATTACACGATGGGTTTCAAGCTGATCGTTGACAGGTACAGCGGAAACGCCAGCGACGCCCTCGACTATCAGAACCGGATGGAATTTTCAACGGTGGACAACGACAGGGACATATCGAACACGCACTGCGCCAGTAATTACGAGGGCGGTTGGTGGTTCTCTCACTGTCAACACGCCAACCTCAACGGAAGATACAATTTAGGGTTAACATGGTTCGACAGCAGCCGGAACGAATGGATAGCGGTCTCGCACAGCGAGATGAAAATCAAAAGGAGGACCGTGTGCTAGGCGGTCTTAGGGCGAATCGTTTCCCTCCACGCTGATCTGTTATGTATAAAACAACTCTCTTATTCGTTCATGTTCATAATCATGTAACTTTTGCCAGTGAAAACCAAAGAATTCTAGTTCATTTCGAAGTTAAGTGTATACAATACACGCTTATGTACATAAACGTATATTTATTCTCTTTATGTACTTATGTTATGACTTTTTACGTTTAAGATTTTGTCACTTTTTGAAGCTTCCTGTACAGGGTTGAATGAAACGCTCTGAAAAATATTTACCACATAATATGAATAACACTTATTATGCGGTGGGGTGAGCTTATTACATTTTTCATTTTTACAGAAAAAGTCATTTGTTATAATAACTATGAAAAGTATTTTCAGATAATCAAAATATTGATTAAGTCTAGGAAATAAAAAAAAAATAAAAATAGCGGACTGTTTTATTGTTAATATTTTCACCTAAAGCAAGGTTCACGTCCGTATATCCTAATGCAGCATTAAATATCCTAGAAACGCTGTGCATTTTAGTGATGCATGTTAAAATGTTTAGATTATGCATTTCTCAACGCAAAATATCCGCTATCCAATGATCCATCTAGATGCAAAGGCAGATATTTGGCACAAAACTAGTTTTAACCCATTAATTCCCGAATTATTATTTTTTATTTTTTATAGATTGCTCACCGGGGGTCCCAAATTTTGTTGCACGGCCAATATAATGGTTCTTTGAATAGATAGAAGATATTTTGTCGAAAGAAAATGTAGGAAGTGTGCTTAAAGGTGTATCCTATAATATTAATATAAGTTGGTTCACAAATTCCCCGATGAAAAAAAAATGTTTTTAAACGGCAAGTCATATTATTTATCAGATATTTTCACTTTCTTTGTTTTGATATTGGCAAACTGACACTGTTTGATCCCCGAACCGTGCCGACACTCTCTGTTAAATTCCTGTTGCAGTAAGCAAAAAGAATTTCCAACCGGTTTATGTGTATGGAGGACAATAGCCAATATTCAGCTACCAACAGTACAACCTCTACCTCTCTAACAAAGCTGAAATTTTCAGAAACGATACAAAATAGTGTGGCAGGAGATGGACAAGAGATCACTTGGCTAGAAAATAAAGACAGGAGTATATGTTTGCACCTAACTTGTACAGAAAAGTGTCTGTCTTTTCCTCTAAGACTGAAGTTAAAACGTTAATAATTGGTTTCAAATACTTGAGCGCTAGAAATTTAATACATAATAAATTGGCAACACGATGTAAAGAAAATTATAGGAATTTCTCTCTCGATCTCTTCTGCCCCGCGCCAATTCTCCTGTTTCTCTATTTGCTCCTGCCTCTCTTACCCCGGAATTCCAAGTTTTTCCTAGTCGTCCTTTTGAGTTCTTTCCTAATATCCTTGTTTCGTATACTCTTGGCCTACTTCTGGCATCTATCTTCTATTTTGTCCAGTGGCAGTTTTATTTTTAAATTATCTCTAATTGTTGCATTTCTAAGTTCATCCCTTTTTGTTTCTCCAAAAATGAAGTGTTCATTGAATTGTATGTTCTTCCTATTTTTTCTATTTGTTCAACTTGTCAATTTGTCAAACTTTCCTTCTTCAAGCTCCATGGCTTCTCCATTTACTTGGATATTGTATCTTCTCTTCTCTTTTGCCACTACTGGTAATTTTAGTTATATTTGCATTTCTTGTCATATTAATTTTGCTGGTTCTTCCTTTAAAATGTTTAAATTATACTAATAATGTCGTGGAAAAACATCTTCCTTTGAACATTCATACATTTATTTTTATTGCTAACCATTTCAATTAGGAGGATTGGCAAGAGGAAGGCCAATAGGATACAGTTTTCCAGCACAAAGATTCGATATCATATTTCCGTCTTTAAAAATTCTAAATTTCTTTACCTTTCGACCTTGTAAAAATTTTTGAATATCAGCTTTACCATGGGTCGCGTAACCTTATTTTATGGGTCACAAGGTATTGTCTGTTGTCTTTGTTTGATCCATTTTCCAGAATCCTAGTTTTAATCGTTGATCTTACCTCCTTTATTGCATCATCTATTACACATAAGAACAGAATCGGGATCAGGATGCAACCTTGCTTTACTCCGATTTCCGTTGTAAATTCTTTTGAAACTTCATTATTAATGCTAACGATGTCTCCGTTGTTTTCATACATTGCGTTTACCACTTCTATCAAATTACAACAAAAATTAATGAACACTCAATTTTGGGACCTAGATAACATTATTTCGAAAAGAGTCACTAAAAATGCAGGAAAAATAGAATATTTCCGTGCCCCTTCACAAGTTGCATGAAAAAAAAATTGCGTGAACATTATAGCATTGTTCCAACACAAATCATAAACTATCCAGCGCCAATCGTATAACCTGAAATCGGTCAGAAAGCAGTTTGGGCCTTTTCTCAACCAATCACATCACGTCTGATTAGTCTATGATTTATGTTCGAACAAGTTTTATAATACACGCAGTTTTGATGTCTCACGATTAAAAGGCCTAGATGTACCATAAACGCTGCTTTGGTAGGCACTATAGCACTATGAGTTTCTTACACGAGAAATATAAAAAAAAGCGACCTCAATTTCAAGAGTACTCTAAACCAATAACATGATGAAGAACATCGCTATTTTTAAATAAATAGATTTTCTGTTTTCTTCATTTTTATCACCCTGTAGATTTAATCAATATTCTGATTATTATCAAGGACTTCGCAAGATAAGTAGGACCTTCTATGAATAATTTTTGCTCCAAAAATTAAAAATAAATTCATAAGTATACTTAGCTAAGTCCGTGAACACATATACATATATATATATATATATTAACGTTAAAAAATATAAAAATTACGGTTACGATTTCTAATGAAGTACCTACATTGCAAATTTTAAGTTTGGGATACCATTTATAACAAAAAAATAATAAAATTCAATATTATTTAATCTAATTAAATAAATTCGGTTATTGATCGACTTAGAAAAATTAATAATGCGGCGAAAGTGAAAAAAGCTTTTGTTTAAATAAAAAAAAATAAATTTAAATATTTTGTTGTTTCACTAATAATGTTTTTGTCAAAATCACTTATTTATTCCAATTATCTCAAACTTAGAATTTGTTCTCTAAGAATATAAAAATAAAAAAGGATCCAGTCACAAAAATAGAATGAGATATTTTTTATACCCAGAAAATAGAAACATATCATTTGATCAATAACAGCAAATCAAAAATATAATATTAATGTTGGTTCCTTATTTTACATAAAATTAAATAAATAAAATTAAATAATTCGTTTCTTTGATAATGTAGTAAATAAGAACCTTCCTGTTTAATTTTGAAAAATCACAAAACCACACGTACAAAAAGAAACAAAAATAAAATGTGCTGTTATCTATTAGCTGAAACTTATCAAAAACGTTTCTTTCTATTATCATTGTTGTTAAGCTATTAAATGGTGCCATACCTACAATACAATCAAATTTGCGATAAAAGTAAGATATTTTATGAATTAATTGAATATAAAATATACTTGCAGATGCCATATTCAAATAAAAATTATAAATTAATTAAATAAAAAAATTAAAAAATATCTTAAAAGAATGATTGATTACAGATACGTGTTACTATAAATGTTTGTACTAAAAAGAGTACGTTACTAATATATAATAATGAAATAAGTGAATTAATAAACTAGACGTATTCAAATGTTGAATTCTTCTTCTTTGAGAAGAGTTCATTATTTACTCATCAAAGAGCAAGTTCGAACACGTAGAAGCTTCATTAAATAGAAGAAATAGTAAAATGAAGTATGTATAACCGAGCGGGATTACGAGCCATAAATTGAGATATTCGTAAAATGCCATTGCGAAGATCTGAATTCGAGGTAACGGCTCTAATAATTCTATATTTACGTTAATTACCGTGACGTGTTTATTACCCTAAATGCACCGAAATTTCGCCCCATTAAGAGAGTTCAACATGTGTAAATGTCGCATAGTTATACTTCATCCTTATGCATCTAAATGTATTTGTTGTACGATGTACTTGTACATTGATCGCCATAATGTAAGAAGCACATACATACGTTCATATGACATACATATATTTTTCATCTATTCCCGAAGAGGCATTCCTATTTTTGTAGTGCGTTTATTTATACATATAGCGTGTCTCGCTGAGCGATGACCATCCCCTTTCGTAGGGCTATAATTTTTGTATATTGATTAGGGCTTGTATATAGTAGAACGTATTATTTATTGTCGTCGATATAGGGCACTATATTCATATGTTAGATCAACACACCGTATTTTTATGTAATGTGTAAATATATGATATTTGAAAATAAATACCTTTGTACCAATGATAATAGTCTTTTTTAATAAAAACAAATAAAAAGCATAATCATTGTTTTCTTCTACTTCTTAAGCAAAACATCGTTACCTTGTGCAGCAATTATGAGATGTGAGATGCTAACGTATGTCCCCCTTGTAATTTTTGAACAACAGAAGTTAGCGTTCATAGAAAACACGTAAATCTTTATTTTTAAATACTAACTTTTGGTATTGCCTCAGAAAGTTAAGTCAATTTGAATACAATAGAAATCTTAACCGATCTGGTCGGGGCCCAGAGCGTGGCCAGTTAATCCGAAGTTCCCGTCAAAAATCAGTTATTTGTTTGCCGTTGAATCTTTTCACTGCGAGTCCTTCGTCACTTTTTGTCATCCATTCCTCCAAGTCCTGAAACTGCATCTAGTTTCCAACAAGTAACGACTGCAAATGGCTTGATTTTCTATTTCTTTGCTCTCGGAATCGTTGCTCTCGGCTAGATTTTCTATATTAGTGCAAACCTTTCTCCACGATTTCACAAAGGTAGAAGAAGGGGTTTCCTAAAAAGCACTGGCCAACATCCTTGATGTCCATCTTCTTCACCTTTTCCAAGAGACGCAGGTTTTCATCCTCGCACATTTCAGAAAAAAACTTACGTCTGTACCAAGCTAGTAACATTTGGAGACAAAAACATTATTTTTATGCAACCTACCTATCACTCAAGTGGGAGTGAGTTGGAGCGTTGTCAATTTAGAAGGACTAAGATTTTTGCTTTTCAAGTGTGCTTTTACTTTTGGGACGAATTCGGAGTAAAACCATTCTTCAAAGAAATTTGAGTTCATCTATGCTGATTTTTGAGACCTGCAGTACACAGGAAGAGATGATATACTGGTGTTCTTAAATGCACGTGATTTAGCCAAATTTCCTATTACAAAAAAAAAGTGAGATTTTATAAGACCCAGCTGCATTAAAACAAACACCAACGGTGATCCGTTCTTTATTTTTTTGAAACCTGGCGCAGATAATGTTTCGTATCTTGATACAGAAGTTTTAGTTAACAACATCTTAAAAAATATGCATTTTAGACTACTTTGGGTCAGTTTATTCGAGGACCGGTTTATTGGAGGCCGGTTAAGAGGGGTTCTTCTATATTCGAAAATCTCAAATCAATAATTATCACAATGTTTGCTGCGGTCTCACTTGAAAATCATCCAAAAATTTGAATAATATTATTAAAGATGAATTTTTGTCGTAAATTTGGTGCAAAATTTCCGGCTAATAGATATATTATACAATGAGCTTCCAGACATTTTTGCCAGAATATTAAAATTACCTCAACGTTGTATTTTACGTGGTTCATAAGTAGGTTTACCAAAAACAGGCCAATCTGAAAGAGCTTGAGTAAACAAACAATTGCAGTTAAAACAAGAATAAACAAATATACAGCATGTTCCATTAAAGATAAGAATTGGACTGTAAGGTCAGTTTCTTATTTTGTAGAATTTTTCAAGGATAGAAAATTGCAGCGTAGCAACTGTATAAGTAGTCTGTGATTTCTTGTGTAGTGATTAATATAAAATAATTTAAAAGCTTCCCCATTTTTCTTTTAAATTCTTCGCATGAATCGGCGCAAAAAACTACTAAGCAAAATCTTGTGAAAGAAGTCACTTTGCGCAAGAATTTTTACCAGTGCACAACATTCTCAAGATTTTGGTCGACCCTGATTTGTTGATAGGTTTCAATTGTTAAGTTAGCTAATGTTTACTCATACTTACAGTGTTATTAGCTGATAGTTACAGGGATAATAGACATCAACATATTCGACCTAAATCAAAATTAGTTCCAATAGCACTTTCAAGATTAATTGTGCGTATACCTCGAACCCTGCAGCAATATTTTGTGCAATGTTTGTGCTGCCTTGCAAACAGTTTAATGGGATAAAGCCAGCTAAATATTGTGCATTTTATTGTGTACATTTTTATGCAGAAAATTGTTGCCATTATCGCAACTGTTGTTTAGCCGGCGAGCAGTGGCGTATATTTTAATTTAAACAAACAAATATAAGCATAATAAGTAATTGTGGGAACCTCCCACAAAGATATACAAATATTCGACAAACCAAAATTACATTAACTGCAAAACTTTCAAATAAACAGGTACATGTACATTTGATACAAAAATTGTAATTTTGATATCTCTTGACCCCTTCTACGTTGCGCTATTAAAGAAAGGAAAGAAAGCATTCAATCGCCAGCTCAATTATCAAGAGAGTTTGCAATAGTAAACAAATAACTTCAGACGCACTATATCAATTGCTCTGAAAATACTTAAAACAAATACAATTATTTCTTTCTTATATACTTTATTCGTAACGTAGGAAATATTATAATTTTTCTTTTAGTCGCTTTCTTTTTGTCTTAGATACTACTTCAACTACACTAACATCTTTGGGACTCCTAATGGTCTTTTCTATTACTGCTTCCTTTAATGGTTCTGTACTTTTCGATTTCCTCTTTTTCTTCTTAGATGTTTCATTTTCAATAACTACTACAGATTCATCCAGCTGCGATTTTTTTTCTTTATTTACTTCTATAGAATTATCATCTATGTATATTGATTCTTGGACTCCGTCATCGTCTTCTTCCTCCTTTTTAACCCATTTTGGAATAACAACTGTAATGCAGGTATTCCTACAGCCCGAATTACAGGTTGAGATATGTTCCAGTTCCTTATTCCATATTTTAACCTCGCCATTACTAGCACATGTAACTAAATACCTTTTACACATATCAAGAGATTTTAGTCTAGTCGTATGAGCATTTATTTCCTTGGATGTTTCTGTGTTGTAGTTAAACATAGAAAGTGTCCCATTTTCAAAACCAATTACTAATGTTTCGTCGTTGTAAAATAAACAACAACTAACTTTATTTTTATGTTCTATTGCCTTAACTATTCCGCCAGTTTCTATACTCCAAACATCTGTGTGTAAACCACCACATAATACAAACTTTACACCATCTGGAGCCCATTTAACTGTATGCAAACTTCTCGGATCTTTTGATTTGCTATTTAAATTTATTACATAAGCTTGCCTTCCCTTAATTAAATTCCATGTTCTCAAAGTACAGTCCCCTCCTAATGTCAATGCTAATTTGCTGGATGGATGTACAGCAATATCAATAATCGGTGCACCTTTATGAGCTTTCTCCCAAAACTTTTCTAATTGCCAATTACCAACTCTTGTTATTGCCAATATCCCATCAGAACCTCCACTGAGTAAGTGAGTGTGATCTTCAGTAAATTGTAAACAATTAACGGTACCAATATGATGAGTAAGCGTAGAATGTTCTTTTCTGGATTTTAAATCATATATGATAATACGATCATCTGCACCGCCAGAAGCAAGATAGTGATTGTAATGTGTAAGGCATCGCACGCTGTTATTATGGCTGTGAGAAGCAAAACTTAGCGTCAATTCAACCGGTTCAGAATCATTCTGTAACACACGGATTCGTAAATAATGTGAGAATGATTATAATAGCAAAGACAATACTAACCTTTGATATAAATCTATAGCCAACAAGAAATTCTTCATAGGTGCCCAAGATAATTTCAAAATTCTTAGTTTTGGGCATATTTCTATTCAATTGCTAGGTTAGGTTAAAGTTTATAGCATGTTCATAGGTTACACCTCTTTTGACATTTGACAACTTGATATTTTACAGAACACGATGTTACCGATGGTATGTTACTGGTTGTGCCATTTAGTTCGCTGACCAAGTGCTGGGATACGCTACTGACGTAGTAAATTTGGTGATTTTCACTCAGTCGATTTAAACCTGCTGTTTTCCTTGGGTCTATTTGACCCGAAATTGCTTTAGTAACTTTTTTATTTTTTTTTTTTTCACTCAATATTTCATATTCATATATTCACTAAATATTTATGTAAAGCACATGTAACCTATCATTGCAAGAAATAAACATATATTATAACGTTTGTTGTGTTATTGTTCTAGTTTGTTAATTTTTAAATGTATAAATCATTGTTGTAGTAAATAAAATGAGTAATGCATAAAACTTGCTGTTACTTTGGTCTGATTTCGTATTTCAGAAGATCGGGTCACTGTGACCCGAAGGGGTACAAGTGTGTTCTATGGTCGAGGAGAACAGCAGGGTTAACATGAGCGTGTTCAGCAACAGTCTCCAACGTATCTTCTGGATGGGTATGCTACCATGCGGCTACATCGAATGATACATGCGACGCAAACTGCTGCTGAACCTGTTTATTCGTTGCGTGATAATTCAGCAAAATGTTTTGGTCCGCTGCATTGTCAACAGTTAGGAACGCATCGAATTTCTGCTGTACGTACCAATACTTACAAGTATGGTCGTCTGCTGCCAACATATTTCGATGTATCGTTCGATGTAGATGACATAGGCGTCCGTAGATATTGGGAACAGTTGCAACTGTTTGTTTTTGCTGAACATTGTGAATAATTCAAAGAGGACACAAAATTTATTTTTAAAATAGATATGTCTCTTTCTATAAATTTTTAATTTTGATTGAATTATTTTTAAAAAGTCGATCAACAGCTAAATAAATATTAGTAGAAATGTCTTTCGGGTGATGTCGTGTAGTTGTTCTACTTGACGTTTCGCTGACCATGCTGTCAGCTTCTTTAGAAGATTTCTAAAGACTGCTGTTGTTGTCTTTTGCTCCTCGTTATATATCCTATTTCTGTTCCGCTTTGCTGATCTATAACCGTTCCGTTCCGCTAAATCGCGTCGTTCGTTGTCGCGTCTTCTGAAGAAGCTGACAGCATGGTCAGCGAAACGTCAAGTAAAACATTAACCGCACGACATCACCCGAAAGACATTTCTACTATGGATTACGGTCGTGAAAGCCTACACTCAACTAACTAACTATTATTTTATCATATAAAAAAAGTCATCCAATAACAAATATATCACATTTATTCAATTTTTTCAAACTTCGGTCATCCTATTTATTTATTCAATAGAAACCTATTTAATTGTTCTCTAATTTGCGTATATTTATTTACATCATCACAGAGACAACTTAACCAGTAAAGTAAAAGTGGTAAATCAGCCTTTTGAATATTCAAAGAATGTAAGAATTCCAAATTCAAAACAGGCGGCCACGTTAAAGATAATACTATAGATTTCCACTGCATTAGTAAACTTACGATATGAATTTCCATTACAGCATCAGGAAGTCTTTTATCTTTTATTGCCTTAATTATCGACAGAAGCAATGTAGGTAACTTTGGAGGTAAATCTTCATTCCAATCAACAGACCAGACATCATCAGACTTAATTAACATGCAATATTTGTTTGTATTGGCTCTCCAATAACCGGGTAATACAGACTTTATAGTATTAAGAATATGAAATTCAGTAGTTACCACATTAATTCCTGTTAACGCACAAAACGCAATTTTAGTAAATAGAGCTTCTCCAATTTCAAAGAAAGCTCGTCTTAATTCAGGTGAAGGTTTAGAAATAATATTTATTGGAGGAACTGCAGGTCTTTCTTCGGCCAATGAACAACTTAACATCCACGAAAACCACAAATGTAAATGTGCAAAAACTGCAGGTTTTCCCGTTAACTGTGACAAAGAACGACCAGTACTTCCGGGAGACCCTTGAGCTTGCCTTACTGCTCTTTGAGAACGATGCTCTTGCTCAGCTCCATTTACGACCGCAGCTGCTTGTTTTAAGTCCTTAACTATTTCTTTTATATGTTTCACTAACATAGGCCAAGCATTCAGAAGATGTATCTTATCACGCATCAACATTAAAATTGTATATTTACGGTGAAATCCTCTAGCTAATGAATCTTGAACAAGAAACGTATGTGCCAAAACATGTCCACGCTCATGATCTCCAAAATATAATGGTGCACCTTCACCACTAGTTTCTTCTTCGCAGCTAAGGCTACGTACTGTAGCTTGCTTCAACAAGAATGCTAAATCCTGTTGTAGCGGTGTTCTCGTAGAAACATAACAGCTTTTATCATCTTTGCTTAATAAAGCTTGGTCCAAATCAACGGATTGGCAAGAATCACACCAAGGCACTGTTAGTGTATGGGGTCCCTGTTGTTCAGGTGGTAATTCACATCTTTGTGTGCATAGTATTACGCAAGGGCCATGACTTTCGCAAAAGTGACCTAGAGCCAGTATTCCATCCATTATGGAGAGGACATTACTATTTTCAGACACTGAAAACTGAAATTATAACCTCTA
>LR737390.1:6779661-6794874 GCA_902655005.2 Marronus borbonicus
AATCTGCTTTCAATTTAAATATTAATAGAAAGCAATAAAGTGTGTAATTTGAGTGTTATTATTAAGGAACAATGAGCATATGTCACAGTTTACACTTATGCACTTCAAAGACTTCTGAAGTATTTAGTAACAGTGTAGATTTTTTGCTAAAAGAAACGTACAACTGGTTTTCTCATAGTCCTCTTCGAATGAGTAAATACAGTTTAATTAATAGTAATTCAACATTTAAGCTGTCCAATACACGGTAATCTCATTATAAAGCTATTGAAGAAATTTTTTCACGGTATTTAGAGTTGGAAACCTTTTTTTTTTAATATGCGCTATAAAGAAAAATTGTTATACATTCAAGCTACTTATACTATGTCTCAAAAACAGGAGGAGTAGCGGAAGCAGAACGGTTCACACGCATACAATATAATGGAATACGACCATAATACGACTATTCCGAACAAAACGGATAGAAGGTGGCGGCTAATTTAAATCTATAACGCCTTTACCTCCTGTAACCTCAATATGAATTTGTTGACGTTTTACGTGTTACTTTACTTTTGCAAATAAGAGAAAAAATTAAATATTGTGTGCGTAAAGTACCTACAACATTAATAAACGAATAGATAGAAATTATTTCAACACTTCATGCAAAACACTGTTGATAGGTTATAGTAAACACTAAACATGGCCGCCGACGACTTCCGTTATGATATTGTTTGTATGTAAGTCGTGTTTGATCGGAGCCAATGGAAGCGCTTAGTTTTTGCGCGAAAAATTTAAATCACTCTTCCTGTTATTGAGCCAAGGTATAGTCAAATTTATAAAAATGCTGAAACTAAATTAACTTTGATATTTTTTGTGTCAACACTAAAAGAAATGTATTATTTGAATTTACATTTACAAAGAATAACTATAATATATGTTTTTCAGTCATTTAATGATTTTAACAATATAATTCGAGCACTCGCTGGTCGTATTCTTAAATCTAGTATTATGACGCACTTAGCTAATAATTTTAAATTCTTAATTAATGCATTAAAGTTTGATCATAATTTCTTAGACCTGAAGGATTGTGATTTTATTGTGAAAATGTTTTAGTTAACCCTCAAGTGCTATCGTGGGGTGTTTCGGAACCCCAGAGGTCATTTTTTTTTAATTTTTTCTAAAACTATTTTTGTCACATTTCTAAGGTTCCAGGTATTCGCCTATGCAAATGAGATATGTAATATAGTGTAATTTATTATTTACCATATTCTACAGTTTTAACAAAAAATAGCTTTTGGGGTGTCTCAACACCCCACGATAGCAATTACGTTTGTTTTTTTCAAAAATAGCGTAGTGTATTCTAACCAATGATTTAGAATTTTATAGTGATAATAGCCCTCGTCCTCTTTTGGGGAAATCACAGATGTTGTTGTGCATGTAAGTATAGGGGATTCACTTATATACGTTCCAATTCGGCGATTTTTATTATAGTACCTACATGTACAGGGGATTCACTCATTTATGTTCGACTTCGGTGATTTTTTACAAATCAAATAGTGGCATTTCCCCTGATTTCTGTGTAAGTGTTGTAAAATGCGCAGAATGCTTACAAAGGTAAATTGTAAGAAATTTATAAAAATCTGATTACATGAAATAACACATTACATGTTTTTTGTCAAATAAAATGTACGCCTCACAACGTCATTGTCCGAATTTTTATGTGAAATGCTAATGGCATTTTCTTTTACAGGGAGTAAGACCATAGTTTCCAGTAACAGAAAAAACCAAGACATCTTAACAATACAGAACACAATTTTGTAAAAAGAAAAAATTGTACGAAGAAATACTTTTTACATAATTTTTATGAATGTAACATTTCCTCCTAATTTTCTGTTTTGCTTTAAATAAAGTTTTGTTTTTCCTTACAACAATCGCAAGATAAAGGTCTAGTTATTACACTGTGGGTTTAAAAGTGAAAAAAAAAAGATAACTAACAAAAAAAAGCTAAATTTAAAGAGTGGGGTGTAAAACACCCCACGATAGCAGTTGTGTTACCTGAAAACACGATAGTACTTGAGGGTTAAAATTATTTAGTATTAATACATATTCAGTAATAGAGCAATAGAGGCAGTAATAATGTTTGCGAATTCACAAAACTTGTTGTGCACCTGAATACACCAGCTGCTGCTGATTTGCTGATCTAGACGATCTACAATTTTTATAGGTAGAATTATGCGTTATGTAAAACAGTCGTTAAGCAGTCTCTACACTATCAATATTATCGAGCAATATTATTCCATGAAAAATTGAGAACTGTCCGTACACAACCAAATAATATTGTATAATCATTTCATTATTATGGAATCATTAGTCGTACTCTTCCTCTAATTATCATTGGGTACATTCACTCCTTGCCGATTTATAAAAAACAACGATAAAATAATCCAATTGGTGTACGTTAAATATATCTCTTTATTATTTAAAATATAGCAAATTCCATATAAAAATGTAGTTACATTTTATTTATGTACAAATGCACATATAGCTGTACATAATGCTCTTAGTTTTTGGAAATTTCATGACCCATTTCATTCTCGGATTGTCACATGCGAATAAACCCTATAAACAGAATATTTCATAATTAAAATTGAAGTAAAATGAAATTAAATAAAAAGTAAACACTTTTTTTCAGGTTTACTAATTATTTTTACATTAATATGCTGTTCGCTATTTGAAAAAAGCATTGCTTTTTATAAATAACTTACGTATAATCCCATTGAATTTCTTATGGATCTCCACCTTGTTTTGATGAAAGTTCATCTATAATTTCTGTAATTGTTTTTCCCCACGTATAAAAATCTCTACCATTATCCAATTTATACTGAGCTTCCATCTTCTTCAAGGAATCCTCCATCCCAGCCAATCTTTTAGTGATTGTAGTCTTTTCATTTTCAGGTGCTGAATTAAGTTTAATATATTGTTTCTTGTATATTTCTAATATGTGAAATAGCTCTCTAAAACAGTTACAAATAAAACACAAGATAATATGTTAAACTAGCTATCAACTTAATTTTTAAAGAGAAATACAAAAAAAATATGCAATAACATATATAATGATGAGAATAATGATAACAAGGACTGTGGCGTAGTATGGTAAACAACACATAAGTGCGGCACTCTCCGCAACACACAAGTTTAATTTATGATATAATAATACAATAAATAGTCCGGGACGGCCATTTTGAGGACAGGAATGGTTATAAAAGGGATCTTCCCGTCTATCTGGCCGTGTTTTTCGCATGTCGTAGTTTAAGACGCTTAGAGGGTAGAATTAGGCACTTGTAAAATACAATATTTCTTCTCGGAAGAAGGGCTAGTTCATGCATGTTATTTTTCGCACGTCGTAGCTTCAAGGCGTGCAGGAGGTAGAAATAGGCACTTGTACAGAATATCTGTTCTAAGAAGTAGGGATAGTACATGCATGTGTAGTTTTAGAAAAAGTTTTTTCTCACATCATTCGGTCACTGGTTGATGATGAGGACCATTCATGTCCTCGAAACGGCCGTCCCGGACTAATTATTATAGTACTATATAATAAATTAAGCTTGTGTGGTGCGGAGGGTCCCGATACTTATATGTTGTTTACCATAATAATGAGAAACTTACTTGTTCTTTGCATAGTATTGCTTTAAATACGCTACTTCGATATCACAAAAAGCCAAATAAGTTTTTCCTGAGTCATCATGGTATAGGTTGTGGGAAATATGTTCGAATGCTTTCCTTTGCAATGTCGAGTAGTGGCAGAGGTCCCACAAAAAAGATAAATGGCTCTTTAGTTTCTCTGTTAGCTTCTAAAACACTTATTATACATATGCAGAAATTATGAAAATTCTGAATTACCTTTTTGCCCACATCACTAATTTCAAACAAATAAATATTAGATTTCGACTCCATTAAACTAATTTTAGGTATTACTTTGATATCATTTTGGAGATTCTGTATCCAGGAGTTCCTACTTGCATCCATTCCCATCCATTCAAACTTATTATTCACCAAAAAAGTTGGGTTATGTACGTCCAGTGTGTTTTTGTGATCTAAGGATAGACAACTTGATAGCACGTAATGTCCCTAGTAAAGTGGCTATAGTGCACCATCTAGTAGAGCGGTACTTTAATCATTTTGGCAATATGGCAATACAGCGGGAATTTCAATTGCGGCTAAAAAGGCTGTAGCTTTTTTGCTTTGCCTATGAAGCCATTAGATTAAATTAATTTTATGATCATTCGCACCTATTAATTAGCCTACTTTAATATGAAGCTCTGTTTACGGAAAATGACAAGTTGTAACTGACCGATAATGATAGCAAGGACTGTGGCGTAGTATGGTAAACAACACATACGTATCGGCACCCTCCGCACCACACAAGTTTAATTTATTATATAGTAATATAATAATTAGTCCGGGACTATTTATTATATTACGATATAATAAATTAAACTTGTGTGGTGCGGAGGTTGTTGATACTTATGTGTTGTTTACTATGTAACTGACCGACTTAACAAACTATTCACCAATATGTATCACTTTAACGTGATACAAGCTTAAAATTATAGCAAGTTTAGGTTATGGCACAAACAGTTATAAAACAAATTCAAGCAACAAATGCAAAAGTACATATTCAAGACAAAGCAACAATTGTATTACAATTTCTAAAAGAATATGCAAATGTTATAATTGACAGCTTTATGTGAGGAACAAGGTTTTAGAAATACATAAAATCAGGGAATATATTTTATTAATGTTCCTGCCTTAAATACAAATCCCTTACACGGAACTTACGATCTTGATCTGGCTTTTGTGATATACCCAGCCCGCAGCCTCTTGCTCTTCAAACCGCGTTCAAGTGCTCAAATCTTCAGGTAGAGAAACATGTATAGAGTGGGCCAAATTCCGATACCTTTAATAGGGAACTTATATTTCTAAAGGAATTAGACTAAAACTGACCTAAGCTTCTGGAGCTCGATTTTAAAGAGAAATCGATGGGTGAAATCCCTATTTTTATATCTTCCTTAATATAAGAGATACAGAGCGTTTCCTTAAAATGTGCAATTTTTCAAAACCCTTGTAACTTTTTTATTTGTGAAAATGCTTGATTTGTACAAAAATTATATTAGGGCGCTTTTTGACGCAGAATCCTGTGCTCTAATTTTTTCTTATTTTAAACTCCTATTTTTTGAGATATTATCTAGACTTGTTTTTTTATGTGGAGCATCCTATTTATTTTTAACTATTGAAAAGCATATAAAATTGCCTTTAGAATGATATAACACAGTTGATATTTTATTTAAACAATTTTTAAATTATTTGTTTTTCTTCATTTCACATTATTCTAAGATTGATGGTGGTAAATAACCAAATAAGACATTTCAACAAGGCAGAAAAAAGTTGTTTTAATATTAAATGTTACAAACTAAACTAAGGAAACCATTTATAGCATTACTGATATTATAGTTATAAGGAATTAAGAGGGTTTATTCGATAAAAATTCATAATGTATTGAAAATTTGAAATTAATCATGACTAGAACTAAAATAAGTTGGTTTCTAAAATTCTTACCGACATATTTAAACGAAATATTTACGGAATATACTTTTGTTACAAAAAAATGCGAAAACATGATATATTATAGCAAGTGTTCGAATTGTCCGCCGTTCTGTTGTAAACATAATCGACATGGTTTTCTTACACTCTGAGCTGAGTTCACCAACTTGAGCAGAGGTAGAGAGTCAAAAGCTTGCAAAACTGCAGCTTCTAATTCCTGTCTTGAATTGGGAGAATGCTTAAACGTAAGATTTCTAATTCTTCCCCAAAGGAAAAAATCCAATGGGCTTAGATCAGGCGACCTTGCCGACCAACGTACCGTTCCTTGCTTCCGGATCCAATTGTTACCGAATTGTTGGTTTAGAAACTCATTAATCTGGCCAGCATTGTGAGGAGGTGCTCCGTCATGCTGGAAGTAAACGAATTCCAATTGATTTAAAGGGATTTCGTCTACGAAAGATTCAATAAATTGTCGCAAAATTTGCAAGTATCTTTCAGAGTTAAGAATTCCGTTATATATGTACGGGCCAATTATCCTGCCACGGAAAATTCCTACCCACACATTGAAACTGTATCCTCCTCTCAATAGTAACATGGGGATTTTCACGTGACTAAGTATGTGAATTAAACCTGTTAAAAATTCCCGCACTGCTTACGTTACATTCATCTATCCACACACAATTCAGAGCAAAATTATGATTTTCCTCACATTTTCCCAAAAGCCGTTGACAATATACCATACGACGCTCCAGCTTTATTTCCTAGTGGTGGACCTTGCTCCGGAGTAGCTCTTTTAAGCAAATCGAAAGCCAATAGTAACACCACAGTCGCTCAATATTATTATTGGAGTAAATTGGAATTGGAGTTGACTTAGCTGGATTTAGCCCTCAACCGCATTAATTTTGCATTTCAGAGTACTTGGCTATACTGGTGTTAAATCAGAGCCATCTTCCGGTCCGATAGTCTAATTTTTAGCGGCCATGGTAAACAAAAATAAAGTTACTAAAAGGTAAGGTTACATCTTATATTCGTCATCATTAAGGATTATGGCTAGTGCAGAACTTGAAAAATCTCTGGAGACTGTAAATCTTGAAGATAATTCCAGTGAGGAAGGTAGTTTCCAAATTCTATAAAAAAAATTAGAACCTAATACCTGCATTTTAGACGATGTCACATGTACCTTTCCTGTGGCAATGTGGGATTTTTCTCAATGTGATCCAAAAAAATGTTCAGGCCGAAAACTAGCACGGTTAGGCTTAATAAAATGTCTTAAAATTAAACAGAAATTCCCTGGACTTGTACTAACGCCAATAGGTGAAAAATGTGTCAGTCCCGTGGATAAGGAAATTGTAGATACCAAAGGTATTGCAGTAGTCGATTGTTCATGGGCGAAACTTGATCAAACCCCAATAGCTGCATTGAAAGCATCACATGGTAGGCTATTACCATTTTTAGTAGCAGCTAATCCTATTAATTATGGACGACCATGTCAATTAAGTTGTGTTGAAGCCATTGCTGCAACTATGTACATAGTTGGTTATCGGGAATTAGCTGAATACTACTTAAATAAATTTAGTTGGGGCCACTCTTTTATCGATCTAAATAAAGAATTATTGGATATTTATGCAAAATGTAAAGATAGTAAATCAGTCATAGCAGCTCAAAATGAATATTTAGACAAAGAGAGAAAACTACAAGAAGAACAACGAAGTAAGGATAAGTTCTTTATATGGAATGATTAAAATCATATTTAAGTCGCTTTCATATTGTAGATAAATCAGTTTTCCCACCATCCGATTCTTCAGAAGGTGAAGATAATATATAATATTTTAAATTGAGAGTAACCTATGCCTTCTGAAGATTTTACAAGAGACAAGCAAGCTGTTGGTATCCAAACTCAATAGTTACGAAGTTTGATGTCTGGCTGTGATTAAATAATTATATAATTCTCATTTGTTATACATAATAAAAAAAAATAAATTTGACGGCACTAAACTTGAAATCTGTTTATTTTATGAACAATATTGGTTCAAAGCAAATACATGAATATATAATTTTGATAGTACACAATACTTGTGTACTGTATACCCGAGTCCTATCAGGATCGAGTAATAGAATTTTCTGGAGAATTCATTCGACATGTATAATAACAAAGCCATAAAACTTCTTACACACACTATTTGCTCATTAAAGCGCTCACGAGGTTATGACGCATCAAGTTTGCATACCCCGCCGTTCATCTAGTACTCAAAAATGATAAAAATCAGGTGTTTACCCGATTTTAAAAATCCATAAATACTGCTGAAAAAACAACTAAAAATATAATTTTTTTTTATTAAACACGTTTCGAGTATAAAAAAATTACTTTACAGCAACTATTGTATTTGTTTAAATAAGTTCTATGTTATTACATATAAAATAATGATATTAAACTAATAATACGGAATAAATCTTTTTTAAACATAAAATATCACCTTACGACTTTAAAACACTATTTTCGTTTTCTTCCCTCAAACAGACGAAGATTGCGATTCTTCTGGAGATCGATGAATAATAAACTTCAGGCGCATCTGCAGTTCGGGCCTTAATCTCTTGACAACCGTATCGATTTCATTCTTCAACGTATAACCTACGAACATATATTTAATGTGATAGAGCAAGTCACATATCTGATCCATATACAACAATTGGGGCTCCAATTGATCTACTTGCGCTAATAAATCGTATAACCCGGTAGTCAAATCAACTATAGCCCCGGTATTAAATCTAGGTAAGAACGGGCCTACTAAATGGCACACGAATAACAATTGCGGTTCAGTTCTAACCACCGGTGGTAATTTCTCTCGTACCCACGTAGGTATTCTTGCTATCTGGCCCGGTCCGGCATGATGCCAAAAGGAATGCGCCAACGCTAGCATGTAACTGAATTTATTTTGCAATAATTGAAAGTGCGTTGCTTTGAAATTAAAGAGATGGAATGGTGTTGTATTCCACGTCCATGTTTTAAGTTCTTCGAGCACCGATAGTAGTCGGTCCAAAAGAATAGACCAATAGCTGGGTGGAAGAGCAGCTAGTATTAGACCTATTGCGTTTATCCATTCGTGAATTCGGTCGGATTGTACTGCCGGGAATCCCTTGGCTATAACGTCCAATAAGCCGTTAGCAACATACGCTGGCTCAACGGACAAACCCATCAATTCTACGCATGTGGTGTAGAGGATATGTGCACCTGCATTTGGGAATTCATTAAATCTCCAATCAATTAACGCAGCTACACCCGTTACGTTGCCTGCCAAGGTTTCTACTACCCTTTGCACCATATGTATGTAATAATCTAATTTCGGTTTCCAGGGATCCAAATCAATTTCACTCAAATATGTTTTGTATTGGTTTGATAATATATCCTTTAGGGACCCTATAACATAATAATAATTTCCATTTAAACTTCAGTAACTATTTTCATATATTTCTAAAATAGAAAAAAAAACTAACAATATTTGTCTTTGGGGCCTAATTTTGTCCTGTAAGTCTCTTCAACATCGCATATTCAAAAAAAGCCAAAAAATACATTTAATTATCTGATGGTGATGTTTTGAACATAATCAATAAAAGAGCACAAATGTTAGGCTAAGGGAGCATGAACAATTACACTCGGCCGGTCGGAATCGGATCGGATGTGTCCAGATACAGATTGCAAAATTGGCCGATTTTTTATCGTTCGTGTGCACTTTGTAATTTAAAATGTGTGAACATTACTACTCGATTAATGGATCGGCGGATTAAAAAATCATTCATGCGCACTTAACCTTGGTTTAATCGCGATTGGCGATCCGTTAATCGGGCACTAATGAATATACGTTTTAATTAGGAAGCACCCCCAACCGACAAACAATCCGCCTGTATACCTCGACACAGATTTCAGCAGTCGGTTTTCTCTCGCTAGGGTTGGACTGACGCCTTTGTAACCTGCTGCAATAATGCAGTCCGGGCCTCCCTGCTTGGTCTCAAGTTCATGATCTCTTCCTCACCAATTCAGCCATACCATGTCTCCACGTTTCCAAGCAGAATTTTATCGATTGCCGAGTATAATCGTTCAAAAATAACATAGTACTCCTAACCGTTTCTGTCACATGAATCTGAATGCTTCTAAATGCTCAATATATAAACGAGTCTCTTGTAATTCAGCTTCACTATCAGATTTTAGTTATTTTTTTTTAATTTCATGTGTAAAAACTAAGCATCAAAGAAAAATGTTCCTAAGTTTTTTGCACTAAATGACGCAAACAGCCGACGTTTTAATAAAAACCCTTGATCCCCATGTATGTATGTATAAAATAAGGACCTAACGTACCTAGTACGGCAGCAACAAGCCTCCGCTTCAGCAACGGTCGATCATAAAGTTTTCTTTCATAGTAATGGAACGTGTTGTATAAATAAGTTACCGGTCGATCATGGAACTTATATAAGCAACCCAGATGCTCCAAAAGAATTTCCAAACTCTTAGTCACTTGCGGTATCTCGAGAAACCGATGGACAACGATATCGAACACGGGCAAAAACCTTAAGCACACATTTCCAAAGTAAGGATGGTAGCCGCCGCTGGATTCTTCCGGTGCCAATTTTTCCGGATACATCCTATGAAATTCCAAATGCTTCTCGTGCCAATTAGTCTGGTTCCAATGGTCGGGTGAATTATCTTTAACGAAATCTTGGACCCTACTTCTCATTTCTGAAGGTTTCAGCAAGACAAGTTGAATTAGGAACGAGCAAACTTGCGCTTCGCTACCTTCTTGAGTGCGTAAAGCTAGACATAACACAAGGCGATCAATTGTTAGGATATTATACTTCCATATCATATCGTTTATAGTATCGACGCATTTGTTTACATGTTGGCCCCCAGCAGAAACGCTGAATTCAAACACTAAACAATCGCAGAATTTCCGGAGATGAGCCGATAATGCCCGAGCGCCAATTCTTTCTAGTATTTTATAAGCGATAGGGCTGATATGATCGGTTTCTAATAACATCTTCCATAACAAACAAAGAAATAGAGGTGGTGCTCCAGGTACTCCGAAATGTGCTAATATATCATTTTCGTTAGTCATCGACGCCCATTTTCGATATTCTTCCTCTACCGCTTTCTTCAATTGTTGTTTATTTTCTCTAGGAACTTGAAGTTGAGTGAAAAATTTGGCGAGAGCTTCGGGGAAACAATCTAATGTATGAGGTGCCCATGCATGAGGAGTGCTTTGAACAACAGTCGCTAATAATTCCGTACACCATGAACCATCAGCTCCAGTCACATGGGTTGCACGTGCTAAGGTCAATACTAGAACCCGGTTCAATTCTTCAGATTCCGCCGATACTAATGTCTTTGGATCAGATAGAAACCTGGATAATTCGGGTTGCACCTCACCGGAACCTAAGCCCGTAATTAGCCTTAATGCAGTAGATTCCACACATAAATGTAGCTGCGTTTGATTAGCTTGTGGCACTCCAGCTAAAGAATGCAAATGGCTGAGTAATTGCACACGATAATGGGAGTGGATATGGTGCATTCTATAACTGAACATTTCCAATAATGTATATAACGTTGCCCACGCATGCGACTTGTAAACAGTAGGTAAAAGCTGGCTTATAAATCCTTTAATTCCCAGCGATTCTATTTCCGTATAAACTAAAAGTCTGCTGTACGTTTCTACTAAAGCAGGACCAGGAGAAATTCCAGTTTTCGTTTGGGCTAACTTAATTACATGTGTAACAATACTATGTATTAAACTCATCTTAGAGTGAACCGTCAACGAATCGAGAACAGCCATTGAAAGAGGTGTTGTAGGTAGAGCAGCAGCTTTGGCACTTCCCTGTACCGTTTCGACAAGAGCGGCCATAGGCTTACTGAAGTAATCTTGATTAGTAGAGTATGCGTTGCATAAAAGTGCGATTCTATAATCTTGTCCCATTGCCAAGGAAGTATTACCGGGTGGTACTAGAAGCTGCAAAAATTCGTGATGAGCTCGTAATTTTGCTGGTACGGACCACGCCGGAAGGTTAGCCTGCTCTAATTGGGCTTTCTTCGTTAGATGAATCCAAATGCATGTCATCGCCATCTGTCTTGTGCATTGAGGCTGAGAGACATCAGGTACTGGTAATGGTGGTTCATCTTCAGGGAAAAGTAGTTCATACAATTTTAGAACCGGTAAGAAATTGGCTAACGGGTTTCTTTGTATTGAACCGGAAATAAACTGAAGTAAAACCCACATAAGTTGATCTCTACCTCTACGCAAGTTCCTACCTAAGAAAAAAAAAAAGTCGTAAGGGAAAGTAACAGAAACTCCTAACTGACTAACTTTGTAATGATGCTAGAGAATGAACCTCATCAGCCACAAAACTGGACAGGCAAAAAGATAAAAGCCTGCGTAAACTTAATTCTCTATTTGTTTTCCTGTGAAATTTTCAGCTCCTCGGGCTTTATTCAAATCCGAAAATTTGGGCAGCTTTTCACTTTTTGTTTGTCCAATTTTGTTATTGATGGGACCGTCATTAGAAAGTTTGTAGGGAAAAAAAAACAATATAGTCACGTCTGGCTGCCCCAAAACTTGGAGTAAATTTGAACGTGCTGTGTCACGTAATTTAATCATGCAGTGCACTATTTGCTCACATACACTGCACTAAATATTATCTTCTAAAAGTGAAAAGGGATCTGAATAGTCGTGAACAGGACTATTCAGTATGTATTTAAAGAGTAAATGTCTTGACACAATAATTTTTCAGATTTGCCAATTATAATTTATGCTTTTTGTAATTTTTTTTGTAATTATTCAACCTCCTTAAAAACAATAAGAATTCAAGAAAATTTTAAAAGATATTTTTTTGAGAAATCGAATGAAACTATTTCTATTTGGGGGATTTTTGGGGTTGTGTGGGAGAATTTAGTTATTCATCTGGAAGCACTAATTTGCATCAATATTGCTTACTATTCTCCGCTCGATGCAAAGTCACCTAAAAGTTCTCTTAACTACAAGCACAAAAATTAACCAGAATTACTAGTTCATTGCTGTAATATTTTTGTCCCACTAGATTGTTAAAATATTGCATTGTGCAGCAGTCCAAAAAATAAAATTTTTTGAATATCGTAAATTTTGTAGAAATATTTTTATCAAAATCGATTTTTATTTAGCAAGTAATACCATTCGTTACAAATTTTACTTTAGTTTTGGGTTATCATATATAACATCTATCATATGAATAAATAGCCTACTTGTTATAAAATATACATTAGTAAGCTATATAATATATCAACTCACCTTGAAGCCTTTCAACAAATGCTAAAACAATGTTAGGAAAGCTTGAAAACTGGAACAATACAAAATAGATTAGCTGCGAGGATAAATGAAGCCATAATCCTTGCGTTGCATGCTCATCGGTTTCTACTTCACTTCTTTCCATGGCATAAACTACTAATTCAACTAACTGTTCCTCTAAAGCAGCGCAGTGCTGCTTATGCTGTTTCTGTAAACCCAACATACCGCAAACCATGTCTCTTGAATACGGCTGTTTCAAAACATATCTAAGCAAACCTGTTTGCTTTTCTAGAAGTTCGGATTCGTAAGGTAAAGTGCCCTTCAAGGAAAACCTGAGCGTAACAGGGTCTAATTTCCAAGGATTTACTAGATGTTCTGGACAACCACTATGTTCTACAACTGGTCGCATTTGTGAATGGCCAATTATAGATACCATCTGCGCACAATCCCTAAAACTTCCAATATAATCTGAAAATAATCCGGATAATCTCCAATGTGGCGATTCTGTATATTGTTTTTGTAATTCATTCACGAGTAAATATCCTGGTGAAAGACATGCATTTCTGTTTGTTATTAACTCCGTCATGTCTATTAGTTCTTTTATAAGTGGCTGTAATCCCGCATTTAAAATACGGGGAAATGTTTTAGCTTTCTCGCAACATCCTTTTAAAATCTCTCTCACGCCTTTATATTCCACTAATTCGATGCTTCTCCTTAATAATCGAAAACACTCCAACCAAAAATCACTATTGTGATAATCAAGCTTGTCTGATGTTATAACTGATTCGCATACCAATCGAGGTGACAATGTACCATTTCGCATACATTTTTCTAAAAGTTCTAGTAGCAACTCGAGGCGACTGGTTGAAGCTGTTGCAGCTACTGTCAGAAAATGTCGAAGTGCTGCTTCTGTTTGTTCTTGACTCAGATTCTTGAATGTATTACTTAAGTCCTTTAACCACTTTATATTCTCAGCTGGGCTGTCGACAAGGAAACAGCTAAACGCTTCCTCGATATGATCCACTCGTAAAATATCATTTAGAATCGCGTTTATAGCGTCCGACATCTTTTTAGAAATATAGGCGCCAATCGGAACAGTACCGTTCCGATCAGTTCACTTGACCTGATCTCATCGTCGTGCAAATAAAACTGCTCGGCCCAACTTGGATCACAACTAAGCCTGCAGAAACGAGTTGCGCTTCAGGAAATTTGCAAAGACTAGACAGATTCGTGTTTATTCGTCTTACCTACTGTATGCCTGTTGGTCTCCGCGGAGAGTCGACAAAGCACACGTTTCTGCATATCAAGAAATATGCGCAAGCGCGAAAATTTAAAAATTTTTAATTTAAAAGAGATCATCTTCACAAATTATCATACTGTCCTTTTCATAAAATATCTAGTGATAGACAAAATATTAACTACGCCACATCACCCGAAAGACATTTCTACTATGGATTACGGCCGTGAAAGCCTACACTCAACTAGTGACAGACCATGATAGTCGTTTAAGTTCAAATGTAAAAGGTTATTAGATGTGTTTAGTTTAGACAGGGTTTAAAGCCATTTTGGGCACGTTTGTAATTGTTTGAATCTTTGCTCGAATAATTTAGGAAAGCAGTTCCTATTTTACTCGAGTTAAAAAAATGTATTTGTACTGCCCAAACTGTTTAAGGAGAGGTTCAAGCAATTAGAAAACGCCCCCGAAATATTTGAAGCAGGTAGTTCTTCATTCAAATTAAAATGATGGAACTGATGCTCTTTAATAATGATGGACGATGAATTTGGATGTACATTGCCGTTCAGAGAAGTTCGGTCGGTTAGTAAAAAACATGAAAAGGTTGCAGAAACAAACGAAACTAAAAACAAAATGCGATTTTATTGTATGTACAGGTAAAAAAGACAAAAATAAATAAATAAAAAGTAATTCTGGCCTAATATAACATACTGAACATTATATTTTTTTTTTCATCGAAAAAACCTCCTTTGCTGTTAATCACCGCTCGAACTATTCTAGGCATTCTTTCGATAAGTTTTGTTAAAATGGATTGTGGAATATTAATCCATTCATGTTGCAGAATATTCCGTAAATGTTCTTACGAAGTTGGCATATTTTTCGGATCCTCCTGTCCAGTTCATCCCACAACAACTCTATCGGGTTCAAATCTGGGCTTTGTGGGGGCCATGTCATTACTTTCAGGGTGTGCTGTTCTTCTTGCTCCTTTAGATAGTTCCTACACACTAACGCAGTGTGTTTTAGGTAGTTGTCATGCATGAATGTAAAGTTACGACCTATTATACGCAATCCTGATGGCACTGCATGATTCTGGAGTATTGC
>LR737390.1:6819874-6846980 GCA_902655005.2 Marronus borbonicus
GAGTATCCTTCATTACGTAAAGTAATAATAGCAGAACGCGTTTCGATGGAAATTTCTTTTCGTTCTGCCATTTCAGCACCCCTCGTTTGTTACGATAGTTAAATTTAAACTAAACTACTATCAAGATCGATTTTATTTTAAATACAAGACGATATCTGCTTTGTTTGTTGTACTAAGTGTTCTATGAATCTCACATTATTCCTTTGTGGAAATATTCGACAATATTTTCAAGTTTACGTTTATAGCCCCATAAAAGGGATTAAGAGGAATTTTGCCTGAGGCTGCGATGGAATATAAATGCGTTATAAATTTGATAGGATAGAAGAGAATACTGTTGTAAATTATATTCATACATATAGAAATGTATACTCTTTCATATAAAACACAATCAGTTGTCAATATTTCAATTTTGCTTATTTTTCGGAGTTTTTCTTAGTCGTCCCCAAATATATGAACGGTAGTGTATATAGTTAATGGAAAGTTTCGCATATACCACCAAAACATCGAAAATGTTTGGTTGTTTACTAACAATATTACTACAAGATTTTAACATTCCCTTTTATCTCGTTAAAAAGTAAACACTCTAAATAAAGATTATATATACACTTACTTTAAATATCGATTACAAAATGTTTTCGCTTGTAAAGGGAGCGCAACAATAATCAGCTATTTTTAGTTTGCTAGTCATACAATCAACAGTTTGTATTAAATATAATAATACAAACAACAATTTGCTTTAAAATTACTTTTTGCTACAACAATTAAATTTGCACTACTCGAATTAAAACACATACGAAAGTAGACATTTATCGAAATTGTTTTAGAACAAACTGATAGTCAAAACTTAACGTGTGGGTATCTTTAATACTCTAGCATCGAACTCACGCAAGAGCTGGTAGTAATAGTTCTTTCTGCGCTTAGATTCTGATTTCAAAACTGCAAGTTTTCCCTTTTTTACATAGGACAATAGGACATTTTTAAACCCAAAGAACCTGTTCAATGCCTAATGTATAGAGTGGGCAAATTCGGGTCCATAACAAACGAATGGACTCTTGCATGCGAAGGTGCCGTTTCGGTGCTGGATACAAAATGTTTTTAAGATGGTTTTTGTAGATTATAAACCGATCTCGATAAATTATCTCTATATTACTGAATGAACACGGGAAATTGCCATCTCTAGTCATATGTATAAAAAATAAAGGCGAGAGTGTATGTAATTCGATGATTAAAAAAAAACTTACCGTCTTAAGCGTCTTCCGTGACTTGAAAAACTTGAGAAGCGAGATTAAATATTTTTAACATAAGGTGCGTTTACAAATTTATTTCTGCAAAACGCGTCCGCCGTGAAGAAAATATGTTCTTGTATAAAGAAAACGATCGCTCTACATCTAGTGATGTTATATTTTCATAATTTAAAAAATCTTTGAAAGAACTTAACGTATCTGTAGACAAACCTTTAAAAATTTGTCTAAGTGTGGCAAAATCTGAATCTTTGTCTAAAACACCTTCAAACTTAATTTGAACACACTCATTTGTTGCGTTTTCTACCGAACAAAGTTGTGCGTGTACATCTCTCACAATTTGCAGTGATTCCTCAAACGACAGTGAAGAATTTTGTAATTTTTCTACTGCTTACACTACTCAGACGTAACTGCTGTGAATAGTTTGTAAATCACTTTTAACCTGATTATCTTCAAATTTTTTCTGAGTTATTTTTGTAGGTGTACATTCTTTCGGATTGAATAATAGAACCACCTTCTTTATACCCTCAAAATATTTATGATAGTAAAATGCCGCTTGTAACCGTGTTCCCCAACGTGTAAGGATCGGTTGTGGTGGTTCAGGGGTATGAGAACACAGTATGCGAAATTCGTGGAGACGTTTTGGGGATTTCAGAAACACTGCTTTCGTACTCGTAGTACTCGCGTACTCGAGCCTACTCGTAGAGCATGAATTTTACATGTAATTTGTAAAAAGTTACCGCACTGTTCCTTAAGAGATTGGCCTACAGAAAGCATGGTTGCGGCACCATCTGTCGTAAACATTAAGACTTGATCTCTGGAGATTTCAAATTTTTCCAATGTGCTTAACACCACTTTTGAAATTACTTGGGCAGTGCATTCTTCTATTCGTCTAGAAGCTAATAAAATTGAAGATGACGATTGATGTGTTTCCATTTTGCGTACCATAACATTAAGTCCAGATTTTTCTTTGCAATCAGTTGTTTCATCCACACACAAGCACACTTTTTTATTTTTCAGTTTAGCCTTAAATTTTATTTTCTAAATGTACACGCACAGATGCTCGGTAATGTAATATTTCCGTATTTGTCCCAAAATGAAATAAATGAATCGTTGTTTAATAAAGTAAACGCCAGATTACACTGAATCATCATTTTACATAAATCAAATAAGAATTGTTCGTATTTTGCGGCGACACCGGTTTTGATATTATTATGATTTGCACTTTGCATATGCCGTTTACAATGTGATTGTGACCAACACGTTCGATATACATCACACACTAAACATTTAATTTTTACGCCGTCGTAAGTCAAATCCGGATAATCCTTAATGAACCTATTCTCTGACTTTAGCCGTTTTTTCAATCTATCTACCTTCGGCATTATTAAAAACAGAACAGAGAGTACTGCTGCTACTATTACCTACGCTCCAGGCGGCAGCGAATATATAGATATTGACTAGTGTTTCGCATGCGAGAGTCTATTCGTTAGCTGCGCCGATGGTGCGCACCCGAATTTGCCTACTCTAGTTATAATGGAGGCTAATAGATAACTTGCCATCAAAGGCATCATTTATAAATAGTGCAACATGTAACATAAGCTGAATTCTATTAATGAATACGATAGGAACAATGATAACCGAGACTCACTCAAACCAAAGACATTAAGCTTTTGTAATAGTACGGAGTGATCAATACGATCAAAGATTTTAGAAAGATACTTAGCCTTATGTGTGCAAAGAGTTGAAAACATGTTGAGTAAAGCAAAAAAGATTGGTCACAGTTGATGTTGATTGGGAGAAATGTAGTTACTGACTGAAGGCGTTAGTAGCGAACACACATTATTCGAATGTCTTCGCAAAGTTTCACAGAATAGCTATCGAACGGTAATTTGTAACTGCAGATGGATCACCAACCGAATTTGCCTACTCTACTAATGTATTTTTCGTATCAGAAAATGTTCAAGCATCAGTTGAAGCTATAAGCTTTTTACAGAAACGAACATTTTTGGTGTTGTTTAATTCCGTTGTCACCAACTTTCTTATTTTAAATAGAAGATGTTGTATATTATATATATATATATATATATATATATATAGAGGGTGTTCAAATTGCAAGCTTTGTTGCTGGATGCACTTTTGCTATCTTTGTATTAATTAATTGATAGCATTTTTGATGTATGCCTAGATTATAATGGAATCTATAAACTGATCCAAAATTCTGTTCCATAATTGCTCTTCATTATTTAGTTCTATACACTTGACTTTTCGTAAACCCCCCAAATAAAAAATCGAAGGGATTAAGTCCGGGACTACGAGATGCCGATGGTATAAGTCCCCAATGACCAATCTATCTATATCAAAATTGTCTTTGTAATAATTTCCTTGCCCTTCGAGAAAATTGAGCTGGTGCGCCGTTATGCATATGGTATTCTGAATAATTCTCAAGGGGACATTTTAATGTTTTAAATTTATCAATTTTAACATAACTAGCTAGTTTGTTTAGTTCTCCTGTTATCCATGCCAACAAAACTCGCATGAATATTTTACAACATTGCATCAATTGTAATGCTCACCATTTTTTCCAGATTGGTTTCTTTGATTTGTAAATTATTTTTACCTTGTCCCACCTGAAGATATCCTTATTTCTTAATATCTCTATTAATATTCCTACCTATAAATTTCCCAATATTATACTTTTTCGAATCGTATGAAATCACCACCAACATTAAATCTTTAAAACGAGCTGTCGGCCCAGGGATAAGAAGCCCTGCTCCTGACCGTGCCAAAGTTAAGAACTGTTTGTTCGAATCCTTTCACGTTGATAGCAGATTTTCTTGTGGACCCGCCACAATTTCGGGTTACCATTCGCATGTTGGAGGCCAATTGATTGTGCTTCACCTTCTATTGTGAGAAGCTAATAGTAACAAATGTATGCAGTAAAAATATTATTTACAAGTACCTAGAAGAAAGGTTGGAAATTTATAAAATTGCATACAGTAACTGTAATAAAGCCTATATTGGTCAAACGAAAAGAGCAATAGACACCAGATTTAAGGAACAGGTCAGATGTTATCGCTTCGGCAGATTAGATTCGTCAAATGTAGCCCAACACATAAACGAAACCGGGCATAATATTAAATTAGAAAACTTGAAATTGATTAAGAATGTAACTTCGCCGCGAGAAGGTTTACATAAAAAGCAGCAAAATGTGATGAATAGAGAGAACGGACCGTTGTCGTATTCGATTTATTGGGGTAAACATGCACATTCTTTTGTAAGAGCAGGTTAACAAGAGAGATAAAAATAGGTAGTTGTATTTGAAAAAAATTAAGTTTTAACATTTCTGTAATTTGAAAGTTTAATCGTAATTGTAGGTCAGGCTGTATAATGTTTTCGAAAAATTAATTCGGCAAATTTTTAATTTTCCAGGTTAAACATTGCCACAGTTATGAAAGTTCTCATGCACTCGCCTATATGCCAAAAGCATTCAACAAATGCAAATGTTTTAAATAAGATTAGAAATAGCAACATAGTTGTTATATCAAACAAGCCTTAAAACTGAAAGAAAGCATATATAGGATGTTCTATTTAAAATAACAAAGTTGATGGCGACATCCGGTATAACTGGAAGTTTTAGATAATTGAAGATACTTTAATTCAATAGTACATATAGGTTTTAGTATATTACCAGGTTGAAAAGATCTTCTAATATTGTACTTTTTCGTGCATCAGCTTCAACTTCACACAATGTTACGAGCATCTCATTAATAAAGCCGAACGACATGAACGCCTATATATTAAGTCGTCTTTTGCGTTTGTTTAATGCGCATTTTCGGAGAAATAACGGTATCTGTAAAAGTCGAATTTTCGAAAGAGCCCTAATAACCCTGAAATCCTTAGCTTTAAGTCAATACTACGTTAAAAAAATACAACTCTGGGTAGCCATAAACTTATGAGACACCTGTAAGTTTCAATATAATTTTAAACCATGCCCACAATGATACTTCATAACAAGGAAAAAATTTTGTTGAAAAATTTCCATTCACGAAAGTACAATCTTCCGCAATCATGGAGATGACTCCCCCTGTATAAGTAAGCTGTTGCAAGAAAGTTAGTGAGTATTAATTTAAAAATAACTCAATTAAAAAATAAGAGCGACCTTAAAAAAATTCATTGATCCGTTACGAAAAAAAAAAAAGCACGGCAAATTAATTCATTAACTTCATCAACTTCGTCAGTAATTTAATACTAAAGTCTCTAGAGTCGAGAACTCTAGATCATTACAAAACTTTCTACAGCCGAACGTTCTTGTACCATTTCCCGATAATTTATCTGTTTATCTCCAATTAAACAATTTACCAACTTATTAACTAGCAGACACTAAATTGCTGTCTCAACATCGATGAAGTTTACGCTTCGTGAAGTTTAACATGCCGACTTGTTTAACACAGAACGTAAATAGTGAGTGGAATAAGCAATGTCAAAATAAATAAACCGAGTTCCTCCATGGTATGCGTGCATGTATGCATACGATAAATACATTCTAATTATGGACAATAACAATACATAATGAGTTTCAAGAAAAGTAAAGTGGATCTTATTAATAAATTAAACAGATATACAATCGAGTGAAATGTCTATTAAAAACATTCCTGTTCCTCATACTCCATTTGAATTATATTTGCAAAACCAATAAGGATCTTGATTGCGCAATAGTTGAATACTCATATGTTCATTAATATTAATGAACATATGAGTATATATTGAATGATGTACTTTTGAAGTTATAAGGGATGATCGTTGAGCAAATTTAAGCCCAATATCGCAAAGCGCCGTATGTTTTATGAATCTTTAACTAAATGAATAGATTTATAAGAAGTGTGTTAACACTATCTTCTTGCATCTTCTTCCATCAATTAATTGGGTGTTAAGAATGCTCTACTGAAGTATCGCTGTCTTTTGTGGCTAATGGGAACCTATTTGCATGTAATGTACTCTGGTGTCTCCAAATTTTGTTAGCATAGACGACAGAATTGGTCTTTAATTTTTCCCAGTTTTGGTATGGTAAACAACACATAAGTATCGGCACCCTCCGCACCACACAAGTTTAATTTATTATATAATAATACAATAAATAGTACGGGACGGCCGTTTCGAGGACACGAATGGTCCTCATCATCAACCGGTGACCGAATGAAGTGAGAATTTTTTTTTTCTAAAGCTAAACATGCATGTACTATCCCTACTTCTAAAGAACAGATATCCTTTACAAGTGCCTATTTCTACCGCCTGCACGCCTTGAAGCTACGACGTGCGAAAAATAACATGCACGAACTATCCCTTCTTCCGAGAAGAAATATTGTATTTTACAAGTGCCTAATTCTACCCTCTACGCGTCTTAAACTACGACATGCGAAAAACACGGCCAGATGGACGGGAAGATCTCTTTTATGGCCCAAAATATAAACGAGTGCCAGCCTACTGCAAAAGGTCAAAAAGGACAGAGTACGACAACGGTCCGTTTTCTCGGTTCATCAGGTTTTTATTACTTTTTATGTAAACTGTGTCGTACGCATCTAATTCTCGCGGCGACGTTACGTTTTTAATCAATTTTAAGTTTTCTAATTTAATACTATGCCCGGTTTCATTTATATGTTGTGCCACACTCGACGCGTCCAATCTGCCGTAGCGATAATTTCGTATATGTTCTTTGAATCTAGTTTCTATCGCTCTTTTTGTTTGACCAATATAGGCTTTATTACAGTGACTACATTCAATTTTATAAATACCCGACCTTTCTCCCATTTTCGGTTTATCTTTAGGATTCCCGAGAAGATTTTTAAGTGTGTTGCGCGAACCGAAGCATACGTTCATATCTTGACTCTTCAAAACCTTACCCACGCCTTTCGATATGCCGTGAAAGGGGAGTTTCACGAATTTCTTACTATTAGTTTCTACCGGGGTTAAGGTGGTGGAATTTCTTACGTAAAGCCTATGTTGGACTTTCTTAAGCATGCGATCGACTTCTATAGAAGAATAACCGTTATAAATAGCTACGTTTTTTATGAATTTAAGTTGTTTGTTAAATCTACTTCTACTTAGAGGGAATTTAACCAATCTATTAATTAAGAAGCTAATCGCGGCCATTTTGTGTTGTCCACAGAGGTTAGAATCGTTCATAATACATCTATTAGTGTTTATTTCTTTTCTATAGATGTCAATTTCCAATTTATTATTATTTTTAATCACTAAACTATCTAGGAACGGAAGTTGATTGTTCACTTCTTCTTCTACTGTGAATTTAATGGTTTCAAATTTTGAGTTGAGGGTCGCGAGAAAATCCGGGATATTACTTTTCTTAGTATCAAAAACCGCGAAAATATCATCGACGTACCTATGCCAAATTCTAGGAAAATATGTGGCATCCGCTCTCATACATGTCTCAAATTTGCTCATGAACAAGTTGGCTATGAAGGGGGACAGGGGGTTGCCCATTGTTGTACCTTCTAATTGTTCATAGTACTTGCCTTCAACTTGAAAACAATTTTGCTTCATGCAGAGTGACGTTAGTCTCTTATATTCTGCTATTTTGGTATCTTCAATATTGTTGAGCTTTAAGAGCTCAACTAAATACTCTATGGTTTCAGGGATCGGTACACTAGGGAAGAGTGAACAAACATCGAACGATACTAAAATTTCCCCATCTTCTAGTTTGATATTGTTTACTTTATTTACAAAATCCAGTGAGTTTTCTACTTCGAGGCTGTCTGCTTTGATGGGTAAATTTTTGTATTCATTTACTAGCCATTTGGACAGTTTGGTATAAGTGCTTATTTTGGGGCTGCATGATCTGCCAATTAGTCTAATATCCCTATTGCCGGCAAGTAGCACTTCCTTTGCTGTTTTAGTCAATCCCGATGTGAATGCTTCTGACTGATTTTGCCCTGTGTTGCTAGTACGAACATTTTGATTTCCCACCTATTTCCTAATTTCCTGTTTTTCGCGGCTCTTTTGTCAGCTCCAGTGATTGTATTCGCTGCTTCTTTTTGGCTACCGTAAGGTCATGTAGTTTTTCTAACCCCATAAAAACTTTTAAACGTTAAAACTCTCTGTGGAAATATTCTTTTCTGCGTACAAAAATTTCAAAATCGTTTTTTTTTTATTCTATTCACAGCAAAGGTGCGTGGTACAATCTGGTTTTGAATGTAGATGTGAGGTAGGGTTATTCCTAGCAAAGCTTCGAACATTGCTATGGGACAGGCACCCATGGCACCTGTAAAGTTGTTTTTTTGCCACCAAACGGATGATCGTGGATCCATTTACTGTTGTGCATGACCAAAAAATCAATTGAGGCTTGACACTCCGAGTAACCTGCTTTAGCCTGGCTGTGATGACTTTTCCCCGTGAGCTGGAGATAGTGAGCTTTTTATTGAATGTATCTCGTACATGTTTATCTTCATTGCTGAAGCTAATTGTTTTTCACTGTATGGAAATTAATTTTAGACAGACTTTGCCTTTCCTAGTAAAAGGGACGATTGCTATCTTTTGAGAGTTCATGAGCTTTTATGGAATTTTTCAAAGTAGTATGTAGTGAGTTATATCCTAAAGGTATGTTGTATAGATTGCAAAATATAAAATAGCAGATCAGTACGATAGAATCGTCCCACCATTTACAGAATCCTGGGTTCAAGCAACTAAGATACTAGATTTTAAGTAAAAAAAAGAACAAAAATGAACAATAGGAAAAAAATCTTGATGTTTGTAAAATTTGTTGAAGTGAATGTATCTATCTATAGCTTTCAATAATTGTATATGTTAGACGGATATATTTGTAAAAAAATAACAAACCTTTGACAACCTTAACCCGGATTACAAACCCCGATGGGCCACTTACCACACATAAAAAAATTGAAAATTTTAGAAGGGACTTCCCCTAGCATACGTTCTTTACGATGCTTGAAAAAGTAGTCAAAACTTAACGGAAGGAATATGGTGGACAATATAAAATTTTGTAGCCCAATATGTACAACAACACTTGGTCGGCCTTTCTGAGTTCTCAATCTTTATGGTCAGGACTAAATTGATGTGATGTACTAGATATTGTCTACTTTCAACTCGTAAATTTGATGTATGTATTTAATTTGAGTAAAAAGTGGAAAACAACAAAAGTAGAATGCAACAACAAAAACGAACACGTGTTTATTGTAAAAAAACGACAAAATTATTCGCATTCGTTTAAATCGTCCTATGTAGATGTAATAAAAACATTATATAAAAGAATTTTAGTGGGTGTCTGCTAACATAGCTAAGCTGTTAAGTTCGAACTTGACCTGTTTTAGAGTACAAAGGCGTCACTTAATTTGCAGCAGCAGGTGTTGATGTCACTCAAGCAGCTGGCTCCATTCATGTTTTGGAAATGCACCTCGCGTTTGTAGTAGTATCAAATACTATTCTTAGTGTTTGTAAGGTGTGCCTAAAGAGTTTATTAAATAAACCTAGTTTCTCATTGAATCAAGTAATTTATCCAAATTTACCAAATTTTTCCAAATTGAAATATGGTTAGAACATTAAAATTGTATTAAATTAAATTCAACAATTTAATAAAACCGTCGGATTATTACAAATATTTTAGTTCAATAGTACATGACATTGCCAAGTTTTTAGGGTTTTCCAATGTATACTCTTTCCTATATCGATCGATGCAGTTTCTAGTGAGACATCCTGACATAGTTGACAAGCTGAAAATTTTTAACGTTTTGAAAACCGAAAATTTTTGTATTGTTGGAATGGCCTGCACAAAGCCCTGATTTAAATCCCATAGAAAATCTATGGGGGGATATTGAGGTTGTTATAAAGTCTAAATCTCCAGCGACATTAGACAAATTATTGAATACTATTGAAGAAGCCTGGCATAACATTCCTGTAGAGAAATGTCAAAAATTTGAAGTTGAAAGTGTGCCGAGAAGATGTGCAGCAATATTGGCTTGTAAAGTGTTTCCAACAAAATATTAAATATAAACGCAAAAAAGAATTAAAAAAGAGAAATAATACAGTATTTCGTTATTGTTATTACGTGTGCTATTTCTATGCCCACTTAAAAAATAATATATTTATTTTTTTAATTTGTTTATCTTGATGTTTATAAAATATTATGTTTTTATTATAAACTGCTGGCCATCTACTACATTTTTGTTAAGCTAAGTTAAATAAATCATTTGTTAACATTTACAAATTTATCAATTCATCCATATCAGTTTACCTGTGCTATTTATGTGGCTACCACTGTATGTGCGGTGTAAGACTCCGTGTTGCTTTGCTTCGGCTTGCGCCTCGACGAACAAATCTTCACATCGTCCGGAAATGTTAGGTTTTTTTCTCTTAAGTAAACAATATAATACTAATTCTCAATCTGTACGTGAAAAGAAATTTTCGGTAGCGTGGCATCATTTTTTGTGAAGAAAAATAGACGTTTGTCCCTCTTCAGTAAACTTTTAATGCCAAGTTTTGATATATTTTTTGCCTCCTGTCCAATGTCTGCGGGAATGTCCGAATTACTCGGAACTCATTTTTACAAATACGTTATAAATGTAAGAAAAACCTACTTACTTACTTCACTGCGGTGCACAGTGATGAAAATTGATTAGTTGTGCAAATCTCGAATTTCAAATAATTTTGGATTCGAAAAGTTTCCAATGCATAAATGATTAGGGAATACCGAAAGGACATTCAAAGAAGTGTGTAACAGAGGGGACAAATGAGAGCTTTTTGTTTCTTACGTGTCTCATTATTATTTTATTTGTTATAGTAAAGTTATTTTTTCAAGTGATACTCGGATATATTATTAAAATATTTAATAATGATTTCCTAAAAATATTCCTCCTGTTCATGCATGAAACGAAAAGAGCGATAGGCACCAGATTCAATGAGCACGTTAAGTGCTGTAGATACGGGTCAAGTGTCGCACAATACATAAACGAAACCGGGCATAATATTAAATTGGAAAACCTGAAATTGATTAAGGCCGTAACTTCTCCACGGGAATTAGACGATTACAAAACTATTTACATGAAAAGGTACACAAATTTGATGAATAGAGAGAAGGGACCGTTGTCGTGCTCTAGTCTTTTTGATTTATTGAGGTAAGGAGGTGCTACAATGGCGAGAGACCCATCCGCCTAATTTTCCATATTTTTCGCTTATCTTAGTTTTGGAGCGTATAGGCGGCAAAAGTAGATACTTGTAAATCACTTTTTTTTCTCGAAAATAGAGAATTTGAATTTCTGTTTTTTCTCACATATGCTTGGTAATGGGCATCCTCAAAACAGCTGTTCCGGTCTAATTAATTACACTTTTCTGGTGCGGGATGTGCCCATACTTTAGCGGCTTAATGAAATTATTATACCGAGACTGTCTATTCCTAAGAAAGTACAATTCGATGTTGGCTTATTGGAAAAAAAAGTATGATACTTTTGCAATAAAATTGATTGAATAAATTGATAGAAACGAGTGCTTCAAACAAGATGTGAACAACTTTAGTAGAAAGGTATCCCAAAAATGGATGCAATGTTAGCGCTCAGCCAAGACATATCTTTCTCGAGAATCTAACTGGTTAGATGAAGATGTTACTTCTTCATCTCAACTGAAATATTAAATGTAAAAGTTATTAAAATATTTGTTTCTTTTTTTTTGCATATATTGCAAGAATTCACAGAAGGAAAACATACATTTTTCTTTCTTCTTATACAAATTTTTTATTATTTTCTATTTTACTATTAAAGTTTTCTCTAAAGTTTTGCCAATCATTAACAAGCTTGTTTCTTCATTACGAAACGCTGAAAATTTTCAATCGCGTTGAATTATTCATCCTTCAACATTTCCTAAACCGATTATTTATCTGCAGATACACGTCACTTTTCAAACAATAAGGAAATATTCATCATCAATATGGGAAAGGTGTAATACGCTTTATCGTCCGACAGCCAAACGAAATGTTTCAAATATGCAAAACGCCATTCAAACAAAAACAAAGGAAACATTAAAATGTCATTATTGATAAAAAGAGGCGAGAAATAATTAGGGTTTCGTAACGCTTAACCGTCTCTAGTTTATTGCTCATTGTGGAAATGCAATTATTGCATTCCCGTGCAGTATTTTCGAAATTGGAACGCATCTGGTAGGAGTTACCCTCCGATATAGAAACGACTTTCTTTAGTAATGCTGGGAACCATTTTGTAAACAATATGCTTTTATGCATTTTATATAGAAAATAACACGGAAAGATTTCTTTCTTGTAGATGCAATTTAATGAATGATTTTAACATTAACAACAAATTAATTAACTACCTCTAAACGATTGATTAATTTAATAAGCATAATTATTATACTGGGAAAGTGTGCTTTGCTTTGAGAATAAGTAGGTTTACCCATACCGCCACCAATATAAAATTCTTATTTGCTGTTTGTATTTCTTAAATCTATTACATTATTTTTCTTAATGCAACTGCTTTATTGCTTTGAAGCCTTTGTTTAATAAATTTCTGAACAAACGTGTTATTGTATTATGTATGTATATAATAAATTATATATATAATAAAAATTATGTTATAAGAAATATTAATATGTTATTGTACATTTTTGTCAAAAGCTTTTAGCACCGATGTAACATTTTAAACAAATTCCTGAAAGTTTTTATTTTATCTCAACTTATTGCGATAAACTTGACGTGAAAGGAGACTGTGATAAATGTAATAAATAAACAGACTAGAAATGGAAATTCAAGCGGTATTACAAACGTATAACAAGAGTTTCAAAATATTTATAAATTCTTGTTCAAGCAAGTTTCCAAATTTAATGAGCTATAAAATAAGTAAACTTCTATGCTTGTTGAAATTTTTTCGCATTTTTTCGTGACTTTATTGTAGCTAACCTACTTTTGAGTTGTTTTAGCAAACCATAATAAAATAAAATTGAAATACACTACTTGTACAAACTCTTTTGCAATAGTTACAACGCTACAACGTATAACACGATATTAAACATAGCCTCCAATCAGTTGTTGGTATGATGACAAACACGTAAAATTACGTTGTGCTACAAAAAGTAAAGTGTTAAGTTAATTAAATCACCAAATTGATTTTATTAATAAAACAGAATAAGTGTGCTCGCACTTAAACTGATATGAAGCTTTTTTAACTTTCTTTAAGTGAAGATCAAAATAAAACTAGATAATGTACTTATAAATGGCAATTCATGACGATGGTCTATTTGACTTATCTCACAAAGTAATTAAAACGTCTTTTTGAAATTTATGCGGGCGATGTTACATGTAAAAATGTGTTTCTTTTTTAATATTTTCAGTTTCATGGCACCCGATGTATCTATACTTTCTACCACTCGTAGCCGTGTGCTTGGATTATTGTAGAATTTCCAAGTAGATTTTATCACTCCCATTTTAGTTTATAATGGGTATTCCCAATAAACGCGCTTCTGTGCTTTTACTTGCTGAACCAAAGTCTTGGGCTTGTCCCATGGAAGATAGTATCCATATTTAGTCGTTGCAAGGGGGAGACAAAACAACCGGCCACTGTACCAACTTTAGGAGATTAATTATTTTCTGAAAATTTTGACAGATGTACATCAGCTTTGAGATTCTTGTGAATCACATAGATTGATGTTTGCAGCTAAAATAAATATCAAACATACTTTTCTGAAAATCTAGTCAACACATTCAATTGAGGATATATCATTTTTTTCAGTAACTCTTATTTTTGATCATGGTTATACATTCTACCCAAAAAAAACAAAGATAAAGCATACTTTGCTTCTTGTACTTAAATTCATTTGATCAGAAGTAGTTTTACAGTAACTACAAAGTAGGTTAACATACCAATAACGACTCAATCGAATGAAGAATAAACACAAAATGGTACACTTCGGAAGCACCCACTTTTCAAAATGTTGAAACAATTTGTTAGCTAAGGCCAAAGATTTGATTTTTGAATTAGGGCGTTTACTACAAAAGTGGCGTAACTAAAAAATACGCGTTCCTGGATTTTAGCTTTATCTCTTCATTAAGTAGGTACGCGCTACATTTTAAAGCATGTTCTGCACTAGCAATATTGGTTTCTTCATTAGGCCGCTCTTGCAGTAAACGCCTCAATTCAATTAAAAAGCTTGGTATATCGTAGACCTATGATATGCTGCATCATTCACATGCATTTAAGAGGATTATGCAGAGAATCGACAATATATGCAGTCTGTTACATTGAAATAAAAGAATAAACAGATATCCGTTTACGATTTAATCAGGCGTACCATGAAATTGAAAATATTTTTAAGATGTTTATCCATAATATTGTCACTGAAACAGGGTGATATTGAAAAAACTATAATACACAGTACCACGGGATAGAACCATAAAATAATTAAAAAAAGGTCTTGTACACTAGACAGCTTTCATTTTTTTAGAAAATTTATTTCTCTTCAATATCTTATAACAAAAAAATCGCTACTTGGTCGACACGAGCTTTAAAAATAATAACATAACATAACAAAGAAAAACAATGATTAAATTAAAAAAGTATATGGAAGACTTCGTTCTAAAGAAGGTGTTCAAATTGATGGTGTTCTTCTTGGATACACTTTTGGAATGTTTGTGTTAATGATGTGCCTGGATTGTTACGGTATCTATCAGCAGACTCTGTAATTCTGTTTCATAACTGCTCTTCATTACTTAGTTCGACAGCAAAAACCCCAAAATGAAAAATTGAGGAGGTTGAGGTCCCGACCCGAGCTGGACATGGTACAGGTCCCCCTTCATCCAAATCGTCTTTGCAAAAATTCCCCTGCTCTTTGAACAAAGTGAACTAGCGCGCCTTCATGCCTTTAAAATTTCGACAGAATTCGCCTATCAATCGGTCGGGCAATCAGAACGGACCAATTAGGTAATTGTCATGACAGTTTTCATCATTCCAATAGTGGTTATTATGTAGGTTCAAAACACCACCGCAACTAAAACCGCTTCATCTGCGAATAAGATTAATGAAAATTTTGTATACGGGGTAAATAATGCCGTTCTAATAGGTGATGAATTTTTTGGAAATGAAACGGGGGAACGAGTTGTTCTTTGAGGACTTGTGTAACTATTTCACGGTTGGTGCTTATTCTCGAATTATTTTCTAGTATTTGCAAAACAGCTTCTTCGCTTGCAACTGTACGATGTGTTCGGGTAACCCCACTATTAATGTTTCCTTTTTTGAAGCAGCCATCTTCTTCCAAGCGACCGTCAATAAACGCTCTAACATTAGGAACATATTGGATATTTTTCCCGATAGAAACGTTGAACTTTGGAACAATTTGATCGAGCTTCGCCATAACAGGGTGTGTAGAGAACCATTTTTAAAACCAATTTTAAAAAGATAAACTACAGAATCGAACAAAAACGTAATCAAGAACACGAACAATTTGAATGTTTCTTCAATATTTTATTACGTGGTACTTTGCATTGTACTTTTTTCAATGTCACCCGGTATAAATGGTGTCCATAAGTAAGACATGAGAGTAAATGACTAAAATGTAACGAAAAATATACATGCAAAAAGTGCATTACGCAAAAATGTACACAAAATTCACCAAGACACTTGTTACGTTCCCCTAGTTTGAAGAACAATGCCGCTAGTCGTCTTCTTCAGTGTATCTTTCTTGTAAGGCGAAAGGACCAATTGCTTATATGTAATTCTTATGTGTTTACTCGCTTAATCAGTTGATCTCAAATTAAACACAGTACGTAGATATACAAAATATATTTATTAAATAATTCCCTTATATATCTATATATATATAAATTCGAATACATAAATAGTATACTATATGGATTTCATAATTCGGTTCCTTCTTTGTGTACGCATTCAAATGTATCGGGACATTCAATGTCTAACGCTAGGGCCACCAAAAAACCCTACCGGAGCTAAAGCGTCTGGTTAGGTTGGAATTTTAAATATTTGCGAACTTTATAAGAAATTATACGTATTTTTACATTGAATGCGTCCACGTTAAAGTTTAAATGATGCTGAATATGAAATATATACAAGGCAAAACAAAAGAAACATTCAATTTATCATAAAATAGACACAAACAAAATATTACTTTCAAATAAATAAAAATGGTTACATTTACAAAATAAAATAAAACAAAAAAAAAATTAAATGTTAAGTCCTTAACAACACTTACATAAACAAACAATCATGAGGTTAGTGAAACTGTTTACTGTACGTACACCTTCACCCTGACCTTAGATTATTAACTCAGAACTTGTTTCCAGCGTCTAGTCAGATAAAATAAAAAATACGGTTATCATGTTTTTAACAGTAAACTTATGTTATACCTCGCATAGAAGATAATTAATTATGTATATGGAATAATGTAGATATCCATCGGTAGTAATTCATAATTAAATCAGTACTCTTAAGAACATTAGTATTTTATTATTGGTTAGTAGGAAATTATATTCAATTTAATTCAGTTTACGTGCTTAACTGGAGTCGACATGATTTAATTAGTAGTTTCCTCCTAATTAATATTATATTCATAACGTTAAAAACGACATTTATTTCGCTGTTATACGTTAATTTACGGAATCGACTGCGCTATGATGTAAATGATGGGTTGAACGCGTCATTAGAACAGTTTTTATATGCATATATGACCCGATTCTATTTTTATTAATCTTAGTTTAGGGGCTAATAAGTTGACTGCCCCATTACAATGTCAATGACACTATAAACTTAAATAAAATCTCCGTCTCCGTGATGCGATAATCCGCGTAGAATGGAGTGTATCTAAAAATCTAAAAAGTACCAATATAAATACCGTTTTGCGACCGACAAATTATGTACATATGACTCTAAAAATTAAGATGATATTTGTTAAGCTCACCAAAAACATTACAGTGTATCATTCAAAAGACAACCGACAAAGCAAAAATGGAACAACCTTCATGGTAAACGAAAAAAATAATAAATTTCAGTGCACTCAGTGATTGATCAACTGCAACACAGCAGAGGAAACGAACAAGTGCGTGGAACAACTAGGTAGGGAAGAATTCAAGCGAGACGTAGCGTGGGCGAAAGCCACCCACCTCAACACAAATGATAATGGAACAATATTATGCAACTTACCTTTGGCAACAAACACGTATATTATCACCATGAAACTTAGACACCGAAAAGAGCGTAAAATAACTTCGGCGCCACCTGGACTACATACCAGTCATAACAGCAATTACAGCGACAATAACTGAAATAATAGAAAAAGGAATGAATAGAAAAAATTGGAGTAACATAAAGACACACAAGAGATGAGGAAGAACTACTTCAAACCACAGAAAATAACTTACCAAAGCACGGAGAGAGAAACGACATGGATGATGAATGGATAAGTATAAAAAGCGAAAAAAAAACAAGAGACAAGAAAACATCGTAAGAGTGGTTTGATCAAGAATGTCAGGATATGAGAAAGAGTAAGTTATTAGCAACACCGTTCAATATCATGTTAGATAGTGCCACCAAAAACGCAGCTGTTAAAAGAACGATTACTCGAGATACGAGTCAAATTATTGGATATCCAGATGAGCTGGAATTGGTAGCCTGGGACAACGGAGCTCGAAATCAGAAGGATACGAAAAAAAATATATGTATTTGCGCAGCTCAGAATGACCAGAAAATGCGATCGAAATAAAAATAAATTTTCAGGAAGTAACCTGTTTCAAATAGTTAGGGGTAGTAGTGATCGGAGCAATGAAGAGCAAGAAAATAAGGAGCTAGAGAATGTTGTACCTGAAACCAACAGGAAGCCCAAAAGACCGGCTGGCAATCGTCTGGTTTTGCCAGCATATATGAGGGATGGAAGTTTTACCCGCTGTTTATAGAAATTGTAAGAAATACTTAATCACGAATTAGCACGTTAATTTAGTGACGACACTAATCACGATTAAACGATTTTAATTATTTAATAAATTAATTCGTGATTAAAACCAAGTTTCACTTTGCAATCTGCCAATGTTAACGTATAAAATGTAAAATACCTAGAAAATAGCTGTTACTTGTATAAATCTAACATATTGTTTTTAATAGAACTAAACACTATCTCGGCAGCAGTTATTAAAAAGCAGCTAAAACCTTCCTTAAGCTGAATTACTTTGTTCGCGTGTAATACGTATATAACAGATAACTATACTGATGCATGTAGCGTGCTTGCATCGGATGGCAATACAAGAATAAGGGTGTAAGGAGCGTCTTTCAACAGGGCGAGAATCTCGGAAATATTCGTCTAAAGCAGGGTGCGTCTGTGGGTATCGTTTCTCTCGCTTACCCCGTTCGCATTACTTTTTCTGTAGGTGTACGTGTATTAAATTTATAATACACGTATTGTTATTATCAGATTACCTTTCGCATACTATCCAGGCTAGTACTGTCCAAGGTAATTACCAGGTTTAAACTGCGTAAAAAGTATCGTAATTAATTGTTAGAGTAATATAAGCAGGCGTGTATAATTTACTGCAACAAAAATCTGCAACAAAGATAATCCAATACTCAGCAATACATATGTATTTTACTTTACCCAACACGTAATTCGAAGTCTACATTTATCTTTAGAAAACAACATAGATTTAATTTATTAGATTTGTTTTTTAACTTACATAGTACCAATTAGCGTTGTTCGGTCACATGGATCGAGATTTGTTTAAGTAACGACGACACTGTACCGACGTCTATCATGATGTTGCAGTGACCCATATAGCCTAGTCCTCTCCTTTTGGTCTCCTCTATATCCTGGGGTTTTATTCACTAAATATAGTTCCAGACAAAAATGTATATACAGAAATGAGAACATAACTCATGCTTGTTCTCGTTCGTTCCTTAATTTTCAAATTTAAAACAACTTCCTTCACTAAGTACATGGAGAATAGTTCTATTTGACTTTAGTAATTTCCCATATTAAATACGGCTGCTTAACCAGTTGTTAAGGTCGCTAGAGAACGTGCATATTTCAAGGTTGCAGAATCTCAACGATAACACTTCGCGGCGACGTTAAACGGAAAACCTTAGCATAATATTACATTCTGGATAAAACTTGCAGTTGCCAATGCGCCTCAAGATATACTAAAATCGTAAAAATTATTTTTAATCATCATGAACATTATTTACAATATAAAAAGCTAGTCGGTCCAGTAGTATGAGAGCCTGAGTTTCGGGCTGTGCGTTCAAGTTCCACCAAAGTCAAGTGAGGTATCTATAATCCAGCATTCGTATGTTGGGAAACAATTAACTACGCCACACCTTTTACATGGAAGAAGTTATAGTAACAAAGCCGTGGGGCACTTTATACACTAAAGGTCCCTAAAGTTATGACAAGCTCTAAAGCTTGTATACCCCGTTGGGCGTCACTACACATAAAAAAATCAATATAAACTCTAATTTAGAAACCAACGTTTGTAGTTTATTTCTGTCAGTTTCTATTAAATCAAAGCTAATGGTCCATATCCGTATTCACAGCGTACCGTTATGTTCAATAAGTTATCGAACGAGCTGCAGATACGGCGGCCTAATTGTAAAACTTTCCTATAAATCAATTATTGAAACGAATTACCTAATGAATGACCTTTTTTGCATTCTCCATCAAATCACCACCGCTGCTAATACGTATTTACAGTGGCGGCCACATAAATAGCACAGGCATCAAATTTCACTTGAATTAACCGCTCAAGCTGTTCCCGTTTAAATTTTTATTAAACTAGCGTGAGAGTCCCCGGGAAGGTTGCGTGTACTTCCCCTAGCTACGTATTCCACAACAATAATTCGGCATTCAATGAAAAAAAATTAGTGTCACTTTTCTAGCAGGCACATAAATAGTACAGTTGTCGGTTCTGTAGCGGAATCTTATTATAGTGTTACGGTTCGAGTTATTTTGTACCAAAAAAGTGGTGTACTTACCACTTTTAAAATTAACGTTTTATTAATAACAAAAATTTAGGTGTTAGTATAATGGGACGAGGAAAACATTGCACCAAAAGAGAGTTAATTTGCACCATGAAAGAGAAGGGCATGTCAATTTCAGAAATATCACGAACATTAAATTGTTCACGTAAATTAATACAAAATGCGATAAAGCATATTCAGACGGAAAAAACTTTAGAAAACAAGAAACGCAAGATTAGGCCTCGTAAAACAACCTTACGACAAGACAACCTTATTCGTCGATTAAGTCAAGAAGATCCTTTTTGCACAGCTACACAAATAAAAACCGAATTTAATAAACAAATTGATATTGATATATCGAGAAGAACAATACGACGTCGGCTGAAGGAATTTAACTTACATGGGTGTATTGCAGTACGAAAGCCACTCGTGTCAAATAAAAACCGTCAAAGAAGATTACAGTTTGCGAAAATGCGCAAAGAAAAGCCGCTTTCTTTCTGGAAATCTGCACTTTGGACAGATGAGGGCAAATACAACCGACTTGGGTCTGACGGAAGAATGTATGTGTGACGCCCCATCCATCAGAGATTCAACCCTAGGTACACTATAAAAACATTGAAGCACGGTGGAGGAAGCGTAATGGCATGGACTTCTATGTCATGGCGTGGTGTAGGGCCTATATTCAGAATTGCAAGAAAAATGGATCAGTATGTTTATCCGAATATTTTAGAAAACGTGATGGAACCATATGCTGATGAATTTCTTCCACTAAGCTGGAGTTTAATGCACGACAATGATCCCAAACACGGCGAGGACCCTAAAACAGTGGCTAGAGCAGAAACGGATTCGAGTGTTAGAATGGCCTGCACAAAGCCCTGATTTAAATCCCATAGAAAATCTATGGGGGGATGTTGAGGTTGTTATAAAGTCTAAATCTCCAGCGATATTAGACGATTTATGGAATACTATTGAAGAAGCCTGGCATAACATTCCTGTAGAGAGATGTCAAAAATTAGTTGAAAATGTGGCGAGAAGATGTGCAGCAATATTGGCTTGTAAAGGGTTTGCAACAAAATATTAAACGTAAAAGCAAAAAAGAATTAAAAAAGAGAAATAATACAGTATTTCGTTATTGTTATTAAGTCTGCTATTTCTATGCCCACTTAAAAAATAATATATTTATTTTTTAATTTGTTTATCTTGAAGTTTATAAAATATTGTGTGTTTATTATAAAGTGCATGCCATCTACTACATTTTTGTTAAGCTCAGTTAAATAAATCACTTGTTAACATTTACAAGTGCTATTTATATGGCCGCCACTGTATATAATAAACATATTTTCGTAGAAATTGTTTTGTTAAAAATATAAAAAAAACTATCATCCTCATTCCTTTCTTAGACTTTCCTACCTTAGCATCTTTCTGTTGACACATTTTTTCCAAAACTGAGTTTTTAACCATGTGATTACCAACGTCAAATATACGTGTTCCCGTATCAAATAAAATATGTACTACTTTTGTTCATTTGTTTATACTTCTCTTTATACTTTCTAAATTTTATTTTTCTCGAAAAGAATAAAACTTCGTTACTACATATTTACATATATTCCACACATTACATGAAATTAAATTTAAAGGAAACAAGTTCATTCATCAAAGATCAAGTTTGTTTATCTTATAACATCAACGTTGACACAAACGCTGAAGGACATCTCCTCTTGCCGAAGCCCTTACTCAACACATACGGGTTAATACTCCGAGAATGTTTAAAGGCCTCATTTATTGACCTCAGCTTGTGAACGCAAATTAATTTATACGTATGTACACGCTACATGCAGACGCCCACACGTATATAGCACGTTATTCCCTCTTCGTAGGCTATCTAATTAAAATGTACTGTTGTCCCAGTAATGTTATCATGCTACTCTTGTTATTTATTCAAGGTTGGTCGGAAATTACCACGCACAGGCTTTTCCTACGAATTCCTCAATGCATGTTACATTTTCAGTTGAAAAATGAATGATTCATTGTGTATTTTACTTGAAATATAAATTCCATTAGGAAAATTGCTCGGTGTTGTTACGAAATTTTCTATCAGCAGTATGTTATAATAACATAATGTAGGTATGTAGTAGTAATTAGCTTTCTTTCCTGTTTAATTACTGAGTTATTCTAAAGCAAGGAAATTAATAAATGGAATAATTTAGCTCAAATCAAACGTATATACGTCTTTAAGAAATAAATTGGATTTAGGAAAGGATTACTTAGAAATCCAGAATTAGCTCAGGTAGCTAACATCAATTTCAAATTAGTTGGAACGTTCAAGTACTCCATATCTCTAATTTAGAGAGATGAAGGCAAGCCAAGGCCTAGGCTTGTAATATCGTTCTTTTTTTTTTTACGAAAAGAAAAGTTCTGCCAACACCATCCTTCCACTTTGCTTAAAGTAGAAAATAGTAATCGGTAAAAGTAAAAGTAGCGTTACTTGGCGAGTTTGTGTTGGGCATCTGTGAATTTTTTCGGGGAAGTTGTTTCGCCGTTTTTAGTCATAGCAGACTTACATAAGCAGCGAGAAATTAGTTCTTCAAGGTTAGATTGTTGATATTAAGAAGATTGCGCTACAGTGAGCACGAAAAGACCCCATTTGTGGGAGACGGGAATTTTTCATCACGACGATCCTCTGTCTCACACAACCCTCACGGAGCGTCAATTTTCAATAGGAAACGACACGATTTCTTTCCCCATCCGGCTTATTCACCTGATTTAGCTCCATGTAACTATTTATTTATTTTCACGGATAAAGAGGGGCCTCAAGGGAAAACGCCTTTCCAACGTAGATGAGGAGCAAAATGGCCCCATATTATTATGAATTAAATCAAATTTAATTAATAATTATATTCATGATAGGCCCTTATCTTATGAGTTACTGGATATAAGAGTAGAATTCAAAGTATAGGCGCCTTATTTTGTGCATTAAAAAGCAATGAAGATCTCTATTCATTCTGCGATATAAAACAAAAACGTATCCCGAAATGAGTGCGCTCTCAAGAATGTCAATACCATGAGTTGGAGCTTTACAAAGATCGATCTTTGAAATTAATTTAAACTGAGAGAATTAAAAATTGCCAGTTTTTATACCCGTGAAACACGTTGAAATACTTAGAAAATACCAAAGAAAATCAATGTTGAAAACCTGTACGATGGTTTTCAATATAATCAATTCCTTAAAAAATACGATAGTTCGTTAATAGGTCCGTATAAATGAGATGTGGAGCATTATCGGTTGACATGTTCCAAAACTTAAGCAGTCAACAATAAAACTTATTTACAAAAGTGGTGATTAATGTAACATGGAAAATTAGCGATTAATCGCGATGATTATGGGAAAAGCAATCTAGGAAAGAATAATAGTTTTCAGAATCTTGTAATTTACTATATGTATAGCCATTCTACAAAATGCGTTTTAAACAAGGACGGGAACCACCAGGGTTTCATAAGCAAACTACTGCGAGCGATTTTGAAAGAAAAACGGACGGATATATCAAAGGCATTTTAAATTGGAGTATAAACATACTACTTGAGAAAGAAGAAAATGGGAAAGTTTGATTCAGAAATATCAGATATAATAGTACTTAACAAATCGAACTCAATGTATTGAATGCCACACTGCTGAAGATTCCAAACGAATTGATTGTGTAAACGGAAAGAAGATTACTGCAACGATCCGTGTTGGAAGCATTCTTATTCCAAGTTTAGTCCAATGACCTGCCGTTATTAATGGACATTTCGTAAGTAGGCATGTATCCTGATGAGACGTCCGTTATCGTATCAGAAAAAATACTTCATAACAAGATTGTGTATGTGATTAGTAAATGCACTACCGTAAGCAAATGGCTTCGGCAATGTAAGTCAAAGATAATTGTAAATAGAATAAGTTTAATGTCGGGAGGGGAGATCAAATCCTATTTACATTTTTTTAGAATTTCCTTTACCTGAAAAGCTCTGTTTTAAGAGAAAAGTTTGTGAAGTTTCAAGCTCATTATTATTATTTTTTTTACTTTAGAGAGGAAGGTCTGGGTTTTAAGAACAAGGTTTGAAGTTTCAAGCTTATTAAAAAAATCTTTTTACTAAAAAGGAAATTCCTGTATATGGTGGTTGAAAGCAGTTTTGAGCTAAAAGAATGTTATTGTTTAGCTCAAATTTTAAATTAACAATATTTTTAGTAGACATTTTCAATTAATTTTCAAAAAATTAAAAAATTGGCTGTTGTAACTATATATAGAGACGGCGTAATAATGTGGCAAAGCTCGATATATCTGTTATTAAGAGAAGTATCCTAATAAAAATTGTACACACTCTTAAACATAACATTTTAAAATTATTCATATTTATACAGGGTGCTCCACAATTCCCGGGTGAACTTGGCGTATCATTAGCAAAAAGTACTCGGATCATAAATAGCGCTTATCATAAATCATAATGAATCCAAGCATATATAATTGATAAGCTTCTGCAATATTAATAAATTATGTTAAATCCTAGGCAGCCAAAAATCCAAATTTAATCACGTTTATTCATTATCATCTTATACTTAACTCCTAAACTTCACAAGAACAAATTTTGTACGAGCATTTTAGACGAATATGCGGTACTGTAACGAAAAAATCTTAAGAGCAATAAGCATGGATCCTCTATTTCAGTGGCTGCTAATAGTGACTTAAACAGGGGTGAAGGACAACGTACACGATATGCAACGGAAACACGAAGAAATCGAAGTGTTGTCCTTGACCCCCCATTTACGTACCACCAGCCGAAACTGTTCCCTTTTAATAAAGAAATTACAGAAGTTTTGTTTGAGCGAGCAATCATTGCTTATAGAAATGCAGTTAAACCACACTTCAATCTAAAGATTGAATAATTGTATTGGAACCGTAAATGGCTCATGAAGTAAACATTTTCCTGAAAATTAAGTGGGTAAGGTGTAAAATTAATTTTCGGGAAAGAAAACACAATATGGAAGTATAGTGTGAATAACTAGGTACTATACAATAATTTAAGCAATATTCGCTTTTTATCAAACCATCTTCTATATTGCTGATTGCGATAACGTGTTTAAATATAGCTGCCGGCGAATGATATCATTCAACTGCATCGTGTTTTACACGTTAAACAATACGCAGGCCGTACTTGCCATGTAGTTAATGTAAACATGACACTTTTATTGCATTCCTTATCATTACGTAACCGATGCAATAATTTGTATAACAATGCATAATTTGAGATTCATTGTTCTCGAACGAACCTTCAGGGTACTTATCACTTGCATTTATGAATACAGTGACAAATAAGCGTTTATGCGTATCTATCATCTGTAAATGTTGTAATAATTATAATATGTATGGTTCCCTACGATTCATCATTCGTTTTGCTGAAAGGTGTCTAATCGAGATGTCGTGAAATCGTGAGATATTCTAATATTACTCGCTCTGAATTTTGTGGAGGCGCTTCACCTGTCTTCGTAGATTTTCCAGATACTCTGCCTGATTGTCACATTATCAGAAACATATTATTATTCAAAAAATTCGCAAATAAATAAATAGAATATTTGTTCTTGCAGGCGGCACTAGTATCGTTCGTCATTAAACTGCACCGACATTATTTGAAGTTCCCGAAAAATATGATTTACGATCTACTTCAGCGACTTTAATCAATCTTTCTACATCTAATGATTCAAATTGATACGTTTTTATATATGACTGATGATGACATTTTATTCAAAACGTAATAATCGTTTCTCTCTTCTTCATTCGCCTTGATAACAAACGTTATCTGCTGCATATTTCTGCAGATGTTAGCCCGTCCTCATTTTTCCACGGTTTTCTGCGACGTCGATAACAATCACCTTTTCTGTTTACAAACAAAAGAATACCATGGGAAGGTCGTCGATGTTGTTCTTATCGAATGTAGCGCGGTCTCGATCTTTTAACATTTAATAGCGGATCAATTTCTCTTTCGTTGTTATTTATAAAACAAGCGAAACTGCAAAATATCTAGGAAGTTTTGATCTCACTGTTAAGATGTAATTTATGTATGTAAACAGGTAAATACTTTAATTCCTGATAAAATTAAATGCTCTGGATTTTATTCAAATTTTAAAAAATTTTATTCAAAAATTCATTGTATGATTTTTGTGATGCACGTAAGGTTTTTATAGAATTAAAATAAACCAGTGCAATTGTTTGCATTGTAAATAATGGGATTTGTCGAATTCTACAAAATAGGCCTCGCTTGACACGAATCCTTTTCCGCCAAGCCATTTTTTCAAGTTTGGTAAAAGAAAGAAGCCCCAAGGGCCAAATCTGGTAGATATCGTGGATGGGTGACCAATTCGTGCCTAGACTAATTTTGCTGCCGCAATTGCCGTAGAAATTTTTTTTCTTCGCTAGGTTGGGCCTGTTTCTGTTTAATTGTATAACTTTTCCGGCTGATGAAATGGTCTTCACCTTTCTTGGTTCAGGTTCACCGGAAAAAGTCCATTTGGTTTCTGGCGTGTAATGATATATTCACAATCACATAACGCTCACATTGTGCTTAAACATGTTCAAATATTACTTTGAAATTATCACGCGTTTCCGTTTTTGATCAATCGTTATCAGACGCGGTACTCATCTCGCCGGTAGCTTTCCCATATTCAATTTTTCGTGAAGAATATTTTGCACATGTTCAATTGAAATGTTTAGTATATTGGCAATCTCTCTAGTCTTCTAACACAATATCGTGAACTTTATTGATCATATCGTCCTTAGTCACCTAAATGGGACGATCTGGTGGCTCCTCATCAAAGTGGTCCTTATAACCAAAAAATAATGCTAAAATAGCTTAGCTTCC
>LR737390.1:6906980-6947147 GCA_902655005.2 Marronus borbonicus
ATATCAATAAGCCGTTCAGTACTGTAAGTACGTATTCGCTAAATTTTACTATTACTATCGCAATGTATTCAGCCATGATGAGATTTTACCACCAAGATCGTTGAACTTAAATGATATTAACTTTTGCTACTTCTGATGTTAATTTTTTTAAGTACTTTTTGTATGGTGTATACTTCCGGAGTTTATTCAACTTTACTGGTTTTAGGAGGCAAATAATTTGACCAATTTGAGCGCGTACCGTTACAATGGCCTGGTCCATAAAAAATCGGTTGGCATTGTAGATGGCCCCGATAAGAGAGGATTCACTGTTGTATATAAAAAAGCAAGCAAACAGGTAAGTGTTTTTATTATTGTTAATTAATTATTTGCTTGTTTATATGATGATAATTCACTGGCGAACTGTATGCCTAAAATGAAGACAAAACACATCACCCACTTTATCTGATTTTCACCTTGATATCTTTAAAATTAAAACGGGATTCTTACGTTCTATTAATTCACTACATTACTTTACAGAATAAACCCAGGAAGAATACCATCAAGAGAACAATGAAAACCGGCCCAAGGCGATCATTGTATAAACTCAAACGTTTATTGAATAAAAACAGATACCGTACAGATTTATCAAAGGTGAATATTTATTATTAAGTTCATAATGTATAATTTGATTTGTTATGTGATGATGTTTTTACCACCAAGATCTATGAATATAATGAAGGGATTTGCATGTATTATCTGATTCTTTTTTAATTTATTTTAAAATGTATTCTACATACTTTGTAAGATTATGGTAACGTGTAATTTTATTTTTAGGTTGCTCTACGCAGGGCTAGTGCGATCTTACGGTCCCAAAAAGCTGTTCCGCAGAAGAAGCCTAAGGCCACTAAGAAAACAGAATAAGCTTTTGTATAATTAAGTGATATTAAATTAAAATTGGTAAAAGTATTGTGTTTATCTCTTTTCAATGTCAAAAACAAAAACTCAAGTATTGCATTGTATATATTAGAAATAGCAAAAAATAATAATTCCGAATTTAGATTTGCAACTTTGCTAAATACAAAAATGGACTTAAATTTACTAAAATATGCAGTTTTTCAAATAGATGTATTCGTTGTGTATGGTTGCAGAAAAGCCCTTATTTTATGTTTCCCAAATACTTAGTCTTACGAATTAAAAGTAATCCCATTATTATAAACGTGTTTAAAATTTGTTTATAAATGCAATAAAAAAAAATTAAATGAGCAAGCAGGACTTATTTTACAAAGTTGTACGTATCTACAGTTGGGTGAATGTTGGTGCTTCTTAATAGTCGCGGGCAAAATATGGTATAGCAATAACCATATATTGCATAAAATAGAATATTTTGTAAGAACTGCAAAGATAAAAAATTACGCTGCGTAACAAGTGTGCCGAATACGCGATTTATTTATTTTAAACAGAAGCAGGGCACCAATTAACTACTAAACCAATTTGTTGCGTGCACATTCAAGGCTTTTCTTGTGTATTGTTTAATTAGTCTGGAACAGCTGTTTCAATGATACGTGGATCCTCATTATCAACCGTACAACTGAATTTTATGAGGCAAATCTAACCAATTAAACTTGTAAGGTGTGGATTGTACCGACAGTTGACTGTTGTTGCCGTACTACTCCGCCAAACTTTGCTATCATTATTAGTTTTATTTTTTTAAGAACAACAGCCTATAAATTCTTAAGAATATATCTAAGTAATTAAATTACCTTAAAATTTTCAACAATTTTTAGGTGCTCCATTTAAACAAATATTAAATATTTTTTTTATAAAAATTCGACATTCAATCGCTCTTCTTTATAAGGAAATATACATAATATACATGTCACTCGGCAGTAAAAAAACACTATTAAGAGTTTGTTAGTTTAATCGTTTTCGTGAGATTAATTATTATAACGGAAGCAGCAACAACGCTTCGTTAATTCGGATCAACATGTATATTATTTTTTTCTTCTAAAATATACCCGATGTTGTGTTACCAGACGCCCGGATTTCCCCGAACACGTCCCTAGCCTTAGCTTGCTTGGACAATAAACAGCCGGAAAGAATAATACACAACTTCCCTCGTCATTTTTTTCACCTGGCAAAACCGCCGGTCGTGTGCAAGTAGCGAAAGAGTTTGAAAATTGATATGCAATAAAACGAATATACATAGGCTGGTCTATTAACTTTATAACAAACTTTGGTGGATGAAAGGTTACACAAGTCCAAGTAAAAATCGTTATTATGAACATAGTCCAATCTGTCTTTGTTAAGAAGTTATAAGGTTGTAAAATATTGCAATTTAAGATTCGCTATCCTCAGAAAACTACATTGACCAATATGTTAACTTAAGTCATAGTCGTTGATTGAATTACCATAAAAAAAATCTCGATGATATCGTTACTTCTTTTAATAGTAAAAGTTGTTTAACATATATCTGTTGTCTAAACACTTCAGAAATGCACACATCAACCGGAGAGTATGCAAATATAATTTTTGCTTATAGATACTGTAGAGGAATCCAAACATTGTTGTTTAGTTTGGCATTTCATAGGCTTTGGGATATCCCCGAGATTTTAAGTTACCTTTCAGTTAGTATTCGCCATGTAAATATTAAGGATTTGGAACCTGGAGATGGAGAACAATGATTAGTATTTTGCCACTGAGCAAGCTTATAGTGGTTCCAGATAATATTATTAAAGTCTTGTAATTCTTCAACAAAGACGGATTCATAAAAATATCTTTTGCTTAGAATTGCACTAGCGTTTATATATCAAAGTTCGTTATAGAGCAAACAAATCATCCTGCGTATTCATAAATAAGTAAAATTAAATCGACTTAAAATGTTCACATAAAATAAAACCTTAAAGTTGCAGTTGTTTAACATTTCGATTTGAGGTACCTAATAAAGTCCAAATTTCGAACGAAAATGTCCAGGGATGGACAAAACAAACGTTAAAATTTATTGCTTTCTCTGCCATTCCTTTAAATAATTTTCTGATTGTATGGAATAAAGCAATAAGTATTATTGTTAGATTTTTCTTATTTATACATACCAAAATTACCAATTCTCAAAAATATCCCAATAGATTTCATATATTCTTAGGAGCACAATGTTTAATTGGAAGGAATTACTCCTTTAATGCGAAATATATGTTGAAAACTAAACTTTAACATCATTATTAACTATGAGAGAATCGTTGTAATTTTAAACATAAAAACTTGTCCAAAATAAAATAGAAAACAAATATTGCCGCATACCTCATTTATTTGCACAAAAAATGAGCCCACACAGCATATATCTTATGTTAAATATAAACAAGTTCTACTTCTTATAACCACATGAACGTCTGCGGCCACGAGCTCTCTCAAATTTACGGCCCTTGGAACGAACGAATGGTTTAGTATGAGAATGTGGAACACCTGGAGCAGGCCCGAAGTGTTTCACTGCTTCACGGGCATTTCGGCGTCCTTGCATTAAAACAGTTTTCTTCCCTGTTGGTGCACGCAGAGCTAATTGATCAAACGTGATAACCTCACCACCTGCAATTTTTATTAGAAACGTACGAAATCAAGTTTTAAATATACTACAGAATTCACAATAATCTATTTGTACTATTTGAGCAGTAAATTTTTATTGATGTAAAGTTGTATTAATTAGAAGCCAATTTACCTGCTTTAATTATCCTTGCTCGCGCTTTTTCTGTCATACGAAGAGCACAAACGGTCATTTTTGGTACCTCCCATATTCTCTGATCGTCTGTAACTGTACCTACAATAACAGCTGTAAGTCCTTCCCTGCCTGGTTTTTTCATGAATCGAACAACTCTAGCTAGGGAGATTGGGGGTCTATTTATGTTACTCATAAACAATCTCTTCAAAATTATTCTATTAAATTTAGCATTCGTACGACGCGCCAAATATCTGTAAAGCTGAAATAAAAGATAAGCGTTAATGCAAAGGAATTATGTTACGATCACACTTACTTTTACTAGAAGTCGAAGATAAACATCCTGACTTTTTGGTTCTGTACGCCTAACCTTTCGGTCGTGTTTATGGTTTATATCGATACCCTAATAAAAGAAACAGACTTGTTAATTTTAATCAAAATCATATGATGAAACCATCCAATACCATATTTTTCAATTAATAACAAAATTAATATGAGGATGCTTTAGATAAAAATAAATATTAAAATGAAACCGTTTAATCTTACCATGTTCAACGACGGCGGACGAAAAAGGAAGAGCGACTACAGCGCTCCTCTTACGAAGTAATTTCGATGAACTAAATAAATCTCGCAAGTGATAATAGAGGTCGCTGTTCCACTTCTGAATATTTTTCTAACATTAAACCATCAGATCTAACAGTAATTGTTCCTAACTGCTTTTTATCTATGAATACTGTTAATTCTTACAATTCGTTGAATTAAAACGTCATTCTCAAAACAAATTTATTTCCACATTACTTGTCGCTAGAGCCAAATGATACACAAAATTTAAAAACAAAAATGAAACGAATAAATAAAAAATAGCTTTATTAATTTCTAATATACAAGGTATCCTTGCCCATAAATAATATACATGAGTATGTTGGTGTTCCTGTCGAGACGATTAGAGATAGCTAGAATAATGAGACACGATCCCGCTTCATCTAACCGAATAAAAACACTATACTCTTAACTTAAAAGTTCAACAGTTTGAAAGGTAAGTGCTCGTCTTATAGTAACACAGTCACTTGAGGCAACGGTCAAAGTAAGTGCCGCCAACAAAACCTCCGCGCATGGCCTTTTGAACGTTTTGCTCAAACAAACGCCTGTTGTTTGTGAGCACATCCGCAGCTTCTTTGTTTAATGGATCTTCAGCATTCGGCTCCAAAAACAGATATTGCAAACCATAAACTATGCTGTTGATGGTTAACACAGGTTTCCAATCTTCTCGAAGTATGTTTAAACAAACATTTCCTTGTTGATCTATATTGGGATGGTACACTTGGGTCTCACATTTAACCTTTGGTGGTTCATGAGGATAATTAGGCCCTACTTTAAAACTAAATACAAATCGTCCTGTCCTGTAGAATCCTTCATCTGGACAAATAATTAATTTGAATGACAGCAGATCGTCTGGATCGGGAAATTCTGTATTGCAAGTTTTGGGTAAATTTAATTCATTTATGTCTGCAATTGAAAACACGAATTCCTTAGCGTAATATACCTAAACATTCGGTTTAATTTACCTTTTGCAATTCGCAGCTGTGCAGCAGAAGGCTTTTTTTGATTCCCGCTTCTAGGAGAAGCCTCCCCATCTTTCTTTTGTTGTTTCAGTGAAAATAATTTTATCATCGTGCTAAATGGAACTACAAACTATAAAGGTAACAACAATCAAGGCTTGTTTTGAGGCGCCGCTACAGCGTTACAGCGGCTACAGAATTGTTTTTGTAAAATTATGCACAACTTCGCTGTCATTCACCATCTGTCAACACATACCACTAAGAAGGAAGCGTTCCAATACTTCAATGAATTCCGTGATTCATAAGAAACACATCTTCCAATTCGAGATTCATATCGGCGAATTTACGATTTTGTGATCTCATTCTTAGTGATGGTTTTGGTAACTTTGAATTTACTGTCAAATTTGATAGAAAACAAAAATTTGCAACTTTAACGTCTAATTACAATTGTTACTAAGCAATAAATAAATTAGTTTTAATGAGAAATATACTTTAACTGGAAGTATTCTACTTAAATTAGAATAAATATGAACGTCCATAAATACTTTTTAACAGAAACGAAGACAAACGGTTTTTGTAATTTTTATTGATCAATTATTGAACGTACCCTCATTAAAAACATAACCTATAATCTGAAATGCTCAGCTATGGTTTAGCCTAAAAGCAATAAAGCGAAAATAGAACATTTTTTAAAAATTCTTAATTAAACAATGTCTGCTTTAGCACGTATATTCGATAAGGGTCTTGTTCGTAATATTCCAAAATCTATAACATTTTATTCAGTTACAGCAGAAAAAAAGGATGATGGTAAGGTTAGATAACCCTTAAGGTCCCAAATAATTTCATCTTTTACCCAATAGATGAATTTCGAGTGCTTAATTTGAAAGTTACTAAGGGTCATGGTGCACAAAGGAGGAAACCATATAAAGCAAACATTTTACCCCCAAGGTATAAAAATAATTTTTTGCTTTAAATAGTTAGGACTTCTTAATATTGATTTTAGAACAACACAAATGCCAGTTGATCAAGATTGGGGTAGTGTATGGCCTGGTCCAAGAACATTTCACCCCGCAACAGTACCATTACCAATTAGGCAGGGTTACGTAGAAAAAGGAGCTTCTCCAGATAAATATGGAAATCCCGAATTAATGAAAATACCAAACTTCTTGCATGTAACTCCTCCAGTTGTTAAGAGGCAATGTGAAGCACTGAAAAAGTTTTGTACTCCTTGGCCAAAGACTTTAGACACTGATGAGAAATGTGAAAAACATTTTCCTATAGAAGTTACGTATTCAAGTTATTGCCATTCTTCACCAACAATACGGGATCCTTTGGCAAGAATAGTTACGCTAAAAATTAAACTTTCATCTTTAAAATTAGATGATCATGCAAGAGATAAGTTCCAAAGGCTTATTGGAAACAGATATGACGAAAAAACTGACACATTCACAATTGTAACAGATCGATGCCCAACTAGAAAACAAAATTATGAGTATGCCATGTACTTGTTAACTGCTGTATATCATGAATCTTGGGTGAGTAATTTTAATTGAACTAATTAACCTTACTATAGAATTTCAAGTGACTTGGCTTAGGTTAATCCTAAAGTTTGTAGAAGTAAATACCTCAATAATTCACTATTAGTCATTTTCTAACTTCTTTTTTTTAGTTCTCGTTCGTAATTTTGTATATATTTAATTCATACAAAACATCTTTTCTTTTTAGGCGGTTGAACCTTGGGAAACCTTAAAAAGCGAAGCAGATATGGAATATTATGATTGGAACAATAATGCATCTAAGAAGACAGTTGAACAAATATTCAAGAAAGAAGCAAAAGACATAGAAAATATAAATGAATACATTACAGCAGTGAGCTCCTTAATGAATGAAGGTTAGTTATTTTTTTTTCATATTAAAACCCTATTTTTCAAATACTTCCGTTTATTACAGGTGAAAGTGACTACACGGTCAATAATTATGGACTAGCAGTAAGGAAATTATTAAACCTTCCTTTAGAAAATACATAATACTTTGATAATGTGTGTTAATAAAATCCTTATATTATTTTATTTGTCTTTTATTCAGATGTCTTTTACAAATGTATATAATATTACACATCTAATGCTTTTTCTTTTTGTCTATCACGTTTACTCACATGCAAATTGCCTTTAATATAAAATCTGAGAGGCTTATTTGCCCATTCCTCACCTGCTGACCTTACACCAATCCTTGCAGTGTTGACTATTTGAAAACTATGAGGAAAATCGTCAGTTTCTATCCACAAATCTTTGCCAATGCACAGGTCCAATTTGTTGCAATTTTCCTTCGTGATATTCAAACTAATACAAAGTTTTGATGGCCCTCGACACAATTCATGCACTTTGATTTCTTTGGATCTAGAAGCTATTAAAGCATTTTTATCTTATCTGATACAATTGGTCATAAAAGTACTCCTGTACCCTTCAAATTGCTAATTTATGTGGGAATTCATCTTTTACAAGAAGTTTTTGTACTCCATGGGTTATTTTGAATAGAAAAATTGAAAATTTTATTGAATTAGTTTTACTTAATTGATAGTAATATTATTAAACTGCAGAGGAAAGCTTAATATTGTACAATATTTGTGTTATTCATAGAACATATGGTGTAACGTTACATTTCAAATAAAATAAAATGAAAATCTACTTAGACATCTCTCAGTAATCTGTGGTATCAACTACCATATTGCTACATAGCTGCTTTTCTAATCTTTCTTATTTGTTTATTTTGATTGTACGTAGCAAAAAGAGGAAAAATAGATGTGATAAAAAGAGGAAAATATAAGTGCTCAATGATACATACAAGGCACGCGAGCGATATTAAGGAAATAAGAAACAGCAAAACATCATATTCCAAGATCTACTTTCACTGGTAGAATTAACGTAATCAAAACCAGAAATTACATAAACATAACGAAATAAAGGCAAAGCATGCAAAGAACTTAATAAAAAGATTGTAAACTTTAAACTGTAAACTTCTGAAAGTATGAATAGTAACAGTGAGATAAACAGAATTTAGTATCCTGAAAAAAATAAGTGCGAAATAAATTGTAAAATATGGATTCATAAAGCTTGTGCCAACATTTCAAAATTGTCAGAAAAATATATTTGCACTATTTATGGAGCTCGTAAACGCAAACGTAGCCACATTATAATGCCACACCTTCGTTCCAACGTAGTTCGTATTTTGCATTTGCATAGAGGTGTATAATAAAATAATTGATTGAATCATTTACATTATAATTATAATAGGCTCCTTCGCGCAAGGAACCGCCGCTGCTTATATGTGGCTGTCACTATCCACTTGTTGCGACCACCTATGGCGTCCACAAGTGGCTAGGCTTGCGAGCACCCTAAATGTTAAATTCTTCTAATGACCTGTACTAACAGACACTTTCTCCTTCGATTAATTTTTTGTGTTCTGCAATTTTGAAAATAAAGCTATTATTATTTAAATTTATTACGACATATTTTTTTTACATTCATAGCTAAACTATTTATTAGCAAATTACAAAAAAAAAAAACACATCATAGTCATACAAACCATATGATACAGACACTAACATTTTAGTGTATGTGCAGGTAGACTTTTGTGACCAATTTATTCTGCTGATGTTTTAATTGCTGGCGTAGCTAGCATGGGTGGCAAATGATGCGGATATTAATGATATTACCCCATTAAAACTGTTGAATTTAACATAAAATAACATTACAAACCTTTAGTAACTGCAAATATTTTCAATATTATTTTGTGTTTCAATTTCGTGTTTGCTATTCCATATGGCAAGACTGTCTAGCACTGTGTTGCCTTCGTTGTAGATGAAAAATAATTTATAATTAAGTTTAATTCAATTTAAGAGACTCACGCTGACTCCATTTAACACTTTTGCTGAAATATATCTGTAGTTAAAAAGGTTAAATGCCTTCTCAATCTTGGGTATCACCAAGAGAATATCCACATCATAGAAACTAGCAAGGTTGGATACGGTTATCTTTCACTTGTTCATGTTTGCTAATAGTCTGAACCTTAAACCTTAAATAGGCTATGGTCTTAGTATTAAATCGGTCAAGACATTCCAGTGTACGCTTATCGTTTCGAGTTCTTAGTGTGAGCTTTGTATCTTCGCAAACCATTTATTTTTTATGACACTGTTCTTCTACAATACTATACTGTTTTTCTTCAATATACAAACATAATTTACCCCTAGACAGATGACATCCGGAATGGGCCAAACCCGCTGGTTTTCCTAGCTACGCCATCGGTTCCAATATAATAAGAAAAATATAGTTATCATATTTACCATTTCGAAATTTTCGCATATTCTCAATTCCATCTACTGGTTCTAAAGCTCTTATTAAAACAGCACCACCTGGTTCTGTACTTGATATGTTAAAGCAGTGATACATGCCATAAATTTTATATACATACGATGTACCAGGTTCCATAAACATAGGTTCATTTGATGGTGTACGTCTGAAATAAAGCTATTAATGTTCTAAATGAATTCAAGCATCCATTTACCTGCCATTATAAGAATGTGAAGCTTTATCTTCTCCACCTAAATAACATTCGGTTTCAACTATACGACCCTTCAATAGAACATTATTAAATTGACGAACAATTAATTTCCCTAATAAAAAATTTGCTAGTTCATAGCATGATATACTGAAATATTGCCTCGGCAGTGGCAAAGATCGTTGTAAACTGTGATTTTCTTCAATTTTCGTGTTAATTTTCTTTTTCTTGGCTATCAGCGCTAGGTTTAGCTTACGTTTTAAGGTAGTCATTTTTGCACAATGTAATAGTTGTTCTCGTAAGTAATATCAAAATATTAAGCTCGATAAACCCTAGAATAAATAGTACAGAAACGAATTTTTATGTATTAAGTTAATTAATTCTTCACTGGTTTTGTTGTGTGTTTATGGCTAAAATTTGAAGGTTTGTGGGGGTGACTACGAAAATTCAACGCATTAAATGAGAAATTATAATTAGTAACAGCTACAATAAAGTTTTATTTATTTTGTCCTGAAAGCATCGTACAGACATTAGAATTAATTAATTGTATTCTAGTTTACAAGTACTGAAATAAATTAAAATATTTCATACTACCCGCGTTAATTTCGTTAATCCAAAGTCGTTACTTTATTAATATTAACGAAAGATGGCTCTGATGAAATAGAAAGAATGATGAACAAAAAATAATTTCTTATATACCAGCGTTTATACGTTTATACATATGTAATGAGCACAATTTTTTAATTTTTGTATTTTTATACGTTTTATATGGTAACTTTGCACCCACAATATACATTATTTAAGGTTTGTTTTTTTTAATTTACTTCTAGATTTTACATTTACCGATCGAGTCTTGGCAGTTTCAAAACTTAAAATTTAAAGGATAAAAACCGTTGAAAAGTTGAATCAAGTAAGGACTTGTCAAAGTAAGTAGTTCGTTCCTAGGCAAGTGTCTAATTTTTAAAAACTATAAGTGACAAATTCTTATTATATACTAAAGTTTTACAATTTTAGCAATGTGATTTGTTTTGGAAAAAAAGTGCATTGATGTATAAATTGTGTTTAAAAGGTGGTGACATCGACAGCGTGAAAATGGTAAAGAACAAGAGGGATCTAAAGTCTCCACGGCGGAGGTCGTCACTAGTGAGCAGAGCTGGAACCCGTGGGAAAGTCACTTCCTCAAGATCTTCGGCCAATATTAAAGTGGTCGTACGTGTTAGACCTCCTAATGATAGAGAGACAGGGGATAACAGTAGGTAAGATCTTGCATTCTTCGAACAACCATTTACAAATATCTAGTATTTACTAGTAGGAGTGCATTTATTTAGTTTTTAAATACCTCTTAATTCGTTGTTGTATCGAATATAAATATCTTGTATTACATATAGACCAGCATTCTAATGTTTTTATTCTTCCATAATTTTTTTTAACTTTGGTGCTAGTTTGGATAATATTGCCGATTTGCACTACTCAATTTTTTATGTGCATAATTCTACACAGAATTAAATGTGGTATAAAACAGTTTTTATATATGGTGACAACTAAATTTGATTTAATAGCTACATACACATCTAATAGAAAAGGGAAGAGTATGTCACATCGCATGGTAGGCGGTTTAATGGTTTAACTAGGTATATAATACCTTTGTTCCAACACAAATCACAAATTAGTCCGAGTCCGAAATCAGTCAGGAAACTGGATTTTTTTCCAATCAAATCGCGTCTGACTAGTTTGTGATTCATATTGGACTAAGCTTAATATTATAAAGATAACCATGGGAAGATATACTTAAGGTGGGTTCACATCGAACCTGCAACGCAGTTTTGCAATTGTGCTGCTAAACAAATGCTAACATTCACGTCCACTCATTGAAACCGCCTGTAATACCTACTGAAAAATGGTGGGAGCAGTACGCATACGCAATGCTTTGAAAACAACTTGCTGTTGTCTAATATACCAACAAACATAAATATCATCATCCCCTGAAACTGACTAATCTACCCTCAAAAAGAATTCATAAGCCAAGCATGTTGCCATGTACCATTTTCATCCACGTATCATACCAAGTTAATTGTATGGTACCTACATTTATGCTTTATATTAGCAGAGTTTGCCAACACCGAACTATGGCGCGAGCAAGCTAGTCAGCAGATACACTGCTCAAAGAACTCCCCAGAAACTGGAAGAGTTTGATGGGGTGAAGTTACTTCCACATCCAGCTTACAGTTCAGACTTAGCTCCTTCTCATTCCAACCCTTTTAGGTCAATGGCGCACTTTTTTGCTAGGCGTGTTTTTGCCATTATCGTGGAGGTAGAAGTCGCTTCTAAAACTGCGGAATACCAGGCAGAAAACCATTGATTGTTGTAAATTACGCTTTGAATATCAATTACCTTTGTTGTTTTTATATCTTTACATTAAATTTTGTTCATAAAAACTTTTACACCGCCTTTACATTAATACAAGGAACGAGTGCCATATTTATCTCTCATCTATTTTTTTTACGAGATGCTTATCTAAACTCTAAGAGATTGAGTGTGTATCTTCGCGCTTCTTATTCTCACTGTTCGACGGCCGCGATTGCTTTTTTTTTTCGGATTCACGATTTCCTTTACGTCAAAGCTCTACGTCGCTGGCTACTCGGAGTCCTCGAAAAATGGCGGAACTCCTGCGTCGCCACGGCCGACCGTAAACGAGCTAAATGAAAGATTATACTCGCTTATTGTATCGGCCCCGTGCGCAGATCGCCTTGTCGACATGTCAGACATTTATTCGTAGCCAGTTTACTCTATTTTTTCTCTATCCCGCTTCGATTTTCGACCTTTCTACTCGCGGGGATGTCTGTTAACGCGAGAAAGGTCCCGCCAATAGACTTTTAATAATTGTAATACTTTTCATGGCATCATTTTATTTTTCAGAGTGGCCGTGAAGGTGATTAACGACCAATTGCTCGTTTTTGATCCGGAAGAAGATAGTCAGCCGTTCTTTTACCATGGTGTCGAACAAAAACGTCGAGATTTACTTAAAAAATCACACAAAAACATGAAATTCTACTTCGACAAAGTATTCGGCTTCGAAGCGACAAATAATGACGTTTTCCAAACAACTACAAATGGTCTGATCGACAGCTTAATGGATGGCTGTAACTGTTCGGTATTTGTCTACGGTGCGACCGGTGCAGGAAAAACTCACACCATGCTTGGCCACGCTGAACATCCCGGAATAACTTTTTTAACAATGCGGACGCTTTTTGAAAGGAAAGCGGATCTGTCCAACGAAAGGGATTTTGAATTAGGAGTTACTTATCTAGAAGTATATAACGAAAACGTCCAAGACCTGTTGAATCCTGGCTCAACTTTACATCTGCGCGAGGATGGAAAATACGGGGTGGTTGTGGCTGGAATTAAGGTAAAGAGGATAGAGGGATCTGAAGAATTATTTGAAATGCTAGAGAAGGGGAATAAAAACCGTACGCAGCATCCAACAGATGCTAACGCGGAGAGTTCAAGATCTCACGCAGTATTTCAGGTAAATATGGGAACTTAGTTTAGGACCGATTCAATATTAGTTTTGTTCATATAACGAATAGGTTGTAATTATACATTGAGTTGTAATGCACACGTGTGATTTGCAAATCATTGTAATTTGTAATTTATTGGCGAAGTTACTTAATATGTTCTTTTTGTCTCATATGTATGCGCATCAGCTTCTCATTTTCGCTAATAGCCTGAAGATGACCTTCCAGGCTGAAATGGATGGCTTCACGTTTAATAAAACATATTGGTATATAGAACTTTCACCATCCTTTGTTTGACCGTAGCTCTATGGACCTTGAAGGTGCTTAGAGAATAGAAACAAGTAGATACATGGAAACATTTAAATATAACAGCGGTGTTCGTTTCCTTTTCTTAAGTTTGTAGGTTTTCATTTTTTTTCATAGGTTACTTTTTTTGTCTCTTTACCTTCCCCTCTGAAAGGCTTTCTAATTCCTCGACATTTTATACATGTTTTAAACACCAGTAAATTTAAACTTACTATTTCATTTTTATTCGAGCTATAATCAATGGCGATTGGCAGTGTCGGTTGAAGAAACCTAAGCTTAAGCTAGACCTCACTAGGACGCACCATATTTATTTACTTGTTAAATTATCAAATGGATGTGTTTCAATAAACTACATTTCTTTTTTTATATTTCATTTACTAGAAGAAAACAAGTCTATATGATGTAAAACATACTACTTACAGGTATACATGCACATGACTTTCAAGACAACTGGCCAAGTAAGAGTTGCAAAATTAAGTATGATAGATCTAGCAGGAAGCGAACGGGGCGCTGCAACTGGTTGCGTCGGAATGCGATTTACGGAGGGTGCGAATATCAATAGATCACTCCTGGCGCTCGGAAACTGCATAAACAGTCTGGCTGGCGGTCTAAAGCACGTTCCTTATCGTGACTCTAAATTGACGCGATTGCTCAAGGATAGTCTAGGCGGTAATTGTCAAACTATAATGATCGCGAATGTGTCCCCCAGCTCTCTGACGTACGAAGACACGTACAACACTTTGAAGTACGCGACGCGCGCGAAAAAGATCAAATCGAACGTCAAGAAGAATGTTATGAAAGCCAATGTTGATGTGGAGCACTATATAAAGTTGATAGAGGAATTGACACAAGAAAATGTACGTTTGAAGGCACAGTTGGAAGAAGCTTTAAAAAATTCTAGTGAAACGGAAAGTGCAAAGGAAACACCAAGCAGTACAACGTTTGTGGAATCTGTAAGTTTAACAATTAGCACTTTATAATTAAACTCCTTAGTCCTTGCATCGTGACGTGATTTTTTAAATATCATAAAAGTATGGTCCGTTCACACCTTATAAAACATAGTGTAGGATCGTATCCAGTTTTATTTTCTGTATTTGCGTATTTGCTTTTATAACATTTTCACCTGAAGTAATAGTCAAAATAAAGATCTTAGGAAGAAATGAATTGCATAGAGCAATTTATATATATAGATTCTTCGAATAAAGTATTTAGACCCACATGCATAATTTAAAATACCATAATAAGGAAGCTATTTTAGCATTGTTTTTTGGTTATTGTTTCTAGGCATTTTCTGTGTTCTGTTAACAATCTATTAACATACTTTAATATTTTAAAGCACCCTCATGCGGTTTAATAACATCTTTACTGCGATTCGACATTGTCAAAATAAGTTTTTGACAGGTGTCAGCAATTATAGCTAAGACACGGCAAGCTGAACGAGAACGCGCCATTGCTGGCATAGCCGGTCGTTCGTGCTTATCAGTAGGAAGCACTTTCATCTTCTAATAAGAGTGCACACAATTCACTATTATTGCACAAATAGTAGAAGGTAGCACATTGTTTTGATAACGAATTCTATTTCTGCGCATTTGAAACTTCTATAATATATTGCTACTTGGATTTCAAATTGTTCTTAGGTTTAAATAAGTCTCATATACATAGTAGATATATGGTTTCAATCTGTTTTTCGTCTGAGAGTTTGCTGTTTATTCTCCTGACGACTTCAGCATCACCACTTGGAATCTACTTTTTACGCTGTTATTCAGAACCTAGCTTTCACTCGTTTATTTCTTCCTCATTACTTTGAATATAATCTGCCCTCTATAGGCTTGTCAACCGCTTTCGAATGCACAAATCATCTATTATATGCGGTCTCAAAAACGGTATACGTTGGTTTAAAGGCATTATTTTTTTTTGCATAATTGTACAAATGGCTAATAGAGCAGTATAGGGGTACCCGAGTAGTAACTGTTGGGAAACATTCGAAATTGTAACATAACACAGTATCAGAACGGACTATTAGAAAATGTAAACTGAAATATTGTAGTGTAAGGTTTATATTTTACCAGATTATTGTTATTAGTATCATTTTTAAGTGCCTTTTGTTATTGTAAAAAATTCGTAAATGTGTACCTTATTAACAATTCCTCTTTTCAGACGTGCGAGTGTAATATTAATTCAGATAGCCGGACAAAATTACTAGATCTCTTCTCCGAAAGCAGAAAATTACAAGAGAGACTACACAAATTAGAGATGCATGAGCAATTGATCTCTGTTAGAAGAATGATAAAGGAAAATGCGGATGCTAGGATCAGCGATGTGTGCACAGATACGCCAGAAAGAACGAAAGGCCATAAACGATTAGGTGCTGCGGTACAGAGACTAACAAGAAACGTAAACCTATTGCAAGAGGAAGCCATAACGTTAGAGGACGGTAAGAAGAAATTACAAGAACAGATCGCAGAAATGTTACAAAATGAACCAAATCTTAAGTTTGTCGGTGATGTAGAAGACGCGAAATTAAACGCTTTGGAATCTATATATGAGGTAAACAAAAGCCTTTGCTTTCAAAGGCGACGTAATTTTTTTCTACAAAATATCTTTAATTTTTTCAATCGTAGGTGGAGCTTCAACAAAAGGTGAACGGAAAATTATCGGGAGAAATACGCACTCAAGGGGAAATGATTGACAAAATGTCGTCGTTATTGCGAACATGCTATCTGCACGTTAAGGGCCACGGTTTCGCCACAGAGGCATTGGAGAAGAATTACCAAACAATCGTTCGAGATTTGCAGGGCTTCCATACTGTAACGTTCGACGAAAGTGTACCCGTTCCTTACTCACCGATTGCGATTACCAACGGTAACGGTAATGAGGAGGAGACCCGCAAAAGGAAGTTGAATGAAGGCTCTACCTGCTCATTGGACGGAACTTTCCTTCTAACGCCTGTTAAGCCATCAGGGCGACCAGCTTTGACCGTCTGTGCAGAACAGTTATTGGCGAAAGGTGGGGTTCTACAACATTACGTTGAGGCTTGCGCAAACCAACTATTGCATGGAATATTCTCTTATACTATCTTGAAGACCGAACATTAAATCATTGTGTTAAATAACTATTGATAGTTTTTTATTGAACGGAAAACATTCGTACTAGCTTCAAAGCAATTGAAAATTAAAGCAAGAGATTGTGTAATTGTTTACAGATTAAAAAATTAATAATTGATAATGTTGCAATAGTTTACAGAAAATAACGTTATTCACAATGTTTCAAGTAAAACTATTGTGTGCCTTTTTTAAGATCATAGTAAATAATCCAAATGGATTATTTGGCTTTAATTTAATTGATTTTCACTTATTGCATTAAAACTATTATCTGTATTTTAGTGTACAAACCACCGGCGAAGAAGGTAGCAAAAGTGTCACCAATGAAAGAAAACAGAACGCTTTGCCGCAAACCAACCGCAGCGATGGGTACCTCGCAACGATTTCCCTCAGCAAGATCGCCAAGTCGCGTTAAAATACTTCCCAGGATTAAATCGTCAAGAGTAAGGGACTGATACGGAAACGAATAAAGGAAAATTTCAATATTTGCAATAATTTACTTTCTTAAAAATATCTTACATTAAGTCTTACGTGTAGTTCGAATAAATAAACGGATAAAAAAATTACAATTCTACTCTCGAAATCTTCTGCGAGATTGCTCAATGCCGTGAAAAATCTGCCCAGCGATTCGTTCGACCATTTGTCTTGCTTCCACAACTTGCGGACTCCGCATGCGATCTACAATAACAACAACACTAACGACGATAACTACGCTTATTATTAACACGGTGGAAGCCATCGAGAACATATCTTGCTTACTGTGATCGATTGGTACCGCAGTCGGTAGCTGGAGCAAACCGCACTTATCGTAAGCATACATATTTACTAACGCTTGACTTTTGTATTTATTCTATATATGTGTTGTGTAATCTCGTATTTATTTGTTTATGTATAATAAGTTCTACTCTTTTATTGTATAGAAAAATATTTATCAGACTGTTAAGAATATCATCAAAGTTTCTTTTATAGCATTAAATTTATAGTCCAGTCTTTGTCTTTTTGATTTTTACGCACAATCATTATATCTAATTCTGAGTGGCAGGTCGATTCTTAAAAGAACGTGAGTGAGACGAAGCAGGTGCGCGTAACGTTTCTGACGATGCGTGCAATAATTCTATACATAATGCTTAATGCTACGTGATTTTAAATTGCGTTAATAATTCTCCTTGCATGTGAGAGTGATGTTTAAATTGTTCGTATGATCGTTAAGCAAAATTAAAATGCGTACCTACAATAATTGAAGAAAAATTGTTGCCGCATTTTAATAGCGTCATGTGTCTGCAATTCTATTTATTCGGTGGCAAAACTATAAAAGTGGCATGAACTTAGAATACGATTTTAGTTCCAGGTTATACCATCCCACAGCCCTTGCTATTATTAACCAAATTATGTGTAGAAAAAAGAAGAAACGTGTAAGGAAAGTTAAGCGCATTCCGTCAACTTTGCATAGGCAATTGTTGGATGGAAAAAAGAAATATCAGAAGCATCGTAGGCTTATTAATCATAAAAGAAATGGTACGATAATACATATAAATAAGGATAACAGGTTAAAAATTTAGGTAAACGGAGTAAGCAAAAATATTCAATGCAGGAAATCTTATCGGTTCCAAAAGGCAAATTTGATACTTGCAAACTCTCTTTAATTCGCCTGTAACAGGTAAGGCAGTTTACTAAATTGCTAAAACGAAGATTTAAAAATTTCTGTAAATATTTGTATTAGTCGTAGAATGAGTTCATTTGAATTTAAATTATAAATATATTTCGTGCGCTTTTTAAGATTGAATCGCGCAAAGAACATATGTGACTTAGACAAAGAAAAGGAGGCTAACTGCTGATAACCTCCTTTTCTCTGTTCAAGTCACATGCAACTAAATTAAAATTCAATATCTCATGACAAAGCAGATAACTACCAAATGACATCTCTCTTCCGCGCAATAACTGCTCACGCGTAATTAAGTCAAAATTTCAAGTAGCAAGCTAAAGTAGGAGAAATTAATTTAAACAATGTAACGCTGTTCTAAAGCGCGTATTAAGTATTTTAACAACCGATTTAATGTTTGGATTTTAGGCGAAAATAACACAGAATAAGTCGGGGAAGCACCGGCACACAATGAGCGTGTATAAGGCTCCTAACATTGCTGTTTATCAGCAGCCACATACATACATACAAGGTTAGTTAAAAGTATTTTAGAAAATTATATTACATATAAAGGTTAGCTATGACATTTTTATCTACATTTGTAGTTTTTGGTTCTTCAAATGTTTTCACGGTACCGCGTAATTTTTTTAAATTCCAACTTAATAAATTTACCATTCGATAGAGCCGCTTCTTTTCTCTTTGCAATAATTTTTAATTTTTTTAAATTCTTTTTTTTATAACATTTTCCCAAGAAAACGCCAGTTCAAGTATTTAATAAATGTTAGATACATCGCAAAAGCAATGCGATAAACAAACCTGAGAAGTAACTTTATCAGAGGTACGACATAAATATTTCATCTGTGCAATTTGTTGCTGTTAATATTAGTAATAGTGAGTTTAAATGAAATAATGATGTTAACAATATTCTTTTCTTTGTCGAAGCTATTTTTTGCGTTATGGGTGAAGCAGCGGCGGTGGGTGATGACATAACCGGGAGCCTCCTCATCGTGTATTTCCGTTGTATAGTATGAGGTCGAATCGTCGAGCGCGACCCTCCTTACGTCACCACCCACTGTCGCTGTGGTGAAGTAACTAGGGTGTATCTTATCGATACCTTTTTCATCAAAAATCATACCTAATTGTGCTACGCTCTATCTACATGAAATCAATGAACACTAATATTTGGTTAACGTTTTTCGCAACAGATAGATTGGGAAACGAAGAAACACTAAATGGCTACCCTGTCCACGAGATTTAAACTCTTTAGATTCCTGTCTTTAGGAATACGTAAAAATCAAAGTTTATATAAGTAAGCCCGATGTCGTCGAAGATTAAAAATTGGAATTACCAAGAAACTCGCGGAGAATTTTTACTTGTTGCTCGAAATTTGCAAGCCGATTCATGAGCAAACACAGAGACAGTTCCCTTATTCATTCAATTTCCTCTTACCAATTATTAGATGCGTCTTTTACATATACGTCCAATTTTCCTTGCAGTCACCAGATCACAGCATTTTACGGTAAATTTTTGCGGTTAAATCGTTTTGCCATTTTTCCTATCTCAAGAGCTGTTGGTATATGTATACTACACCCAACAAAGAAACATCGGCAACCTAACAATTCATATTGCGATGAAACTGAAAGCTAGAAGAGACCTTAGCATAAGCACAACAATTTTAGCGGATAAATTTGCACAATCTTCATTTTCTTTAGATATAATTTTTACAGTATAGTTTCAAGTATATTACATAGTCTCGGGAATTATGCAAATTATTTTCGGAACAAATATATATATAGCGGAGAGAAGGTGCCCTGTTATTTGGGTTCAACCATGATTTTGTTAAAGATATTCATGTGCACTAAACGGTCGTATTTCCTTGACGCTTTCAACCTGGATCTTTGTTTACCCAAGCAAAAATTTTCAAAATTGGTGGACAATTTAAGTTTGGCATATCCGGCAATAAAAATCAAATTGGCATGTAGTACGACAAAACTTACGCATCCTTTATTACCGGAATTGCTAACTTAATATTAACTATAAATTGTCCAAGTGAATCGCGCCTAATTGTATTTATGAAATGATTTTCAAATTCCCGTTCCCCAAGAAAACATTTTCGAGCTGCCGGTCTAGAATGACACCCAAATGATTTTTATTAATTTGAAATGACAACTGTCCAGACAATATCTGATCTAAGCGTAACAGATTCCAAAATACGGATGCACCTAATGACATGTCAATTTTGGTTTCCTGAGTAAATGTGGGATTTGTTAAATTAATATTGTTGGGAATATTTAAAAGTTCCGCATCAACTTTCATGCCGCAGTTATATTTAATTATTACGTACTACTTTTCTGCAATATATTATCATTAGTCATCAAGAAATATGCAATTTTCTATTATACATTAGTTTCACGGCCGTACAACGTGTAACACAAAGAAAAGCGAAACTCCAGCGCATAAAATGTCTACATTCTTACGATAATATCTATTCAAGGGCACCCCTACTGTCGATATTTGTTTGTTTCGGCATAAGCTCGTCTAATCCTGAGAAATTAGTTGACCCAAAGTATGTAACAGTACGAGATTTTCCAAGTTGGATATACTGTAGAGACTGCGCATAAACACTGAAGTACACAAAGGACAAATTGTAGAAGTTAATACATCTCAACGGTATTCACATCTTTTAAATCAAAAACAACCATTCCTAAATTTTTGAAATAGAAGACGATTTTGTTAAGTGCAATATTTCTTGAGAAATGTCATTTAGTCATACTGGCGATTCATTCGTAATTTTGAAAAATATTTTTTTCTCCTTTATTAAATGAAATTGATAACTATTTGTGCAATATGACTGGTACAAAACTACAGAAAATAAATTCGCACTTATATAATTATGAAATAAATTTATTATAGTTATCTTTTTTTTTTTGTTAATTTTTGCTGTTACAATTAACAAAATCTTTATATAATTATGTAAAAATACAGTAAACATCTAATAAATGCCAACAGGTTTAGAATTTCAAACAAGAGGAAAAAGTAATGCATTGAGTTTATTGGTACAATAAATACATCAATTCCACGTTTTGCAACATAAGGTCCGACTTCATAAAATCATAATGAAGCTGCAAAATTTTTGACGCAATTTTCTTATAGTTTACTAAATTGAAAATGATCTATGCATTAGAAACATGCATAAAAGCAAACAAATAAAGGTATGTAAAGCAACAGAAGCAAACCTGGTTCATAAAAAAATAAACGAGATTAAATATTTTTTAAAATTAAACAAGTTGCCATTTTAACAGGACGCACTTTTTATTTACTGTCGTGTTTTGTTTCTTTAATTTACGTAGGGTAATATAATGAATTAAAAAAGGCACTTATACATTAATAAAAGTACTTACAACAAAAAGATAATCATACACACATGACATTTTATACTGTTGCTTTAAACTGTACAATAATTAAAACCATAGAAAGATCACGCCACTGGTCGACAGTTATTTTCAGTCACAGTTCGTTGAGTTCTTTAGAAAACGGATTTACAGGTTCAGGAACCCAGAGAAGCATTGCCAAAGTTAAACGACGTAGGTATTTGCTGTTGAGTAAAATTGTAACCTAGAAGAAAAACATATTTCTTTTTTATGAATATTATATATACCAGGTATTTTTTTTTACACTAAGAAGCAGTGCACGTCAATGACGGAACTTTCAGAACAATTTATTTAATAAATATTAAATCAAAATCAATTTAATAAGCGTTAGAATTTTTTTTCATGAATTCTTGCTTGAAGCTCCCTTTTTTGCCACATAATAATTGAAGTTCGTCAAATTCCGTGCGCTTCATAGGCGTCGGTGTGGGAGTGGTCGTTCGGGTGTTACTAAATTAACGAGGGGGATACCTAATTCAATTACTTTTTAATACACATAGTTAAGAGTTTAGGAGAAATTAACAGATTTTAAAGTAAAATGTGGTTACGACCAAGCGCCAGTACTGTTCTAATCAATTTTCTCTTACCTCCTTGTTGCTCTATTCTTTTACTTTCTTTAGCAGCTCTCTTTTGATCCGCTAATACGCTAATTTCCATAAGTGCTTTCTTTTGTTCTTCAGTCAAACTAGATGTTAGGGCTTTATACCATTCACTTTCGGTTGTTTCTAGTCGGCCCATTACTTCTTTAAATATGATATATTCGTCGACCTCGCAGTCTTCATTATCTAACACAGTCGTGTATGATTCTAACGCCATTTCGTCGGCTTCATAATCTGAATCTAGATCCTCGGATCCGTCATCAATGTCTTCTATTGTCGCGGTTATCGGAACTCCAGCCGCTGCCCCCGAAGTGAGAGCTCTTCTAGATAGGCTATCCAAATACTCCTGTCCCTTTTCGTCAATTTCATCTTCGTCGGAGCTTAGTACTTCTTCTACTTCGTCATCGTCACTTTCGCTTTCCTCTTCTTCGCCAGAATCTTGTGCTCTTGCAGCGTACGCTTTCTTCAAACCCTCAAAAAGCATAATGAGAGCAGGCATAATCTTCGATGCAAGTTCTACGAGAACCTGTGGCTTTTGTGGTAGACTAATTAAAGTGCAAATACCTAATACGCATATTTTGCGATCATGTACACCTAGGAAACAATCGACATCTTTAATCCATTGTTTTATGAAGTGATTTGAGAAATCTGGCATCTTTTCTAATACGCTAAAAAGAAGTGGCGGATTATAGTAGAGAACTGCAATTAATACCTGAAAAAAGACAATTTATATTGCTTTATTATTCATGGTACTAGAATCAGTTACTTATTCTAAAGTGTTCGACACTTCAAATGACTTTTACAATATTCCCCGGTTAAATTTGAAACGTTCGAAAATGAATATAAGGCAAATTAATATTTTCAAATAAGACTTCGCACAATGTTTTTTTTTCCGAAACACCACTTTGGACATTGAGTAATTACAAATAAATGTTGATTGTTATCGTAACTTTATTAGAGGTTGCTTACTACATTACCAAAATTTAGATTTTGAGTTTGGACAGATTGTTGCAATGAATTTTAGTAATATTTATTGCAATAGATTATTAGTTGTAAGCTGAAGACAGGGAAGTACATCGGAGAACAGATACGTTCGACTATATGGTCTCGTGCGGTAAATTCGGCGGAGTAACCACTAATCAAACCTATATTGGAGGGGTTTCAGGTTTAACTGTATCACAGCACATGTGACCGAGTGTAATGATGTCTATGCGTAACTTCGCTGTGACTATCTATAATAGTAACTTTAGCAGAAGAAGAAGAAAAATAGAGCATAAATATACGCTATGCACGAAGGAGATTACACATGTATAAGTACTATATCTGTGCGGAAACAAATTATGTGTAGAGATAAACGCTTACTATTAGGGATGCGATTTCAGACTACTTATTAGCCTCATTATATCCTATTTTCTTTAAATTCAGAAAAATTGGTGTTTAATTAAAAAAAAAATAAATTGGCATACCTGTAAAAGCATAGTTCGTAGCTCCGAAGTTCGGATCTCGCGTAGAAGTCGACTAGCAACCAATTCCACCAATAGTGGAGCTGCGCCATCTATCCTTCCACGACATTGCAATAAAACTACCTCTAATAGTTTAGCGGCATGCGCTTCGGGATCTTCTCCAAGATCGCGAGATAACACTTCCTTACAAATATTATAGATCGCTAGTAATCGTTGCTCGTCCGAAAGAAAGGCATCTGTGTCTACGGTAATGTAGTTGTGCAAAGCAGGCATCATATCGGTGAAATGATCAGCTCCTCCCTTCATGAAAACTTGATAGAGTAACTCTAATACCCTCCACATGTCTGCAGATACATGTTTACTTGTGCAATCGTAGATTAAGGACAGTATTTCTTCGTAAAACTCCTGTACTTCGTTTTGTAGAACGTGGACGATAACTTGAAGAACTGTAGGTTCTAGCATGCTTAAAATTTCTGGTCTCTCCTCCATTACAGTTAATAAGGTTTCAATTGTATTGAGCAATCCCATAGCTGTTATAGCTTTCTCGTCAGATCCTTCATCCGTATCCAATACTTGACTAAACGTTGTGGCCAAGTGTTGACAAATCTCCACTGCAATCGGAGCCAATTGCACAGTGAAGACGCAAACTAGCTTTTGCATAACGCCAGTTACGTCTTCATTTTCAGTTTCCCGGATAATTGTTAACAATTCTAGAGCTATCTGTTTAACTTGCGGTTCTACGTATTTATGGGAACGATCTTGAAAACTTAGAAGGCTTTGCATTGCTATCGCGGCTTCTACGCGAACTGGTAACTCTTTATCTTGTAAGAGAGCTGTGATCGTTAGATTTACGGCTTGTGCCAAAACCGGCTCCTGATTGAATGGAAATTCGCTAAAGTAATGAAGAACCCAGCAAGCGCGAGCTCTCATATGACCTCTGGTATTTTGAAATTCGGGGAAGACATATTTAAGGAAGAGCTGATCGAGTTGGTCACGATAAATTTTCTTCTTGAGAAGAACGTCAGCTAATGTACCGACCATATGTAAAGCACCATCTTTTCTTGAAGATTCAGTATTAGGATCATTTAGTACCTATAAAAATAAAATATTTATTCACAATTTGAGTTAAAAACCAAACCCGATTGATTCAAATTAAAAGGAAATAAATATAAGTGGAATTCGACTAGAAATAACATAAGCATAAAAAAGCGTAATAAAGAAGACCGTGTTTGTTCTTGAACTATTTATGTTGATACAACTACATCTAATAGTTAAATCCAAGATTGATAAATAACATCTAGATATTGACAAGTGAACATTCCTGGCATCAAGGTCTTCGTGGTTAACAAGCCCGGGAGATGTCAGGTTCAATTAATTACGGCGGAAATACCAAGGAAATTCCAGAGTTTCTAAAGACATATTCTACATTATACGGTCGCATCGAAAAATAGCCTTGCCTGAATCCGTATCTTTTGACCTTGAGCCGGTATTAGTGTAAACATTGAACATAATTTGAAGTTTCAATCTTGACATGTTTTAAACAAGATTTATCCGTTAGGTGTAGTTTGTAACCAATAAAAAAAATATTTTTGTACTTCCCACGAACAGTATTTCCATATTTACACATGTAATTATAAAAAAAAATTAACCTACCTGAGTTAAAAATCCCATTGTTTTTTGCAACATATCCTTTCTCTTTTTACATGCAGAATGTAACAATGTTTGCGCCGCAGTAACAGGCGAAACGAAATCTTCAAACACGTCAAACTTAACCCTAATGTATTCGTGAGGATCTACCGACCACAACTCTTCATCTTCCTGCGAGTAACTCATTAATGGGAAGAGTACATCTTGTATAATTGCACACATATGAGGCTTTAACAACCTCCATGTTAAAGCGTGTGAGACTGCTTGATTTACATAGTTTAGAGTTTGTTGCAGGACTCTAGGAGGCAACCATGAACCTCCGCGGTATGCGTCCAATAATCTTAAGAGAACTTCTAATATTCCGTTGCTAAATGTCTGCAAATACCAATCCGCAAATTCGGAATATTCCTTAGTGATGTTGCCTGGAGATCCGTATCTTTCGAACATTCTATAGAGGATGTGTAGGGCCCACTTCTTGCATTTCCACCAGGACAAGTCGGGCCTTTCGTCCTCCTCTGGTTGTAAAGCTGCTGGTGGTACAGAGCGTTCAACAACCTATGCGAATTAGACGAAATTATTTTTAAAAGGCAAATTGGTTACTTCTGTATAGTACTTTGATGTAGATAACTCTAAGTTGTTATCCTTAACTGTATTTTGGAGATAATAAGAGGTATAGTATTTCTGGGTATTTTTTTTTTCATATATTAAAACTATTTTGGTATTCTTAGCGTTCTAATTTGTTAATACCTGTCTACAAACTTCCATCCATTGCGTGAAGGCCTCTTTAGATATGAGCGTGAGAGGTAATGTATATTGAGTAAGGGCAAAGTACACTTTAAGAATTTCTTTCTGGAGCTGAACAGCCTGGTCAGATGGATCCGGCAGAAGTCGTACTACTAATTGATGCAATAGAGGTAGTAAGAGATTCATGGCTTCATGCAGAGGTCCTCGTTCTTCTGCCTTCTTATATTCGAAATTTTTGACGAGTTGATATAGGCACAAAATGGCGCCATGCCAACCGCTGGCTTCAGGATTCGACAAATATATACTAATCTGAAAGTAAAACGTAAATAATGTTTTGAATCTTGAACTGGTCCATTTTTTTTGAATAAACGGAAAAATTCAATTTCGCCCGGGCACGTTGATGTTTATTTGGCGGAACACGGACATCTATTAACATATAGAATTGACATCAACGTGCGTGAATTCTTAAATGGCACTAACCTGCTTGTAGCATGTTAAATTGCAGGATTTTTTATTTCGCTTACAATCATGTCTTTTATACATTATTATTGAAATTATATACGTAAACGATAAACGACATAATCGAACAACATTTACAATAACGCAGACAGTACTCAGCGGCGGTGAGTGATGACGTAACGGAGGGCCACGCAGGATGATTCGATGTATTTTCGTGAATTTTCCTTGCATATTGTGTGCACTGTATGATACAACGGAAATATACGAGGAAGTCGAATTGTCGTGCGCGGCCCTCCGTTACGTTTTTATCCACCGCCGCTGATAGAGCGACACTAAACACCTTTTTTTTACATGACGGCTTAGAGGTCGTTGGCGGGTAGTAAAGCAGTAATGGAACATCGTTATACATATTTTGTGAATACAAATGTAGAACACTTCAAACAAATACCTCCTACCCCTATTATCTACTTTTATTCAATATTTTTAAATTATATTCCTTTAAATACAGAAAATTATACAATTTTCAAGGAGGCCCTAATACTGTGGCCCGGAATTATGTAACAGTATAATATGTAAATACATTTCTTTTGGACAGAAAACAATTGAGCAAATAACAATAATAAACAAAATAAAAAAAAAACTAATTTCGTTGTAAAACAATGCTACTGTACAATTATCACAATAACGAATGTTATTTAATTCCCATTATATTGCAAGACATACATTTATAATGCAACATTGTACATCTTAACAATTAACTAATAAGAATTAAAGCCCACCAGCTACCTAGGTTGTTAAAATATCGCACTATGTGAGCGTTAAAATTACAATAATTCCTTTGGCGTATTTAAAATGAACAGCCCGTGTATAAAAAAGCTATTGTATAGTTTGTTTGGTGTAGAACGTTAAAACATGTGTTTTATAAAGGAATATACAAATACATAATACGATGCCTCTCGATTTTAAGCAATTTAGTTTAGATTATCAACAATATTACGGAACTCATTACATTTATCTTAGCAAAATATAAATTTATAGAAATATCTAATAAACTATATATTTTTAATCGGAAATAAGTTAAGTTTTTAATTCGCTACGTATTCGAAAAGAAATCGCATTCATTTTAGTGTAAAATATAGAGTCTATATGGATGGTTCCAATTTCAAATGGACCATACTGCAGAACTATTTACACCATTTTTAAGTCAATTACTTTTCAATACAGGAAATATGTACCCTTAAAAAGAAAAAAAATAGATAACTTAATTGCATTACTTTGCCAACGTAGTATTTGTAAAAATTAGAAAATGTCTTTGGTCATTAATAAAATCGTAGAATAAACAAAAAATTAGAGCCGAATGTATTTCAATATCCTTTCGTTTGTTATATTGATAACATAGAATTAACTTAAATTAAATATTTATAGACGACTATTGGGTATCATAATTTTTTTTTGTTACATTCCAAAGTGCAATGTTAAATTGATTTCGGTCTATAGATCATAGCAATTTAAGATATGCATAAAGTGTACCAAATTAAGAATGAGAAATTATTTTAATACTAGTTGAGTCAGAATGGGATATGGCTAGTCTATTCTAAATCTGGATTTAGACAGACATAACCTACAAATGACATTTTTCTGAATACGAGTCAAGTACGATATCCTCTTTTTGTATCCGTATAACAGATTAAAACAAAAACATATTTTGTACCTTATCAACAATTTGTGTCCATCGACCTGGGAAATCATGCTTGACCATAATATTAACGCAAGTGCATAATTGTAGTCGTATTAGTTCTGGTGCATGTACTACAGCATCTACAATGGATTCTCTAATAAGAGAGCGATCTTGCTCGTGAATGGAGAACGGCATCGGTTGACCGGCTTCCGCCTCTCTGTCATGCCAGTTTTGGGATATTAAATTTTTAAGATAAATGGCGCCAGCTTGTCGAACCGGCATTTCACATTCATTCATCATCACAACTTGCAACAGAGACGGTGCAAATCCTATAATTTTGTGTATCTGCGGCAAAAAGTAAATGTTAAATTTTTGGACACGCACCAAGCACATGTTTTCTAAACCTGGGCAAGTTGTTCCTCGGCCTGCTGTCGCTGGTTCGGGTCTATAGTAGCCCTTAACATATCAATTAGCTTCCTAGGTTCCATGTTCATTCTCTCTTTCACCCTTCACACTATAATTTGTCACCGTTTCCCAGTATTATAAGTTTTACGAATCTTTGTCGATGTCCCCGTTTCACACTACATTTGTCAAATTTTGTCACGTGACTTACGCATGGCCAACTATAAAAAGTGTAATGTTAATTTCGTTCGTACCGGAGTTCGATGAACTTCATACGTCAACGAGAGAGCAAAAGGAACTTTTTTGAGGGTGAATGGTAGCACTGAATGTAACTGTTGCGCCTGCCCCAAGCCTTTTATTTTTGATTCAAATTATTTCAAATAACATTTTAAAATTAATTTAATTAAAAATGGAGACCGATATGATGGAAGAAAGACGCCAAATATGCGAAGAAACGACAGAATCCGAAACCGTAACTGAATGCGAAGAAATTGAAGAGGAGGAATCTTGCTTTCAAGATATTGAGATGTTACTAGAACACAACATTTCCGAAAAAGACGTTAATAATTTAAAGAAAAATGGGATTAATACAATTAAAGGATTCCAAATGTGTATGAGGAAGAAATTAAGAGATATCGAGGGCTTTAACGAAGAGAAAATCGATTTAATAAAAGAAATATGTTGTAAAATATCGCTATCTAACGCTTTTGTGACAGCTTCTGAAGTTTCGTTTCAAAGAAAGCAACTTTTTAAATTGAGTACTGGAAGCAAAGCTCTAGAGTAAGTTATTTCAATTGAATTACCGATCTTGTTAATTAACAATATTTAAATTTATACCTAAATATTTAAAACATAGAAGCAAGATAGCAAGGACTGTGGCGTAGAATGGTAAACAACACAAAAGTATCGGCAACCTCCGCACCACAAGTTTAATCATTCGCTCACCGGTTAATGATGAAGACCATTCGTGTCCCCGCAACATTAATTACTATATAATTAATTAAACTTGTATGGTGCGGAGGTTGCCGATACTTATGAGTTGTTTAGTAGCGTGTCAATATATACAACCATATTAGCACCAATGTTGCAGGAAAGTCTATATTTCTATAATTATGCCTTGATAGTCAACCTTTTTCCTTTGATACTATTGACTATTGTATCTGTTTTAATTACCCATAATTTTAATTTACTTCAATTTATTCATGGCGAATTTTATTGGAATAGAATTAAGTAGATTGATAACAATTTCAAGTTTATACTTAAAGAGAATAGCAGTGAATGTTATTTTTCCTCAATTCTTGATTTTGTAGCAAATTATTGGGTGGTGGAGTTGAAGCTATGTCAATAACTGAAGTTTTCGGTGAATTTCGTTGTGGAAAAACACAGTTATCGCATACTTTGTGTATCACTGCTCAAATGCCTGGTCCAAATGGTTACATGGGAGGGAAAGTCATATTTATTGATACAGAGCATACCTTGTATCCTTTTTTTTCGCAATTGAACAACTCTAATTCTAATAATAAATAATGTTTTCCTTAAATATTATACAGCCGTCCAGACCGTTTGAGATCCATATCTGAACGATTTAATTTAGACGAGTCGACAGTTTTAGATAACATCTTATACGCACGAGCTTATAATTCGGAACATCAATCCGAATTATTGAATGTTGTTAGTTGCAAATTGCACGAGGAGGCCGGAGTTTTCAAATTATTAATTGTAGACTCGATCATGGCACTTTTTCGAGTAGATTACAGCGGACGAGGCGAAATATTCGATCGTCAACATAAATTAGGTCAGATGATGTCGCGCCTGCAAAAGATAAGCGAAGAATACAACATCGCAATTTTCATAACAAACCAGATAGCATCCGATTTTAAAAGCCCCGATTTAGCAACGCGTCCTATAGGTGGAAATATTTTAGCTCATGCTTCTACAACCAGAATCGCGCTTAAGAAAGGAGAGGGTGCGATTAGGATCGCCAAACTTCTTGACAGTCCAGACTTGGAAGAGGCGGAAGCTCAATTTCTAATAACAGGTGGTGGTATTGATGACGTAAAAAATTGAATGTATCATATTCTGGCCATATTTATCGAAGGAAGCTTTAAATATTGTTCGTTCTTAGATCTGTAAGCGCCAATATTCAATAAACCCTTGTTGTTTGCGTTTTTGTTGATTCCATTTTATTGGAAATGTTGATAATTTATTAATTCCTAAATAAATGATTTCAATATTTCTGTTGGTTTTTACTATTTACTAACACTATCACAATGAACGGATTATAAGATTAACTCGGCGTTGGGTAATTTGACTTCCATTGCCAGTTTCTAAAATCAAGAAATGGGTATGTGTGAAAGGAGAAATCCAAGTAACTAATTCAGATGTATGTACTTATCATTTAAGCGTCTAAGGAGACTTTCTTAGGCTTGGCGACATTATATTTGGAATTGAATATTAAGTAACTTAAATATGTACGAAAATAATAGTGCTTCTTTGAATTCTTTACAGTAATATTACCAATATGTATCTACAAATTTGTATGGAATTTCTGTTATTTTGTTTTAGGTGTTGTTACGGTGTTGTAGTCGAGGTGGGTGTTTTGGGTATTTTTTTATATTACTTATATTTAATAGAAGTAAGAGTAAGGAATTTTAGCAATGCGTACCATTGGTACTTTACGCCCGTTTTTCTTTTTTATCCACTGGATGGAGACAGTGACGACATCAGTTTTTCGTCAGTACGTTTTTTTTCTCTTATAGCATTTGTAATGGATCCATCAGTTATCGTTTTTTATTTACTTTAGTTATTCCGCCTGCTTTTAAAACACCAAAAAGTATGGTGGTTGTTACAAACACATGTTTGTTGTCGACAACTAAAGTTTTAAAAAATTTTACCTTTATTTAATATTTTTTTATCTTTCACAAACCTTTAAAATGTCGACAGCAAGAACCGCCTGCTTTAATATTGGTGGAGGGGAAGTTGCAAGATGTCAGTTCTCAGATTGATGAAAATTTAATTGTCCATATCCACCAAACTATTTCTGTTTAATAAGCTTGGTTGAAATGACAGTGCTAAAATCCATTAATCGAACGTGTTTATATAGCTTTTGTTGCTTTAAGCTATTGTTTTGTCGAAGAATTAAGTTATACTTCAGTAGCGGTGGGTGATAACGTGGGGCGAGGGCAACGATTCGATTTGGCTCTGCATACTACAATGTATACAATATCCAAAGAAAATACACGAGTGAATCGAATCGTTGTCAGCGCTCTCCTGTTTACGTCGTCAGCCATCGCTACTGTTGCGCCTGTATAAAAAAGACATTCACACAGCAGACATGTCTAAAAATATCTGAAATTTATTTCTATGAGTACATATTGATTTCCTTCCATTTTTCCATTTTTAACGTATTAGTCCAAGCATATTCTGCGTATTCCAGCTCTATGTTCTATGGTAATGTATATCTATCTATCTTTTAAGCAAGGCCTAGTATGTTTATGCCGTTTTATAAGCAAGGCAAATCCAGCGAAAGCGTTCTTTGTTTTGGTAACTATTAATTGTATTGAATTTTTATTTACAATTATAAGTTGATAATAAATGACAATATCTTAAGTAAATAACCATTCGCTATTTTTCCGTTCCTGAAAATTTAATAGTTTAGACATGCCTGCTTTCGAACGTTTGCCCCTCATTTATAGTATTGCGTTACTTTTTAAAGTGATCCTAGTCTGTGTTTTTACGCGATGTTTCTTAGATTTGTACAATGATTTTTCATAGTGTGAACGGCTGCGGAAGCCATGCTTGCAGCCTTGCAAATCGCGAGAGAGAAATTTGCAAGTCCCACAAGTATGAGTCCACACACAACCCAATAGAGATGAATATGATGGTGATGTGTCCTCGAAACGGCCGTCCCGGACTAATTATTATATTACTATATAATAAATTTGTGTGGTGCGGAGGTTGTCGATACTTATGTGTTGTTTACAATAGAGATGAAAATAAAACGAGTATTCATTTCTTAGTGTTCGTTACTCGTCAAGATTTGAAGTAACTATTACCGGTTGACAAAAGTATTCGATAATTTTTGCGCAGAGTTACCAGAATATCGAATCTACTTGTAACTATTATCAAGATGTACATTATGTTGCGAAGGGACGTGTATAATAAGTTGCCTACCGTATTCAAGGTACGAAATTGTAGGTTCAATAACTAGCATAAGATTTCATATAAATGACAATATTACTATTTGTGCCAATTCAAACTCATCACAAACGATCCCTTTTTACCTAAGAGAGGTGTAACCAAAAAATAATGCTAAGATAGCTTAGGTTCCTCATGGTATTGATGGAATAATTCACGGCAAACGCAATAAAAGGAGAGAGAGAAAAATACACTAACGCACGGACATGTTTCTGCCTACCCGGCGTCATCAGCGTGGTTTCGAGAGTACTTTTCGTATCTCTACCTTCTATCGCTGTTGCCTCACAGCGTTTGCCGTGAATTATTCCATCAATACCATGAGGAAGCTAAGCTATCGTAGCATTATTTTTTGGTTATTGTTTTATATATATATAGGCATTTTCTGATGTGTTCTGTTTAAGAGAGGTGTAAGTCCCAAAATTAATAATATATTGTCCATAATTCTTTTTAGAAACGAAGTAAAGCAGGATCCAAGAATTATTTTGCAAATCTAATTACAAAATAATTCTTGGATCCGCACTCTAGCAACTAACATAGGCGTGTACTTCCCCTAACTTATATATAATTAAATATTTTTAACCATGGGCGTAGCCAGACTTTGGTTAATTATTTCAGAGGTTTCAGGCATGGTCCCTCCCTGTCCTCTTCTGGGTATGTCCATGTTTTTAACCATTTTGTTCTAATTTCTCATTCAGACGCTAGTGTATAGAACGTCCACCTTATCGCCAATTATGGGTCATTTTCTTAAATTGTTTGAGCGAAGAAAGAATAGGTACTTCTGAATAAATCTAAAAATGTAGCCCGACGTATTTAAAGCTCAAAAATGATTGGCAAACAATGTGAAATACGAAGAACCCATTATATCCTTATCGATATCGTAAAATTATTGGGTTTTTAATAAATCTCAATAAATTTGAATAACTTAATGTTCTGTACGTATTAGGCATGCGCAAAGTCGACGAATAAGGTACGCTTCGGTAGTTTTCATTCATTCGTAGGCAGCGAATCATACGATATTTGTATAGCGGACTACGTTGGACTTTAGAATGCATAAGAATTAAGCATTACTATCACGATCCTTACCGTGCGGGTTTAGATTTCTTATCGTCGTACGATCGGCGTATAAATAATTCTGAGATGCTAGAGAGGGAAACCATAGTCGCAGTTATTTATTTAATGACAGTGTGAGTAGTGTCATCAGACGAACATTCCATGTTAAAGCAGTGCCACCGTCATTGATTTTTTTTTATACACCGGCTAAACCGCCACTCTAAATCGATCTTTAAAAACTACCGAAAAATATAAATAAATTAACCAAAATATAAGCATGCCGGACACTACAGAACAAACAAATGAAACAAAAAGAGAAGTGCGCGTGTGGTGTGATGGCTGGTAAGTGCTGCGGTTTATTATATGGGTGTCACTTGAAAAGGGGGCGTTCATTTCTTGTTCTCTTTCAGTTATGATATGGTACATTTCGGACACGCGAATTCCTTACGCCAGGCAAAAGCGTTAGGAGATTGGTTAGTTGTCGGGATACATAATGATGAAGAAATCACAAAACATAAGGGCCCTCCTGTCTTTACACAAGAGGAACGATACAAAATGGTTAAGGGTATCAAGTGGGTGGATGAGGTGGTTGAAGGGGCTCCATACGTAACAACATTAGAAACACTCGATAAGTACAGATGTGATTTTTGCTGTCATGGTGATGATATTACGATGACTGCGGATGGAGTGGACACGTATCACTTGGTTAAAGCTGCCGGTAGATATGAGTAAGTTACAGTTATGAATTTGCTTTATACGTTTACATTAATAATTTAAAATTATATTTTTGATTACATATATCATTAGCTTAACAATTTTGTACTGCGAAATATACTTGATTAGGTTTAGCCTTGTTCATATTTAGAAACCCTTTAAAATTTAAAACTTACCGATGCTATATTTGCTCAGTATAATTCCCAAAATAATTTGCACTTAAAAGATATTTTTTCTTTGCAATATTTAATTGGTATATGTAATCGGTACTTGTAAAATTTTAAATGGAATTATCTACTATTTTTTAGGAACAAAACAGAGCCGGATTTGTTGCATATTTGAAAATTCTAAATTTTCGAATTACATTCTTCTTTTGTATATAATTTGTATAAAGGAAAACATGCAAAAAAGATTCATTTTGCATCTCCTTAGCATCCAATTTATATTGTATTTCGCTGAATGAAATCAGTAAATATGAAGAAAGTTTCTTCTAAATTACTTAAGATTACATTTCCTTAAAACTCGTAGTAAAATTCCAGAATATGATTGTTTTGTGTAAAACTCCAGAACACCATTGTTTTGTTAATTACTTGTTGACAAAACTTGTGCGCATAAGCCAAAGAAACAAATATCAACAACTATTGCATCAAACGTGGAAAGTCATGTAGTTGTATATTTGTTCCTTATTGGGAAACAATTTACTTAGCTTTGTGTTATTTGTGTTTATCGTATAAGTTTAGTAACATATATACTACATGCTAAAAGGAGGTTTTTTGTTAGCAGCATCTTTGGTTATACCTTTAGCAAATTTCTTACATGGTTGCAAAATCACATGAAACATATTTTAATAATGGATTTTTAATTTAACAATATACCTTCCAATTGTTACGGACCTGAATCTATACAAAACTCAGTATTTCAGTGTGTCAGCTGCCTACAGTAACAATTATTTTAGATTACTCTATGCAATGCACGATTTTGCAAATATTAGCATGCTTACTAATCAATAGAAAAGCAAGACATTATGCTGTTTTCTAATGCGCGATCGGACTATAGAGTGCTAATTTTATGAAATATAATTGCTTTTAACAATGACCTGACATTATTTTTTTTAATTTTATTTACCTTTTGCAGTAACACATGAGTAAACAGATTTACTGAAATTTCTTTTCAAAATGTAGAACCACTTTATGAATGTTCTAATATAATACGTAAACGTACAAAATAAATGAAAAATCAAACAAATAAGTAATAAGAGAAATAAAAAAGTATTAGAAAAGAGTAATTCATTAAACAAAGGAAAAGAAACAAAACAAGGGTGTTAATCCACCCTTGTTCTGTTTCTTTTCCTGTTGGTTAATTGCTGTGGTTAAGAAACTCTTCGACACTATAGTGGCTTTGTCCTATTAATTACCTTTTAGTGAATTGCTTAAATCTGGGGCTAACTCTTATATCACACTCGTTAATCCTTTATCAGTAATATGCAATGCACATCTGGAAATATGGAAACCACTTCCTCGCCGGGGTTTTTAAGGATGTATGTCTTTTATAGCGGTATATTCATCCTTGTGATTATGGTGGTAGCAGACAACTTCAAAGATGAAAAGTTAGAATACGCAACGTTTGAAAAAGAGGTTGCTGCTATGCCATAAAGAACTTTGAAACCATGGACGAGGATCCCCAGCCAGGACTGAATTTCCGTATGGTATGCTGATAGTAACGTGCGTAATGGTAATTGATCTTTCAGGCTGCGAAACAGAAAAATCTTGGTATTTAACAATTTCATTGAATGGTTAGATTATCCTAAATATGTACATCGAGAAATTTTGTGCGGGTTTGGCGTGTGTGAAAAAGCAAAAAGTTTGTCTTCTCCTCATTAAGGCCTAATTTGTTGTCATAAAACCAATGATGTAACCTATTGAGAGCACTCTTTGCTAGTGTTCCTGTCCGCTCTCTGTTTTATTCATGATGAAAGGTTCGGGTCACCACCGAAGCGTGTTATACTGAGGGTCTATCGTATTTCAAATTACTTAGTTTGTAAACTGCGAGGTTTCAAAAGTTTGACAACAAAAAGACAAATTTTAAATATATGTGTACGAAAAGTAAGTAAGAAAGTTTGCAAATAATTACTAATATTTCAGACCCTAATATTGAATTAAGGAATTGGAACACGATATGAAGGCAGTTGTTCAAAGAAGAGTTAAAATACTTTTTTATTTTGAATTTTAGACTGTTGAATGGCGGCATAAGTATTCGAAAGGAAGCACTTTTTAATAGAATAGCAAACTATTCGTTCTAACGGAAATTAGCTTGCATTTTTGCTATGGAATGCATGTTTTTCACTACCGTCGTGCTATTTCTAGCACACCACAATAATGTTTATATTTATATATTTTTCAGCAATCGGTTTTTTCCGAAAGCAAAGAACAAAATCTGCATGTTTTTATTCCGGGTTTTCGTGTACAATACCTACTTAGTTTATAATAATTATAATAGTTTACTTCCACATTTCGCGGTATAGTGATTACCATTTAATTCTGCTTCTCTAACTTTGGCTAAATTCACTTGAAACAAATTTGTATACAGGTATTCCTGTCAAGTAACGATCGCATTTTAGCGAATGATACCATTTATGGCGTAATCGCGATGTTGTCAACTTGTGTCAAAAACATTTTATGAGATAATCGTAAGTAACCACAACTGATCGTAACCGCATGTGAAAGTTACGGTATGTTTGTATGTTACAAACATCAATTCGTGTTGAAATAAGAGCACCCTGCTCTCTGTCATTAAACTGTAACGCCTTATTAGCTCTGGGATTCTGCAGGGATTGCTATAAGGTCTTTAGGAGCTTTAGTCTTTAAGAGCTTTACGATTATTCTTGCCGTTTATACTATACACCCTGTACGATGAATTTATTTTAAGTGTGATATGTGATGTGATATGTGATGATTCGTGTTCTTTTCGATTGAAAATTATTTTTAAAATACTGACAAACTTGGATAAATCGAACTTCCGTAATTGGAGCTCTTTCCCGGTCCCTAAAATTCCGCATTAAAACAATGGTAAAAAATGGAAGGTGCTTCGAATTTTATTTCGGATAATTCAGATCTTTCGTTCAATTGCTTTTATAATATTGCGCTAAATACAAATATGGACGGATCTCAAAAACTACCATTATTCATGGTCGGTAAATCGGACAATCCACGGTGTTCTAAAAACGTCAGTTAATGGACTAAAAACATTAAATATTTCAACAGGCGATTGCTGATTGGAACGTCTTGTAGGAGACTATGGCTTTAAGAATCTCACCACTCTTGATGCTTCACCAATGTGTAAGCAAGGATGGGACAAGGTTTCTACGACAACCATTATGAAATGTTTTCAGAAGGCGAGATCTATAAAGGCAGAAACAAGGAGTAAATCTAGGAAAAAACCTTAGATGAAACTCATCCTGAGCTTCTTACTGTCGATAATAGGAAAAGGCTACTTCTGATGGCTCAATCTCGTACGAGGACAATGTCAACGTGGATCAAGATCTGGCTGAGTGTGGCGAGATAACTGACACAGATACCAGGGGAGTTCAGGAACTTCACGATCGTGAAGGAGAGAGGGTGCAAGTATGATCAAATGACTATGAGAAAGTTTCAGACGTGTGTCTTTAATAGTTTCCGTGTAGTCGCGTCCATTTACACGCCAAAGACGAAAAAACAATCGAAACAATCGACATCAGCAGGGATTCTGGAGGTGTGGTGCCTATAGACTACCTAGGTAGCACAATCACTGGTGCCTATTACGCTCCACTAAGAGACCAATTGAAGTGTGCTATTCAGGTTAAACGTCCATATCTGGTCAAAAAAGAGGTGCTTTTTCACCACGTTAATCCCCCTGTTTACATGTATCGGGTTGTTGCCGCAAAATTCCATGAGTTACGTTTCTGGGTGCTTTCACATCCGCGGTATTCACCGGATTTGCCTCCCAGTGATTACTCCATCTTCTCAAAGTTGAAGAAATGGCTCGCTGGACGAACATGCATTTCAAATGAGATTAAAGCTGAGGCAACCGCTTATTTTGCAGATTTGGATAAGTTGTAACATCCTTGCTTTAAATGTGTTAAATTGCAACGCGACTACGTTGAAAAAAAAAGAAAAAATCTTTTCTTTGTCAAGTCGCTAAATTTCCGAACTCCCCTGGTATCATAGCTCAAGTGACGGAGAACAATCAAGCTGAGGAAGGACTATCTGCCCATGAAGAGGGCAAGGAAATACAGGAAAAGCTGTTACTTAGTGCAACAGAGGACATACACAAACTTCGATGGTTTTTTGAAAGTCGGCCTAATGTAGATCTTATGTTTTTATCAATTGGTAGGTTCGAAGCATATATTACAACTCAAAGGCTAAATTCAAAGAAGCAAGTAAAAATATCCGAGTTTTAAAAAAATGTGAATTGTTAAGTAACATTTCTAAAATGGACAATGAGCCGTGAAGGCCTGCATTGCATGAAATTCATTAATTATATAATAAATCGCAATATTTAAATGCGTTAATCGTTTCGTAAATGTTTTATTTACGTTTAAATAAAGTCGCTTTATTTACAGTCGTTTGAAATTATATTTGGTTTAATTATAAAATTGAAAATCACCTTTTAGAAGCCACTACAGTTTGTGTAAAATTTCTATTAGGACAACTGATGAGTATTGATGCTACACTAATTTGAATTTTCCCAGTAAAAGTATAAGAATAGGTGTTTATTTCCTTGAAACATAATACTAGATTTTATGACGCTGTATCCATTTGCTTTCGTTGTTGGGTTATTTAGGTCACAACTTTGCCCTGAACTTTTAAACTTGATACATTATGCAAATGCTGCGTATTCATTGAAAATCGTTTTTCCAGTAGGTATATCCTTTAAATAATGTACGCGGTCGTGGTTTTCCTCTGCGGAAGGTAATTACCGTATAAACTGTTATAAATTATAGTTGGTTATTGATTTTGAAAAATTAACACGTCAATCAAAATATTTACCAAGCGTTAAGACATTCGATTTTTGTTAAATATTTGATATGAATATGCACTTGTATTCACAATCAGACATTTTAAAAGTTTCTGGACGATTTTGAATTGGCAGTTCCTGTAATAAAGATTATATTCGTATGTAGTACGCTAAGAAATGAGCAAATGTGTCCTTTATTACCGGAACTATCAACTGAAATTGGTCGCGTTTAAAAATGCCCACTTTTTTTGGGCCGACAATACCCAACTCGGCACAAAATAATCAGATAATTTCTAATTGGTTTGCGGCGATCCTTTTCGTATGCCCATCTCGGCACAAACTGTATGGGGCAATTTTACTGTGACTTGCTAGATACATACTGTAAACGTGTAAGACGTCCAAAAAAGTGGGACGCCAAAAAGGTGGGCCTGTTTAGCT
>LR737390.1:6947547-6967297 GCA_902655005.2 Marronus borbonicus
CACAAAGTAATCCGATAATCTCTAATTGGTTTGCGGCGATCCTTTTCAATATGCCCATCTCGGCATAAATCGTAAGGAGCAAATTTACTATGGCTCGCTAGATACAGACTTGTAAATTCGTGTGCCGAGTTGGGACGTCTAAAAAGGTGGGTCTGTTTAGCTCTGTGCCGAGCTGGTAGCTTAGATATTGTCCAAAAATAAGCAGCCATGCATTTGTATGTAAGTTATAATCATTCAAGTGACCCAGTTAGCTGCTTTAGTAATAGGAATCGATATATATTTACGTATTAAATATTTATTGTGACATCGGCTTTGTTACATCGAATACCTCCCTTTAATGAAATTGAATTCGTAATTCTACTAAAATTGTTACGCTGTAGCTAGGGAAATCTACTGTATTATTATAGCACATGCATAATACAATAATTGTAATTGTCGTGATCTACAGTGTGATTCATTTGAAATGGAAGCACCGCTGTAAAATCTATTTTGCATTAAAATGAAACTAATTGTTTTGAATACATGGTGAACCTACTTCCACAAATAATTTGGTTTACTTCCACACAAAATTTTAGAAATTCATCTAAATTTTCATGGCATTTTCAAGGTCGAAAATAAATAAAATTTTATTAGCGATTTTTAATAAAAAACACCGCTTTACGTTTTAATACAGTGGTGTGGTTGGATTTCTAATAAAAAATTGTTAATAGGATTTTGCGCTTTTTGTATGCTAGTAAACTTTTTGATCTACTGTATATTAAGAAAAAATGATTTCATTTTAATGTAAAACATGGGTTTTACATGGGTGCTTCTATTTCAAATAGGTCACACTGTATGTGTATCTGTGAGCGCTTTTTCGGAAGTTGAAAGATAGATGGGAAATAAAGTAGATGCGCAATTGTTCTATTAATAATGATGATTACACCAATTCTTCCTATTTCTTTTAATAGAGGTTTAATTTATCTATCTATTGACCTTGATCTCGTTATTTGACTCGTGCTTCTGATTTATTAAATACGGATCTTCAGACGTAACCGTTTAAATGGTAATTTTATATTGATAATGTTTAAATGTATGTAGTGTCTATTGAATGTTTAATATTATGATAAGAAGAGGAACTACGTACATTATAGAACTAAATTGATATTTATAAGTATAACTGCATAGTTGGAGAAAAGGAAATTTTGAAATTGTAAATTTTGTGCAAATTTATTTTGAATAGATTTATGATGATTTCGGAACGATATTTATCTACCAAATTTACCAAAATAAATTTATTACAAAATAATCCCATTCAAGCTCGAATATCTCAAAAACTATTGAAGATGCCGCAAAATGGTCGCAATCCCTGTAATCAGCAGGTCAAACTTCATAAGGCACCATCATCAAAACAAATATTTTTTAAATCGTCAAATCGGATCCTTTAGAAGTTACCCCGATTTTCTATCTCTTACGGTAAGCAAGCTATGAGTTTTAGAATGTTGGGAAACTGTAATTCCTATCTTTAGCCTTTTTCGGGGTGTAAACGATATAGGTAAATGAGGGTGGCGTGAATCGATTCTTAGAGTTCGATTTTACTCAGAAACATGTAACTGAAACCTTTGCATTGCGCTGAAAAGTCCTCAAGGGGATTTAGAGTAAAACATTTTATATTGGAATTTATTAAAAATTAATCATTACATTTTTATGTTTTTGTTTAATACGCTGCACCTTTTTTTTGTCTTTTTCGATACAATCATTGACAGTTAACAAGTAAAATTTTTGTATATTTTAAATAAAGTAAAGAATAAGATTAGCCAGATATGTTAACGCAATAATTCGAAGACATGCGACCAATGCGCAATTTCTAAAATGGTTTGTCAATGTTTGCAGATTCTCTTAGCTACTTGCTCCTTGACAATTGTGTGCATCATGAACAGTTTTATGTAACAATAAAATGTTAGTCTACTACTGATGTATCGAAATTGCATACGTATATTTTTTTATCCTAATCATACTTTTCATTTCCGAGTAATGCTTTAAATAGTTGATAGCTGAATAAGAAATTCAAACGAGATATTTCCATTGACTTAGTCTGACGTTTATAAATCTCTATCTGTATTAAAATTTACAAATTAAAGATAATACCAGATTACCTTCACTGCTATTAAAGTGAATATTACCGTCCAATAGATACGTACAAGTATAAGTGATAAATCTACATTCATACAAGATTGTCTTGTAAATCATGAATAAAATGAAATATTTATTGTTTATTTTGTTCTTCGTAACTGTATTTAATTCATATTTGGAGATGTTGCCTGTTTGAAAACTTGTTTACGTATATTTTTGTTTAAATTGTGAAACCCTTAAAACCATGATTATTCGCCTAATTGGTAGGATTAGGCATTATACCTTTGAGTCCCCACCAGAGTAGTCGTTGGTCGTTTTTTCTGGATTTTACCCTTTACGCTGAGGGGGTGGTAGTAAGAAAGCAATAAAACGTTTTACACACTCCCGAGGTTATGACAAGCTTCATAATTTATATACCCCGTTGGGCCGCCACCGCCTGTATAAAAAAAGCCACTCTCTCGAATTTGATAATTCATTATTCATACGTATTGTTTCGAATACACAGCCACGTGGGTCCTACATGGGCCAGAATACACAAGCTAATATATCTATCAACGTCACCGACGTCACTACACTCATTGTGCAAGCGGTTTGCTTTTGTATATTGTGTAGGGAGCTGTAATTTGTATATTCACAGATATTTTTTACAAGGGAAGTTTTTGGCTTGGGGAACCCAAGTACAAACAACAGCATGGTAGTCAATGTCGAAAATTAACACTAGTAGGCCTCTAGTGGCTTTGAAATATAACGTAATCACTAACCAGTAAGGTATTTTAAGTGTAAATTCATTGATATGCTTTTTTGTTTCGTTTTATCTTAAGTGGTTTACCATAAAAGTAAATTTCCACGAATAAATCATCAAGAACCAACTTAAATATTTTTTTGACTATCCTATATGAGTATTTAGAAAAATTACAAATGTACAAGGTGGGGCAAATTCGATACTTTTAATAGGGAATTTATATTTCTAAAGGAATTAGATGAAAACTGACCTAAGCTTCTGGAGCTCGATTTTAAAGAGAAATCGATTGGTGAAATCCCTATTTTTATATCTTATTTAATATAAGAGATACAGAGCGTTCTCTTAAAATGTGCAATTTTTAAAAACTTTTATTTGTGAAAATGCTTGATTTATATAAAAACTATATTAGGGCGCTTTTTGACGCAGAATCCTATGCTCTAATTTTTTCTTTTTTTAAACTCTTATTTTGAGATATTATCAAGACCTTTGTTTTTTTATACGGAACACTCTATATATTTTTAAACTATTGAAAAGCATATAAAATTACCTTTAAAACGATATAACGCATTTGATATATTTAAACAATTTTTAAATTATTTGTTTCTTCATTTCATATTATTTTAAAATGGCTATGGATGGTGGTAAATAAGCAAATAAAAGATTTCAACAAGGCAGAAAAAAATTGTTTTAATATTAAATTGTTGTTTGTGCCATCTGGCGAGTGGAATGTGTCGGGTTATTTACAGTTTGCCTTAAAACAGAAATTTCCTCTAATTCTTTGTCTCTATTTTGAGCCACATAATTTTTAGGTCTCGACTTTTGAAAGGATTCAAAATTTATTAAATTTTTCTTTAACCTTGAGAAAATGTCTCTGACCGGTTGTTATCTTTCAGGATATCATCATAGTAAATGTTACATGCAGCTTCCTCATTTTCACCTGCTTCTATAAAACACTTTAACATGTCATATTTTTCATAGTTTTCATACATTTTTGAATTCTTAAATAATGAAAACCCCAGTAATATTAATGAAAACTGATATTTCAGAACATTTAGACAATATATCTCTTATATTAAGGAAGATATAAAAATAGGGATTTCACCAATCGATTTCTCTTTAAAATCGAGCTCCAGAAGCTTAGGTCAGTTTTTGTCTAATTCCTTTAGAAATATAAGTTCCCTATTAAAAGTATCGAATTTGACCCACTTTGTACTTTCCCGCTTCAATTGTGTGTTTAATCTTCATTCGTTTTTTTGTCTTGTCTACGGAATTCTCATCGTTGTACACTCTCATATTTAGATAAACATCAACTAAAGTGACGAATTATTCTTTACTGTTGATAATGACTTCTAGATATCCAAAGTGAAAAATTCTTAAATTTTTTCGAAATTATAACATTATAATTGGCTCAACAAATCGACTTGAAAAAAGCTGAGAATATTTAAAAATTGACATTAATATCCAACTTGAAGTACTACAACGAGGATTCTCAGTCTCTTTCAACGCCAGAAAATGTTACTTGTTTTCCTTCTAAATAACAGCGTGAGTACAAAGTAAGGGACATCGACGCTGGGGCTTTATTTGAAGAACTAATGACTTACCATAATTAGGTACTTTTAAAAATTTTTCATCATCTCAGTCACGAAGTCATTGGCAATTTTTTGAACTCATACGTTTTGTGCCCAATTTGAAGGGTTCTTATTTCTGTTTGTGAAAATTTTTTACGTTTGAATAAGAAAAAATCAGAAAAAGCGCCTCAAAGGTTGTAAGTATTTGGGAGTTTTAGTCTAAATTTTCAATAAAAGAATAAGTTTGTACTTTCACAGTTAATAAGGGGACGAGAATTTTTTGAAAAAAAAAAAAATCAGTTATATCTGACTCAAATCTTTAATTATCCTGTAGAAATTTGAATAAATGTGGGGAAAATGTTGATTTTTACGTCCTTTAACATTTAGAACCTGAACACCTCTATAATTACTTCTCAATGTTTTCCTAATATTCTGTGCTTGCCAACAATAAACATTGTAAACACGAAAAACTTTTTAAGCGACCCTCCTATGAAGTGAGGCTTGGTAATTGTTGATTAGATTACAGTTCCGAATTTTATTTATTACCGCGTCCTAGTCTTATCGAATAAGGAATTGTGTTCGAGGCGGATATTAAAATAGCGGTGTAGGCGCTTGCTTGCTCTCGGTTAGATAAAAAAAAAATATATAGTTAAAATACTGAATGTATCGCGCTGGTTGCTCATTGGTCCATAACACAACACGTTATTTATTGTTTTATCGACGAGCGCTAAGGCTCTGGCCTCTCTTGAACTTTAAGATCTGATTTTTTTTTCTCAAAGGCGAACCTTTGATAAGACTGAACTTTTGTCCACTACATCTACGTCAATAATTTTTTGGAATCTGCAGTAAATAACCAAGAATTTGCAGTTATTTAATATGTATTGTTGTAGTCAAAACATAATAAACCTTGTTTTTAGCGGAAATCCTACAAAATTGATTTTTTGTTCCGATATTCACACCTTATTTAATCTTCTAGCACATATAAGTGATTACAATACTTTTGCAACCTACTCACGAAATTGCTCTTTGCACAAAACAGTTTGCTATATGAAAATTACGTTACTCAAACTGTGAGGGTTTTTGTGGGATGATTGTAGTAAAGGCCTAACAAAAACAATGCCTCACAGCGCTTCGTTCAATTTTTGATAATGAAGCATCATCAGAAAAGACTCTGCAACTAATTTGCAGAATTTCGCCGTGGCCATGCCTCCCTCAATGATGAATTGCGTTACCAAAATCGTTTGTTATTCCAAAAAACATTGATGCTCTGCGCAACGTGATTGAAGAGTATTAGCATGTGACTTACCGTGAGATAGAGACATCATCCTTCGACTGCGATATATCCGATTTTGCATGAACATTTATGTGCGAAGAAGATCTCTTCCCGATGGATTCCACATGATTTGACCCAAGTGCAAAAAAAGGCTCGCGTTAAATGTTTTTTTCGTTGAACTGCGAGATGTCCAGTGTAAGCATTGCTTTTGAGGATCGAAGAACAGGTAATGCTGAATGGTGTACAACAATTTGTTTGCAAGAAGTCATCGGCGAAATTAGGACAAATAATCGACAACGCCGCATTATTATTCATCATGAAAATGCCAGTTCTCATTCAGCATGTCAAACAATTGATCATTTGAGGGACAAAAGCATCGAATTGATGTTTCATTCGCATATTCACCTCATTTTTTCTCGAATGTTAAATAAAAAGATGGCGGCTAGCTATTTTTTTCACCTCAAGAAGAAACCTTTAAAAAAATGGATTTTTTTTTTCATTGTTTTTGTAACAACTTTGATACATATTTTTTGGTGCTTCAATAGACAGTGGTTCATAGATATAATACAGTAAGACAGTATTTATTGTAAATGTATAACAGTCTTGCATTATTAGTACCGTTCTCAATGCGTAAAACACTTAAAAATAATGTTATTAATATCAAAGAAGTGACAATAAAACGAATATAAATCTATGCATAATTGTAAATAATTGTTATCTATTTAAATTATTTTTTTCGGGGGAATTAATAAGTTTATTGATCATTGAAGTCATTGTATGATTAATTTTTCCACGGCATTTTATATTTATTAATTGTCTAAAATTCAAAACACAAATAATAACTTCACAATCTTCCAATTTTATTACTGTTTTTTTTTTCAAAATTCCGATCTTCTGGCAGAAAAAAATTCCTTTTCCTGTTCCTTTTATTATCACAAAGTTCCATGTCGTTCTTTCGTGAAGAGTATTTATGAGTTTATTCATAATTAAATGCATAGTCTTACTTTTCAATTCCACTTTCCGTTGACGTATATAATTTTATTTTGTTTGTTAATGGTTAATAATTACTGTCGTAATGCTTTTAAATTGGATGTGATTAAATATTCTAAGGTCATAAATGTATTGTTCAGAATTTTCCATAGTCAGCTTGTATACGCTTTGTTAAAAACTATGATGCATATTGTAGGTATACAGCGTGCTCGGATTTCATGGAGACATCATGGATAATTTTTGTATTTGAGGAGATATAGAGATAGCTAAATTAGCAAAAAGATGATACTCCAAGATCCTATTTAATAAGAATTCATTTTCAAATATTATGATCAACTGAATTACAGCAAAAAAATTAATTCTTTTAGTTGTAACATTTACGAATTGAGAAATTGGAATGTGGTTTGAACTAATTTTCGTGGTAATTTAAATGCTTTTATTAGCATTTAATAAAACCAATCTGTTTTGCAAATTTTTGAAAATTCTGTCCCAACCTCAACATTTTATTTTGGATTTTTTAAGAGAGGATTTTTTTTTCTGAATGCAACAATGTACGATATGTAAACGTCTTGAACATTTCGAAAAAAGTAAAATTAATCTTTTTATGGACAGAAATCACTAGTATCGTGATCATAAAAACTTTGCTTTGTGTTTATCAAGTTATCTGTGAAATGTTTCGAAATAAAAAACAGGCGTGTGTAAACAAAATTTAATTAAAGTAACTAAGCTAGAAATACAATAATTAACAACAATAAATTACTCGAACACTGCTGCTTGTAATTTTTCAGACCATAAACTTTATTTATACCAGCATATGTTGTATGTCTTGATTGATCATCAACATTTTTAATGAAACTATTGGTTCAGGAGTCGAGATTCTTGGTTTTTTATTTAGTAGCCATCAGAGTTTCGCTTGAAAAATGCTCGCAACTTTTTCGACTTCAACTTCAGCTGTGTGGAGTCTAGTGCTTTTATCACTGCTTCATCGTCTGAATAGATAGCAATAGTTCCATACTAACTTCTCGCCGGACTAATATTAGCGCCACAGTATCGGTTTGAAATATTGTGGCGCTTTGAATTAGGCTTAGTGATTTAGATAGTTTTGGTCTAGTCCCACAAATTCGAACTCCGACTTCAGTCTTTTGAGCCGTCTGCGTACCAGATAGATTCGGCTTTAATAAGCGAGCCTGCCTTCCATTCCTCTCTATCTGGTATTACCGTTTTTGAGATCCATTAACAGTTTCTGATAATCTGCGCTATACGATCTAAATATAGGAGGTTGACCATTCATTACCCTGAGCTCTTCTTAGATATATACATGTAGTGGTTGCAAGTTTAGGACGACTTCCAGAGCAGCTTTCAGCGTGGTTTTCTTGCTCACCGTGGCGCATAGACATGCCACTAAGCCATCTTACTGCCTCTCTCAGTGTCTTCGTCCACCATACCACCGAGTCATATGTTATCGTTGGTTCGATAACCCTCACGTAGAACCACCGCGTCATTTTTGGGCTTAATCCGCACGTTTTTCACACATATCTACCTAAGGCAATAATAGATTTGTTGATGGTTTTATTGATGTGAGAGTTCCATGTAAGACCGAACCACACTCCGAGGTATTTCGTTTTTTTGACAAATGGAATTTCCACACCTCCTAGCATGATTGGTTTTAAGCCTTGAATTATGCGTTTCTTTGTGAAAATAATGACTGTGTTTTTTGGCAATTGGCACGTCATTCGATTGTCAGCTGTAGAGAAAGCTGATCGCGGGCGATTTCAAATATCGTTGGAGCGGAGAAATAGTGATTTTTTGATTTATGCTTGTGATTAGCCGGATACAATCAATTATAGGTACTATTTTTTTTTACAAAAAATGCAAGTTATTGCAATATAATTAAAAAAATCCAAATGTAGACAGAGGTAACGTTTATTAGAAAGAAATGTAAAGGTATTTTTTTATAAAACAGCATACTGTTGAGTAGGTATTGACAATATATCCCACGAAGATGAGGTACTTCACGCATCTCTTTCTTTACTCGCAAACACCACGGTTATTAAATTCTTTCATTGTACCCCAAAACAATATTGCGTATCTTAACTTAGATTAAAAAAAGAATAATAGTAATTCATTTATATTAGTACCGAATACTTTGCCGCAATTTCAAATAATGTCTTTTAGAAGAAAAACTCCCATTAATCCTTCTTTTCGCGTTAAAAAAAAGTTTGGGGGCGCTAATCTCGCAATGCGGTATTTAATCGTAGCATTGGGGTCATTTGTAACTGACCGATATATTTGATAAATGTAATCATTTAATGTATTTGCGTGTTTATTTGCTTAATTCCAGCATCAAGAGATGTTAATTATATACTTTTGCAACTTCCGCCAATTTATTGCTTGCTAATTAAGGTTTTGCTTACAGTTCCTCAATCAAATAAATATTACTATCAATTGCGCATTCATTAGATTTAATAGTTTTTGAATCTTATCATGTTCTATTCAGAATTCTTTAAAATACAGGATAAATATTGAGGAGCATAAAACAGTGTTAATCTCACAGATCATTAAGTGCATTAGCGATAGTACTGTTATTTATTTTGTGTTGAATACCGGATGCATCAATGTCTGCTAAAATGGGTATGAATTATTTTACGAATAATTCATACTCGTTTTTAAGTAGAGAGGAAATTGATTTCAATTTTATCTAAATGAATGAAATTATATTGAATTAAAGTATTTACATAAGTTTGTAAATCTTGTTAAGTTTTTAAACAGCTTCACTTTTATCACTTTTATAAATCCGCATTATATTGCTTTGGAATGTCTCTTTTCTATTGCAAACCTAACGGTTTAAAATTAGCAACAAAAGAAATGTTTGCGCTTGTATTCACCGGATTAACGTGAAGGTTTAGATACGTATGATTGGTTGCATAAATTTCAATAGTTCTAAAAAATCTGTGTACAATATTAATTGTTGGATTTTGTATGAAAAGTGTCAGAATAAAAAAAATATCCAATATCCTATTATGTTAGATCAACATTTGTTTTATTTTTCGTTATGTTAATACAATTATTGCTTTTATTTTCAGAGAAGTCCAAAGAACTGCGGGAGTGTCAACAACAGATCTAGTTGGTCGAATGCTATTACTGACCCGTCAACATTTCCGTCGTGGGCAATTTGAATATGACGTCGCCAAGGAACATTCATCAACGATGGGTCAAGATCCCAATGCGCGATCTCCGTATACTGGCTGTTCTCAGTTCTTACCTACGACCCAAAAGATTATTCAATTTTCTGACGGCAAACCTCCCGCACCGGGTGATAGAGTGATCTACGTAGCTGGAGCGTTCGATCTATTCCACGTAGGTCATTTAGACTTTTTAGAACAAGCACGAATGCATGGAGATTATCTGATAGTCGGATTGCATACCGACCCAGTTGTGAACAGGTATAAAGGTTCCAATTATCCAATCATGAATCTTCACGAGAGAGTTCTAAGCGTTCTCGCCTGTAAATATGTGTCGGAGGTAGTTATAGGTGCTCCATACGTCGTGACTCAAGATCTCATGGATCACTTCAAGGTCGATATAGTTATACACGGTAAAACACCGGTAATGAAGGATGAAAATGGGCAAGATCCGTTTGCCTTGCCAAAGAAATTAGGTAAATTTTTAATAGTGGATTCCCAGAACGATATGACCACGGAAAAGATCGTCGAACGAATAATAAGGAATCGGTTGGAATACGAAGCCCGGAATAAACGGAAGGAGAAAAAGGAATTGGAAATATTAAAGATATGTAATGGTCAAACGAATGGACACGTCATGAATGGAATGGCGGTGGAGACTTGTGGTAATGGTGATAACTGACGTGTTCGCTGTCTGTAGCATTGCTATCGTAAGCGAAGACTAACACGTACTTGTTTATATATGCTTTTCGGTTCCAACGGAACGCTAACGACAATGGCTAATCTCAAATTTGATGTTATCTTGTGATGTCGATCCAAATCATGCGAAAGATATACCTTGAAAGAAATTTTACGCTGTTTATTTTTTAATTATTTAAAGCCTATATATTTATATGTATCTTTTAAACGAATCAAATTTTATCGAAATCAATTAAATTGTTTAACACACTTTGTTGAAGTTTTGATAATTGTGCCGTCATTTAAACATGTATTGTGTTGTGTGTTGTATGGCCGATTAATTAACGTGAAATAACGAATGATGACTTAGTGTGGATTTTTACATTTGCTACAAACCAAGTTTTTTGCTTAGATAATGCACGTAATATAGAGGAACATTTTACAAAACCATATGGTTTACTTCCTTTAGCTTAGCAGTAGGTAGATGTTAGCATAAATGAATATTGATCGGATATTTTGAATTTGTCGACCAAATGAAGTTGCTAGTCAGTATGGTGATTTGTTACAGTAGACTTTACCTATTCAACGAAGCATGGGTCTTTGGATTAAAATGCTCTCACAAACAATACCAGCTGAATAATTAGTTGACTTAAATGATATCGGTGGCAGTGTTCATTGTGGGATCTATTTTAGTAATAATAATAATCACAACGATTCATGTATTCACACATTCCCTACGAGTTTTCTCCAATTACAAGGGTATCGGCTGCCCATGAGCTATAATTATGCCTCCGCTCGTAGAGCGTCTTATTATGTTTACTAGGATGGCTCTTATTCTTCAACTTTCTAAAAGCCACCAGCCCTCTATCTTGCTTCAACCAACAAAAAACGATTTGTGCAAAATTTTAGTTCAATCGAACAACTACGAGATGACCCCCGTCGATCATAAAGTTTTAACATTTTCCTTTGTGAATCCGTCTCGACATCTTTTATCTTGCCATTTACTTTAACATACAGCAATATCTATTGCAGAGCGGTTTAGTGGACCAGTGGTAAGAGGGCCTGCGCTTGATTGGGCATTTAGGCGCTTAGTATTCGAGTCGCACTAGGATCAAATAGAAAATTTCTTGGTGAGTCTGGCACGCTTCTGAATCACCATTTGCAGTTCGGGTATAATTAACTGCGTTTTACCCTCTACGCCGAGTGGGTAACAGTAACAAGGTCATGGAACACTTACACAATAAAAGGCTCGTGAGGCTGCGACAAGTTTAAAAAAGTGTATACAGCCCGTTGGGCCGCCACACTAAAAAGAAGAATGATGTCGACAGACTCAGACCTCTCATTCATAGTGGACATTACTGTACGTTTTGAATTATTCCTAATGGTCAATACTGATTTGTTGGGATTGTTGAGAATTCCCAATATTCCAATATCTTCAATCCATAGCTGTTTATCAAGCGATGGGGAAGTGCATACAGTCGGCACTTTGCCGCTATACAATAGGTCGTGTAAATGATGCCTGGTCAAATCTAGAAAAGTGGTTAAATCGTGATCTCTGGTACCTTCTTTACCGTCAGCATATTGTTAAGGTTGTTTTGGGAAGCTATTTCGGGGGAGCCGCTCCTGCTCCATATATGGCACTTTACAAAACATTCAGAAGAACCTGGATGACTCTTGCTAAGATCATTTATATAAATGGTAGTAATAAAGTGACAATCGCGAGGTAATTACCGAGAGTTTTTGTTAGTTAGCTGCTGATTGAGCTGAAGTTTTGCACAGCCCGTTTTTTTTTTATTATTGCAAGGGAACAGCAAATTGTTAACTTTGAAAAAATTATATACTGCCAAGAGCCACCTTGATGTTCATTTTAAGCATTCGTTAAATTTTGAGTGAGGAAAACGACGAAAAACCTTAGTCTAGGAGTTGCGAGCCCGGTGTTCGAACCAGTGGGAGAACGCGCTGGGCACTGCGTCACGAGTCCACAACCACATTATAGTTGCATATACATGTACACGTAGTACTGTTTAGCCAACTTCCCAGGAATTTAAAATCGCAATTCGCTTCATAATTTAATATTTATTAATCAGTTGATATTGTTATAATAATATCGATATACTTTTCCGGGTTTAAATGCTACTGCAACAAGTTATCCTATCTATGTAAGTTCGGAGAACGGATGTGGTAATAAAATGCTATCAGTAGTTTCTTTTATTTTGTTTTTTTTTTTTTTTTTTCGTTAAAGCTTTTAAATAGATTTCCAATTTGCACTTGATTTAGACAAAATGTTTGAAATGCAGAATTAAAACAGTTTATTAAATTTGTAAAGATGAAGTCTATTAAGTAGTGTGCTAACGTGATAATTCAATTAAATTTGTTGCAATCAATACTCCACTGTATAAATATGTTTGTACGTCTTACCCATACTACTATTAGTATTAACTTATATCGGCAATATGTAAGGGAATGTTTCATAAGGTAAATTGTTATTAATTATAAATTTGAGAATAAACTTTCTAAACGGATAAATGCTCTTCTTGAGTCAAAACAATGCGAGAATCATTTCTAAACTCTTAAATTTCTAATGGTTAAACTTAATGTTTTCAAATTAAGGGTATTTATACCTGATCTACTTTTACAACACTTAATTGCTCATGCGCAGTGGTTGCTAAGCCTAGCGGAACAATGATGAATTGAGTGACAGTGGAAGATTTCGACAATTGTTTCCGAAATTGATAAATGTGTTAAGTAATCAATGCTATGTATTATTGCTAGATATTGCTATGTCATCAAAATCGCCCATAATTTCCTTTAGTTGGGTATTATAGTACATCTAAGTTTAGTCAGTTTATAAATCCTTCTTTTGAAAGGGCAAGATTAAAACACTTTAAAAGTATCAGTATTTGTACATAATCACATTTATTATACTTCTACTATACTAGTCGTTCTATTTTATTGTCTTCGTAAAGGTCTTCCTATTTTTGAAGAAAGTATTTATTGTTGATATTAACAGTTAATAATATTGTGCTTTTCCGTAACAAGATACATATTTGCAAATTAGTGTAAATATAGAAATAATAAAAAAAAGTGTTATTTTATGTTCTTTATAAATTCGGCTTACCTGATTTTTTTTTCTATACTTTGTTGACTCACGACGATCATATACTGCATTTTATGTCCTATTTACGAAAATAGTAAAGAATTGAAACTTAATAGCGACACGTTTTGATTATTGCTATTATCGATGTGGTTATATAACTATGTAATGTGCATTTTTTAAATACTATTAAGGAGGCATTGTTTTAATGTAAGTCGATAAACTTTACAAAGTATGTAAGTGTTGTTTGATTGTATATGCATTTAATCAAGTTACATATGTAGTATTTATTTTCCACTATATATATTGTTTCTCTTTATAAGAGAGCAAGTTTCGACAATTCTAGACCACCTTTATATTTGTTGAAAATAATCAATGGTATTGGCTATAATAAAAAATTATATTTAAGTGTAAAATTTAGACATATTGGATTGAGGCAATAGACAATGTAAACTGACACACATACATAAATTGCGGAAGTTAATCAAAGAAGTTACAGGGGGAAACATAGTGAAATATTACGGTGTTCACATTTGAATAAGCTACGCCCAGTAAGCTGTTAATAATTGCATTAAACAAAACACGCAATGATCTCTTCCCCACTTCATTGGCTTCTTGGGTCCAATAAAATTTTGCCTACTAGCTTCAGTAAAATCTTATAATGAACAATTTGCGTAAACATTTTATTGCTAATTCGTGCGAATAAATGCTCCTATTAGAGCAACAGTTGCAATAAAGAACTTTAAAAGAAAATATTGACCGGGAAGTCTACAACAACATAAACAATTTCAAACTTAGTCAACAGTTGTAATTAACTATGACTCAATTCAATATACCTTTAATTCTTTCTTATTATCTGAATTTTTTAGACATAAAATGGGTTGCAGATAGTGTGTACATTGTAAACATTATCCAATAAATAAACAAAATACAACAACAGCTCTCTAATGTTTATTTTATAGTTATTGGAGATACGTTATGTTGTAAACATATCAAGGGCAAATCTACTTATTTGAAGCAAGATAATAAAGATTGTATTAATTTAGCTTACTTCTTTGGTCCAAAACAACCTTCAATAGATTAATACAGGATTGTGTAGTTTCTGTAATGAATAAGTCGCTTGAACACATAGCTTTGTCCTTGTCTTATACAAAAAAATTCCCGATCTCTATTACAGTCCCGGAACAATCTTACTTTAACTATTGTTGAGTAGAATTGAGATTTACAAATCTATCTGTATTCATATTATTTATAGTGCAAAAATAAAGTTTTTATATTTACAAATTAATTATCGTGTTTCTTTTTTGAAAACAAAATAATGTGCAGTGATTATATGTATCAATGGATCGCGCTTAGTCTGAGCGCATACGACCGATAAAAAATCGAACGATTTTGAAATACATATCTAGACACAATTTCCGATTCGATTCTCATTGATCGAGAATTATCGTTCACGTGGGCTTAGCTGTAAGTCGCATGGTGCGTACACGTTTTAAAACATTGATATCAGAATCCAAACAACGTCTAATGCATTTTCTTCCGTTCACTTAATGCAGTGTTTGCTAAGCTTTTGTGCTGGGCAAGAAATGTTTATTTAATAGGAGAGTGTAGGCTTTCACTACCGTAATCCATAGTAGAAATGTCTTTCGGGTGATGTCGCTTGGTTAATATTTTACTTGACGTTTCGCTGATCATCCTGTCAGCTTCTTCAGAAGATTTCTAAAGACAGACAGTCTTTATAAATCTTGTGAAGAAGCTGACAGGATGGTCAGCGAAACCAAGTAAAATATTAGCTACACGACATCACCCGAAAGACATTTCTATTATTTAATAGGAATTAATTGCACAAGATGATTAAGCAGATCTGATAGTTACTTATTGTTATTGTTATCTTTTTCTCCAATGATAACATTTTGAAAACGAGGATGCGTTTAGATAAAACTACTAGCAATTTGAATTTAATTCTTTAAAAGGAACCATTGCAATAATTGTAATGCACGTATCGAAAGAGAGAACAGAGGTATGATGTACCCCAAAGAGTAACATTTCACGTAGTTAATAAGCTGAATAGAGCACAGTTTTACAAATTTTCAAAATCATTGTGTATACGTCCAATTTCTTTAATCTTCGATATTTTTTAATTTTTGGAAGGCCAGAAGTAGTATTGCTTTTTTTTTAACCACAACGTTTTTTTTAACCCTTAACGGCTTGGTGATCCAATGGTAAAAGGGCCTGCGCTTGATTGGACAGAGTTAGGTGTGGTGTGCTTGAGTCCTGTTAAGATCAAAAATTTTTTCGAGTGGATCTGGTACACCACGGAGCTGGGTTACAATTTACTGCGTTTCACCCTCTACGGCGAGGGTGTGATAGCTGCAGAAATCGTGCGGACCTCGTGGTTGTTTGGCCAGGAGTCGTACCGTTGCCGCGATTTCATTGCGGTTTAAATATTTAATTTGCACCTATTTTTGTAATAATTACGTAGCATACATTTGAACAATTTTGTTGAATTCATTAGCATTTTTTAAAGAATATACCAGGGAGGGCGCGCGACCTTGTGGCCTTATCCGCCCCTGGCTTTTTACTTTTTACGTAGGCAAAAGGTATTTAATACGTATGTATCGTATTTTATAGGCTGTCCTTAGAATCGTACTTAATTGGTACGGAGATGTTGATGTTTTTGAATCAATTCAAAGCGTTTATTTATCTAAACATTATATTTATAATTTTCTACGTAGTTGTATGTTTCATCGATGTTTATTAATACTCATATATCTTGCTTAACCTTTGTGAACTAACTTAAGACAGAACAATTTCTCGTGTTGATTACAATTGATACAATGACAACTGAGTAGTAGAAGTTGTTCATACAATTGTTAACTTGCGACTTAATAGTTGAGTGTAGGCTTTCGCGACTGTAATCCGTAGTAGAAATGTGTTTCGGGTGACAGCATGGTCAGCGAAACGTCAAGTACAAAATTTTAACTACGCGACATCACCCGAAAGACATTTCTACAACTTGCGACTTGTCACCGTTAGAAAATTAAGATTTTTAGAAATAATTCATTAATTCAAATAAAGCTTCTCTTGTGTATGAATCAAATAATCTAGTTTAATAACGATGTCTTGATGATTTTTTGAACAGGCTTTTGTTCAGGATTTTGTTTATTTTTTTCCCTTTTTTTGCTTTTTGCACTATCTACGAGAATTGTTGATAAAAAAAAGATGTGTTGTTAAAGAAATTTAAAAAAAGAATAGTTTGCCTGTTGCTAGTTTTGTAAATAAAATTAAAAATCTTAACATTATCATTTCATAAAATATTTTAGATCTATTGTTAAACAAAAAATAAATAAAAACCATCCAATAATTTTACGTAAATATAGGTATATTCATCTATAAATTTTGTATAATCTAACAATAGCGATAACAGAAAATAAATTAAAAAATAAATACTTAACTAAGAAATATATCTACTCCCACCCACTTTTTGGATATAGATTTTCCTTTTTCAAAACAACAAAAAGAAAACTTTAGGTAAAAGTAATCTTTTTGAAGTAAGGACTAAATCGTACGTATTTATTACATTTAAAAGCTTAAGCACGGTACAAAAAAGTATTTTTACATTTTGGTACCATGTTCTTTTAAAAAATGCAAACAAAACTTTTGATTGGCATCACTTTTTCTCGCAAAAGTTTTGAAGGCATTATTAAGCAACACTCAAAATAACGTATGATTTGTACTACGTCTACTAGAAAGGTAGTGGTGATTGCGGTATAATTTTCAGGCTGTCAGCCAGAAAGCCAAAAATCTTCGCCATTTTGTTGTACAATTAAATTTTGTACTCTTCAATGTTCAAATAATACAAGAGATTATATTTTTACATTACTTTGACGTACGATAAAAGCAGAAACCAGTATCACTTTTGTTTAATATCTATCACTGAGTCATTGCTCTTCCCGTGTAACCACTATCAGAAAAATGTCTTGATTCTCTTACTAACTGATCAATGTTTTTGTTACCACTCGATCCTAGAAGAGCCGCGTGCAGCCTCGACGCCAACCAACACATTATAAAGGCGGACATGAAGAGTAAGCAACCCAGGATGGTTGCGATTACCAGGAATGTGCTGCACGAACTTTCTAATGTTGCGCTATTATGGAAGAACTCTCCAGGCATCAACACTGTATATTCGATATTTTCCTTGAATTTCGTATATTGACTGGTATTGTTATATTTCTTGGATAATCCTTGCGTGTCTGGTAAGTTTATCGAATCATTGTCTGCGTGACGTCTCCTTCGTCTTTTGCCGTGGCCAGAAGGTTCGAAAAGATCTAAACAGAAGTCCGGTTGACAATCCGCCATGTCCATGCAAGCTTTAATTTGGGAGTGTATCCATAAAGTTGAACGTTCCTTCATTGAACTTAGAAGAAATGCTTCAAAGTCCAGAAACACTTCGTTGTGTCTTTCACGGTATCTGGCCGGTTGATGGGGAATTATCGATGCGAAATCTCGATTTCGACAGCTGCAAGAAAGGTAAATAAGAGCAAAAATTAGAAGCGGGAGATTCTGCGGCTACAACTAGAGTCAGAACAGAAAATAGACAGGTATGTGAAAAGTCTTTACGGTAGGAATATTTGTGTTTGTTTTATATATAATAGGTAATTAAAGTAAAGCGCTGGCAATTTCATAAACAGATACAAAAAATTCAAACTTTTTGGATATATATGTTTTGGTTTTGCACCGAAAGAACTAAGGAGGAAACGATATTACCAACATATTAATATTTGTGAAGGAAATAGAACGAAGACGAGTAATATTGCCGTTTCCCGGGATTATCGTTGACTGGAAATAGATAATAAAATCTCGGACCCACATAGGAGAGAATCTCATGGCTATAAAAGCTGGTGAAGAATTGAAAATGAGTCAGAAAAGGGATCACTCTGACATAGGTTACTGGACCGCACTTGCTCGCATTATAAATTTGATTCGCCGTAATTTTTCTCTGCATTTGCTTCTTTTACTGATAGCTTGATCAGTTAAGCATTTATCTTCTACAAATTCAAGTTGTACTAACAATTGGAGAATTACTTGCTCTCTACGACAATGAAAAAAAGATTCTTTGGAAGAAAATGTTGGTTTTTTATTTGAGGTGTAACTGCTCATCAAAGACTAGCCAATTTTAGCTTTAACCAAGGAAGTACAAATTTCGTATCAGTATTAAACTCGTTTTACTTACCCATCTTTAACTAACGCTACACTTCCACCCATATGAGGATTGTCTGGATCCGGACTAACGGTAACCTCCATCAATTTAACATACTTCCAAGCTGACTCCGGATTTATCCTCGCTCTAAGCTGTAATTTCGTCCCAATAGGTACGGCTTGATCTACCGGTAATTCACTACTGCTATTACTAAGCCTAGCTGGGGCTTCTTTGTATAAGGCGACTTCGTATTCTAAACGACCAGGCGTTTCCTCAACAACACCAGATACTCTAGCACCATGAGGGAAGCTGCCAGCGAAGCCCGCCGCCTTATTTTCGATAATCGTTGGCTCTGGAGGCTTACACATGATAATCAGTTCTTGATCGGATTGCATGACTACGCCGGGAAATTGAGGAAACCAGATTCTCACATGAACATATCCCTAAGAATTGAAGAACATGAAAAATGTCTATTTATCAATAGTAGTAACTGCGGTAGTTACTTACGTTTCGTTTAAGAACCCCACATTTTCCGAAATCCGTAATCTTCATCGAATATTTTAAATTGGTGGGGTCGTTGATGTCAGGTCTTATTTGACAATTTTTGTCAGTTTCTGGTTCGACTCCCCGATCATCGGCGAATAAGGGATGCCCTTTGAATCCATCTGGTTTTCTCAGTGTCGCTATTATGGAATCTCTGGAGCTCAAGCTGTTGCTGTTCGAAAATGTGCATTGTATCTCCGTAACTGAAAGCAGAACATTAAAGTAATGATGTTATGTGGGAAATGGTTTCGTGAGTATTGTAGTCAACAACTATATAAGTTTTAGTAGGACAAATAACCAGGTTCCAATTTAGGCCAATCTGTGCCTATTTTACTAGTCTACACAGTTGATAGCTAAAAAAATAGTTA
>LR737390.1:6977297-6991283 GCA_902655005.2 Marronus borbonicus
GCAAAAACGACAGATGCACACCAACACACGTTTAACAGTAAAATGAAGCAAATTTATATCTTTACGCCTATGATAAATAAACAAGAATGATACTGCGGTATATTTCCTAAATGTATTGTTCGTTAATAATCTCCAAACGACCCGTTTCAAAAGATCGGTACTTCCGAGAAATTCTTGAAATGGTAATCAACCCTCAGAAGGTCGATAGCGATCCCATTGGGAACCCCTGAGTTAAGATAATACACAGTAAATTTTATCGGGATGTGCCTAAATTATTATTATTGCCTGATGACCAGTTGACAAAAAGCATGGCATCTGTATCCAATTTTTTTTTAACTCGATAAGATTACCACAGAAACACACGGAAGGTTAAAGAAAGTATTTGGGTTTGGGGAGGACGCTTTGGGTCAAACACAAACTTATGGTTTTAACGTTAAGAATAGCCGAACATCACTTGATAACAGTTCTTACTGATTAATTTTTTCGATATTGATGGGATTACCTACAAAGAGTTCGTACCTCCAGGTTAAACTATTAATTCAGAGTTCTCGTGACGTTCTAAGGCAGCTAAGGTAGGATATCAGACAGAAACGACTCCTCTGATTCTCCACGATCATAATATATGACGATATTGCTTTCTTCGCATAGAAGTTTTTGGCGAATTGTTATTTTTAATACAGCGTACTTACCCGACTTGGCTCCTGGTAAGTTTTTCCTTTTTTAAAGAAAAAAATCAAGCGAAAGGGGTGAAAAAACAAGACTTCTAGAATGGCAGAGGCGCTGGGTTTGATGTTTGCATACCCAAGTAGAGTGAAGGAGGCGAATAAACATTGTACGAAGCGACCACAAAGCCTATATTTAACGATAATTTTGTACTTGTTCCAAGAAAACTGTTTTTGACCAAGCAAACTTTAATGCATGATATTCGGTGAAAGCACACCAATAGACTTATAATTAGGGGTAAGATGAAACAAAAATTGAATAACCCGTTGTTTATAAATTATTATTTCGACGCAAATGAGTAATGCAAGCAAGATAAATCACCGCCGCAAGCATTCGAATATATCTATTAGCTTTTACGCATATTATTTTGCAGTTTTCCATTTGATTTCGCATTCTAATCGCCCTTCGTTTCTTGGGAAGTAGGTCGCGAGTTTGGCCCGAAGCGAGGATGAGCAAAGTAAAGTCGTTAATCATAAGCAATGATTGCGGTATCGCTAAATTTAAAATTATCGCGGTAATTGATTTATATGCGCCTGTGCTAATAGAATTATAACCTATTATTAAGACATCATCATTTATTTTTAACGCTTGAAGCGTTTTAATAATACGATTGAGTGGACGTGGTAATGATTTTTGAACCATGTTTATTGGAGGATATACGCACAATGGTTAATAAAACGTGAAAATGGCAGCAGGGAAGCGATAAGTTGAATGGAAAGCAACATTTATCTTTTATTTTGCGTAGTATTTTTCACCTTGTACCTTCCATGCGGGTAGCCGAAGATAACCATTCTCGTTGGCAGACACGGCATCAATCAATTTGATTTATTTAGTTCCTGTATTAGTTTGCTGAATGAGTAATGTTATTCATCTTACAACTGTGACATTTAATAAATTATCTTTATTACCGAAGCATTGCAGAGTATCATAGGAACAGCTTTTAATATTATTTCAGTTGCTGCAAAAATAAAGAAATACTATTGTACAGATTTTGCCTTTTTGTATATTATTTAATTAAGCAGAACTTCTACTGACAATGAGTTTTATTCTATAAATTTAACAGCTTCTAGAGCTGTTATCCAGATCCGGATAATTTGCTATCCGGATATTTGGATATTGATGTTGTCCGGATCCATTATCCGAAAGCTCGGATCCGGATCCGCTGTTCGAAAGCTCGGATCCGGATCCGTTGTTCGAAAGCTCGGATCCGGATCCGCTGTTCGAAACCTCGGATCCGGATCCATTACATAAAACCTCGGATCTGGATACGTTATTCGATAACTCGGAAATCTCATTTATCCAATCGAGTCTATTATCCCAGCGTTTCTCAAACAAGTAGCGCCTCTCGGGTGGCGTTTTAGATTTTCAGGGGGCGTTAGAAGGGAAGGGTGTGTTTGGGTGGGCGTTGATTATTTTGCGACTCGGTAAGGGGGTGGTGGACGATTAAGGCCTTACGCTGTTCTATTATGTATTATCTATTCTATTATATATTTTTGATAGGTGGGATTTAAATCCCTTCTTCTTCTTTTAAAAGCAACATATTTACTTCTTACTTTTGTTTCTGTGTTAGCGGATTTACTTATATAAATGGATCTTCTGTTTTTTGAACTTTTTCTTGAGGAATTTCGAAAAAATTGTCGTTATCGTAAAAGACTTGTTTCTTCTCAATTATTTTCCATCCATAGGTTATTGAGTTGTTTAAGTTAAATGACATCCTTGATGTAATAACAACCATTTGAAATGCCTTGCGTTTCTATGGAGATGTCCTGGCACGGTCTTGTCAGGTACATCGAAATTATCTTGGTTACCATCTTGTCTGAATTCGAAATGATCGAGAAATCTTCATTCTTTTTCTTACGTTAGTAATTTTGATTTCTTGAGGCACAAGTTAGTTAATGGACTCTCTTTTATTCTATGAAAACCTATCTTACTAAATACGTAAAACGAGGATGAAAACTCAATCTGGGTGAAATTGGACGGAAGATGTCACCAACACTCCTCCGTTTCGCAATCAATTTTAGTAGTAAGTATCCTTTAACCCTAGTAAAACTAAATATTTATGAACGAACAATAATATCAAACATTGATCAGTGGATTAATCAGGGACAACAGAAATTCAAGGTAAGTCATTATCATTTCGAAGGAATTCAAACAGCCAACAGCACTAATAATTATAACTAAATGAATGAAATGTTGAAAAAACTGTGTTGTTTGATAATTTATTGCTGAAAGTAGGTGTGCCCCCGTAGGTTATCAAGTTTATCTCGTTACTGTGTTCTTCCTTCTAAGGAGCTTACATAAAAAGCATTAAATTAATAATTACCATTTGAAACGTGATCTTCAATTCCGTTAGTCAAGATCGTAGCAATTCCTTTAAAATTAATTCATGTTTTACTTCTATTTATGGTGGAAAGTGAAGTAGATATCATCGAAGGCATAATTTATAACTACCTCAGTCGTTATAGATGCACTTCAATTATATTAATGAGGTATATATAATACATTGGTACGAGTGCATCGTTATTTATAGTATTTCTTTTGTATGGTTTGCTATAGACAACATTTCGAAAAAAAAATATTTTCAAATAGTTGAGAGAAGTTAATAAATAATGCAATTATCAGGAAAAGTATCTGAGTTTAGGTTCTGATTGCTCTTTTTTAAGAAGTTGGTATTATGTGTACAGAGACTCTAGGATAGGGAAAAAAGAGATGACAATATAGGAATGTAGATAATAATAAATAATGATAGCAAGGACTGTGGCGTAGTATGGTAAACAACACATAAGTATCGGCACCCTTCGCACCACACAAGTTTAATTTATTATATAATAATATAATAAATAGTCCGGGATGGCCGTTTCGAGGACACGAATGGTCCTCATCATCAACCAGTGACCGAATGAAGTGAAAAAAAAAAAAATATTTTTTTTTTTTTAAAGGTCGGGTATTATATAAAATTGAATGTAGTCACTGTAATATATTGGTCAAAGCGATTGGTCAGCGATAGAAACTAGATTCAAAGAACATATACGAAATTATCGCTACGGCAGATACGCATCGAGTGTGGCACAACATATAAATGAAACCGGGCATAGTATTAAATTAGAAGACTTAAAATTGATTAAAAACGTAACGTCGCCGCGAGAATTAGATGCGTACGAGACAGTTTACATAAAAAGTAATAAAAATCTGATGAACCGAGAAAATGGACCGTTGTCGTACTCTGTCCTTTTTGACCTTTTGCAGTAGGCTGGCACTCGTTTATATTTTGGGTCATAAAAGAGATCTTCCCGTCCATCTGGCCGTGTTTTTCGCATGTCGTAGTTTAAGACGCGTAGAGGGTAGAATTAGGCACTTGTAAAATACAATATTTCTTCTCGGAAGAAGGGATAGTTCATTCATGTTATTTTTCGCACGTCGTAGCTTCAAGGCGTGCAGGAGGTAGAAATAGGCACTTGTAAAGGATACCTGTTCTAAGAAGTAGGGATAGTACATGCATGTTTAGTTTCAGAAAAAGTTTTTTCTCACTTCATTCGGTCACCGGTTGATGATGAGGACCATTCGTGTCCTCGAAACGGCCGTCCCGGACTATTTATTATATTATTATATAATAAATTAAACTTGTGTGGTGCGAAGGGTGCCGATACTTATGTGTTGTTTACTGTAGATAATAATGTTTAGCAAGTATAGATATATCTGTTTTGCATGATGTTAATGTTTTACAAAATAAAAAAATAGATGTAATAATTTTTGTTTAGGCTATCAGATTTATATATAGTATCAAGATATGAATCTAAGAACCAACCCTGTTCGGGTAGTAGGTATTGGAAAAAAACAGTTATACGAACAAATTGATAGATATTCAAGAAGCCGTTGAAGTCCTCAAAGACCATGTTTTGGAGATACCACCTACAGACTAAGAGTATTGCTTCGAGCGTATGGAAAAGTGTACAAATATATTAGTAACGAATATTTTGAAAATCCATAAAGCAATTTCTAGCCCTAATCAGAGAGTTACAGTTGCTACTACACACATCGAAGGAATTTTCCAACGATGTTATGATACACAGCATGACGGAGAACCTCGTCACTAAGGGTTATGCCAAGGATTTCCGTCTGGGCGCAGGCCATGTTTTATGGCAATTGTGCCCGTAAGAGGCTAGTATCTGTAGTAGTATTTTTGAGCCGCGATTGGTAATTTATCACATCTTGATAAATTTTTGATTTCCTTCTCATTCTTTAAATTCTGGAAACAATCAACGATATAAATAATTAATGAATACTATTATATCAAAAATAATTCTCTTAATGCCGCAGTTGAAAATGCACCACAAAAAAACGATTGCAACTATCGGATTGTAACAAGTATTTCTGTAAAAATATGTGTGGAACATCTGGCTTTTGTAAATGATCGAAAGCAAACTAGACCAACGTGATATGATTAACAACCGTTTAAGTTTACCTTCAGAAATACATTTATTAAATTTTAACGAAATGCTCCAATTTGGAGGTGGTGCATTTTTAATTTCAGTCAACGTAGTCATAACGAGAATAAAGGATATACATATTTAATGGTCGTTTATTTAAATGTAATTAACATTACTGTTTCTTGTATTTTGGAGAAGATACGTTCGGAGCGGTCACTAGACTCTTCCAGAAGTTGGTCATTAAACGACTGGCATAATTTAAAAGTGCTAATTTTACAGTACACTACGCACGTATACGGAAAAGTTAAAAAGAAAACGTTTTGTGTAACGGTTACGTAATTTTCTCTATTAAATGCATCGTTAACAGTTTCACGGGAAGACATTATATTTTTTAAAATGTAATAATACCTTTACTGTTACCTTCCTTTTTGTCCGGTGTTGGGTTTGTTCAATTTTTGGGAGCTTTATTTTCAATACTTCCTTATTAATTTTATGATGCTATTTTACGATCAACACTTTGCATTGTTGTATACTAATATTTAGTTTAATGTAATCATATGTTCATTTATCCTTCGACATTACGAATAAACCACATTTTCATTATTTTGGTTTCATAAATTTTTGTAAGAAAATATTGCTTTTTTTTTGTATATGAACCCTAAGAGGTTTAAAAAGAAAAACGAAAAATCATCATTTTTTCCCTTTACCTGTAGTACCGTTATTTGGCCTTACAAAGAAGAAGCAAAAATACAATTTCAGACTATCTAATGGTGAACTCGAAATTTTTGCATGACGTGCTTATTTCTTATATCCATAAGCTTTTCGAGTTCTTTTATAAATCAATAATAGGTGGAAAGAACACCTTAAGAAATTATACTGGAAGAACTTAACGATCCCATGGAAAGAGTAAAAATTGAGAAGGCACCTGGAATAGATGATTTAAGTCCAGAACTAATAAAATATATAGGGAAAGATATAATAAATAGAAAGTGGCAATTATAATGTCGATACACAAGAAAGGAGACTCATACGACTGGGGAAACTATAGAGGAATAACTTTGCTAACACACTGAAAGAATATAAAAAAAATTCTGGAAAATAGATTAAGAGACAGTGAAGAGAAACAATTAGTTAACTTAAAGTTATACGTAGCTTTAATTTTTTTCGGGGTAGTTAGTGGTGAGGGAGCGGCAAGAATGCATATACGGTTAAATGGATAACTTGTGCGTATACTTTGCAATTTTTTGGTCAATTCCTCCTCAGTAAGGGAATGGGGGATAGTGATGTAGGTGACAAGAAAATCTTATCCGGACTGGTTTGATGGACCTATAGAAAACGCATTTACAGATATACGATTTTATTTTTTTATACGTAATAACGGTATAAATTGCAAAAAAAACCAAAATTGTCGAAATTTAAGGGGTAGCTTTCACCCCCTAAACGTGAGATTCCGCCGGAACGGAAAGCGGCGTTTTACAATACTCAGTAGATCCTACAAATTTATCAAGTTTCAATTGGATCGATGAGTGACACCTGAGGGTGTTCCCTTGTGAGGTACAAGACGATCAGGATTATGCTATGTTATAAATAGAGATGAAAAAGGCAGGTGAATTATTACTTTTTCGCAGCGACTAGACGGACTCTCGGGGAAACCAGTAGGCAACACGAACCCTTTCCTTATGAGACGAGTCTGCAAAAAAATAATAATTTCACCTGCCTTGGTCCACTCTAGTATAAATCTCCATTTCACAGGTTCATTTTCTCTTCGGGTTCATAACATAACAAACGCAAAATTCAGCTTCTCTGCCAAATTTGAGTCCACCCTTTATCTCCCGTTACAAGCCAGATTCCTCAAGGTGAGTGTCGAAAATAAATCAGCCTGTATTAAAACGAGAAGTACACGTACTGTTCTCATCTATACATTTAAAGATATTTATGACTCGAGCTAACGTTATATGCTATTATAATGGCTATTGTACCCGTTTTAGTGTCTCGCAAATCACCTATGAATAGTAGTTAGAGCACTTATTCTGAGCTGGAAATTATACATTTACCTCTTAGTTTGTAATTTTGCGGTAACTTATGGTATTCGCACTTGTTAAACGTTCTTGTCGGCGAGGTACTGTTCGTTATTGTAGGTTTGCAGGTTAAAAGTATCCGAAGACTAGAAAACCAAACCATGTCTTTAGTTTTATACTGAATTATAAAGGCTGGGACTCAATGAAGAAAAACCTATAAGTTTACAGATTTTTTTGCTGTTTGTACTATTAAAAACCTAATCATTTGTTTTCTCTGATAACAATTGGTTACAATCTAAGTATAAAATAAGTAATTGCTGTGCATCTAGTAAGAACCCAAAACGCTTTAAATCGATGTTCACAAACAGCAATTAAGTAAAGGTGGGTGCCTTCAAATAAGACTTTCGACTTTTGTATACGCGTATCATATAACAAAAAAATATGAAGGCTTTCGAATCGGACTCTGAACCGATTATTTATCAATCATTTAGATTAACTGAAGCAACTAAGAGGTGCTTGAGAGAAAGAGCACGATTCCGGTGGTGTTCCTGGATTTTACCTTTTTATAGCCTTTAACTCTGTCTAGTTAAACTATTAAAGCTTACAACTGATCATCTGACAGATAGGCGCTTTTGGGCGAGGGACAGTGGCATCTAAGACATACCTGGGAGCCTCGCGATTGAACCAGCCATACGCCGTTGTGTATTTCACTTGCAGAAGCGAGAAGCCTCTAACGGCAAGACTGCAGGTGGAGGCTAAAAATTAACGAAGAGAAGTGCGTAGCCGTAAAGCATACTTACAAGGCTAGATCGACTCCAGACGAGATAAAAGTTGGAACAAGAGAATTGCCATGGGGCAAAGAGGCAAAATACTCTAGCCTCATCTTTGGCCTGGAGAAAGCATTTTTCATACATGAGATATATATACGCAGAAGCTAAAAATCTGTTGCTGCCTCTTATACGCAGGAACAGCTTCCTGCTGCCCAAGCTGCTTATCTATATTTTCACGTTGAAGCCCATCTCTACCTACCCCCCACATGGATTAGAAGTCATCCAAAACAGGTCTATGAGAGTGATGATTGGAGCACCATAGTATGTTCGCAATCAACAATTGCGAAAAGACTTGAAGCTTCCCAAATTGCAAGAACTCCGAATGATGACTCTCTTGGTGGAGCCGCAGGCCCGTTCGGCGCCATTAACGAGTATGGGGCGTCCTTAGACTTTAATGGAGCACATGGTAAAGGAAGAAGAATAAGATACGATTCCTTGAACACAGATCCATCGGACGACATATCTAAAAGCTTCAGCAGTTGAATTACACTGCGCAGCTGAGTACAGGGGGAACAAAGGGCCTGCGCTTAGCACTGTAGAAGAATGAAGTTCCTAGCGACAGGTTGCTGTTACTGAGTATTTAAAATATGTAAATTGGCATTGATTTTTCAGATTCACAGTCTTACAGATACACTTGCAATTCCCAAGAAGTCACTATGAATATGTTCAATAAAAAGGAAAATTCTAATTTGAATAAGAATCTTTGGAATTTCTCCATTATTAGACGTCAAGATACATTTCGTCATCTATTACCTTATTGAACAAAGCGCAGTAATTGAGAGGAAATTTAACCTAGATAAATAAATAAATACCATTGTCGTGTCATCATTAAAGCACATTAAAGTATTCTCCTTCACATCGATTCGCTGCTAGATCGTTATTTTCCAGCTGAATGCTAAATGTCAATACCTTTTATTATCAGATATTTAGGGAGCAAGAGCTTTTTCTTGCGAACAAAGACAGAGAAATTAAATTACCTGGTATCGAGTAACGGAGAGATGACTGACTTCACAAGCACGCAATAAGCACCAAATGAAAGGTAATCATGATCGGTGGAATTAGATATTGTATATATTGGAAACCAACAGGTCGGGCTTCGACGCTTAACTAATATAATATTATATGCAAGTATGGATAAGCTACGAAGTACCAATTTAAAAAACAATGGATTATTAATAGGCTTATGAGAATGTGGAGAATGATACTTAAGAACAATTGTTACCTCATAGCGTAGTATGTATGTCAATGTTTCAAGTGACAAAGGCTACTACACGAATGGCAACTTTAAAAGCAAACACAAACGCATTTCCTTTAGCAAATCTGACTTACCTTGTTAGCGGAAACGGAATAAGTCAAGGTCACATTAAATTCCCGTTTGGTTTTTTCATGTCATTATCGCGAAAGATGTTCCACTGCCACAAATTCAGGTGAGTGATAATGTACGCAGCGTCTAAATCCACTAACTGCACGTAGCATTGATGATTTATGATAATGAGATGGGTATTAAATTTGTAAACAATAGGATTTGTAATGTAAATCGTTTAGTAGTTGGAAGATAAAATACGACACGTTTCACACTTAAAGAAAATATTTATAAGGAGGCACCTCTTTGAATTCGCCAGCAGTCTTTTGACCTGAATTCGATCGTTTGCGTGCAAATAATACGCTTATTTTTGGAAAAATATAGAGGAATTGTTCTCGCGTGTCTATCCATACATTTCATACAAATAAAGCTCCTAACAAAAGTTAGAGTTTTTACGTCAATTTCTATTTTTTGTGAACTATTGCCATTATTGGCAGTTTAACTGCATTTCCGGTGCCCTGTTTATTTTTACGTTATTTTAAAGGCAAAGAAAAAAAAATTATCAGTTACGCGTCGCGCTTACTCACTCAGAACTATAAATGTATTCGAAAGCTCTATTGAAGCAATTTAAGCTAAATAAATCTGAGCTTTGGTGTCGATTTATAATCATAAATGAAACGTGGATACACCAGTACACTCCTGAAACGTAGGCACAGACGAAGCAGAGGACTTAGAAGGGTGAATCGTATCAGAAAAAGACGAAAACTGTTTCGACCGTTTTTTGAGATAGTTATAGAGTTGTGTTAATCGACTATCTCGATAAAGGAAAAATGATAACGGGAGCAGACTACGCGTCATTATTTGATAAGCTGAAGGCAGAAATTGCGGAGAATTCGCCGCATTTGGAGGAAGAAAAACTTTTGTTCCGCTAAGGCAAGTTGATGCTTCAGTGGTCGCCATGATAAAAATTCATCAATTAGAGTTCGATTTGATAGACCACCAGGATCATCAGATCTAGCCCACAGCGCCTTTTTTCTCTTTCGCTCGGAAGTTTTATCGGATGAAGAAGGCATCACATTCATAAACGCCTATTTTGCAGAGCCACTATTTGGAGGAATTAAAGAGATGGAAACATTGCCGAGGAAAGTGTATAGACTTATAATGTTGAGAAATAAAATTGAATTTGACAAAAAAAATATTTGTTTCTGTCGTGTGGGTAGAAATCTTCCGGACTTCGAATATACATTTAATTATGCTTTTCTTTACAAACCCATCTTACCCAAATTCACAGGCTCGGTTGTCTACATTTAATGAGATCTTTTGAGTTAAATTAAAAAATCTCTATTGATATATTTATTTTAGCGAACTTGTCTACCGATAATATTCTATAAATCGGTTAGTTGACATCGTTTTGTAATTGTTTTTGTGTTGCAAAGAGTTAACGCGGAAATGCTTATACTTAACGTCCCCAAAATACAATTTCTTAAACTGACACAGTTTTCGCGATAACTGTCGCAGCAATAAAATGCATTTATGAAGTTACCTAATAAATTAAACAGGAAATATGAAGTGACCTGTAACACCAGTAAACGCCTAAAATATAATTGGATTGCCAACATCAAAAGTTAGTTCACAAAAAGGTAATTTTCGTTAACTTCAATAGTTCAAAAGTTACTATTGGCGGAGAGAGAGAGTGTATACTTCAGGATGTCATTTTATATTTGTAATTTTGTTTAAGTGTGTATTTAGGCAACTGTAATTTTAATCAGGAGCATTCTTTTTTTATCTCCAGTACCACTTTTGAAATAACCTGTGGAGATTATATACAGAATATTAATAATAGACGATCGACACCTTTACCTAAGCGCTCTTCCATCCAGTGGTTAAAACAAATTATTAGATTTTAATGCAATTAAAAGTATAACTTCGTTGATGTTTCAGTTGTTGATTGGTAACTGGATCAGGGCCGTACACTAGTATACTAAGATTTTGTTTACTTGCTCTATCCGATTATGCCATCAGAATTTGTCCATCAGCCACCATTTTTTATGTAATCGTATGTTTAACCTCCATATTGCCTCTTAAGTTATTTAGTCCATGATCTGAATTTGTCACAAAACCAAACAGAACTCTTAGTCTCAACGCTCAAAGGATGCATTTCATTTAACAAGATGATCTCGTGTTCTGTAATGATATCAACACTTTACGAGAGACAATGGCCCAGCAACACAATCCAGACAAGTGGAGACCCTATAGTCTGCTTGAAAACGAGCCTTAAAGCCGCTCTTTTTCATAATGGAAATGAAAATCCTTCTCTTCCCGTTGCTCATGTTGTCAACATAAGGGAGTTTTATGAAAGCGTGAAGCTATTTCTGGATAAAATAGAGTACCACAGATTTCAATGGCAAATTTGTACGGACTTGAAAGTTATGGGTTTTGCTGTTTTCTGTTTGAACGGGAGATGGTGGGAAAAAATTAATGATATCAGAGGTAAAGTCCAAGAAGAAGTAACTTTGCTCCTGGTTTTAAGAATATCATTTGTAAGCCTATCGTTAATTCAGAAAAAAGTCTGCTGCTCCCTCCTCACAACAAATTGGGATCGATGAAAAATTTCGTAAAGGCGACACACGAATTTAGTTTAAATTGCTCAGAATAAGCGAAGCCAAAATAAAAGAGGCATCATCATCAAAAGAGCCTCAAACCAAGGAACCATTATAAAATATCACTTTCGATATAATACCTCAGATGGAAGTAGGTCACCTACTGTGGAACTCGGAAATAAAAATCCTCGTTGGTGTGTGCAAAATTATAAACATCGGGGAGCAATAAAGATTAATTTTGTCTATTCACATCTGAATTTTTTCCAAGACAATCTTGGTCATTATGGTGAGAAACTTTACCAAAGTATTAGCTAAATTGAATTCCCCTGCAAGGAAAAACGGAAAGAAAGCATGCTTGCGGACTACTGCTGGAGCCTTAAAAGAGCCAGCAATGAAATATAGACGATAGCCGAATAGAAATATGTTTTGCAAACAAATTAATAATGATAGCAAGGACTGTGGTGTTGTATGGTAAACAACACAAAAGTATCGGCAACCTCCGCACCACACAAGTTTAATTAATTAATCCGGGACGGCCGTTCCGAGGATACGAATGATCCACATTCCCAACCGGTGATCGGGCACGGGTTCATAGAAAACAGCCGATTGTTTGTGTTGCAGCCATACGCATTAAAAAATGTGAAAAACCCGGTTGACGACACTATTTCTGTCATCTATTTAGAGCGATCAGTATTATTTAAATATAAAAGTCTGCTATTAGTATCGATCTCTTATCTGTAGCTGATTTTCATCGTTTTAAGTTTCAAAAATATGACTTTCATCTTATTATCCTTCCAACACAACTGTAACCATATCGTTCGCTAATAAGAGATGTTTCATTATTTAATTGAAATTACTTTTCTCTTTGAAATTTATTTCAATTCTATTGACAGGAATCAATCGATAAATTCCCATTCCCAACAATTTCGTTTCTTTAAAGACCGTCTTTCCTAGAATTTAAACAAAGCGGTTAATGGAGAGCAAAAATGTTTGCCAACTTAATTAAAAAAAACTCAACAAAAATGCACAATCGGTGATTGTTAATTCATAAAATTGTTTCTCACGTGAAACAAGTCACCGTCTCCATACTTCAATGGTTACCGCGACATTTTCTGTTACGCATCATCAGCTTCGTACATTGGAAGGTATTTTTACGTTGAGTGAACTTCTTCGCCGAGTAGAACAGGCAAAAAGGAACAGTACGAACTAGGGTTGGCCTAGCCGTACGATCTCATCAGCCAGCGTTAAGATGCGCGATATTTTTCGTGCCACTTACCCCGAGATGGCAACATGCCATTTATTTTCCTCTGATATGTAACTGTTTTATTTGCGTTACACTAACTGTGCATGATAATGAAGTGTGCCAAGCACGCAGAAAAAACCGCTCTACATCGTTACAATTATTGGATATTACTATATACTACATAATGATTGTTAATTGCATTTAGTGACCGAATGACGGTTAGTAAGATGTATTACTTTGAGCTATTCTATGAATAGTCTAGTTACAATGAAGTAGTTTAAATGCCTTCAAATAGGTGTATTAAGCGTAGAGGCCAAGGCCGGGAAAGTGTTACGGTGTATAATAAAATTATTTATGTTCAAACTTTACAAATCTATTCGAAATTCTCTTTTATATGAACAACAATGTATTGCAACAGTCACAAATCCCCCAAATACACTTTACTACGATTAATGTGAACCTTTTTTTAATAATATCTACAAATGATTTTGGATTAAAATAGTGCGATTACGAGTTTTTGCTAACTATTCTAGCAGTCAATGTGTAATCGATAAAAGAGCAGACAAGTACACTGCCGTTCAGTGAAGTTCGATCATACAATAAATAAAAATATTAAGCATACACTCTCTTCTAAGGGATTAAAGCCATAAATTATTATGTAAAGTAGAAATATTGCGACAACCACAACAAAGTCCCTTTTATTATCATTCCAAGAATTTCTCGGAAGTGCCGATCTTTTGAAACGGGTCGTTTGCGGATTATTAACGAGCAATACATTTAGGAAATATACCGCAGCATCATTCTTGTTTATTTATCACAGGCGTAAAGATATAAATTTGCTT
>LR737390.1:7011283-7052240 GCA_902655005.2 Marronus borbonicus
GGGCGACAAATTGCTGAAAAAATAAATATGAGAAGTTCAACAGTAAATGACATCGTAAAGGGAGATCGGACAACTGGAACTATAGAAAATCGTGTTCGTCCTGGAGCATCTAGGAAAACAACAAAAGCTGAAGATTTGAGAATTGTATTATTAAGCAAACGCAATAGAAAATTAACAGCGCCACAAATAGCAGCCGAAGTCAATCGCGGCCGTGAAGAACAAGTTTCGGCAAGTACGGTAAAACGTCGACTTCAACAAGCGGACCTTCATGGACGCATTGCCATTCGAAAACCCTTATTACGTAGGGGCAACAGAGCAAAACGGCTACAGTGGGCCCGTTCTCATCTAGATTGGTCGTTAGATGATTGGAAACACGTGCTTTGAAGTGACGAGTCAACGTTTGAGGTTTTTGGGCAAAATCCGAACGTGATCCCGGACTGCATTGTGCCAACAGTGAAGCAAGGACGTAGTTCTGTGTTAGTGTGGGGATGTTTCTCCTTTGCTGGGACGGGAGATTTATGCAGATGCAGGGTTTAATATAATAATAAAAATTTAATGTTCAGTATGTAAATTGCATTTTGGTTTTAGTTTCGTTTGTTTCTGCAACCTTTTCATGTTTTTTACTAACCGACCGAACTTATCTGAACGGCAGTGTACATATGCCGTATGCAGTTAAGAGACCATTACTTTTAAAGTGATAAGCGCAAAGAGGAGTAGAATTTCAGACCCAGAAGTGCACGCAACACTCTTTTCTGGAGTACGAAAACCGTATCGATCTCAAACGAAGAGCCCCAAATGGCAATCCATATGTAATAATCGAAACAATATAAGCATTTCATGGTAAAAAGTCAATGACGAACGTTAACATTCTCAAAACGTAGGATGCGCTACAGAACCTCGTGTACACGTAAGTTGTATGCTCATTCCATCTTAGCCTGTCATCGACAACGATGCCTAAAACATCACAACTGTTTATAAAATCAAGAGTATCAGTGTTTTTACGAGAATTTCAATGCTAGCGTTAATTTTGAAAAATATATGTTTAGTTTTATTAATATTAATGCCTAACTCGTTGCTGTGGAACCAAAGCTACTGAGAAGAGTAAAATTATCACCCCAAAAAATAAGATTCGCATCATCAGAAAAGTTAACTATTCCATGATTAACCGAAAATAAATCGTTCACAAATAAAAAAAAAGAATGGCCCACTGATACTTCCTTGGGGAATCTCGATAGAAGTGACCAATGGATCTGAAAAAATATTCCCTGAGATGACTCTAGCTTCACAGTCTGTCGCTGATCACTCAAATACGACGCAAGCAACATCCCAAACACCGTAGTTGTAGAGCTTGCTCAATTGGATCCCGTGTCAAATGCCTTGCCTAAATCCAAGAACACTTCCGCCGCATTTTTGTTAGACCCACCTTTGACTTTTAGATAAAAAATTACTAACATGTTAGCAGTCTATAATATCAATTATTTAACTTTTATTAACAAATAACAAACCAGTTGTAGTAGTAAATATACGGGTTAGATTATCTGTTGTATTAAGTTGTAAGTTATTCCACGCGAAGATCCGTTGATCGTATTTTATATGGACTGATGGAGATTTCATGTAGATACACAGATAAACGTTACGTAATACTACTGTTTAATTGAAGCAAGAACGTTGCGATGTAACTTGCACTTGCACAGTTCAACAACGGCACTATCTACCTATGTATAGGTATTGTTAAAGGATGTCCTCGAAGAACACCGCAATGGCACGTCTATTCACTTCACCGAGGAAGATTTATAAACGAATTAATTCTCTCGTAATTCCTCGGCTCTTACGTTTGTTCTAATCAAAATGTTCGCGATCCGTTTGTTTTTATAGCTTTTAGAGTTTCTACTAAAATGGGTTTCCATTATCGTGCGGCTGCGGCGTGTATAAAAACACTGTTACACTCGTAAGATGAATATATGTAATGAGATTAGAAAATCCGTTAGATTAATTTATGTACCATATATTAATCATGTAATTTAGGCGAACTGTTAAATTTGAAGCATTTTACTGTAGCGTTTTAGATATGTAATAATTGATTAATAATCCCATTTATTAGATTTTAGCACGCGATTGCTTCCGGTGTTGATTCATCAACCATATGAACTATGTACATGTGATCAATTTAATTTTAATTTGTATTACGGAAGTATTGCTTAATTATGATGTTTGTTCATATTTTTTTAGGATTCACACTTGGTTACAGCAAAATGCTGTGCACAGTCTACTGAACTACTTTCATGTTTAGCACATGCGAGGGTGTTAAAGTAGATTTTTTTAATTGGGTATTCATATTATTTTGTTCTTCTTTATAAATAGGTCAAATTATTTTTTCGTTTTTGCGGTTTTACGATAGTTTGTCTAAATTTGATCTGAATATATTAAAAACGTGTGTTGGTGCGCATCTGTCGTTTTTGCGCGAAAGTTTTAAGAAAATTTACTTCAACACGGCACGTGGCAAGCCTACCAGTGTAGAAAAGCGTTCACGCATTATTACGCTGTTTGAAGAAGGATATTCGGGGCGACAAATTGCTGAAAAAATAAATACGAGAAGTTCAACAGTAAATGACATCATAAAGCAATGTCGGACAACTGGAACTATAGAAAATCATGTTCGTCCTGGAGCACCTAGGAAAACAACAAAAGCTGAAGATTTGAGAATTGTATTATTAAGCAAACGCAATGGAAAATTAACAGCGCCACAAATAGCAGCCGAAGTCAATCGCGCCCGTGAAGAACAAGTTTCGGCGAGTACGGTAAAACGTCGACTTCAACAAGCGGACCTTCATGGACGCATTGCCATTCGAAAACCCTTATTACGTCGGGACAACAGAGCAAAACGGCTACAGTGGGCCCGTTCTCATCTAGATTGGTTGTTAGATGATTGGAAACACATGCTTTGGAGTGACGAGTCAAAGTTTGAGGTTTTTGGGCAAAATCGACGAGTTTATGGCCGAAGATCTAAAACCGAAAAGTGATCCCGAACTGCATTGTGCCTACAGTGAAGCAAGGGCGTAGTTCTGTGTTAGTGTGGGGATGTTTCTCCTTTGCTGGGACGGGAGATTTATGCAGAGTGCAGGGTGTAATGAGGAAGGAAAATTATTTTGCAATACTCCAGAATCATGCAGTGCCATCAGGATTGCGTATAATAGGCCGTAACTTTACATTTATGCATGACAACGACCCAAAACACACTGCGTTAGTGTGGAAGAACTATCTAAAGGAGCAAGAAGAACAGCACACCCTGAAAGTAATAACATGGCCCCCACAAAGCCCAGATTTGAATCCTATAGAGTTGTTGCGGGATGAACTGGACAGGAGGATCCGAAAAATATGCCCAACTTCACAAGAACATTTGCGGAATATTCTACAACATGAATGGATTAATATTCCATAATCCATTTTAACAAAACTTATCGAAAGAATGCCTAGAATAGTTCGAGCGGTGATTAACAGCAACGGAGGTTGTTTCGATGAAAAAAAAAAAAAAATGTTCAGTATGTTATATTAGGCCAGAATAACTTTTTATTTATTTATTTTTGTCTTTTTTACCTGTACATACAATAAAATTGCATTTTGTTTTTAGTTTCGTTTGTTTCTGTAACCTTTTCATGTTTTTTACCAACCGACCGAACTTCTCTGAACGGCAGTGTATATGGACTTGTTACGGATTATGGACGACAGCGCTGTCTATATAAAATATGAATGGTGCTCATAACAACTTTTTAGGTCTTATAGGAACTTTGGATATCAATCAATATTTTCATCATGTGATTCATTGAATAAAAATTGAACTTTAGCAAAACCCGTCTTTTGGTGTTAAATTATTATTGTCTGCATAATGTAAGAAGTACACAATAGCGCAAATCTATTTGGGGTTTGCGACACTATGGTTGTAAGTTCTATATATCGTACTCCCATAACATTCCCCGATTAGGAAGATCTAAATACTTGCAATTAGACAACGGTGAAATTGCAATATAAGATCTTTCAAGAGCAGTTAAAAAAAATTAAACTTCGCAATCAAAAAATAATCCAAAGCAAGCCACTGTACCAGAAAGTATATTACATGGTACCAAATTTGAATAAGTATGTTAAAGATTTTATCCACTTTTTTAGTGTTACCATATTTTATCTTCCGATTCGTTGCAGCTAACTAAATGCTACAGTATCTTCACAAAATATGCAAAAATCTTATAAGATTGGAACATTAGACAGAGAATTTTCTTGTCTTTGAAAGCCATCTTGATGTGTCTTCATTATTGAATTGACCATGCTGTTTAGAGAGATATAATTGAAATTTCAGAATTGTAATTCAGGCTAAGCCTCTGCATATCTTGTTCGTTCGGCTCAATGCAAATCAATTTAAAAAATCTTTGTATACTTAGCGCGCAGCAAAAATAATCAAATGTTTCTCCGGCTAAGAGGAACAGCGATGCAGACGATAATTTTTTACTATCAATCCGGCTAAAGGGTTTTCGGGGAGTTCTTCAAAAACTACACTTTAGACCGAGATTACGTTCCTCCACGTTATCATTATCAAATTCAGAAGAGGAATTTGATAATGATAATGTGGATGACGATGATATTCGGAATAATTATTTACATAACGAGGCTCTCGAAGCGGAATTTGAAGACGATGTACAAGAGATGGACCTAACGAGCAATCAGTGTATTTTGCAAGTTGAGGAGTGTAATATAGATGGTGTAGGGAGTGACGAAGATGGCGTTAACGATATTGATGATACTCCAACGTCGGCATGAAATGGACAAAAGTAATCTTTGTTTTTGAACTTTACCATCTTTACCCAACTTTACGATCCTCTTCTGAGATAGCATCGAAATCACTACTACAAAAAGCAATGTTGGTGAACATTTACCTGCTAAAGGAAAATATAGAAGATGCGCCCTTGATTCTAGGAAAACCAATGTCAAAAGGTTGAAGATAATTTGTGCTGAATACGAAGTAGCGCCAAGTTTGGAGTGGTTCATGTTATTCCATAGAAATAATTAATAATTTGTTCCTTTTTCTGTTACAATGAGTCTATATTTTATATTCTATGTTCAGGTGTACTATTATTCGCTACACTTTTGTGGCAAGGATGGAAGTCATCCTCCATGTGAAAAATTGAGTGGACCAGAGTGGACCGTTTAATAGTTTGTATAGGAGCCACTTCAAAATTACGAAACGAGAGACAGAATATTACAAAGAAAATATTTTTTGGAACTATAATTGCCACCAATACAACAAATTTTTGCCATAGAAAGATGCATTCTTGCGTGATTTAATAACGTGATTCCATCATTTATTTCGTAAATGTGCATGTCATTTACGAAATAAATCGTATGGTCTTCCTTGTCCGCGCAATTGTTTATTGGCATGAGGATTTTCAATCAGGAACATTATTACTACTGAAAATTCTATTCGTTTAGACAATATTTCTTTGTTAATTCCTACTTTCGTTGAGTTTTTTGGTAGGCCAAGATAAAACAACTTTGTTAAGGATTTGGTGTAAAAGAAGGGGTTAACAAAATAAATGCATTTAGTATATATGGCTATAGACTTTTATGTTTTAATTTGATATTTTTAATAATTTTGGTCTACTCGCTCTATCTCCATCCATTTTCCTACTATTTGGTGATATATTGAATTCACCCAAAATCTGCCCAATTTTTGAATAAATACCCGAAGATTTACCCACCATTTTATCTACTGGGTAAATTGCCACCGTTGGTCTTACGCTGTATTATATTAATTCTAAATAACCTTACACAAGGTTTTATATTAATCTACATTATTGATACTTGCGTCCCCAAACAGTAATACTGAGAATAAGATATCGTTTATGCAGATTTAACGCCCATAAAATACATTGTATAATGGTATGTATAGTGGCACAGTGTGCGTGCACACATGTTATTTGGTTATTTGTCAGATCTATCCGTATATCAAACTAAGATTTAGTAATGTTGCTTATTTAAATTTACATTCCATCTCTTACCACTTTGGATTTGGAACCAGGTTGGTCATCGTTATATTCCGATGAACGCCTTTGTAAGCTTTTAATAATTAGTGTTTGTTTATGACAAAATAAAATTGGTTTTTGGAATATATCCAACGGATTTAATAAAAGCGTAATAGTAAAGAGTGGCAAATATCGACGGTAATTTTGATTTTTGATATCTGTGGTATTTACTTGAGTATTTTTTTAATTAATATTCACCATTTATTGATGCTGATGCCAAGAACAATGATACTTTATTCAAAATAAAAGTCAAAGGTTATTGCTGCCCGAAAGTGTTTACTCTCCTGAAGCTTTAGGTTTACTTTTTCTTTTTTTAAGCACATTTGCGAAGTATTTGTTTTTATTTAGTTTATACTTCACTTTGGCAAATATCAAATAAGAATTTTAATACGTAAGTATGTATGTAAGAACGCCATAAATTTCGTTACGCAATTTTTTGTAATTTTGATAATTACAAGTTTAAGTTCCATGCATTTTAAATCATTTCTTTCTTATTTGTTTCTTTGCTGTGCTTCAAGCACATCTCTTCGTTAAGTCAAGAACTCACCAAATTTAAAACGAGGTACCACAGCGGCGTCATCCTCCTTACTACCGAAGCACTAATCATCATCTTTCGATACGCACTCGATTCGCGGAAGGACCACTACGACTGCACCGTGTTTCGCGCCTTCTTCATTCACGCACAACCTTTGCCGTTTAGCTGGAAACTGTTGAGAGACGGTTTCTGTTGCCGCTTTGTTCCGACTCGCCACGCTGCAAGAACAAGACTTTCCGTTAGTGTTACGAATCCGTACACTCTTCCTGTCCGGACACGATTGCTCTTTTTTTCGTTCGTTTCTTTTTCTTTGCTTTTCTGTCCTCTCCTTTCGGTTTGTGATGCACTCGCAACCGTCAATTCCAATAAGATCGTTTCGGCGTGAAGAAGTGCCCTCAATGGCTCAATGTACTAAATTGATGGCATAACTAAGTATACGTAAATATAATCTGCAGTCTATACAGAAACATATTGAAGATTTGACAATGATTAAGGGAGGTTTTAATAACATTTAAAAGAAGGCTAAATGATGTATTAACAGTCTATAAATTGTGTAAACAAAAAGCAAGCCCTTATTTGGTGATTTTATTGTAATTTTTACACCGATTATTTAAGAGGAATTCTATTACATTTAAATTTCAATATAATTATAATGTTAGCAGTGAGTAGTCACAACATTCCTTGCTATAGATGTGTTAGCAGCATGGGATGTCCAAAAATCAAACAAAAAAAGATTTTAAACTCTTAATATGCAGAATGTAGTGAAACGGTAAGAAATGTTTAATTCTGTACTTTGGATCAAGTGACTAAGTAAATTCGTGTGGTTTCTGCATACATAAGATTCCTATAAATATTTTTTAAGTTGTTTGCTACATGTTTATGGATACAATCTTGGATTACAATCTACATAAATTCTACGGCGGCTCAAAAGAAACGTACCGCATTCGAAGATGATGGTGTAAGTGATCGAACAGCCTAGTGGTACAAGAAATTTTCTTCGGGAAATTTCAGCTTAATGAAGCACCCTCTGGGAGATCGAAGATCATTAACAACAAGGATCTTTTACAGGTTGTGGGGGCAAATTCTAGTACAACGTGCTTAGAAATTCAGGAAGGTTCAATGTGAGCGATAAAATACCTTAACCAGCTACAAAATACGTAAATGTTGCCTTGTATCCAAGAACGATTGCTATAATTTCCCTTCCTTCATTGTGAACAACTTTCCCTTCAACACTAACCTTTTTTGATGAAATTATTACTTTTCACAAATAAGATACAACATTTATTTAATACTAATACTAAAAAATAATACGCTAAAGAATTGCTCTAAATACCCTTAACCTCTTCGCAAACAGTAACGGTAAGCCACTGAAGTACAGTCCATCCCTTGACGAGTGATAGGTTATCAAATAAGCCATCTGCATATATGACGTAGTTCTTCTCTATTTGAGACTACTATGCTCTTCTTTAAATAGATGTATATGAGCTGTAATTAGTTTACCTATTCCTCTCCTATCCGCCTCTGCCTCAACTTCCTCAACTCTGCCTGCATCCATCTTTTTCTGGCCTTGTTTATTCTTCCTTGATCCATCTTCTCTAGAAGATTTAGCCATGTAATCTCCGACATTTTATTATATCACTTATTTTTTCTTTTCATCAAAACAAGGAAATAGTTGAAATACCGCATTGATCTAGTCGACTCTTTAACTTTTCTTATACTTATATATATAATCGGTATTTGACCGAAAGGATAATCGCGAGCAATCTAAATATGAGCAAAAATGTTCGAAAAAATCATTAACATTAAGATAATTGACCACTTAATAAGGAATGACAACATAGGATTTATTCCTGGAAAATTACGCGTGAAGCTATTGTTAATTGTCTCAACAAAATGTAGAATGTGGTAGATAAAAAGGAAATCTGTCGTCGGAATATTTTGTGGGCTCTGAATACAGCGTTTGACGTCATTTGATATTCTCCTCTAGTTACAACACTCCCATTTGCCTCCGTAATTGAAGATAATAAAGGTAATATAATGCCTCTATTCTAGTGCACGGGTATTGTCTTTGTTTTTACTTATTACTACAGCTGGAAACCTCGGATGTGAAGCCGTTATCAGATAGCTTGGATTCAGATCCACTTCGGGTTTTTTATCTAATCAAATCCATTATCCAATAATGTGGATCCAACCCCGTTCTCCAATTTTTTCAAGCAAATACCTGCAATAAGTCGAGTAATTATTAAACAATAATCACCAGATTTATTGAACACCTTTGTAATGCAAAGTAATTGTGGATTGTGCCCATTGAAGCTCACTATTATTCTTAATACACGGATTTTACAAAGTATTGCACTTTTTCTCCATACAACACAAATTCGATGTTTTTTTATTACACTCAGCATGAATCATTTACCTCTTATATTGTAAAATACTAGCGTATGCGGATCCGAGAATCGGATAGTAGATCCGGATCCAAGAATCAGATAGTGGATCTGGATTCGAGAATTGAATAGGGGATCCGGATCCGAGAATTGGGTAGCGGATCCGGATATCCGGAACTCAATTTTTTCGAATACCTGCAGCATTACTTATTACTCGGTTTATAATTTTTAACCGTTTCCTACCGCCTTCATTTCCTATAAATTTAAGCATTTTCGCAGTGATGTACCATTCCTGGCACATTACCTATCTTCTGAATATAGCTTCCGTTGTTTTATTTATTTCTTGTTCCATGTTCTTTTTTATGTCTTCTTCTGTTGTTCCTAATTTTTCAATCTTCCTTTTGCCCCCATTATTTTGTTTTCTTCGTATATTCCAGGTGATTTTTTTTGTTTCGTAGATTCCAAAAATCAAATAATAAGAGTGACATTCCATTTAAAAAATTAAATTAAAAGAATAAAATGCGGTGATAAATTATTTTTTTTAGAAATTTGTGATAAAGTGCATGAAGTTTTAGAATCTTCATTCGTTTCTGAGATATCGCGCTGTTCCATTCCTTCCATTTAGTTCAATTTGAAATTAAATTTTTTCTTATTCGATCGACTGATCGACTAAAATTCAATTTAATTAATATCGTTTTACAATCCAGCAATTTTCTACCAAAGTGTTCACGAGCAATGGAATGTTTCGATGATAGCTGTAACCATACACACTCTCAGTAAATAACTTCCAAAAATGAATGGCGAATGTAACGTTACACGATCAGGAGCATTAATGAACTCAATACTTTCTTTAAATTATGCTGGTAATGGAAACTTCTTTCTTTCTCTTTTAAATATTAGCGTGCAGGTCGCAATTATGTGAAAATTATATTTTTTTCCGCGTGCATCGACCTGGGAATGACGTTCGACTATGGTTGGTACTTACATATGTACATACTCGCATACTCACCTGCATATGCAATATACGTCGGTATACAAGATCATATCAATGTAAGTAAGAGAGAGAGAAAATATTTGAAGCTATTAATGAAGAAGCTAATGAAATAACCCCATCAGTTGCAATAGATTTCGCGTAGTTAAAAAGTAAATCTTTAGTTTCACTGTGAACTATTACGAAATTTCTTAGCAGTGCATAATTAATTGCTCGGCTTGGTTGGTACACTGTGTAAAGAAGAATATTGGCTTCTTATGGTCATGACCGATGAATCTTGAACGTGATATCAAAATGGCTATCCATATTTAGTAGCAGTAGTAGTGCTTATTTAATGCAATAGAAATTACATCAAAAGTCACACGAAATGAACACGTTATACATTGTCGTTCAGAGAATTTCGGTCGGTTGGTCAAAAACATGAAAAGGTTACAGAAACAAACGAAACTAAAAACAAAATGCAATTTTATTGTATGTACAGGTAAAAAAGACAAAAATAACGAAATAAAAAGTTATTCTGGTCTAATATAACATACTGAACATTATTTTTTTTTTTCATCGAAAAAACCTCCTTTGCTGTTAATCACCGCTCGAAATTATTTTAGGCATTCTTTCGATAAGTTTTGTTAAAACGGATTGTGGAATATTAATCCATTCATGTTGCAGAATATTCCGTAAATGTTCTTGTGAAGTTGGGCATATTTTTCGGATCATCCTGTCCAGTTCATCCCACAACAACTCTATAGGGTTCAAATCTGGGCTTTGTGTGGGCCATGTCATTACTTTCAGGGTGTGCTGTTCTTCTTGCTCCTTTAGATAGTTCTTCCACACTAACGCAGTGTGTTTTGGGTCGTTGTCATGCATGAATGTAAAGTTACGGCTTATTATACGCAATCCTGATGGCACTGCATGATTCTGGAGTATTGCAAAATAATTTTCCTTCCTCGTTACACCCTGCACTCTGCATAAATCTCCCGTCCCAGCAAAGGAGAAACATCCCCCACTAACACAGAACTACGCCCTTGCTTCACTGTAGGCACAATGCAGTTCGGGATCACTTTTCGGTTTTAGATCTTCGGACATAAACTCGTAGATTTTGCCCAAAAACCTCAAACTTTGACTCGTCACTCCAAAGCACGTCTTTCCAATCATCTAACGACCAATCTAGATGAGAACGGGCCTACTGTAGCCGTTTTGCTCTGTTGCCCCGACGTAATAAGGATTTTCGAATGGCAGTGCGTCCATGAAGGTCCGCTTGTTGAAGTCGACGTTTTACCGTACTCGCCGAAACTTGTTCTTCACGGCCGCGATTGACTTCGGCTGCTATTTGTGGCGCTGTTAATTTTCTATTGCGTTTGCTTAATAATACAATTCTCAAATCTTCTGCTTTTGTTGTTTTCCTAGATGCTCCAGGACGAACACGATTTTCTGTAGTTCCAGTGGCCCCGAATATCCTTCTTCAAACAGCGTAATAATAGTGAACGTTTTTCTACACTGGTGCCACTTTGAAGTAAATTTTCTTAAAGATGCACAGATGCACACCAACACACTTTCAACAGTAAAATGAAACAAATTTATATCTTTACGCCTGTGATAAATAAACAAGAATGATACTGCGGTATATTTCCTAAATGTATTGTTCGTTAATAATCCCCAAACGACCCGTTTCAAAAGATCGGTACTTCCGAGAAATTCTTGGAATGCTAATAAAAGGGACTTTATTGTGGTTGTCGCAATATTTCTACTTTACATAACAATTTATGGCTTTAACTCCTTAGAAAAGTGTGTATGCTTCATATTTTTCTAATTTTATGTATTAATAATTGTATACAGTGTGATATACTAGATTTTTATTGTATGACCGAACTTCACTGAACGGCAGTTTACATAAAATACATATAAAAGGAAAAGGTATATATAAACGCGTATAGGGCTTATTAAACAGGCTATCTGACAAACTATTTCTTTCACGTGATTGCATTTCTCGTTTATTGATTGTATTTCCAAACGGGCCGCGAACATCACGCGTTCTGTAAACAACTGTAAACAATTTTGAATTAATAATTCTTATGGTTAAGAAGACGTATACCGACATGGTCGATTGACCCTACCTGAAAAAATCGTCTCTTCCCTTCCTGGTGTGCAACAAAATAATTTGGAAAACTGCACGCGGTTGAGCATTCGAGTCGAAGCCTTGAGCTGTGTAGAAGAACGTAATTGAATGCCTCCCGGTCCAAAGTCACGAGAATGCCATCGGCCGTACACTAGCATCCATCATTGAAAAATTGGAAACATCGGCAAGAAATGCCGGAACAGATATTTATATCTATAGCATTTTAAATTTTAAACATGAATACGTGAAGATATGCGAGTTATGTAAGAGCTACATAGCAGCTAGTGTACAAGAATTTAGATCCTTAGTTGAAGAATATTAATAATTAGAAGATATCTTCAAATACCTAGTTCGAAGTTACATATCACTGTTATATTCAGATAAAAGGTTCATTTAAAACAATATTATTCGAAGTAATTACATAGAGTGCTTCACCTGGAACTGCATCGATCGATATATGAATGTATTAGAATCCGAAATTTTTCGAAAACATTACGCAGCGTGTCTGATAATTACATTTCAACTTTCAATAATTCTCTAAATTTCAATTTACAAGTTTCCACTTTCACAGTTGTGAAAGCTCACATGCACGCAGGCACTCATAAAAAAAAGACAAATATTTCAAATATGGTTAGAAATAGAAACATTGATTTAGGAATTCAAATATATACAATAATAAAAATTGCCAGCTATTTCCGGTATAACCGGAAGTACCAGGTTACTAAAAATATTTCAATTCAATAGCACATGTTGGCTTTAGTGTACTGGCAAGTTTTCAGAATTTTCCAATGTACATTCTTTCATATATCGATCGATGCTGCTCCCGGTGAAACATTCTGTATACTGAGCATTTGAAGACTGAAATACTGAAAGACTGAAATTTTTTTCCTCAAAAACGATTTATTTCAACGTTGTATGCGCTCGCTGTTTTAATTTTAATTTCATAATTTCCACCATACTTTTACGATTTGTGCGCGTTCATGATGTTAAAATAAACTTAGACATTCTTTTTTGCCTTGCTCAACTATTGTCGTTTGCTGAAACTAAACCGGCCCCATAGAAGTAATTTTTAAATTTATTTGTAACCTTTAATGCAACTGAAGTTGAAGGTCTCCCTATTCCCTTCATTATCTTTGGATGAATAGCACGTATCATGTCGAGGAAAACTACGTAAGATACATGTAGCAAGTACAACTTTACTTAAATGCTCAGGAATAATTTCGAGGTGTTTCTGCTAAACACGAAATTCGTTTCTGAAAATTTCGAAAGGTTTTCATGACACTCACCTAGCTTTACTAAGTCTACATTTACATATTTTCGTTATTTAATATTTCGCTATTTGAGTATCTTTGAGCAATTTCTTTCCGATTCTTCTATATTAATGGCGGTGAATTAGTAAAACAATACTAACTGTCTTCTTGTACTACTAGGGTGTTTACCAGTAACTACTTGCTTCTTATTAATGGTGGCAACGCAGTCTGAAAAATTCCAACAAGGTAACATCAATTTTTTCCATATATCATTAGAAGTTCCACAAATTATTTTCTTGTTTCTCCAAGTCAGTAACTAAATGCAATTGTTAGAAACGTGCCTCCCGCAGCAAAAAAAGCTTAAAAAAATAAAATTTATTGAACAGTTATAAAAATTTATTAACAAACAGATAATTAGAAGTGCCGAACTAGTGAAAAGCAAAGAGTCGACGATATAATAAATAGATATCATTTATGCGAACTTTTTTAGCTCATAGAAAGGAAATTAGTAATGTGTTGATAACTCTGATTCAACAGAAACTGACAATGAAACACAGGAGCAGAACATAGATGATAATATCGAAGAAGACAATCATGGCGACGATGTTAGTTCTTTTCAACATTACAAGTTGCTCCTTACAAGTAATGCCAACACAGAAAAACTCCAAAAGTAAACAAAAGAAAACTATATAAACATCAGCTGAAGAGCTGAAGAACATTATTTGTAAGATAGAAACAACCGGAGAAAGCCAACTTCAGAAATGTCAAATTCATCAGCCCCCGTAACTAAATTTTTTGACTGCATCTCTTGGGTTCTTCTACTTACGTCTGAACTTCGCTTCAACAGCTCAGCAAACTGAGCATAGATATCGCACAGGAACAGAGGTGTTCTCCCAATTCTTAGAGTAATTTATGGATGCTATTTAGAAAGTTTGTACTGACAGTAGTTACTTCCGGGCTTGTTGGCTGTAGTCTAGAGCTAGTAAATGTCGACGTTTCGCCAAACACTGCGGTTGGCATCTTCAAGACGGTTCGTTGGTCGATTGACCCTACGTGAAAAAAATCGTCTCTTCCCTTCCTGGCGTGCGATGTTCGTTGGTCCTAACTAGCTCTAGATCACGGCCAACAAACCCGGAAATAAATACTGCCAGTACGAACTCAGACTCCAGCCGTGAAAGCCTATTGTTATTCAGAAAATTGAAATGGAAAAAAGTTTCAAAAAATTGCAGAGTATCAAAGTTCTTCATTCAAAAATGTGATATATTCCTTGACCATATTGAAATCTGTACACCTCTTAACTTAACAGTTTTATAATGTTTCTTGCTTATTAGCCCAATAAATTATTATCTTTTCCGATCGCTAGAACATACACGAGATATCCAATTACGTGTTCTTAGTCATCGTCTCTAAAACAAATCTCCGTTTTTCCTATTAAAACGACATTTAGCGGTACCAACTTTCTGACACAGTAATTGAATACTGGGTTATATTTGTAAGCCGTACAGTTACTATATCATGCCTTGTATTCGAACTAGATTAACCATATACATAACTGCAACACTTGTGTTAACATAGAAGTAATTGGTATATTTTTCTTTCACTAATAACAGGTTTTTACAATCTGTGAAATTTATAGCGTGCGCGTTAAAAGAGAATTTATCTTAAAGCTGGTTTAAATTCACGGAGACAGAAGTGTTAAATCTTTTTACGATCATGTTTAGTGGTAAGTGTGGATGGGCATTGAAATAATCGAAGCTTTTAAGATTGTATGTATGTATGCTCACGCGTCTTTTCTTCTTTTTTTTTTTTATTTGAAACATTATATACGAAACTGTAAAGTTTAAATTGGCTTGGAATTTCCCCCAAATCTTCAACGTTTAATTTATGGTTTGAACGGTACCTAAATAGTTCTGATCTTGGTCTATGATACTGACGTATTGTAGTAACCCTAGATGCATAATTAAATTTAATAGCCTGCTGTAACGTTTCTACACCACTGATATGAAAAAAATTTTTTATCGTCTTCCACGTAAAAGTGACTTTATTTTTTAAACAAAAAAAAAGAGAAATTATAACAAAACTGGGGTATACGGGGTACCCGGTTCCTGTTATATATATTTTTGAATAAATAAAATCCTCCAGAAGTATATTACATACTTCAACTTATGTTCTAAAAGAACATTTATATTTGTTATAAATTCCGAGATTTAAAGAAAATTGAAAATCCTGATAATCGGGTAATTCAGACGCTAAAGGTATTGTTCTTATATCAAGGTGCTCTTTCAGTCTCTGTAGCTCCATCTAAATATGAATTTTCTGGTTGTTGGTGTCACCTTGAAAGTGCATTAGATATCTCTGCAGATAGACAAGAAGACAAAAATTGTTCTATTAAATAAAGTTATCTTATCTTTAATAAAAATACAAAGTTGCTATATGCAAAACACATCAGAAAATGCCTGGAAATAATAACCGAAACATAATGCTAAAATAGCTTCTTCGTGGTATGGATGGAGTCGTTTACAGTAAAAGCAATGCAAGGAGATAAAAAACACGCTACACATGGACATATCTGCCCAGTCGGGGTCATCAGCGTGATTCCGAGAGTGTTTTTACTCCACCTTGTGCCGCTGTTTCTCTCACAATTAATTCCACAAATTTGAAACGACGAGCCAGACAGTGCTAGTGCCATGAAACACATGCCTGCGGTTTAGAAGCTATTTTAACATTACTTTTTGGTTACTGCTTTTAGGCATTTTCTGATGTGTTGAAGCCTGTGGGAATCGTCGTTGTTTTCTAAGCGGCAGGCATGTGTTGCTTGGCACTTGAGGGTGCCTAGAAATGTCTAACTTGTTTCGAGTTTGTGGCACTAACTGTGAAACAAACATTGGTGCAAGGTGCAGTAAAAACTCTCGGAACCACGCCGATGACGCCGTATACGCAAAAGCATGTCCGTGGGTAGTGTAGGAATACTAAGTCCGACAGTAGTCTGCGCTTATATAAAAGTAGCATTCTACTTTGCTTGCATGAAATCAAATGGTTATCAAAAGGTTGACTTACAACAGATGCGTAAGACATTATTGAGTTTATTTATCCAAAATATAGAGACCAGAGGCACACAGAAGAAGAAATTTTTAACGTTCCTATAATAAAGCTAAGCAATTTGGTACACTTACTGACAACTCAAAATGATCACTGATCAGTATTAAGCATGGCACCAACATCCCTAATCTTATAATTAGAAGCTCCGGTTAAGATATTCCAATCCAAAATGTACGAAGATTGAAATTGCAACAAACTTTTTTTAAATTTGAAAAACACTAAATTTGAGGCAATCCTCACACAATTTGTCTAGCTGCTACTGCAGACCTACACAATCTGTAATCGACTTAATAGTTTTAAATATATTTGGATCGTCAACATACTGAAGAAAAAAGAATTTTTGAACCAAGTGGATATATGATATTCAGACCGAAAAGCAATGGTCCCAGTTGTGATTCCTGAAGGACACCTAATGTGATAGCCACCGTCCTATATGTGTAACCATTCAACTTAACAAATTGTGACCTGTTGGATATATAACATTGTAGCCATCGAAAAATGTTCGTATACAAACTCAATCCCAGCAATTTATTAATAAGAATTTGATGACCTATTTTGTCGAAAACTTTATTGTGATCTGTATAAATTGCATCCAACGAATCCTATATTATAAGGTTGGAAATAAAAACATAGGTCTTTCTCTCACAACCCTCGTTTTAAAATGTTTTGTTCGTAACTAATTTGTAACATTTATTAATTTTGGATTAGGGATCTACCATATACGCAGTTTAATTAGTAACTTTGTACAATTCAATAATTGTAATATTTGATGAAAGCTTTTTTACTGCTTAAAAATTGTAGCCTAGCTTTTGAGCGTGAAAGTGGTCGCAATTTTTAATTGAATTAAAGAATTTGTGATAGGAAGATTCCAACCTGCTTATGATGATTAATTCACAGGTCGATTATTTATGTCCTATATTAATTTATTATGCGTGCCGGCTTGAAAATTAATTTCAACATTCCTTCGCTACCAGAAATGGATTTCTAGGTAATCTAGAACGCCAAGACATTTACTTCAAAATTTCAATATAAATAATTTCTTTCAACCTACGTGTCACACAGACACCTGAATAACACCGGTGTTTAGCACATCTAAAATTTATATCTCCACGTTAAATATACACCGCTATAAACGGTAGTGACCGCGATAATTTCCACGTTGAAAATTTTATCGAGCATGAAGATGACATTAGTGACTGGGTGGGAAAAAGATCGGTTTTAAACGATAAGTTATTTCCCACTGTTCACTCCCAACAAGTTTATGCAATTTAGTTTTTTTGCTCGCGTCTCTAAAAGTTGCTACTTTCCTTTCGCGGTACCAATTTTGGCCATGTAATTACGCAGCATTAGCGAAAAAGAAGAAAGAAAGGTTGAGTGCGAAATCTAAACAAAGTAGATTTAGCGTCCGGTCTTTTAAGATTCGGTAATTAAAATTGTGCCGTTGTTAAATAATGTTTTTTTGTCACAAGGAAACTCTATTTTACGGCGATTCATTTTTCTTGCAAAATTAATATTTTTGTTTGTTTCGTCTGTGCTGATAATGTATGAGAAATTACATCTTTGGAGCACCTATAGCCAGTTGCACCAACATAAATTAAAATGTAATCTTGAGTTACGTTCAAACGGCAGCTAGAATGTGAGGATCTTTCTTCTCAATTGTCACATTTCACCTGTAAGTTAAGGTTAAATTTTAATTCGTGTCGTGTCGGCTATTAGGTGTGCACCTTTTAGTTTTAAAATAAATTAATACCACAAATTATCGTAGTTATTTTTTTCTAAAATTCATTCTATATAGTTTAAGGCAGAATATAAGGAAAAATTCGCAACATGATTTCGCTTGATAGACAACTTTTTCCTTAAAAGAAGTTATAAGAAAGATATTTTTTCAATCATTTAAAGTACACTTGCTTTTAAAAACACTGAGTAAATAATCTTGTATTTGAGTTGATGTTGGGGATATTTCCTCCGTTTGTTGGATTTTTAGAAAAAAACAACAAACGGAGGAAATAGCCTCAACCTCAACTCAAATATGAATAATCCTTCGTTAACAATATCACATAATGAGTTAAATAATCTTGTAATTAGTATAAAATGATCTACTTACTTCCAGCAACAAGTTTTCTACTGATTTATTTAAATAATTCAAAATTGCCACAAGCATTCCCTTTCATAGAACAACGAATATCTATATACTAAGTTGTAGACTTCCGCGGTCGTTGTTTTCTTTTAAAAAATTTGGGAAACCACGTCATAATTGCATGAGAATGCCGACGTTTCGCTCTCTTCTTCGTACAGCAGCGACGCAACATGCAACAGCCCAGAAGAAGCTTCATGCAATTGAGAGCGAAACGTCGGCATTCTCATGCAATTACGACGCAGTTTCAACCCGGAAACCCAAATTCTCAAAAAGATCTATATACTAACTTTAGATGGATATATTGAGGAAGTAATTGATTTCTAAGCAAAATTTAAGCAATAATAGAATTAATTAATTAAATGACAAAAGTAATTAAAGGCTTTTTTTTGCGATTTTGGCCACGGCTTCGGGAAATTTCGCCTGTGCAAGGCGGGTGAAATCGGTGGGGTTTTCTTAGTTTTATTTTCTATTTATTAGATGTTCATAAAAATTATCAACACGTATAGCATTTAACATATTAAAAAAAAAACATCGAAATACACTAAACTTGAAGCAATCTCCAAAAAAGTATTTTGATGTGCATTTCACACCTTTCATTGCATGCCTCTCATTGAATTTTCACCGGTGTCCATATCCACGTGCTATAAATACGTACGTCATGGTAATGATAATTTGCATAAAAGCGTTGAAAACGCGTCTTGAATATTTAATAAAAGTAGGCTCGCTGCAGATAAAACAATGAAGGAAAAACTAACGTAATTGATGTTACCAAAAGCAATCTAAACGAGATGGTTGAAATGACCGGGTCTGTTTCTCAAGTAGCCGTTTTTGAACCAAGCATATGCAAGTAGATTTCGATAATTAGGTGCAGATAACTGGTGTATAATGACTGTAATTTAATAATGTCCAGATTATTAAATTACAATCATGGTCTTAAGTATAAAGAGGTCGGATAATTTTTCGTTGTAATTTTTGTTAATAAATATTCCTTCGACGTGTATTTTTATTTAAGTTTTTTGGGAAAGCGCTAAATTATAGCTTTTATAGTTTACAGGGTGAGGTAAAACAAGAAAGTTTACAAAAATTAAAACATCTTTGGAACGACGAAAGATATAATTTTGCGGCCTTCACTGGCTAATTGGTAATTCCATACTTGATATTCTCCTCACAATGAACTCAAGTTTTTGAAAATCTGTGGACATTCTCTAAGGCTACAGGGATTGTTATGTAATAAAAAATATGCTTCCTGCATCACTTACCATATGTATACTACAATAGGCGCAATCACAAAGTGTCATTAACCAAACCTTTAGGTAATTGTTAGCGGCATCTTTTACGTTTATTTTTCGGTCTCTTTAATAATGGAAAAATGATTTTAAAAAGTTAATAAAAACAGTGCGTAGGCTTTCACGGCAGGTGTGACTGCTACTGCTATTAACTTCTTCCGGGTTTCGCCGTGTGTCAAAACTCTCGCTCGACGTTTCGCCGTTAATGCTGACGACTTCTTCAGGATAACTAAACTGATTCTACGTTGTCCGATATTCTTGTTATATACGCCGTTGGTGCATTCAACCCCACTGAATGTGACGGTTCTGCGTAGTCGACTCTTCCCGCGTTGCTAAGGTGGTACCCTTCTTCTCTGTTGACGGTCTTGTTCTTTTCTATTTTTATGGCTTCCATGATGAGTCTTTTTCCGTAATTCTTTGTGGTGGCTATCACTTTTACGTTGTTGATGTTCATTTTATGTCCAGTCTCCTGTATATGTTCCGCCACCGCTGATTGCTCGATTCTTTTAAATCTTCAGTCCGTTTCACGTTCCTTTATTTTTACCACGATAGCTCTTCCTGTTTGTCCGACGTAGCATTGCCCGCATTGATATATTATCTCTGTACGATTTTCGTCTATCCTGACCTTAGCACTCGGTAGATGCTGCTGGATTGACATTGCTGTCCCGAAACGTATCTTCTCATTGGCTAGATGCGGCTCATCACTGATGGTTTCGGCTCTGAATAGTAAAGTTTTATTTAGCGAAACTTTCGACACACGGCGAAACCCGAAAGAAGTTAATAGTAGTAGCAGGAAATACAAATATTCACCACATCTACCAGCATACTTCTTTTCTCTAAGTTCTATGACAAACGAGGTGTAGTCGGTTGCCACCCTTAATGATTTGCCACGTACATATATTAGAAATCTCCAGAAAATTCAACAATCTATGTATGAAAAGGAGCTAAGATAGGCTCGAAATGAGATTAATGATTTAGAGCAGACGTATTATTAAAATAACTTGTCATATTTTTCATAAAACTTGTAGGTACTCTGGAATTTCATGCATCATGTGTCCATTCCAGTGTCACTGCTGCTAAAAATAACTGTAAAACTCTTACGAGTTTTACGATTCTTATCTTGTAGTGCGCCGACAATCATTAATCTAGAACATGTTTTACTTAAAACGTTTCTCAAATAACTCGAGTCGAATAATTAATTACAACGGACAAAAACAATTCGACAATTCACTAACTACTAACAATAAAGTTACATAGCATGTCGTTCTACGTTCTGAATCATCCGGAGATAATTTCGAAGAAAAAAAGATGCAACAGATAGAGGATAAGTCATATACGTGATCATCTAAAACGAGCAACTCATACAAATGTCGCGCGACTAATGGCAACAATTGAAGTGGGTTAATATATTTTCGACAGGCTACTTGAAGTAGGTTACATCTGGTAAACGGATACCCGTTCAACGGCGTTTCAACTAACCTACGAAGTAACGCAAATGTCCAGGAAGTTCGTTGAAAAAGGCTCGCTGAAAGGATTCAAGTAGATTATGCTCATTGTCTTGAAAATTAAATAATTGCCGAATACAGATTAGATATAAATCTGATTCGAATAATGCGGCTGATGAGTTGCTACAATTTATTGGCGATTGCTCTAGCCGCAAATGGAGATGTAAGATAAGAAATGGACTCGGAAATAATTCAACATCTCTTTTCTTAGTCAACGAAATGAGCTAGTACTTCGAAATATAATGCATGTTTCGTTTTAACCATTAAAATATCTACAATACTGTATATAATTCTTCAAAATTAACCGAGCACACAGAACCAAATCATAAGCATCATCAGCACTAGAACATCGGAATAAAAGTTATAAATATAAGCACACTAGAAAGTATTGAGAATAGCAAAACAAATGTTAAATTACGAGGGGAGTTCGATAAATATCTGGACTTGGAAAAAAAAACCGAATTTTTATGTCTAGAATTCATTTTATTTTGCAACATAACATCGACCTCAAAAGGGTAATCCCCTTTGAGGTCGATAACACTTAGTCCAATGTTCTTCTACCTGTTACATCCCTTCAAAAAAATACGATTTCTCCAACCCTGTAAAATAGGTGCTTGCTTCTGCAATCACTTCATTGTTTCAGCCAAATGTTTTTTCGCCGAACAATTTTTTTATATTCGGAAATAGGAAATCGCTGGGTGCGCATTGTCTTGATGAAATAGATTTTTTTCTTCGCCAAATGCGGCCATTTTTCTTTCACGGTATTGTTGAAAATATTAAATAAAGTGGCAAATACTCGCCATTAGTGGTTTTCCCCTTTTCCGGATTATGCCGCGCACATCCCAAAACACCACGACTATGATTTTGTTGGCCAATAAACGGGCTTTGGCCTTCTTTGGCGATAGTTCCCCACGAAAAACCCAATTGGCTCTTCTTTCTCCGGTGTGCAGTGATGAATCCATGTTTCGTCCACAGTTATAAATCGACGTGAAAAATCATTCGGATTGCGATTTAGTATTACCAAACATTCCTTTGAAGTTGATACACGTCCGTACTTATGAATAATTTTGGGAAATCGCCGTATTCATCTTGCAGGAAGCTTCCTTACATTGAAATGAGCTGTTAAAATGTTATGTAGCCGATCAATCGAGGCATCCACAGCCTCATCAACCTCACGCACTCTCAATCGCCGATCATTTTTTAGTTTGGTGGAAATAAATACATTAAAATGGTAACTTGGGTCATTATTCTTGTAAACGTGCGATATGCTTGAAAAGAATCACAATGTTGATAATATTATATATTATATAATGTTGGTACTAAACGGAAACACAACAATGTTCATTTAAATTGTCATGTCCGTGAGTTAGTGTATTTTTTTCTCTCCTTTTGTTGTGTTTGCCATGAATTATCATGAGGAAGCTATCTTAGCATTATATTTTTTGGTTATTGTTTCTACCCATTTTCTGATGTGGTATGTTTTAATGAATTCAGATTTAGCATTCTTAAATTCCAGCCTTTATTCTTGGGTAGATCATGTCACTGTCAGACCTTCTGGAATTGCAAAATTGCGCCTATTGTCTAAATCATAGAGTCGATAAGTAGCAAACCAGACACTTACTGTGTTATTTCAAATGGAATATTTCTCCAGCTGGACATAAACCAATACAATATGGATTTCATATGCAGATCAAAGCAGAGAGTGCAGTGGTTCGCCCAGCAATAAGATTCCGATTCAAGAGGATTGACGCATCTTCGAGACAGCTGTCTCGGAAAATACTTGGATTTTATGTTATTTCGGGTCTCGGCAATCGTTGAATGTTGATATTACTAACGGACTTGTCTACTTTTAACTGGTTGATATTTAATTTGCGAAATTATTGTAAAGGCAAAGTAGAATTTATTCTGCACATGTTTGTAGGAAAATATTACATTAAAACCGAGCATTTACATCCCGAGGAAAGTGGAGAAAACGCGAGTTACATTGCAGTTCTCCTGGGATTATCGTTGGTTGGAGATAAGTTTAACTAACAAAACACGAGGGGTAAGGAGAAGGGCCGAGGCCGCTGAAAGTTAGAAGCTCATTAAAGAGCTAAGGCACCTGCTATTAAAATTGTATATCTCATATGTTACAAAAACATATTGTTACTTTGTAAGATTATTCTGCATTACTTATTTCAAACTGGATCATTGAGCAGTTGGTTTTCGCCTCTGGCATGGTTCATATGCTGAGTTACCGTGATCAACTGCTTCCCGCTCAGTTAGTTTCGCCTCTGGCGTGGTTCACACGTTGAGTTGCCGTGCTAACTGTTGCCATCACTCTCCTGAAGAAGCCCCATACGATTGTGGTCGAAACGTCGAGTTTTATTTTAACCAACGACATGACACGGTTCAAACCCGGAACACGTTTAGTTTCAACTGACTCTGGCCGTGGAAGCCTACGCTTTTATTTTGAATCATTGTAACCCATCCACGTGCAATATTATCATACTAATATGGATACATTGATATATGTTGGTAGTTCTTCGTAATAATCTTTAACCATCAGCAACAAGAAGCATAAGTTTATGTATACGTTTTATCCTTTATCCATTTAGTATTCATATTACACCTGTGCTTATATGCCCAGGTTAATGCTGAATGTGCGAGAATCGATATTAACTGTGACATTTGCTGTGTGGCGGTCTCGTCTGTTTAATTAATTTGCATGTGAGCAAATAAAATTCGTTAGCGAAAAAAACGGTACCTGGTATTTTGCGCGTGGTGAGCGGTAAAAATGTTACTCGACACACTTGCTGCCGAGATAAAGTGGCCTACCGTTGTTTGAAGAAAAATAAATGTCAGCGGAGTGGAAAAATTGTGCACGTGCTTTATCTCGCCAACTTACAGGAGAACCTTATAATATTGCACGTATAAACGATTTTTTTTTATTTGACGGGTAGAAACATTTATTACGCACTTAAGAAAGGCGAAAATTAACAATTTTGTAAAGAATATCTCTCTGCAGGTATCATTTCGGTTTGTTCGACGTTACCGTGTTGTAGTAGCAAATGCGAGTGAAGAAATAATTCGTCAGAATTATTGCTTGATGACCAATGTTCGTCTTTTTTCTCTAAAATTATCCAGACATCAAACACCACCGACCTCGTGTAAGGCGTTTGGTGCTCAATAGAGGTTTACTTGTTTGAGACGGTCTCAAAGCGAAAAACACGTCAATAGTGCAAACCACAAATGGAAAAAGGGTATTCAAAAATTCTACGCTGAATTTGCAACGGGTTTAATAATTTGAACAATGAGGCGGCGCATAAAAAATGTGGATTCACATCTTTAAGGTTTGCCATTGGTATTACCAGCTGATATAATGACGTCTTTAAAACAACAAACCTCTCAAACAAGCAAGTCAAAAAAATAGATCCTTTTAAAACGCAACTGAAGGCAATTGAGATTAAAAGGAAAACAACATGTAAGAAAGCTGAGGTGAACGCAGATTTTAGTGAAGTAAAATCAAATTAAAATCAGAAGCAATATAAAACTTTTACTTAATAATTTGACATTCTTGGGGACTAATTTAGGTGCTATAGAGCAATCTGTGAAACATTAAAACCCTGATGACAATACTTCACTAACACTGGACACACGTTTAGATAGTTAACTCTTACTTGTGGTATTTTTTTCCATCTTACTAAATCATTCGATCTAGTGGTCGTTTCGCTAAGATTTAAAGCTGTGGTTTTAGAGGTCTTTCATTGAAAGTATTCAAATTATATTTAACATGTTGTGCTCAATCAGCTTATGCAGTTAGGTGTAAAGATAACAGAATAAGTACTATTTCAATCGTGAGGTGTCCCACAGGGATCGATATCGAGTCCACACTTTTCCTAATTTACAGCAACAACCTGAAAGAGAATATCGGCGCGTCTATCTTGTCCCAATATGCTGATGATTAGAGATGACAAAGGCAGGTGAAATTATTAAATTTGTTGCAGCGACTAGACAGACTCGTGTTTTGTCGACTCTCCGGGAAAGCAGTAGGCAACCCTCTCTTATGAGACGAATAGACACGAGTCTGTTTAGTCGCTGCAAAAAAGTAATAATTTCACCTCATCCCTACTGATGACATAACATATATTGTGTCCGGTAAAAGTGTAGAGATTGAAAGAGAGTTATTTTCAACTGAAATTGTGCAATTGCAAGGCTGGCTATTATTAAATAACATTAAAACTAAACTCATTAGCTTTTCAAACAATACAAAAGAATATAACATTTATGTAAACGATAATAGTAAGTCGGTTCTTCTGTCTGATTCAGTGAACTTGGCGTTGTTGTTGATGGTTGATTGAGGTATGGCGAGATTTGTAATAAACTAAACAAAAAGTGATTTAATGTATATGTATTGGGACGATGTCAACGCTCCTTTTTAAGAAAATCGAGCAGAAGGAGAGCGTGGGAAGAAGCAGTTAAAGAGAAGCAAGAATAAGGAAAAAACTTGAATTGGGATCAAGTGAAAGTGAAGAAGAGCTTATAAAGAAGCAATTATACAAAAACGAACAAATTCTTAAGGAAAAACCTAAGGAATTAAGTGCAAAGAACCAGTTTGTCAAAATCCGTTGTCCAGCATACAATGAATAATATGTTGCTTTTCCAGAAGGAGATGGATTGTGATTTATGCGAATAACAGCCTTCAAACAGAACATTTTTACTTTTCACAACACTGACAAGGGATCGGATTGAATCTTGTCAGATTTGTAGGACCCATCGAGTATTGTAAAACGTTGCTTTCCGTTTTGGCGGAACCTCACGCTTACAGTGTGAAAGCTACACCTGAAATATCAATTGCAACATATACCATTATTATGAATAAGAAAAGATAAAATTTTATATCTCTAAATACACCTCCGTTTGCTGATAGTTACATATAACCATAATGAAAAACAATTCACTAGAAGTGATCCACGTGAAATAGAGCTACATCGACAATGGATTAGAATTTAAAGATGTTTCACTCACATGCTACGAAGATTGTAGATGCAAGTGAGCCATCTTCATGCTCTGATTTAGAGAATTCTGAGAAAGAATATGAAGAAATCTGCGGACTGAAGATGGTAATATAGATTCCGATTATAAGAGGAAGGCCGTTGAATTTTGGAGTTTGGGCAAAAAAATGAGGCGATCGCTAGCTTCTGTGCAATTCAAATTGAAAAGTAAGAAATCTTCGGCAGGAAAATTTGTATCATCTTTGCAAATAGTAAAATATATATATAATAATAATTTATTTCTATATTCATGGCAGGAAAGCGGTTACAAAGACACTAAACCAGAATGAATTAGATAATTATACAGTGAAAAAAAAAGAAGAAATAATGAGTTGGAAGTAAGTTTTGGCACTTCACGTGAGGAGGAATAGAATCAAGTAGATATGGAAAGATTAGCAGAAAAGCAATTACCGAAGGCATATGTCAATATATAGAAATCTCAAATAATTTAATGCAGAAACCACAATTTACAATAAATGATTTTATTTTATATCCTTGCACGTTTGGAACTTTTTTTTAATACTGAAAATACGAAAAGAACAAAGTTCAATAAACTTTACATATTGTTTTTAGTGGTGTGGTAAAACCTTAATTGGTATAAAATAAGAGAAATACGCTGACTGTAAAATCCCACAGATGAGAACATTTTTATTACATTTTTGGCAATAAACCTACTGAATTTGGAAGCAATTTAAATGTGTGTCAAATGTAATTAGATCCTTTTAGATTCATCGTCATTCACGCGCATCTCCAGACAAGTTTAATTATAGAAAAAATATCTTGGCAGGGAACGGACCTCTTTAACCTCTTTAAATAGAAAAATCAATTGAAATTGGTACATACAGTATATTCTAATAATAAAAAAAATATTTTTTTCGAAACGTATTAAATAAAATAAATTTCAATTAATATATTTTAGATACAATAAAATTGTTGTAAAGGAAGCCCGATTAACATATATATGGACGAATGGATTACATAATTCAGATACCACCAATCCCGCCGTAGTTTTAAACATAACAAAAAAAAAGAAACATTATGCACAAAAATCTAGGTTTTAAATAGGGTGCAAAACATTTCGCCATCAATTAATAACGAAAATTAGCAGGTAATATTTCGCACTGCACCGTCAGAAATTATGGCCATATCTTGAAGGTAATAAAGATGTTATCTGTTACCGGCTTAACAGTTGCTTTTTGTTTAATCGTTTCTGCGAACGGTAATTAACAAGACAATGGTCCGGGCGTCCGACGCTATAATTTGGCTGTGCAGGCGGCGGCGGGTTGTCGATCCGTAAAAGAAGCGGGGCTACCGCGTCGTATCACGGTCTAAATAATTGCGGTTCGGTCATCTGAACCGCAGCTTCGGGTTAACTGTATTTAAAAATATTACGTATGCATCTGCATTCGTTTGATGCCCTATACGTGTGTTATTTGCACAAATTACGCATACCGTGTAAAATTTATTAAACGATTTCCGTGGAAGAAAAATTACATGTTTATACCATAAAATCTGCGAAATCTAAGATTTTATAGGCTAGAGAAATTAAAAATTTCGAAGAACATGAAATAGTGATATATACCGGTCAATGCAAGAGTAAAGTTAAAATTAAAGGAAATAATTAACATAATAAGTCTACGAACCAGTAGAAGAATCAACTGAAGACGAAGTATTAGACTTTTATAAGGACCTTGAGAAGGTGTTAGATGAATGAGAGCAGCTTGGATTGCTCACCACGAAAAGCTTGCACGCCATTTCTTGGTAAGCAGTCCAAGAACTGCTCGGAGCTTGGGTTGGGGAACAATATTATGTTTATGTCGATGCTTTCTAAACGGCAGGCATGTGCTTCTTGGCACTAAAGGACGCCAAGAAATGTCTGATTCGTCGTTTTGATGGGAAGTGATATGAACTGAGAGGCAAGTAGTGATGTTAGGTGGAGAAAAACTCATTCGGGTAGGTAGAAACATATCCGTACGCTAGCATGTTCTTTCCCTCCTCACATTGCTTTTGCTGTGAATAATTCTATCAATTTTTCTAAATAAAGTTTATTTAATATATTGGCTTCCGTCGGCGAATAGTGAAAGCTCCGATGCAATTAAATTTAATTATGGATATAGAGTTTAAAAAGACTAAGATTGGTCATATTCATATTTTGAAAATGGGAAGCCCAGAAATTACCTTTTGAATCTGTTTTTGACAGATGACAAATATGCACTTATCAAATCTTCATTCGTAAACAATAAAAGATCATAAGAATTAGGATGGTAACACTAATGAAGAAACCATTGAAAACTTAATGATAGTTGGGCAAGAGAACCAATAGGAAAGATATGATTTATGCAATCAAGCTTATCCTTATCGGCCGGCAGTAAATCAGTCTTATGTTAGCAAACTTCCAAAAAGAAATTAACGAAACAGGAAGTGTGAAGGAAGGATGCAAATCAGGCAGACTAAAAATAACGACTGGTGGTGATAAGGCTGTAGATAATCTAAGACGATCATTTCGACAGTCATAGTATGTGCTCTTAGGCACATACTTTTGTGCACAGGTTTAATGCTTGCATAAAACATTGCTTTATAAGTCGTACATATTTAAATGCCGCGTGGTATGAAATTACTCTCTTCTTATAGGCAACCCAAAATGACTACATTGAATATTTTGTTATCGGAAGTTGAAATTATATTATTCGTCATTTAAGTTGCTTCTTAGAGAATGTTGCTGTTAATGTCGCGTCATAAAATAAAATAGATGTCGCCTCGTTAGTAAAGGGGATATATTAGTGAATACTATTTTCAGTGTTTATTCTTTTAAATAAATTTTCGCAAAATCGGATTCTTTCTTCATTATCACGTGGTTGTAATTCTTAATGCTTTTCGAACTTAATGATTTGTACTTACGCTTCGTTAAAATGCTTAAGGCGGTCGCTTAGCTTATAACCTAAGCTTATATTTTGGAAGTTCCATAAGTTCCTAGAAGACGCATAATTGTTATTTTCCGTATAACTTTCAATCAAAATGTTTGGACATTTTTGGGATAATTTTCGTTAGCCTCTTTCTAGTCAGGTGTAGCAGAAAAAAAATTCACGTTATGGTTTGTGACCTTGGCAAACTCCGAAAACTCATTAAAACGCATGGGTGCATTTATGAGAACTAACAGGGTAAAAGGGCAAAAATAATTGCATAATAATATAGAGAATTTGGGCGAAGGAGACACACCGTACTATGTTGGCTAAGTTAATTCTATAAAAAAAAAACTTTGTTTTCTCGAATTCACAAATACTTTTTTCAGATCTTGATAATTGCTGTTCTCGGTAGACGAATACAGACAAAAAGATAAAACTACGAACACCAATACAGATTTTATTAAAGTTCTTATATACACGGGCGAATTTGCTAACAGTACCTACTACTACCGATATTTTAGTAAATTTCCTCACACTAAACACTATGTAGGTACCTAGTTCTACAATTTACTCTTCCTAACATTTTTTAATGCTTCTTCAGCCAATTCTACCACCTCTCCTGCGCACCCATAACACAAAGTAACACCACTACCACCATGGCCATAGTTATGGATAATGTTGACAATTTTTCCATCTATTCGTTTAGTCTCAAGTTCTAATTTTATGGAGTGTCTGCCAGGACGTAAACCAGCTTGGTGTCTCAAAATTTTTGCGCTCTGAAATTAAAATGGGAATAAGAAATTTTATTCCTTTCTACATCCATCGCTACTAAATACTTTCAACGATGGTACAAGTTGTGTACACCCATTAAATATAAATTCTGCTTCATTTTGTCTCGGAGTTGTATCATCATCGCCTGTCTGATGCGTTCCTCCCAAAATTGCGCAATATTGGCTGCAACAAGAATATATAACAATCGCTAGATTCTGCGGGGAAAAATCTTACTTTGGTATAATGTAATGACCATCATCGCTATCGTCAATTTCAACGTGAAATTGCCATGGTGCTTCTACCTATAATAGCTCGAATAAAGCTAGTACTTCGATAAGATTGTTTTTCTTACTCTGATAATTTGTCCTCTTATTGGTTTAACTGTATTGTCCGAATTAAGGTACCTAGAATACAACCCAGGGCAGTTTATTATCAAGTCATAGTGCCTCAATTCTGAGAAATCTTCTATTTTCTTCATGATAATTCGACCTCCCCCGCTTGTAATTTTTTTTTCTAAATACGGTAAAAATTTAGAAGGTTCGCAAGTAACTGTGACGAAATGATGTCCATATCTAAAGAAAATATAAACGAAATGATATTCTAAAAATTATGGGATTGCTATGTGTAATGTGTAGCATTACATGTAGTTTCTTCGATGTAATTCTGAATACTTTTTTACGATTTCGTCCGATAAATTTTGACAGCCCATCATTATCCCGGACCATGGTGGGAGGTCGGTGTATTCCTTAGTGAAGCACATGACTGGTAGTAAGGATATTCCGCATTCTAAAGCAAGACCATCCCGCCATAACTTTAGGAAGTAGTCCTGGGATTCTTTTGACCATCGTCTGGAACGTATCACCGAATTTTAAGTTAAAGCATTAAGCATGCGATTAAGAGATAATGTTAATAATTTATTTGATATGTTTACTATATGTATACGTTCGATAAAGATCTATTGCAGGAATTCGCGATTCTATATAAGTCCATTTGAAAAGTTTGTCGCAAATCTTTATGTTGTTATCGTAATATTAAATTTACTTTTAATTGTTTACGTTTGTATTGTTCTGTGTAGATAAATCGCAGTTTAATGTCAGTCATCCTATAACAATATATGAGATAAAGAAATATGTGGGTAATCAAAAAAAAAATGGGATATTTCATCAATTTTTTTATAATATTTTTGCAATAATAGTAGTAAAAATAATAACAATAATAGTTAAGAATAAGTAAAATAAGTTGGGCCACTGTCTCACGATTCTCTATTAAATATATTACAAGCGACCGGTTTCGTGCAAAAAGCACATCTTCAGGCCGTACAATTTGTCAATACAAAATCAGTAGAAATACGAAGGTAAAATGCCCAGAGGTAAAGTGTAACATTTTTTATTCTTTAAAAAACGAATAGATCCTTTAAAAAATTTCTTTCTTCTTAATATGGTCACAATAATTGAAAATATAAAACAATTATAGTATAAAAGACAACGGACTTAAATTCACACGAGCACAAATAAAATGGATGTACGAAATTTCATCTATTGAGTTGACACTGTCCACTAACTTGTTTTATTTATCCTTAACCATGAACTCACACAGAGGCTACATAGATGGTCTAACAATAATAGTGTCATTAAGTAAACAATGCAGCATAAATCTAAGAAAAACAATAATAAATTCCTTAAAATAATATTCGCCAATTGCAGATTGAAATAATAGAAGTTGAGTTAAAGGAAAAATTCATCGATGGTGTAATAACATACTAATCGGTAGAGTAGGTAAATTTGGGTGCGTACCATCGGCGCAGCTAACGAATGGACTCACACATACGAAACACTAGTCACTATCTAGTTCGCTGCCGCCTGGAGCGTACGTAATAGTAGCAGCGAAGTACTCTGTGTTCTGTTTTTAATAATGTCGAAGGTACGTAGATTGAGAAAACGGCTATCATTAATTAATAATCCGGATTTGACTTACGGTGGCGTAAAAATTAAATGTTTAGTGTGCGATATATATCTAACGTGTTGGTCACAAACACATTGTAAACGGGATGTGCAAAGTGCAAACCATAATAATGTCAAAACCGGTGTCGCCGCAAAATACGAACAATTCTTATTTGATTTATGTGCAATGATGATTCAGTGTAATCGGGCGTTTACTTTATTAAACAACGATTCATTTATTTCATTTTGGAACAAATACGGAAATATTACATTACCGAACAGGACCGCGTAACGAAATTTTTTACCATCTGTGCGTCTACATTTAGAAAATAAAATTAGGGCTGAACTGAAAAATAAAAAGGTGTGCTTGTGTGTGGATGAAACAACTGATTTTAGAAAAAAAATCTGTACTTAATGTTATGCTGCGCAAAATGGAACCGCATCAATCGTCATCTTCAATTTTATTAGCTCCTAGACGATTAGAAGAATGTACTGCCCAAGTAATTTCAAAAGTGGTGTTAAGCACATTGGAAAAATTTGAAATATCCAGAGATCAAGTCTTAATGTTTATGACAGATGGTGCCGCAACCATGCTTTCTGCAGGTTTGGCGGCATTTTACTATCATAAATATTTTGAGGGTATAAAGAAGGTGGTTCTATTGTTCAATTTGAAAGAATGTGCAGCTATCAAAAAAAGTCAGAAAAAATTTGAAGATAGTCAGGTTAAAAGTGATTTACAAACTATTCACAGCAATTACAACGGAATAGTGCAAGCAACAGAAAAATAAAAAAGTTCTTCATTGTCGTTAGAGGAAATTGTGAAAGATGTACGCGCACAGCTTTGTTCGATAGAAGACACAAAAAATGAGCGTGTTCTAATTAAGTTGAAATGAAGAGTCTCTTATGCGCATTTTTGTTTTTCAAGTATTGAAGTCCATTCTTATGTATAGCAGACGGCTTCCAAAATATAAAGCGATGGCTTAGTAAAAAATTACCTAAGATAAAAACAGGCATACATGAATTTCTTAATTTTATGCTATTAACGACTAATAATTTGAATAAACGAGCTTGAAAAGCACTTTTAGCTGCAGAAGAAATTCCCCAAAGAAGAACTCCATATCGAAGCCTTGAATTTCTAAATAACACACAGAAATAAGGGTTTCTAAAAAATTGCACCACGACCCCTAAAAATCCAGCAGAATGGAGTTGCAGCAAACATGTAATACTTTGGGTTTGCTGAGGAGTGTGAAATGATAGAAAATTCGTTTTATTGGCGTTCAAACATCGGCTGAACAGCTTTGCTTCATACAGTATCCGACAAAAACATAGACGCGGTATCGTTTCTATTTCGAAACAAAGTTTATAGACATTATATAAAATGTATATGAGGGCTATTAATACTTGTTACGTAAGTAGTCCATTTATAGATATTTCTGGGTATTTATTGCTTTATGAGGGGTAATTGAGATTTTCCCAGATCAAAAAAGGAATTTTAAACGCGACAAAAATTTGGACCCTGTGCATCTATTACATTAATATAAGCAAAAATGTTTTAATTTGATACTTCTCTTTATATGCAGCGGTTGTGCTGGTAAAGTGTACACATTTCACCACGAGAAATTATATTTTATAAAGTGTTTGCAATATGGGTAGAAAAAAGCAATTATCCTTGATAGAAAGGGGTAAAGTTCTAGCCTGGCACCAGGATGGTATTAGTAAGAAGGAAATTGTTCGTCGGTTACGAAGAAGCGATCATTGCGTTAGAAATTTCCTAAAAAATCCGGAAAATTACGGCAAACCAAAAGGCCAGGGGCGACCGAAAGCTGTAAGTGAGCGGGATAAACGCATGATATTGCGGTGTGCATCCAATTCTTCTGCGTCTGCGAGAGTTATTGCAGAACAGGCGGTGGTACAAACGCACGTGCATAATGTTCAAAGGATTTTAAAGTCGTCACCGGTAATATCACGGAAGAAAATGTTGAGAAAACCGCCACTTTCGGCGAAACACAAAGAAGCGAGGTTGAGATTTGCTGAAGAACACGTATCCTGGAAGAAACAATGGGAAAAAGTTATATTTTCCGACGAGAAACGTTTTAATTTGGACGGACCGGATGGGTACTCGCATTATTATCATGATCTGAGAAAGGAACCAAAAGTGAAAATGACCAGACAATTAGAGGGTGGATCTGTGATGATATGGGCAACGATTGTGTTTCGCGATAAAAGTGGGATAGTGTTTTGCACAAACAAAATGACATTTGTAACGTATAAAGACTTATTGCGTGACAATCTTCTACGTTTTGGAAACCAACGGGCCGGGCGCAATTTTGTTTTTCAACAAGATAACGCGCCAATTCATAAAGCAAAAACCATTACTGAATGGTTTAAAGGGAAAAAGATTAAAACTTTACAGTGGCCGGCACGCTCACCGGACTTAAACATTATTGAAAACATGTGGGGTGAATTGGCACGTCGCGTTTATGGCGAAGGCCGTCAATATTTCACGGTAGAGGAACTGAAAACTTCAACAGTGACTGAATGGCAGAATATCCCTCAAAATTATGTATTAAATTTATATAAATCTATTAATAACAGACTATTGGAAGTGATTAAGAACAATGGAGGATCTACTTACTTACTGATCAGTCAGTTGTTGATTTTTGTTTTACATTTGCAACAGAGCGTCTAAATTTTTGTCGCAGAAATTGTTTAAACATTGGAGTAATAATTTATTATTTAGTTCATATATTATTGGAGGAGATATTTTTAAGTTTATTTTACTTTTATGAATAAAAACTTAATTAGATATCTTGCTAGTTTCGCAAAGAAATGTTGTAACCCTTAAAACCCGTAAAACATCTTACCGCGTCTAAGTTTTTGTCGGGGAGTGTACTTATAAATCCTGTAAAATTTATAAAATCTTTTATTCTCGAAAGTTAATAATAGCAAAAAAAATCGATTTTACAAAGTTAAAAATGAATAACCTCTTGATATTACTCAATCGATATCAAATGTACATAAATAATTATGTACGAGGAGCAGTTTCTTGGTGGAGAAAACAATTATATAAGCATCAAATATTATTTCCAAAACAAAGCAAAAAAAAAAAGAAAGTGCTGAAACGGTTATTGTGTTCTTCAACTTCTCTAATTTTGAAAACACTAGCTAATAAAAAAAAGATAAAATTTACATAATCTTCTCTGTAGGTGTTTCTTGTAATAGGTAAGGCATCCAAAAGCCCGCCGAAACGTCGCCGGTCGTATTTGGACTTTTATCTTCCGTATAGACGACAATTTCAATTTGATCGCCTAATTGGTCTTGCAATCGAACTGCAGACGAAAGGCCTGCGACACCGGCTCCAATTACGGCCACTGGACACTTCATGATGACCACTGTACCACAACGACTATCGATAGTAGTTTAATTAGTTGCATTTATAATTATTATTAATCTTATCTCTGAAGTAAAAAAAAAGATCGAACTCTAGTGATTGCTCATAGCGGTGATGTATTCGGATGTAATATGTAGATGTTTTATCTGTCTGCGTTTAATTATAGCCATACTGGGGGGGTCATGGTACTACTTGAGATTTTCATAAACATGATTAATAAAATTGTAATAGCGGTTGTAGTTAAATGTGCTATACAGGTTGTTTTACGAGGAACTGCATCGATCGATATATGAAAGAGTATAGATTGGAAAATTAGTGAAAATTTGGTAGTATAGCCTATTATTGAGCTAAAATATTAACAAAGACTTGCGGTTATACATGATGTAGCTACCAACCTTGTTAGTTTAAATAGAACACGCTGTATATATTTATATTTTTGAATTGCTAGTTTAATTTTAAGGTTTGTTTGGTAGAACAACTATATTGTTATTTCTAACCATATTTGAAACATTTATATTTTTTGAAGTGTTACTTTGGGAAACTGAAGCTTTCGGAACTGTTGACCGTATAAAGTAGGATAGAATTCGATTGAATTTTTCGAAATATTATACAGTGTGTCTGACAATTATGATTAAACTTTCAATTGTTCAATACTATTGGTTCTTGATTTACTGATCCTAAATAAACGTTATTTTGAATGTTGATTAACATTTATTTCAGATTGGTTGCATCAAACAGTTTGTTTGAAATTTTTGCTTTGTTTAAATTTTGTTGAAAAGGAATATTAACAAGAGAGGCAAATTCCTTCAATGGTATTAAAATATGCGAACCTCACATAAGTTTCATTTTGGGCTGAATTTCTTGAAGAGGACCCTGAAAATTTCTCGAAAAAAAAGGAAGCAGATATCGAAAAGAAAAAAAACACTTTATTGTTTCTCAAAATATACGTCTATAAATTTTAAGCACCTTTGCATTCGAAGAGACCAAACAATAAGTCATTAATTCAACGTTATTCTGCTTTAAATAAGCGACTGTTCGATGTGCTGTGTGAGAGCCGGCGTCTACTGTTTTTCGATCCTCAAGAACAACAGGCCCAGTTTTACGGAAGAAAATAGCAATTATTTTTTGAAGCGCTTTGTAAACGAACAGCTTTTATTGGTTTTGGTTCACTTCGGAATACCATAACAATGGATTGTTGCTTTGTTTGTGTTTCGTATTAATATATTCAGGTTTCGTCATTGTCATACGTTGGCAGAAACGGCAATTGAATTTTTTAAGCATTTTTTTGCATTAACTCACACGAACCATTTTTTGAGGTTTGGTTAAATTGTACGGAATTCAACGACGGCAAAGATTCTTCACTACAAAATGCTCATGTAAAATCGTTTGTATTTGATTTTTGCCAATGCCCAAGGATGCCTCTACTTCTGGATATGTCACATGTCGATCCGCTTCAATCATTTCTCATGTTTGCCGGAACAACAGCAGTTGATGGACAACCTTCACGAAATTCGTAATTGACACTAGCACGTCCACGCTTAAATTCTACAATTCAGCCATAAGCTATGTCAACTCAGGAAATTTTTAGGATTCCCCTTGTATTGCTTTGTGGACTTTCGTTGAAAAACTTTAACAAGTATTATTATCTATTAAAAATGAAAAATCCAATAACCATTTCTGTGGATATTTTTTGACATTATCAATGAGAAAAGGAGATTTTTCAAAAAATTTACTTCTATTGAGATCAGCGGCGGTGGGTGATGACGTGAGGGAAGGCCGCGGACGACGATTCGACTTCCTCGTGTAATTTCTTTGCATATTGCACTATGCAACGGAGATGCACGAGGAAGTTGAACTCTTAGCGGATTGGGTTGAAACTGATAAATAAAAAACCAAAAATTGTCCCGCGATCAATAGGTCGGTCATGATGGACGGGTTGAGCATCTGCGGTATAGGGTATATGTTTTATGAAGAATTAATTGTAGAATCTAAAAATGTAAAAGTATACTAAGTTTCTCATTAAAAATAAATGAAGTTGACACACACAGCACTATTCTGAACAACTCTGTACAATTTTCTTTTATTTAAAATTCTTTTAAAATTGTCCAAACAATTCTTCATTAAGTAGACGGTATTTCGTACAAGAAATCGATTCGTTTCTCTATCTTATAAATTGTTTTAATAAAATTCAAAATTGTAAAACATTAACAATAATTTAAAAGTTGGCCGGATAATTATAAGTGGTGGGGATTCAATTATTTCATAGTGTCATAGTGTTGACAACTTCTTCTTGTCACTCGCGGATTTCAACTGCAAAAATATTACAAATTGCAGCTATGAATTTAAAAAATAAAGTAATTAATCTCGGGCATGGGTCAAATGAACTGAAAATGAAAAATGCGGATTCTACACGGAAACATCCGAAGAAAGTATCCTTTAAGGAAAAAATAAGCGTAATGACGTTGCTTTCCGATAAAAAGCTCTTCAATGTAAGCAACTTTCAGCTATTAAAAGATAGTAGTAATAATGTTATCCATAGCTGTCACCAGGAGCTACCAACAACATGGGTTGGAAGCACCTTATTGGCATTAGCTACATTACGCACATTCCATTGAACCTTTGGTTCTCGCATGTGTATTTAATATCCAAGTGGGGATCGGGTAAGTACTATGAAAAAATTACAATTCGTGGAAGAGGGTATTGGTGAAAAATTTATAATTTGATTATTGTTAATATTTTGATGTCACGATAATATAAATTAGTACAAAAAACATAATTGCAACTTGTCCGTACTCGATATGTGTACGGAGAAAAATAGGTAATAGAAATAGGGACAATAAACTTTATAATTATATTATATTAAGTTGTATAATTCTTCTGATAAATAGTAATGTATGGATGAATAGCGGATACTAAATAATGTTTTGCTGTTCCTGCGTTAATACAATTTATTACCTGATGATATCGATTTTTCTCAGTGTGGATGGAAGGCAACTCTGAGTAATTTAGAGAAAATCGCTTCAATTAAAAATTATTGGGAGATAAGTACTGTACAATACAAAGTTATTATAAAGTATACAGAGTGTTTAGTTTTCGGTAGAAGTTTGGTTTTTTAAATGCTTTTTTTAATATTTTTCTTCAATTCATTTTGAAATAATTAAGACAATATGAAACTTTTGCGAAATGCCATTGTTTCTTTAACACTAGATTTATCAAACGGGAGCCAGAAAATTCTCCGCACAATAATTCATCGACGCAAATAAAGAAATTCCCCTCAGGTAAAAATTTCTCGACAAACAATTTTATTCACCGGGTGGGAAATTCCCCGACAATAACGAACTTGCCTTCATATTATCTCGGCTTAAGACGAATAGTTTAATGAAATTTTAAAGAAATCATTTTAAAAGAATGCAGATCTCTACAAATCCATGGACATTTCAATGTTAACCGTAGCACAAAATTTTTCAAAGTAAACAATAGAATAACAAGAGAATAGCTGGTTTATTTAAATGTATACTGAAAAACCTATTGAGTCAATCAAATTATGAATTATAATACGGCAAACAAATATCATGTTCATTCAAACAAAATATAGTTGTATTAACAAAATAACAAAATCAATTTCAGCAATATTGGTTGTTCAGTGTACTTCGTACTGCTTATATTATTACTAGGGGAGTTCGATGCCTATCTTTGGCAAGAAAAATACTTTTTCGTGTGTAAAATTAATTTTATTTTTCAACATAGTCCCATTTGAGGTTGACACACTAACCCTGCAAAATCGGCATTTGTTTCTACATTTTTTCATGTTCGCAAATAGGAAATAATCGCCGAGGGTTAAATCTGGTGAATCTGAAACGGAATTCTTTTCTTTGCCAAACGCGGATATTTTTCTTTTACAGCTTTTTATCTTGAAACGATCCAATAAGTTCGCATAATACTCGCCATAAATCGTTGTGTCCTGTTCAAAGTAATCTACGTGGATTATGTCGCGTACATCCCAAAACACTATAACCTTGTTGACCGATAAATTGGCTTTGGCCTTCTTTGGCGCCGGTTGGCCCACTTCTCTGGTCTCTAGTGCGCTGTGAATCCATGTTTCGTCAACAGTTATTAACGCAAAAACCATGCGGATTGCGGTTTAATATTGCCAAACATCCCTTTGAGTTGATACAGGTGCGTGTTTATGGTTAATTGTGAGCAATCGCGGCACCCATCTTGCGAAAAGCTTTCTTACTTTCAATTGAGTTGTTAAGATGTCGTGCACCTTGTCAATTGAGATACCCACAGCCTCAGCAATTTCACGCACTTTCAATCTCCGATCATTTATTACCACATCGTGAACATTTTCATGTAGTGACCTCATTTGGACGACCTGGTCATTCTTCATCAAAAATGTTCGTACGGCTGCGTTTTAATTCAGCTGTCTCATTCCCATAAACTTCACTGAGTTTGACATTTTCTCGTCATTCGTTTTGTTTTCTTTTTTAATATTCATCATTGGTCTTTATTCGTTTTTTTGCGTTGTTGTTAAATCACAAAAGATGTTCATATTAAATGGCTGTTATTCACAAATTAACCCACCTACTTGTCTGAAAAAATGACGTTGGTTACTTCTATGAAAAGTAGTTACTTCAATTTTAGTAACGCCATCTCTTGCCGAGGCCAGGTAATTAGCGAACTTCACTCGTATTATTATTAATTATGATGAAATGAAATTATTCACATTGCTTTCTTTCTAAATGAATCCCTTTTAAAGTTGTAGTTATACTGGCAAACATACTGGTCCACATGCTGTTTTCTGTGCCACTATATATGATCTACAGTTTTATCGCACAATATAGCAAACGATCCTATATAAGGTATTGGGAAAAATTTCCACTTCTAAAAGGTAATGTGATAAATACGTAAGTATAAGTACAGTCGATTACAAATTTCCGCATACCCAACAATTTAACAAACAGCAAGTTATTACAGAAAAGGTTACATTGAAAGTATGTATAAGTACCTATTTAAAATGAAATAGTAATATAGAAATAAAATAATAAAGTTTTTCTGCTACCGGCTACGGAGGAAGTCAATTATTACTGCTCTGATTATAAAGATTAATGTGGGTTATGCCCTTGACATAGCATGTTAAGCGCCTCGTGGCTCTCATCCACTCCAAAAATAAAACTTTACCAAAATCAAATAAATCAGCCGCAATACTCCGTATCGAATAACATGAATAACCCGGAAAACAAGAATAATATTATCTGTCAAATTTGACGATAGTTCCTTTAAGTTCAGTTAGAAAAAAAACGTATCAATGCATTAGATTTTAAATTCTAAATTTCGATAACACTAGTCTTTATCCATATCGAAAAATGCTGTTAGGAGCTGCTTCTTTCATATCTGAAAAGTGAAAGGTATCACCGAAACAGGAGAAAATGCACCGATTTTTCGTTAACGTACACTGCCGTTTAGAGAAGTTCGGTCGGTTGGTAAAAAACATGAAAAGGTTGCAGAAACAAACGAAACTAAAAACAAAATGCAATTTTATTGTATGTAC
>LR737390.1:7067240-7099645 GCA_902655005.2 Marronus borbonicus
TGGAAATCCTAGATAGTTTACCATCGATTTCTGCCCTAATTAATTAAGCATACGTCTCGTAATCTTGGCTTATTTCATTATTTATTGATTCATTGAAACTAATAAACGTCAGGTAAAAACGTGGATTATTTAGATTCCAGAGTACTTCTCTTTTTTTTCTCATTTCCATAGTTAATTAACTTGAATCAAAAATTAGCTCTGATATAATTTCTTTTTACAGGCAATTCAAGCCGGAATGGGAAGAATCGATTATAATCAACGAAGATTTTAAATATATCACCAATCCAGAAACAAAAGTAATACTCTTCTTCGAACTGTTAGATTTTGTGGGATTTTGCGAGGCCGCACTACAATCCTCAGGTAAGGCATAGCGACTGCATATTAACTTTATTTTCACGTTTACGCCTCGAAGTCTATTCCAGAGGTTGGCATAGGATCGCTTGGGCCTTCTTAAAAATAAATGCAACGGACGGTACAACTAACACTGGGAAGAAACTACGGCTTCAACTATACAAACCGGGAAAAGACGTCAGAAGCTCTTGCCCGGTATTTGATTGGTGGCGCGGAAAAAGAGTTAAGTATTCGTCAACATTATACATCACCGTCAAAGGGATTACACCTCCGAATACGATAGTGGAAACCTTTAGATCTAAGACGCCTTTGGAAAGGGAAAAGAGTGCCTCAATTTTAGAGGAACATGCTACGAATGCTGAAGCCACTGATGACATGATAAAGAATGACAAGGAGAGAGTAAAAGCTGTTTTGTCCGTATTAGAAGATGATACTTGCAAATTACCCAATACTTTTTTAACTAATATTGACAGCGGAGATGAAGGCTGTTACGTGTTGAAATTTAACAACAGCGGAACATTCTTAGCTTGCGCTGTTAACATTAAGGAGAATTATACGCTGATTTTATATACGGTGAGATTCTATATCATAGTATTCTCTAAATCTAATAGCTCCAACAGAGAAGTTGAATGAAATTTTACTTGGTTTGCAAATTGTTTGTAATGATCTTTCAGGAACATGGATGCATGATTTTCAAGTAATTTTCATTCAAGTTTCACTATTTCAGGAGAAAAAAACCTTGTAAAATTTGCTGATATTCAAATTGAATTTTTTTAAGTGTCAGCCGTTGGTGCAGCGTTATTCGGTCGTCAACAAAGGCATTCTCTTCTTGCCCTAAAATATCCCGAATGTATAGCACATTGTGAAGCGCCGCTTCCTGCCTTCTATCTTCATACATTTTTGTACCATTTAGTATTGTGGTAATACAGTGGCGTTGTTGTACAGCAATGTCTATCTCAGAGGTCAGGACGTTCGTACGTTCTTTACTCGCCCCAAATAAAATTTATTTGTCAACTTTTTCTGCAGATTGCTCAGCGAAGCGAAGCGCACTAAGTGAAATTTTGAATTTACCGAACTTTTTCATGAATAATAACTTTGTTGCTATTCTGCTGCTGTTGCACTTCTTCTGACAAAATCCCCAAATATGTGCCATGAGAAAATCCCATAACGTTACAGATGTACGATCATTTGCAACTGCATTTCCCCGTAGCAACATGTTCTGGTGAAAGACTAGCCCGGAACGTTCATCGGCACCGTCTGATGTTCGGCCATTTTTGAAACATTAAACAAATCATAAGTTTGTGTTTGACCCACACGCTTCCTTTAACATTCTTGTGTTTCTACAGCAGTATTACCCAGTTTAAACCAGAACCTCAACTTAAACAGATACAGTATTTCCTCAAATTACCCATTGAAAAATCGCAAACGTGTATCGCAGGCACAACAATGAAAAATTATTCCCCAACAACGAACGTTTTCACTGACTAAGACAACACTTGGCACATTGATTAGCAAAGCGGTTGCACGATCCCACGTAGCCGCGTTTGATTGTAACTGCGTTGGTTCATGCGCGTGGTTCAAATTTCGGGACCTTTATTTCTTTACGAAGTATATTTTTAGAAATATCCAAAATGCTTTGGTCACAACCGTTCCTAATCAACTTCTATAACTCCATTACTCGCTGTACCATTGCCGTACAATTTATGTGGTCCCCAACTTTCCAGGTACCTGAGTTTGAAACGTATTATAAACTTCCCTCCCATCAGGAGTTGATATATAACATTTCCTTCTCAAAAGATGACCTGTTGGTAGCGACTTCATCTTCAGATGGTACGGTGAGCATATGGAACTTGGAAAAGTGGTGTTTCTCACAGGTATCTCGAAAGAAATTCTATTATCTCTCATTCCCATTTTATTTTATTTATTTTTGTAGATACTTCCACATCCTTCCTTTGTTTACTGGTGTGAAATCGCAAACGACAGTACGATTGCAACGGGATGCTACGACAAAATTGTCAGAATCTGGACCAGCAGTACCAACGAAGCAAAGAAAGAATATTTTCTCATCGATGAATTGGAAGGCCATGCAGGATATATTACGTCCGTTTGTTTTAACTCCAACGCTACTATCTTATTCTCGTCGGATTCGATCGGTGAGATAATTCTATGGAAGAAAAGGGATAGGGTTTGGAAACACTTGAAGACCATCAAGCTTCCCGAGTTAAGAAATACGCTAATTAACCAGATACTTCTACATCGAAAAGAAAGGAAGTTGATAGTGCATGCTAGGGACAGTGTAATCCGGATTGTTGATGCAAAAAATGAATGCGTTGTGAATTGGTTAGAGGGAGCGTTGAATATCAAGTAGGTCGTTATTAATAGTTTTTTTACTTCTAGGATATTTTATATATTATTATTATTACTTATTATTATTATTACTTATCTTTTTAATTACAATTTTGTACCAAAGTACTTAAAGATTTAACTAACTTAGACCTGCTAAGCACTCCACTTTTATGTTAACTGATGCTTTCACTAACTTTATTGTACAAGCTTACATTGAGCACAAAAATTTTTTAGAGCGGGTTCTATGGTCCCGTATAACACACGACATCCAGCGAATATCCGGTTTATTTTTGAATCATATCCACAAGTCCAGCGATAGAATGACAAAGCTCCGGGATATGATCTAATCGACAGCACCATAATGAAACATTTTCCTTTGGCTACGATCAACCAGTTTGTCAAGATCATAAACGCTGTGTTAAAATGAACTTACTACCCGTCGAATTGGAAAACCACAGTGGTGGCTGTTTTTCGGACTCCAGGAAAAGATCCCAGACTTCCTCGTAATTATCGATCAATCAGTCTATAGCCGCGCCTTTAGAAGATCACAAAGACCGTGATTCTGAACAATCTCTTGGACAAACTAACAGAGAGAGACACTATGCCTGGGATATAATTTGGCTTCAGTGCGAGCTTATTTACAAACTGTTAGCTGCTCAAGATCACGGAGGCAGTCCGAAACGCATTGCAGGGCCACAACACAGTCCAGGCGGTCCGGACCGTTGATATGGTGTAGTGCGCAGGCCTGTTATATAACATGATAGAACTCAATATAAATGCCAATGTAATCTATCTGGTTAGCAATTACCTTGAGGTCGTTCGGTTTCCATCGAGGTTGGACAAGATCGGTCCTCTAAGAGAGCGACATTCTTCGGTGTCCCAGCAATGATCCTTGTTGGTTCCGGAACATTGCGAACGACATGGCAATTTTCGCACACGCCCAGAAGAAGAAGAAGAAGCCAAGTGGTTTACTTACAAAACCAGTAACGCATCATCCGACATTTCTGTGGGTGTGGAGAAAGAAGACCAAGTAGCAAGTTCGAAACGTCCAGATACAGACAAATCTCCAGGTTCCCCCACTCTAGGACCATCTGATGCGGGAAGCATGGCAATGAGCCAAGGAACTCCGCCATCTCCTACTAAAGAAAACCGCAGGATCGTTCACCTCTTACCCAAGGATAAGAATATCATCAAACTTTGCAGCAGTTAGAAAGGGGGTGCTAAGAGTACAAAGAGGAAAATAGACCTAGTACGAAACGATGGATCTTTCTTTTAAGGATAACATTACTAATAATGTTAATTTTGAATTCAAACTTTCACAGTGGAGATTCCAAGCCTGATTTGCTATGAAAATTGGTTCCAGCGTATGCAAGAATGTGTTGAGGAGGATATTTTGGAAAGCAGCAAAAAGATTTCAAGCAGTGAACATTTGTTTTTATTGGTTTTTCGTAATGGTTACTTACAAGGCAACACTCGTATTGTAACAAGTGCATTTTATGGTTAATTTGCCTAAAATCCACCAAAGATCTACTTTTTGGATATTTACATCACATTTTTAGAACACGCAATGAATTCTTTTATTGTACAGTCCTTTTTGGAAAATTACCTTCCTGTACTTATACACTACCCGACAAAAACATAGACGCGGTGTCGTTTCTATTTACGAAACAATGTTTATAGACATTATATAAAAGGTAAACGAGGGTTATTAATACTTGTTATGTAAATAGTCCATTTATAGATATTTCTGGGTATTTATTGCTTTATGAGGGGTAATTGAGATTTTCCCAGATCAAAATAGGAATTTTAAAAGCGACAAAAATTTAGGCTCTATGCATTTATTACATTAATATAAGCAAAAATGTTTTAATTTGATACTTCTCTGTATATGCAGCGGTTGTGCTGGTAAAGTGTACACATTTCACCACGAGAAATTATATTTTATAAAGTGTTTGCAATATGGGTAGAAAAAAGCAATTACCCTTGATAGAAAGGGGTAAAGTTCTAGCCTGGCACCAGGATGGTGTTAGTAAGAAATTGCTCGTCGGTTACGAAGAAGCGATCATTCCGTTAGAAATTTCCTAAAAGATTCGGAAAATTACGGCAAACCAAAAGGCCAGCGGCGACCGAAAGCTGTAAGTGAGCGGGATAAACGCATGATATTGCGGTGTGCATCCAATTCTTCTGCGTCGGCGAGAGTTATTGCAGAACAGGCGGGGGTACAAACACACGTGCGTAATGTTCAAAGGATTTTAAAGGCGTCACCGGTAATATCACGGAAGAAAATGTTGAGAAAACCGCCACATTCGGCGAAACACAAAGAAGCGAGGTTGAGATTTGCTGAAGAACACGTATCCTGGAAGAAACAATGGGAAAAAGTTATATTTTCCGATGAGAAACGTTTTAATTTGGACGGACCGGATGGGTACTCGCATTATTATCATGATCTGAGAAAGGAATCAAAAGTGAAAATGACCAGACAATTAGGGGGTGGATCTGTGATGATATGGGCATCGATTGGATTTCGCGATAAAAGTGGGATAGTGTTTTGCACAAATAAAATAACATTTGTGACGTATAAAGACTTATTGCGTGACAATCTTCTACGTTTTGGAAACCCATGTGCCGGGCGCAATTTTGTTTTTCAGCAAGATAACGCGCCAATTCATAAAGCAAAAACCATTACTGAATGGTTTAAGAGAAAAAGATTATAACTTTACAGTGGCTGGCACGGTCACCAGACTTAAACATTATTGAAAACAAGTGGGGTGAATTGGCACGTCGCGTTTATGGCGGAGGCCGTCAATATTTCACGGTACAGGAACTGAAAACTTCAATAGTGACTGAATGGCAGAATATCCCTCAAAATTATGTGTTAATTAAGAACAATGGAGGATCTACGCATTACTGATCACTCATTTGTTGATTTTTGTTTTACAGTTGCAACGGAGCGTCTAAATTTTTGTCGCAGAAATTGTTTAAACATTGGAGTAATAATTTATTATTTAGTTCATATATTACTGGAGGAGATATTTTTAAGTTTATTTTACTTTTATGAATAAAAACTTAATTAGATATCTTGCTAGTTTCGCAAAGAAATGTTGTAACCCTTAAAACATTTTACCGCATCTAAGTTTTTGTCGGGGAGTGTATATCCGTATATTCAAATCCGAATGAACATCGAACGTGTTATAGACAAATTTGTGATATATTAGGTATTACCATTGCTTTAACAAAAAGACTAAATTGAAAACCGTCGAATCTGATATATGATAGCAGCCTTTGAATACTCTTCCATTTTCAGAGTGCGAACATTATGTTGTATTTCACGTTGCGGCTCATACGTAGTTTGCGGAAGTGATAATGGGATCATACACATTTGGAGCGTCGATACTGGAAAATCAATAGAAACTTATCATCCCTACAAGAATACGCCCACCACCACATATATTCCGATACACACAATTGATATGAGTCCCAAAGGTAGTTTAATGGCATTCGGCCATTTTGGAAGCTCAATTCCTATTCGAATATACAGCTACGATCCTAAGAAATCCTCTAACAAACCCTGCATTCCTAGCGACGACAAGCTTTTGAAGATTACCGTTAAAAAACAAACAAAAAAGGACAAAGTAAGTGATTCTGACGAAGATAACGAGCAAGATATCGACTTAAAAAATATTTTGGAAAAAATTGATCGAATTATAAAATAACGTTTCTTATTTCCAAGTAAATTTTAGATTTCAATTCACAAATTTATTACTTGCGACATGTTGTCACTGTGATTATTTATTGTATGATTCTTGCTAATAATTTGAATAAAACACTTATACATTGTATGTTTTGCAGATTGTCACATATCCTTTCAGTTTAAATAAACCGAGAAAAAAAAAACATTTCTGATTGGCCCTTATCGCAATATAAATGTATTTTCTTATTTGTTTTGAACAGATTTTTATTAAAGCAATTTTCAAAAAATTAGGGATACTTGAATAACCTTCATTAAGCAAGAAGTAGGTATAATGTGGTATGAGCTGTAAACTTGAATATATTTATTCAAGTTTACAGCTTTTTTCGAAGAATCAAGTATTTTTTAGGCCTCGCAGACCTAAAAAATGCCATAGGCATTCGTTTGTTTAATTTAGTGGTTTTTCTAAAAAGCAATGAACAGTTTGGATCATAGTTCACTATCTGTTGAATTTTTTTGACAACTCGCCTGTGTTCATACCAACTTACGCCGTTGCTCCACGTGGTAAAACATTAGTAATATCTAAAACTGGTTCTAGTATTAGTAAAGGTAGTTTCAGGTTTTTTGCTTGTAAGCTAGTTCGCAACTTTCCATACTAATTTACTGATTATCGTAGTAAATCACGTACTCGAACCGATGAAGTAGAGGGTGGTGGAACGCCAATTGACTTATTGCGCATACCTACAATATGGGAGCAGCCGTCTTGGTATTAACGTCATTTGATTTATTATGGTGGTTGTAGCGTGTTTCTATTTTTTTTTCCTTAGTGCTATTTATTTAAAGACGATTGTTTACTATTTTAATACATTCTGCGCTTTTCGTTGTACATTTAACCTGATAGATCCAGTTGTTTTTATAATTACATTTACCCTTGAAAAATTCCAATAAATTTGCTTCAATCACACCAAAATGTTGACTTTCGGTGTTGTGCGCACTATAGCATTGAAGTATCCGTGTCAAATGCAAATTGAAATAGAAACACTCAAAAATACAAGAATATCCCTTCGTTCCTAGGAGACCTGAAAAATCCCTCGAATTGGATATATCCCTCAAGTTGGCAACACTGCACTTAAATACCACTAAAACTCATCATAGATCAGATACACGTTTTAATCTTCAGCAGTAAAACTGAATTGTTGAAGATGTGTTGGATCAGGCGCATATTTTTAGTAGTTGGGTGGCAAACAGCGGCGGTGGGTGGTCGCCCACAACAATTCGACTTGCTCGTGTATTTCCGTTGCATACTACAATGTACCTACACAATATGCAAGCAAACTACCAGTGGCGGCGCGTGTCCTTTTTTTTTTACTGTAACCTAACTCTTTCCGGTGAAAAAAGTGTATCTTTATATCTACCACTGTAATATTATACATGTAGAATAAAATTTGAAAAAAAAAGTTGTTAAAGCAAAATATAATTTATTGTCTAGCAAGAGCCAAGGTGGTGAAAGTCAAATCTTGCCTGGAAAGGAAAATGGATAAAAGGTGCAAGGCGATAAAACGGCAATAAAAACTTAATAATAAACCAAAAATAAAATTGATAAGTAATGATTAAATAATTAAATGTTTTTTATAAAGTAAAATAAATAGTCTAACATTTTTTCGAAACACCGAAATCCGTATTACTTACATTGATAAATTAAAGGAATTCCCCAATACAAAACAATTTTCCAATAACAAATTATGACGTTTTTCAATTGGTATTAAGGAAACATCGCTTAATCGATTTTAATTAATAGTGTTGCGGCTGTAGGTTACAAGTATTTTTAATATTGAAAAACTCACCTATTCTCGCAACCAATTACGTGCTAACGTAACAGTTCAAGTAAACATAACAAGTAAGGCTTATGCACATTTAGCATGTCATACCTATGGCTTCAGAAAGTTGTTATACATTTAAATAATTTGTTTTTCAAGAAGTGCTTGTTTCACGACATTTCTTTCCCAACCGCGATGAAAAGCAAAAACATCGTTTTATTAACAGAAAATTACCAATTTTGAAAGGAGGAACAGAAAGACGATCGATTCTAAAATGCATTTTCATATGTTTGCAGATCTTCAAGTAATACAAATTTATATTTATGTTGCAACTTTAGCTCAAATTAATAATGTATTTTTTAATCGTCCCGTATTATCAAAGACAATTTCATTAATAAGCGTTTCACAATTAGAAATTAAGGTCTTAGAAGAAAAGATAACGGAAACTACATTCTGCATGATTTCCATATACTCAAATCGGTTTTAATTTTTAAATTACATAAATACACAATTTATAGAAAGTACATAGAAAAAATACACATATATAAATATATTAATGGAAAGTTTCAAGTATATCACATGCATTCAATATTTGGTAACATTTGTTTTATAAATTGAAACGGTGTGGTTCCTTTAGATCAGTAATTGCAAATATTTGCTTTGTTTTTTGAATATTTAATATACATAATTAGTTATAGGAATTACAGATTCTTTTTAAATTGTGAGAATATATAAATGTACGTAACAGTTATCATTGACTAAATGACAAAAATCTTTGATTATTGCAATATTTAATTAGAATATGCTTGCATTTTTTCTGTTTATTTTTCTTTGCATGGAGTTGTGTTGGATTACAATTACAAGTCAGCACGTTTCCAAATAATTACCAGCCCTTCTAAATCACTCGTTGCCAAAAGAGATTCATTATAATTAAACGATATACCCAATATGGGACTTGCATGGCCTTGAAGGGTGTTCAAGCATGATTTTGTTGTTGGTTTCTCTATATCCAGGAAATATACGTTTCCATCTTCACTCCCAGTTACTAAATACACGTAAAACATTTGATTTAGAACAAATATACTAGGTGGTAGCTACAGAAGAGATCTCACCAACGCAGGCTCCTTGCCTAAAAGACATTATTGGACAAAATGTGGACTTTATAGAGTGTTTTTGATGCTTATTTAGAAATTTCCTCTTTAACAGTAAACTTCCTTCGTAATCAATGATACTATAAATTAAAATTGCGTTAAAATATTATTTTATGTTCAAGCAATGTCTTACTTGAATAGGCAAAGTGAATTATCAGCACAATTTACTAATAACAATGGATCTCTTGCTTCACGACTAATCCAGGCCCTGTAGCTTAAGCTTGTAATAGAACATGGAATGCCAATGTTTAATCGTTTAGTGCGACATAATTGCCCACTGATATCGCATAGTATTGAAACTATTTCACCCTAAAATTCGAAAGAAACTCCATAAACTATACCAAACATTTTTTTTTAATAGTTTTACCTTATCGTTTCCAGCCCATAATGTTTTGCAATTAGCATCAGATGCTAGACTCAAAACATTACCAGTTACTCTACAGATGTTTTTCATAAATCTACCAGTGGATACATTTGCTATTCTTACTTCACCTCTACTGTTGCCTGTCTATAAAAATGACAAATAGCGGAATAAATTTTTAATAAAAAATACATTTATTACAATCAATAAATTGTTGTTCACTGGTTGGAACATGCAGCAGAGTAATTGGGACTTATGAGGGTCTTCTATTGTTCTTAAACAGGTAAATTCATTAACTTTCCATACTTTTATAGTACCGTCCAATGAAGAACTTGCTAATAATTCATTACCAGCTGACCAATCAAAACCTATTCAAAAGATAATTAAGTATTGTGGATTTGCATACTAATGGAAGGGATAAATACCAGTTACAGCTTGCTTGTGTCCTTTCAATATGCCTGTGACACATGGAGGAGAACCCATAACGTTACATAGTGATAATGTACCATCGACAGAGGAGCAGCACAACATCGATTGATCATTATTGGCAAATTTTACCATTGTTACTGGATCACTGTGCTGAAAACAATTATTTAATAAATTATTATGTTGGAAAGATACTACTGATTCTCGAAATATGTATATAAAATGTTGTCCAATCTCTAAATTAATATATTTTTAAGTATACAGGATGTTTCACAAGCAGCATATAGATACAAGATTATTATATTATTGCTTTTTATAAAAACAATATGGCTTGCCCCTATAAACCGAGGCATTACTCTATACCTAATATTCATAGAAGTCTAGACATTTTTATATTTGAAATAAAATATTGCAAAATACATGAAAAATAGGATATTTAAAAAATTCTGGCAGTTGAGTAAAGTGGGAACTACACTTTAAATTTATTCGATAACTGTTCAATCAAAGGTTCAACAAATCGATATCCTTCAAGAATGAATTAAACCCTTTCAAAAATAAATAATTCGTTTATATTATTGCTTACTTGATCAAATATGTGATGGACGCCTTTAAAGGCATAGTTTTCTGCAATGGTATTACCACCAACGATTGCACGAGAAGCTTCAGCTTGTTTTGTCGGTACAACGCTATCTTTCTGTGAAAATATGGGATTTGTGCGAGATTCATTCGATATACTTGTCTAAAAAAAGGACAATAATTATTACTCGTTCCTTGATTTCAAAAAATCGACAATCGAATAACTACCCTGCTAACACTTCTTGAGGAAATCGATGGATTCTCGTTTGGATTTCCATAACGTTGTTGCAGTAACGCTGAACGTAGTTTCAAATATTGTTTCCATTTATCAGGCTGATGTTCTGTTTCCCTCAAGAGCTGACTTCTACGTCGAATGTAGAGGGTTCCTTTTAATTGCAATCAATTTGAAATGAGGTTAAGTTTCAAAAAATTCCAATTTTTAATCCACTTACTGAAACCTGGATAATTTGGGGCCCGACTTGCATTATACCTTGCATCCAGTGCGAAAACTTGTTGTTGTAAAGCTGTTGTCATGATAGAGTAAAATATATTGTTATTTACAAAGGTTGAAGTATATGTACATTCGCCAACAAACAGAATGACCGCTCATTCAAGCCGACAACCTACAGCTCGGTGCTGCCATGCTGCAATGTGTGTTGCCTATATTCCAAGCAAGGCTAGTAATCGTTAGTTTTGATTAACGCGGCAAAACTTTTTTTAAGGTCAAGTCGCTCGTGATGTCACCTAGATATCTGGTTTCTTCTAATTTTTCTAATAATGATAGCAAGGACTGTGGCGTAGTATGGTAAACAACACATAAGTATCGGCACCCTCCGCACCACACAAGTTTAATTTATTATATGGTAATATCATAATTACTCCGGGACGGCCGTTTCGAGGAGACGAATGGTCCTCGTCATCAACCGGTGACCGAATGACCGGTGACCGAATGACCGGTGACCGAATGACCGGTGACCGAATGACCGAAAACCGGTCACCGGTTGATGACGAGGACCATTCGTGTCCTCGAAACGGCCGTCCCGGAGTAATTATTATATTACTATATAATAAATTAAACTTGTGTGGTGCGAAGGGTGCCGATACTTATGTGTTGTTTATCTAATTTTTGTCTTTATACAGATACATATTTTGTTACATTTATATTACAAGTTGAGTTTTTAAAATAAAGCAATTTCCTTTAAACCAGATATTTAATATAGATGGAAAATTATGATTTTGTTTGTCTAGAATGCTTTGCCCTTATTAAAAAAAAATCTTTCTCTGCGTATGAGTAAATCTATAATTAAATACCTACTGTGATGTATATCTAATCACTAATTACATATATTACACATATTAATGTATTTTTAAATCAATAAACTATGCAAACCAGTAATTTATTGTAAAATACTTAAATAATTAATTTTGCAAATCTTTAATTTATAATTCTTTTCGCCAAAAGTGAACACATTTGGCCTATATCCTGATCGATTTTATCTGCTCTTCGACAGCATCTAACACGTTGTTCCCTGCTAATCTTCAGAACAATATTCTTATCTTCGGGAAAACAAAGACATTTTCCTAGCTTGTTTTAGCTGTTACCGTTATTACTTATAAAGTAGTACTTATAAACACAACAAGTAATAATGATAGCAAGGACTGTGGCGTAGTATGGTAACAAGTAATAATGGAAAAGCTACATTCAAGGTAATGCCAAGTATTTAAATAAATGATCAACGGAACGTAACACCCGACACAAGTTTCCATGTTGGCCTTCACGCAGTCGCATGACTCTAACATAGGGACTGGGCAATCCTTGTAACATCTATTAGTATCGTTGTACCCCAGTGATTGGGTACACAGTGAGCGGACATTCTAGTTATCGGTGAGTGTACATATACACAGCTTTTCAAAAGTATACGACACTCATCGAACATTTTGAAACTCATGAAAATTCAATGACTTTGTCATATTTTTAATCAGATTTTAGAGTACTATAATAATAATCTTGGTATTTCATCCACAATGGATGAAGATAACGAAATGAAGACACGGCATACTCGCCAATTATTGGAACAATTACATCGTATCAGTGGCTGTGGAGCTAGGTATGATGTAATCGCTCAACAAAAAACACCGACAGTATCGCCGGAAAAGATTGCAATTGATATCTCTAGAACATTGTCCAACATCCGGAAGGACAGTATAAGACAGATTTTCAAGTCAGATGTTTCATTAGCTGCACAATTGTCGGAGAGGTTGTTGAGACGAAAGGTACTTCAGGGTCTGCGAGGCTTGGAGTGTCTTAGAGAAATTGACTGCTTGTTTATAACTCAAGAGCAAGATGCGTTAGGGTTGAGGGATGTTAATGAAGCGGAGGTCCAACACGTACTACAAAATGCAGATGGCGACAGACTATTATTTGGAATAGAGCAAAGCACTATTTTTGCGAAATTGTGCCTTTGCTCAAGAAGACCATTTAAAGTGTTGATCTTTAATAACAATAATACCCACGTTATGAATATTCATCGACAGTATAAATTTTGTCGACAGAAAGTAACAGTATATGTCCCGCCAGAGATTAGTATAGGTACAATCAAAGAGAAATTTACTTGCAAAGGCTCGTTGTTTGTAATCAAGAACGAAAAGGGAGAGATTGTTCATATGTTAAGGGGAGCTGTGTGCGCTTTTGCGCCATGCCGTCAACACAACTTTACAATTTTATCCCGCGATGGTCACACTAAACTCGGTATAATCTCTAACGACTGGGAAACACAAAGTGTAGATGTATGCATCGATTCTCAGTACTTGGGCGTCGGATTTCCTGAAGATTTAGATTTAAAAACGAAAGCTCTTTTATTGGGAGCAACATTTTTACTTACTGTTATTATACATGAACAATGAAGATGTTTAATGTGGTATTTTAGTATCGAAATGTATGTTCAAGTAAACAAGTACCTAAATACATAATTTTCGGTTACATACTGTATAGTTACGAAATCTTTTCGGTTAATGTTCCTGATTTATTGGTTTAACACTTAACAAAATAGTACGTTCACAGATATGTCGAAGATACCTCGCTATTCGCGATGAAGGTTTACATCACAGTCGATACTTGAATGTCTTTACTTTGCCATTTCCGACTATTCTTTTAATACCCTGTTCACGACGTTGATGGGTTTCCCGAATAATTGCACGGTTTGGTAGTCCAGTGGTAAGAAGGCCTGCGCTTGACTGGGTAGAGTTAGACGCTGTGTATTCGAGCTTTGTTAGGATCAAAAAATTTTCGTAGCGGGTCCGGTACACTCCCAAGTCACCATTCGCAGTTAGGATAAAATTAACTGCACCTCACCCTTTATGCCGAGGCACACTCAATTTAACACTAAAAAGGTTCCTGAGGTTATGACAAGCTTCAAAAAAGCTTATACACCCCATCGTACAGCAGCGACGCAACATGCAGCCCAGAAGAAGCTCTATGAAAGTGAGAGCGAAACGTCGGCATTCTCATGCAATTACGGCGCGGTTTCAACCCGGCAACCCAAATTCTTTAAAAGACTGCCCCGTTGGGCCGTCACCAAAATAAAAAAAGAAAACCACTGAAGATAGTGAACTCAGGCGATGGTGATAATAGTACAATTTCGTGTCTCTAAGCGCAAAGTGATGGTTGCTTACGAATTGCTCAAATCGACGCTATAGTGCTCGTTTTTTAAACCAAAGAAAGCGAATATATTAACTTGTTTAAACAATGAATGGCTAATAGATACAAGTAATTGTAACAACCTTTTTATTTTGAATGGGAGTTTTTGTTGCGAAAACACCAAAAGTGTGCGAGGTTCTTTGGGAAACGATTTAATGATTATTCTTTACCACACTAGTCCCTATACGCGAAAATGAAAGATATCTACAACAAAAATATCAAGGGGTAGTATTCTGGGTATGGCATATCGACCATGCACACATCGTTCACAACGGTTCCTGGAGTGAAGGATGCGGATGCGTCCGATTATCCGGAACCTCTTACTATTGGATGAAATTATGCCATCACAACCGAGTACCTCTACAATATTCCAAACTATTTCCTGGAACCACCCCGACGGATATTGTACTTTACAATCGCTAGGAAGACGAGGGTGCCTTTAGTATATTATTTGCTAAATAGAGAATTTCCAATGCTGCACACGGAGCAAAAGTAATTCGAAATACATTTATAGAATATTTTGTTGCGACTTTCTTTCACTCTTTAGATAAAATATATCAATTGTGGTGATATTTCTAACATTTATCTTATATTGCTGAAGCATCAAAGTTTTTGGAACAATGAATGCAAATAGTTAGTGCGGATAGGACTAATTTCGTAAAAATGTTCTGGTTTAGTTGAAACTTGTAAATAGATCTACTAGCAACGTAATACAAAATCGACGCAGATTGTATATTCCACGCCAACATATTTCTATGGACCATAAAGTGGGCCATAGTTTGGCCTGATACACAAATGAAAGGGTAGATAGGTGGGCCAAAGATGCAGTGAACATGCGTTTCAGTTTTGTGGTCTTTAAAAGAGCCACATGAAACATGTAATCACGACATTGCACTGAGAAGGCGTTCCAGGATAAAAACAGGCGAAAGCACTCATATCTGGCTCACCAAAGACGGCAAAAATAGTGTTGTCGTTCAACAAAAGAGACAACAACTTTCGTAGTTTGATGAAAGATCAAATGATGAAGATCAAATCTGTCGTTTATGCCAAGGAGATCTTGAGACGGCTGAAACATTTTTTGCAAATGTGTTGCCATTAGTTGTACACGACACTCGTATTTCAGTAAGCATTTTCTCACACCTACTGAACTGAAGGAAGAAGACCCCCTATGTGTACTAAGATTCATTAAAAGTTTCCAACATATAAGGGCATTTTGTTACAATGGATCTATTAAAGTCGCAGTCATTAATGGCATCCGTGCCATGGCCCAACTATAATAATAACAATAAATTCATTTGGTCCAGAAAATTTAACATGGAATAAAGAAGTCATTTGGTTAATTATGAAACCAAGCTCAAGAATATCAATGATAAACAGCATGCCGGGGTTACATAAAACAGGAACACAAAAAAATGAAAATTTCAGACGTCTTATAACACAATTGGTAATTTTCAATTCAATTTTCAGATAAAACGTTTTTAATTTGCAAAATTTTTGTTCCATATCTACAATTAAATTAAAGTTGGCGAGTATTTCTTTTAATTATGTCAAAATTTCTTGTCAGATCCTTTTGGCGTATATTTATTTAAGAAATTCTTGTTTCATAAATGTAATCATTCCTTTTAGAAAATGTTTTTGCCGTCGTTTAGGATATTTGTACGCAAAAATTCTAGTCTATTCACCGGGTAAGTGAGTCGCTCGCAGGTAACCATTGGATGATTTAACGATGTATATTTAGTTTGTTGATTAGAATTTCAAATAATGGAGCGGGAAAGTGTTATAAATCCGGGGCCTCGGGACATACCTGCGGAACAGATTGGTGAGTTTCAAAATACGTTCAACTGTCTACTTTAGGTGGAATCCTTTTAGCGGGGAAGGTGGCCAGAGAAGAATAGCAATGGATCCAGCTTGTAAAGTTGCCTTAATAACAGGTGGTGATAGCGGCATAGGATTTGCTATGGCCTCCCAATTACTGAAGGCCGGTGCCAAAAATGTTGCGATTACAGGAACGGATGCGTGTAGAGGTAGAGAAGCGGTTCATAAGCTGAATAGCGCTTTTGGCAAGAATAGAGCTATGTTCATAGGCGCTAATGTTACGTGTATGGTGCAATTCGAAGGTAACCATATTATCTAATGTTAAGATATTCGGATGTCTTCTATTTTAATTTTAGAAACGTTCAAAACTGTGAAAGAGGCTTTCAAAAATATAGATATTGTCGTAAATAGTGCCGGAGTATTGGATGGAAAGAATTGGGAGAGAGAAATTGTCGTAAATCTTGTAAGTAATGCTGTTGTATTCTCGTTTTTCGACGGTACAAACGCACTCTTCTGGTTGACACATTACATTCTAAGGTGGTTTCTAGAGCATTCTTTTTACAGAATCTTCCGTATTCATCGCAGATCGATCTTACATTGTAAATTTATTTATTATATTTTTTATAGGTAGGCACAATTCGCGGAACATTGTTAGCGCATCAATACGTCGGGAAAGAAGGTTCTGGGAACGGAGGTGTCGTCGTAAATTTATGCGGAATACAAGCGCTTCATCCTCACTATACGACGCCAACGTTTACGGCCACTCAATCCGGCATCCTGGGCTTAACGAGAAGCTTCGGGCATCATTTCCACGATAATAAATCCGGCGTAAGAGTCGTGCAATTGGTAACTGGATTCACGCAGACGGACTTCATCAAGGGCTTAGAAAGGAAGGGTATGACTCCTCAACTTAGCCACGAATTAACCCAAGTCGTAGCGAAAGCTAAGAAGCAGAACGCAGAAGCGTGCGGTCAGGCGCTTATACATTTGATCAGATGCGCGCCGACTGGTTCGGTCTGGGTTATAGAAGGCTCTCGTCTATTCGAGGTGGAAATACCAGATTGGAATTCTTATAGTACATTGACGGCGCAGTATATTTAATTTTTGGTTAATGTTTATTAAATTTTTTTTTGGTGAATAAAAAGTAAATTGTGACTCAAAGGTTTTCCATTTTTTCACTCAAACGGAGATCACTAAATATCTGCTGCAGTTAAGTTGGCAGGTGTTAAAAATCATGTTTATTTAATTATGTTTTAGTTTGGTAATTTTTTGCTTTACTTTCTATTCCCTAACTTTGTGCCAGAAATAGTCTTCATTAACTTAATAGCTCTGGGGACATAAATACCTATGGCTGGTTCTAAAAACGAGTATGTGATAGATCCGGCCTTTTTTAAGTTCTTTATGTTTAATAACTGATATAATTCATTACACAGCAAATTTAGATCGTGGAATTAGTAGGAAAGAATGCCATATAATCCAATGTTGTTGGAACGTACACAACATCCTTAGTCCCAAAAGGAAAAGCACGAATCGAAAGATCGAGAGACTTGGGTGGTCAGCTGCGTAGTGCCAAATTTTCTACAGCACATTGTCCAATTTCTCTCTCAGAGAATTGCTCGCTTAGAAAATAAAGCACTTCACCGTAGCAATGAGGTAATTAACATGATGCAAGGTGAGGTTGTTAGAATCTTTTGTCAGTTGCCGAAACAACCATAACTACGATATACCCAGTTCTTTCGCTGAACAAAGAGGGTCCGCATATTTTTATTTTGAAGACTTGTCAGAAGGTAGAGGTTTTCCATTTCTTCTCTCGTGTAATTTAATACTATCATTTGCAATATACATTTTCTTCTAAATATGTTAGATTGTCTACATCTTGCTCATTTTATTATTAGTGATGTTTGAGCACATTAAGGTCGTCTAACACATGATTGTAATAATTTGCTGCATTACAAACTATAACTGTTACATATATGTGCCTTACTCTCTTGTAATACTTTATGAAAGATAGCTTTTTAATTCTCTTTAAATTTTCTTAGAGGATCCGGTACACTCCCGAGTCACCATCTGCACTTGGGGACATTTAACTGCGCTTCAGCCTTTGCGGCAAGGGGGTGATAGTAACAAAGCCATGGAATACAACATACAAAGGCTCCTGAGGTTATAACAAGTTTTAAAGAACGTATACACCCCATTGGGCCGTCATCATAAGAAAGGAAACTTAGTCTCCTTGGAACGCATTATATTTCCACCGATTTTGAAATAAAAATGTAAGCTTTATTAAACATTTGAGTTAGTTTTAATGAATACTTCCTCATTCAACTTAAACTTTTTTCCGCTAGGTGAAATTTTCAGGTTGAGAAAAAGGAAAATGCATTTTATCTTTTTGAAGGTAATTTTATAGATAGAATCCAACTGCGGTTCCGAAAGACAATGGCCATACCCCTACCGGTCGAGTGTGTAATCTTCATCTTTTTCAAAGCGCTTGCACTAGCCTTAGTTTATTGTTTTTCTTGTTGCTTCATTTCGAATATATAGTAGTGTATTCAGACTTCATCAACAGTTATTATTTCGGGCCAAAAGTCCTTTGCATCATGTCTTGTTTGTGATCAACTGCCAATAAATGCGGCACACATTTTGCACATGATCATTTCTGGGGTAAGTCTTTCGGGCGTCCACTGCTTTACTCGTTAGATACGCTGGTCTGATAGAGTTTAAATTCAGCTATTCACCCATTTATAGTTGCTTGTTTCGCTTGTTTTGTTCTTGCAACATTTCGAGAAAAAAAATTAATATCTGTAGATATTCTAATCCATGTTACGAATACTTTAATTTGTTTAGGACTTTTGCTTTCTTTTGTTCTGTCGTTTTGTAATTGACGAGGGGAATATCTCTAATGAGCGTCCAACAATAATCAGCCGGTATTGACGTGAACCATTTACCCGGTATCTTTTCTCCATTTTGGCAATGTCCTCATGAAACTTTTCCCTGTGCTTATCACTGACTTACCAGCAGTTATTAAGGAAGAAATTCAAATGGGAGTGAAAATCTTTGCAGCCGAATTTATGAAAAACAAAGTCAATCCTTGATCTTTTTTGTAGTTCTTTGTAGTTTTTGGCTTTCTCATTCACAAGGAAGTTTCCTGCTACTTGGCAGACTTCCACACTTATATTTCTGATCTGCGAAGAGTTGTTTAATTTGAAGCCTCATAAAAACGCTGTCTCTAATTTTGGCTTCACTGAACCTAAAGAATTTTTCATAGAGGTAGTTGAATGCTGGACTATTCTTATCCATGGCTTTTACTAAGATTTTAATTAGACCGATACGTAAAGGAGGAACGGTGACGTGAATATCTCTGCAACAAGAGCCAATCATCTTTCTTCAAGGTGATAAGCGTGTTTGGCACGCTAAATTCATTCAAAACATTTTCATTTAAGAAGAAATTTCGTTGTTGCTCAGTATTACCAACATTATTATTGTGAAATGAAAATTTCAATGTAACCATAAAGCTATAAAAAATATTTTCGTAACCTTGCGTTGTTTTCGTTGGAAGGTAATATAAAACGCGTATAGACCTAGTAGCAAAGAAGGTACCGCGAAGTAAAAGAAAAGTTGTTAACTAATCACTGAAACATGAACTTTTTAAGAATCCACCACCACACATTGTCATATATTTATTCTAGTTTGCCGCTTTGTAATAATTGATAAGGAAAAATAAAGCCATCGTTCCAGAATATTTTTTTATTAAAAAAGCTTTAGTTTATAAATAATTCCAAAAATTCAGACTGTTCTTATTTCGATAAATGCATAACAATGTTATCTTACAATTCTTGGTACACTCTCACCCTTTCTGATACTTTATTTCTTTATTTTTTTTCTTATTTTCATTTCCCCTAAAAACTAGTCCATATAAAATATACAGCAAAGTATAAAAAGCCAAAATCGAGTAAAATCAAACATTAGAAACGACTTAAGGAGCGCAAAAAGCTCGGATATCTATGTTAAGTACATAAGTATATAGTTTATACCTATATTAATATGTAGTTCAGTGTATGTATGGTATGTATTTATGTACATACGTTCCAATGTATATGTATGCATGAGAGAAAAATTGTTGATCGTGGATGATGGATGCTGACGAGACAGCGGGAATGACAAAACGTCGTATGGTGTCGCGAAATAGTCATAAGAAATACGTTCCTAAGTTATTGGTAGTCTTTTTCCGTCGATATTCCATCAGGATTAAGGAAATAGCGTGATCTCTTTCGGCGCTTCAGAGTTTTCGATTAACCAGCTCGATCCGCTCGGGGCCTTCTTCAGCAGGTCTACCATCGATTTGGCAACAAACTCAGTTCTAAAATTAAAAGAAAGGAAATGTCAAGTTAGTTATTCAATACTGAAAGTTGTTAGGATAGTGCATCAATTATGAATTTAAATTTAAAAATATATTTTTTTCCAGCCAGTTAGAAAGTTGAATCCTAGTTGAAACTTTCATACCTCATTTGAGGTAAGAAAGTTTTATTTTGTCACCTAGTTAAGAAAGTAAGTGATTGATGTGATTTTTGTAGATGTTAGAGAGGACTGGCTGGGAAAAAATTGTATTCAAACCTCCTTAAAAAAGTACTTTCACAGACCTAGGGCAATTACAATAATATATGCTTGCGGTCTGCAAGACAGCACCTTCTTACCTATTTCTAATATATAATTTTTTCAGTTCTTTGAAATACCACAAAATAAAAATATGCAAAGTTATTTTTCCTACGGTACAGTGAGGGTGCTTGAACAGTTCCTATTATTTCCAAACCTCTGACCTTCAAGTGCTTTTCTAGTGGGTTTTCAAAGAAGGCGCTGCCTTTTACGGGCAGGGCTAGTAACGTCATCAGCTTCAAATAAAGCCGTCATAAGACGTTAATATCAGATAGAAGGAAGGGAAATCGTACCCAATTCCTAATTGAAGCAGCCTCGTAGGAATTAGATACAGCCAAGTTTAAAGAAGGTGCAGAACAATGCTAGATATACTGCTAAATTTACCACTCATTGGAGTCGCCCCATCTCCAACAGCTTTGAATTTATCATAACTACAACTGTAATTCCTTTGCCTGTAACATCTGTAGGTGGTACAAATTTGCAAGAAAGGTCTATCTATGGACACAGAAAAATACAAAGATGAATTTATTTTTTTCAGTGATTCTGAAATAAGGCTGTTGCTTGTTTCAACAATTTCGTTTTGAATTTTTCAACTCTTACTATTCGAAACAAGTTCTGAAGCACACCAACATATTTTGCGGTGTCTTAAAAGCTCTCTTTGAGGTTTGCTATCGTGTTGTTTCAACTTTCACTATCTTGCAACAGAGGCAGGTTTTATTTTGGGTTCAATAGAAATACGACATCATCGTATTCTATTGTCACAGGATCGTAACAGCCTGAAAATGAACTGGCATGAATATTCCAAACTTAAATAGCAGCAGTACCGGTATGTATTGCAGGCCAAACAATTTTTAATTGTATACAAGTAGGTCTGTATGCAAACCGTCCACATACTGTGTGAGTGGCTCTCAGAAATGGGCTGAGAATATCCAAACCTGGGCAAAGGAGCCACACAAAGCTGTAACGTCTGAGGAAATATGCAAAACTGACGTAAGTGATCGGGCAATTGAGGAGCCACAAAAGATTTGAAGCGATCACAGTGGAACAGTCTAGAGATCCCCTTTTATCTAATCTAATCTAAAAACAAATAATAATCGTGAGCGAAAGACATATCTTGCGAGCAAGAGCCAACAAACTACTCAATATCGTATGCTCAATCATCGCGATCACACTTCTGTAAGTTGCAGTTTATAATTTGATTCACCCTTGTGGATTGGCAAAATTAATGTTACATAGTAGAAGAGATGAAAAAGGAGTGGGTAATGGTGAAACATTGGCAATACCATTAACTAAAGGACAATTTTACATGAGTTCCTTTATTTTACTCTGTATTGCCAATTCCTTCAACAATTTATCGCTGTAGTTTACATTCCCTTTAGAGATGATAATGGTAGCAAGGACTATGGAGTAGTATGACCAACATTTAGGTATCAGTACATTCCGCATCACACAAGTTATTTAATTAATTAATTAATTATCTCCTATACACCCGAAAATCAAAACATGCGAAGTGCTTGAAAATAAAAGAAGATTCTTGTTTGTAGCATAATACGTGGTTTTCCCCTAATAAATCTATCAAAGTTGAGCAGCTCTTTTTCTGTGTTTAATATATTTGTATTCTTTTTCATGTAAATGACTTCGTAAACGTCTAATTCTTGGGACAAAGTTATGCTTTTAATTAATTTAAGGTTTTCCAATTTAGTATTATGCCCGGTTTCGTCTATGTGTTGTGCTACACTTGACGATTCGATTCTTCCATAACGCGATGGGCTACATGTTCCTTGTTCAATATAAACTTTACAACAGTCACCTTTTTCCATCCACAGAATGGACATAATTGTTTTCCATTCATGGTTTCCGAAATTCGTAACCACCTTAGGGTGGTGAAACGCACTATTTTACAAGAAAATTATACCAAAAGATGGTTTGAGAGGAAAGTGTTAAATTATAATTTGTTAATTTTTTGTGTATTTTCTAGAAAGAACATTTGTTATTTAAATACAACGTTTAAATTTCGCAATATTATTTATTGGAATATACATATATTAAGAGTTATATTTTAATTGCAGGAGTAACTATTTCTCTAAAGGTTATTTATCATCGTTTACTTGCTAGAAATAACAATAATAATTTTCTACATTTAGGTAAGTAATGATTTTACGGAGCACTTTAGGCATTTTGCACATGTGGTTGTTTCACTTTGAGGCTAAAATTACAGAAGGGAGCGGGTACCTAAATTCAGTTACAGCAAAATATACTATCTACGTAACTAGTTTATCTGCGTGAAACAATTAAAACAGCCGAAACCTTCCATTACGCAGCCGTATGTAAAATATCCTTTTTAATAACCCGTAAATTCGGTTATTATTAAGTTATTCTCTTGATTATCCTTCAATTCTAGCAAGCAAATATTAGCTTGGGATGTAATAGGGTTGTTTTTTCGAAAGCTCATGTTTGCACACCTCCTTTATGAACCCGTTCCCCTAGACCGACTTGCATTATATTATTTCCACCCTAACTAAACATAATACTCGAGCGCAGTTAGACTATCCGCGATGTAGGGGGTAGCTCACGCATTTCCCGGATATTTAACGTTGTTCTTTAAACAAATGCATTTACGTAATTTCAGGACGTTAAAAAACTTACATGTCTCATTATTATTGGGTACGTGGTTTCTGCTATGCGAAACTATTTTCATACACATGCAGCTAGTTCATACACAAGCTTTGAAATTTACTGTACTTAGCAGTTTTGATTAACTGAAGATACGGAATCTTTAAACAAACTAGAAGCAGTCATAAGTAAGTTTCTAGAATCCAATACATTTTTTTTTAGTTTTAAATTATTATAAATTGTAAAATCGGTACACTCCGCGCTACGCAAGTTTAATTAATTAGTCCGGAGCAGGTGTTTCGAGGATGCTTGGATCCCCATTATTAACCGCATGATCGAATGATGTGATTCGTACTAATTACTTTTACCGCCAATACACCCTAAAACTAAGCCATGCAAAAAATATAGAAAAATAGAGGTAAGGATCTTTTGCCATTGTAGCACGAAATAATTAACCAAAATCAAGGCGATACTTTTAATTTCACACAAATTGCTTTACCTAGCTCTGCTTTTTCTTGTATAGGTTTGGCCAAGCCAGAAAATATATATGTTTGCATCGTCAACTACTAACTGTAACACTTCCTCAGTGAAAAACAGAGACCAATAATCTGAAGGTGTTTTGGATATCTTCTATATATTTTTAATCAGCATAATATAATGTTTGCCTTCCTTGTACTTATTGGTCTTGGTTCAATGTTTTCGCCTCCTGATGGTTCCGTTCTTATCTATAAAAGTTAGTACCCTTGGACGCTTGGGTATATAAACGATAACCATAGCAAGAACCCGCCATAAAAAAATTGTGAAATTTCCTTTTCACAACATATCGAAAGGTATTAGTAGAGCTTTCAGAGGTCAAGATATGAACGTATGTTTAAGTTCGCGAAATACACTCAAAAACCTTCTGGACAATCCGAAACATAAATCGGACATGACAACGATAGACGCCAGATGCAATGAGCACATTAGGTTCTACAGATATGTAAGGATAGAATCGTTAAGCCTAGCACAATGCATATACGAAACCAGATATAATATTGAATTAGAAAACCTGAAATTGATTGAAAACGTAACTTCGTCACGAGAATTGGACGCTTACGAAACTATTTACATAAAAAGGAACATTTAACATTAATTTGAGGAATAGAGAGAACGGACCGCTGTTATATTTTTCTCACATAATTCGGTCATATGGTTGATAACACGGATCCACTCATCCTCGAACAACTGTTCCGGACCAAATAAATTAAAGTTGTTAAATATTTAATTAATAATTAAATTAAAATATCACAAACATCACCAGAGCATTAATGCAACAGCCACCTTATAGTATTCAACATAGGGCGATAGCGTATACTCCAAAAGCAGATTTTCTACTCACTTGACCGGAACTGTATTCCCTATATCCTTCTTCCACGCTTGTTCATACTCGCCGCTCATGAGTCTCTTGCGAGCATCGCCTTGTAGCGCCGTCTCCGTCGGCGTAGGACACACCGCTATCACCCTAACTCCGGTCAAATTAACGTGGTAGGGGTCGCCGTAGCTTCTGGTTAGCGCGGCGACCGCATGTTTGGTGGCGGTGAAGACGGGCAACGAGACGAAGGGGTGCGTACTGCAACTCGATCCGCCGTTGACGACGACGCCGCCCGGTCCTCCCCTGTCCCTTCCCAAAAATCGAAAGGCCAACAGCAGACCCCTAATGACACCGTTCTGAAACATCGACACGAATGAGTCATATACGACGGTACATACGGTCATTAGAATGCGTACGTTTCGGGGGCTGAACAGGTGTTACGCGACCGTCGATACGAGGGCGAACGATAATAATTGGAATTGATGGCGTCTGATTCGAAGCGAACGAATAAAAGCGCATGGAACGAGGAGAATTTGTAGATATACACTTTACTAATGGATATTGGATGGGAATGAATCACAATGATTGCTTTCTTGTCCTTTTTTTGGTGAATAAAGCTAATTTCTATTGGACATTTGCGTTCTATAGGAAACAAATAGATTACTGGAAAAAGCAATAAAGCTTCTACATGCATGTCATCCAAAATAACAATGGCAGTTGTATTTGTCCGAATGATTGATATCTTTCAATGTTTCATTTACGAACAATTCCAAAAAGTTTTTCGCTCAAACGAACATAAAAAGAAGTAGCAGATTAAAAAATTTCAGCTATACGTGAAGTTGGCTCCTATGTTTGAATTTTTGTTTAACCCGTTCAGACCCTATGTGTATGTGTAGTAGGGTACATTGTTTTTACCAAATATATAACATATAGCATTATTTGTAATTTTTTGTTAAAAACCTGTAACAAATCTGTAATCATGCTGAAATTTCAGGATAGTGGCGTTTGGCACCAAATATGTCTTCTTATGTGAACTTACATTAAATTTTATAAGTATTTTTGTTTTGCGGAGAACATACCTCTTCTATTCTGATTTGTGCGGTATTATGATCCTCGCAAATTAAAAAGAAAAGTCAACTTTACCCCGCCCGTGCGTAAGCCAATGTAAAGATTTTATTTTATCCTCGTTTCTTTTTTGAGATAAGTAAGATGTACGTGAATCGGGACTGCTGTAGACATTTATTTAGTGGTAACTGTACTAATTTTTTGATTTTTGCAAATTCAATAATTGCAATGTCTTATACTCGCTTTGTGCTAATTGTACCGTAAAGATTTTATTTTGTGGTCATTCTTCTCTCGAGATGATTGAGAAATGAAATGAGGCTGAAGCAGCTTGATCTATGCCGTTTTATGCTAGCAGCAGTTGCACTGATTGTCCAATGATAATTTCGCACAAACTAAAAATTTGTACATGGAAAGGAAGTGTTACTTGATCTGATGAATGATCAGATATGACAACTGCTAGGCATTTCTAGGCCATTCGTTGTATGAATAATACACAGGTACAGTGGAAGATCGTCCTCAAGTATCCAATAAATGGGAGGACGATTATTTGATTCAGTACATTTGCAGACGGCTGTTTCAGTTTCCGTTCTCAAGGCGACACCAACAATTAGAAGACCACTCCACCATGCCTATCTATAGGTTTGAAGATCTCTACGAGTTTTCGCCCTACCTCCACGAAATCGTGTTACTCGCCTCCATTGAGCAAGGCTGTGTAGCCATTTTCGGATGGATCATTCTTACAGCTGGAAGAAAGTTTGATTTGGTGAACGATAGCAACCAGCAAAGTCCACCCCCCAACTATGGAACAGTTATCAGCAGCGACGGTAGTGGAATGGAATAATATTCCTTAACAAACCATTAATTGTTTGATTGTTTCAATACACCGTCGTGTGTTTATTACTTTATCAATTTGTCTTATTACAATTTTGTGATAATAAGTTTTTTCAACAAAAACTAACTTTCGTCATTGTTTAAAAAACATTATTTTATAATTTTATAATGCTTCGTTTCACTAATAAATAAATATTTTAAACAATATTCGTAGTTCAAGACTTTTGACGGTGTGGGTAATATATACTGGATAATACAATCATATTTTGTAAAAATTAAACAAAGCTGTAGTTTTTTGCGTAAGCAACCGAAATACCTTCTGTTCTTGACAGAGAAAACAGTTAATATTTGTTGGTTTCAAGAAGAAGTCTAGGTTTTGTCGGTCCTGATAAAGAAAGCATCTTTGAAATGTTACCAAAGAACTAAGGATGGGTCAAGAATAAAAATATTACGAAATCTTAAAATGTTTAAAGAAGATTCACAGTAGTTAAGCTCTCAGTTTTCAGTTATCACCACTGCAAAACCTAGTTTCAATGAGGAAGCCAAAAATAAGTCTCTTAACAAATGTGAAAGGTTATGAGTTAGCAAGAACAAAGAGTTTGGTCAGAAATATTAAGAAAAATCTTCGACAGGCAAAAATGGAGCCAACAAAACTTTATCTCTCTCATGAGATTTAAATATAAGTAAAAAGTTTTTCTTTCAAATATTTAATAAATAACATCCAATTCTCTAGTTTAGAAACTCTTATTAATTCATTCCAAAAATGAAAAGCATAATACGCAAAAGAGCAACAACAACAGAAAAACCATTAATTCATTCCACAGGATGAATAGGAAATTTTCATTAACGTTTTATAAATAGCTTAGCATTGATTACTTCAATTATTCCATAAATTGCCGTAATGAAACTTCCTTAATTGCTTATTCACGCCAATAGTAGTAGTAGCGCGCTAGGGATTTCAGATTCTTGTCCAGATCTAATTATGACAAGCACTTTAAATAAAGCTCACGTACCAAATTGACATCCACTTCTAATTCCCATAGACGATCGTTCATAACGGATGCGTTGTTTATTACTATATCGACACCTCCTAATTTGGATATTGTAGTTTGGAAGGCCTCTGTAACAATGGTAATATAGATTAGACTCCAAAAAACTATTATTCCTTTTTGCCTATAATTTTATTCGGGGACACAGAAACTTTCGGGAGAAATATTTTTTACTGGAAATATGAGCATGAATTATAATGAAGGATTGTGACCAAAAGAAAGTATAATACATTCTCGATTATCTGTGTTTATTCTTAAGCAATTTATGCCGAATAATGAAAAAACAAATAATTAAACAAAATGAAAGAGAGTGACAGAGGTTGTTTCCACAATCCAAAAATATAAATAGTTATGATTGTTCATAATGCTGACATTTACACTGGAAATGTTGATGAGACACTCGACGAAGTAAAACACCAGATAAAAACGAAATTTAAAAAAAAAAGTGTTAGTTTGGTGCATTATTTTGGGGGGAAACGTTTCTGCTTGGTTGACTTTATCAATCATCATCATGCATCATCAAAAAATGTTCGAGAAAGGAAACAATATTTGGAAGCGCACAAGCTATCGAATATAGCCTATCGAAACATTTTGGGCTTAATTGACTCAGAAGGTTTATGGTTGGGAGACCCAAGCTGGGGATCAACTAAGGTACAGGATGTAAGTTTAGTTAGAAAACTAAACTTACATCCTGACGATTAAAGAAATTGTTGCTTATGTTTATAAAATAACACAAGAAATCATTTCTTAAATTATCAAACGCCCTGTATGAAGCTCGAAACAAAAAAATAGATTTGAATTAAAAGGAAATGCAATACCTTCGTATTGTTGGTAATCCGTAACGTCACACGGGCAGAAAATCACACGATCCTGTCCTTGTTTCGACAATTCATGTAGAAGGTCCTCGCCAGCATCTGAATTTATATCGCATATTGATACCTATAAAATTGAAGAATATAATAAAACGAAATTTTCATACAACAGTAATTTATCCATAAATTCATCCATATTTATGTTTTACAGCTACACTTTTAAATATCGAGTGTTTGTTCTATTAAACTAACTTTTTAACGCATTATACGCTGATCTCTTGGCAACGTCAATTCTTCGAACTAGCACCGCCCTTTTAAAAGATTCTACTTTATATAAAAAGAAATTAATGGCGTCTAATTCGAATTAATCGAAAGAAATACCCTAGACGAATACATTACATTTTTACCGCTTTCTAAAAAGAACTGCTTTAAAAAGCAATTGATTATGCAAATCCTTTTCGCTGCAAATAATATGCAAAGGATGCAAAAGCAATTGATTTCTAAAGTAATAATTTAGTAACGATTGTAAATAAGCCAAAACTTAGGTATCATTATGGTGTAATCGCCATGGTTACGATGAACATCAACAATCAATGTAGGTTCTTTCAATTACGGAAAGCACACGTAAAAGTTGCTTTATGTAGTTAAGTACAAATATTATTTTTAACTCAACAAAAGCATATTATTATAGAATATTCGAAAATTGGAATCCAAATCACTAATTTGTCCAATTAGTTTCCAATTGTTATTTGTGCTTTTTCTACGAATTCTTTAGAGACTTAAGTAATAGAATAAAGGTTTTGTTTGTGTAGCGCTGAAAAATTGCTGTACGATTTGTCTCAGAAGTTAATAACAGAAATAATTTGTTGTTGATGTTTGGATCTTGTAAAAACAATGAAAGATATGACAATGCTTTTATGACAACAAAAGAAAAAAACTAAAAGTGGTACAAATCGTTTTATTGTTCCTCACAGTATATTTATACACTTTCGTATGAGTTCAAACTGAAACTCGAAAAATTTTTTCCACTCTGAAAGTGGTATCCCCAAAATATGGTTTTTGAAAGCTTGAAGTGATTCGCCTTCAAATAATCAGTTGGCTCATGGATGATTTCTGATAAAAGATTGTTGTCACTATTCAGCATTTGCTGTTCTTCGATCCTCCAAAGCATTACCGTTGGTTGTTGCTTAATTTCCAATTCCTATGAATATATCCAAGTTGACCAATTGACACGAGCCCTTTTGCGCTTGGCTCAAATTATCCATCCATCGGGAACCTAAATGTTCGTGTAAAATCGAATGCACTACAGTCTTCGATATGCCTAATGATGCCTCTATCTCACTGTATTTTGTGGAGACCTTAATGCCTTCAGTAATGTATGTAATACACGCAATACATTCATGATGACCATCACTTTGAAGGTATCATTTGTAAAATACGCCTCTGGAATGGTTCACATGTTGAGTTATCGTAGTCAACAGCTTCCCGCTCAGTTAGTTTCGCCTCTGGCGTGCTTTACACGTCGAGTCACCGTGTTATCTGTGGCTTACCACTTTTTCTTCTCCTGAAGCCCCGTATGACTGTGGGAGAAACCATGACACGGTCCCGGAACACGTCTAGTTTTAACTGACTCTGGCCGTGGAAGCCTGCGTTATTAAGTAAACATATTTTTGAGGAATATTTAGCTAGCTTAATACTGAACAGATTAAATATAAAGTCAATATATGTATTTCTTTAAAACGCGTTAATATAATCCAAAATTTATTTATATAATACAAAACAAAATTATTGAAGTATATAATTATGCGTCATTATATTAATAAGGTTTCAAGATATTAAATGAAGCAAACGATGAACCAAAACAGGTAAACTTTAATCAAGGGAATCCTTGGTAGTATATAATTAAACTTTAGGGATTAGCAATATCGTGTCCAAACCCATATTAACTAGAAGCCTTATAAAAACATAACTATCCATTTCAGAAAAGACAATCAGCACCATATCCATTTTCTCTTTATCGATTGACAGTGCAGTATATCATGGAAAATACGTTTAAAAATGCTAAACTTTAGAAAATATACAAGAAGTAAGTGCCATTATTAATTAAACGAACCCTGCAGTAATTGTTTGGTAATTGGTTTACTAAATTATCGGTATCGAGAATACAGGTAAAAGTATTGGTCATATTGAGTAATTCAACTAATTTGGAGTTGTTAATTTTACAGTTGTTCGTACATTGACATGGTTCGCAATCAACAACTCTTTCTGCTTAAAACAAGATTTCCGGCCTTAGAAGTGTTAGGATAAATGAAAACAAACAGTTACAAAGTTAGTGAATTCAACGACTTATTTTCAGGATTAAAATATCAAACAAAATAAATGAGGCTTCTAACTACGACACGTCAACTTCTATTTTTTTTATGTCGAGAATATTTATAAAGAAAGTTCGCCACTTTCCGTGCGTTTTATAGGTGTCGGTATGGAAGTGGCCGTTCTGATGCATGATTCGAAATATATGCGCAATTTATATAGATCTTGTTGCAGTATGTGTTTGGCGGCCCGTTGGAATGCACGCGAGCGTAGCGAAATGCTGCATACACGTTATACGCAATAAAATATCGTCGTTAAGTGGATAAAAGAAACGAGCATTGTTAGATAAAATGAATGAGTTTATTAAAGATTTCCCGGATTTAATATACGATGGCGCAAAAATAAAATGTTTAGTTTACGATATATTTCTAGTCTGTTGGTCGAAAATACATTGCCAACACCGCGTGAAAGGTGCAAAGCACAATAATAACAAAATAAGTGTATATCGGGAACGGTTTATACATTATCGATTTTATTTATACATGCAACGCTGCTATAATATGTACTATTCTTATTTTTTATATGTTTATGCATGTTGCTTTAGTAGAAAAAAAAACCAAATGCACATTTCATTCTTTCAGATAGAATAAATCTCTCTACTTCTATACTTACATCGGTAACAAGATCGTCTCGGGTAGTCTAATACGCGAAGCATAAATTTGCGCATATATTACGAATCACACACGAGAACAACCACTCCCATATCGACGCCTGTGAAGCGCACGGAAAGTGGCGAACTTTATTTATAACCCTATAACTAGTCGTTTCTCCCAGCTATCTTTAATCTAAATGGGTAATGCACTATTTTACATGTATTTCCATCTAAAATTTAAGATGAATTGGAATATGCATCGCCTAATATGCGACATCTTGTTTGGTTTGATGAATAACAAATATTTAACGTATGTCGCTTCTCTTCGTTGGTGTACGACATTTTTCTATTATTAATGGACGATGATTGAAATGTTTGCTAGTTTGAAATTTTATGGTTACCTTATTTAATTTTAAATTGTATTTTCCGTCAATTACACCATAATATCAAAAACTTTTGTCATGTTTACACATGGTTGGAATTAGAAAGAAGGGCTCTTTCTGTCGGTGTCGAAATCCAATATGTCGCCAATAAGAAACAAGAAAAAAAATGGCCTTTTCGTTTTTTCTTCTCTTAAATTTAAACTCATACCCTCTATCTCCAGTAATAGGCTGGATCCCCAGAGTGAGGGTCGAAAACATCTCTCAAAAGGCCATCGTATATCTGCTATTATCTTTATAAATCCATACATAAAATGAAATGCATTCATTTCAAAATTAGTAAAACTCTTGATTGATGATTTTTTTTGTATAGAAATGAAAAATAAAGAACACATCAGAAAATGCCTAGAAACAATAACCAAAAAATATAATGCTAAGATAGCTTAGCTTCCTCATGGTATTGATGG
>LR737390.1:7119645-7136492 GCA_902655005.2 Marronus borbonicus
CCCTTTCTATCAAGGATAATTGTTTTGCTCTACCCATATTGCAAACACTTTATAAAATATAATTTCTCGCGGTGAAATGTGTACGCTTTACCAGCACAACCGCTGCATATAAAGAGAAGTAACAAATTAAAACATTTTTGCTTATATTAATGTAATAAATGCACAGGGTCTAAATTTTTGTCGCATTTAAAATTCCTATTTTGATCTGGGAAAATCTTAATTACCCCTCATAAAGCAATAAATACCCAGAAATATCTATAAATGGACTATTTACATAACAAGTATTAATAACCCTCATTTACATTTTATATAATGTCTATAAACATTGTTTCGTAAATAGAAACGATATTGCGTCTATGTTTTTGTGGGGTAGTGTATATTTGCTTTGGTAATGAAGCTATCGCATATTTTAGAAATTATTTATCTGGCAGAACACAGAAAATAGAAGTTCACGATGCTGCCAAGTAACGTTTCTTTAATTACAGGTGCTTCGCAGGCCAGCGTAGTCCTCTCTTATACATACTCTATACCTCGTTCTATCTCTTTGTTGGACATTGAAACTAAAACTCTGGGGAAATAATTAAGTATGTTTACAATAAATAGTTTGGAATGAAGATTAAATTTTTGAATGCACTATGCACTTTCTATACGTCACAATTGCATTAAAGTAGCTGGTAATTTAAATTTATTTCTCATACAATGTTTGTATTGAGTTGCTACAGTAATTATTATTGACATGGACCTGTCCGTTGGAAGGGGATATCAATCGTACAAGTAGTACATATATCATTTATTCTAACTACGTATATTGAAATATACGGAATATTATGTTCAGCTGAAAACATAACGATATCCTATCACTTAACAAAGACTAAAGTAAAGGAAGAACAAGTATACATTCTTCTAAATTAGAGTCTTGCGATATTTGAACAAAATATTTGAAAGAGATTTCCATAAATAAATAAAATTAATGAAAATTAATACTAAAATTTAACTAAAATCATTCATGCTAAATATAACAACAAAACATGTTATTTGTTTATAAAATACTATATTTGATCTTACCAAAAGTGGTTCAAAAAGCAACAGAGGCATTGCAGTTATTGATTTTCCAGCTTCCACAAACAATTGCACCACCAGGTTTATTCGTTTTCTCAAAGCAATAATCACCACCAGTATGCAAAAAGTTACTATGGTAGCTAGTATTCCAGAAATTAAGTAAAAAGATTTCTGCCTCTTCACTACAGTGATTCCCAAATAACTAGTTTGAGTTGTTTCGTCATCATTGTGTTGATAATACAAATACCTTCATGAAAAACATATTATTACTAAATGTATATGGTCTAACATGCGTAGTTACCACAAAGCAACAGTAGCAATAATTGAAAACAATATCACACCAATTAGTACAATCCAAACTAGTAATCCGACGAAAAATCTAAGCAACACCACCAATATTACTGAAAGCACTAAAAAAATATTTAGCAATCTGATTGTAGGAAACATTTGATAACCGTTTACCAAATCCTATGATACACAAGTATAGTATTTCTCTCCATGTTAAAAGTAAATCCTCCCCCGCTTCCTAAAATAAAGTTACCTATTTAGAGCCTGGAATAGAACGTGGAAATTAATTTATATTTACTTGGAAAAAATCATGCCATCCAAGTTTTGATATAAAGCTATCAGCAGGTGAAACACCTTTTTTTGGCAAGCAGCGGTTGAAAACTTGACGGCTAAAACAAGAATAAATCAGCTCAATTTTTTTATTAATCACACTTGTTTATTAAAGGCTAAGCGTCGCTTCGCGTCAAAATGCCGCTTACAATGGGAACGATATCATTAAAAAAATAATGTAACGCGTCGCTTAGATGGAAGCCGATCTAGAAGAATAAAGCCTTGGTAGTAAAATGAAGTAATATTGTTGATATTTTTTCAAGGTGAAAGTATACAAAACAGCATAATTTTTTCCATTGAATAATGGCATGGTTGTAGTAGATTTGCTATTTTACAATGGGTAACCAATTGTTTATAAAAAAGGACAAAAGTATAGTTTTAAAGGTATTTAAATGCCAAAAAATAGGCAGAATTAGGATAAGATTTCGTACTTGGAAATATAAACAAAAATATTTATAAAATCAATAATAATATTTTATAGCCTGTTTTTAGTCACTTTTCTCTTAGAGAAGAACATAAGCTTCATGTTATCTTTTGGGAATTAGAACAAGAGGCTAATAAGACTTCAGCAACCTTTGAGAGAACATGGTGACAGTGTGGCAGTAGATATAATAAACTAGTTTGTGGAATTTCTTCTTCTGACTGTAATGCTGACCCCTGAGAAGTAATACAAAAACCACAAAAGGAACGCCCCAATAAAACGTTATGTTGTTACATAACAATGCAAAATTCAATTGCACAAGAGTGGCTTAAAAAACAATCCATGTAATAGGAGAAACACTTTGAATCTGGCACAAATAAATTCTTAGGCTCAACTGTACAAGCTATAGTAGTTTCACTAAGAATTTTATGTGTGGAGGAATTGGGAAGATTACCATAAATTGGCAGAAGGTGATTGATAATAAAGGTGCACATTATTGATTACAGACAGTCTTTCTTATGATAAACTTTCAATAAATTTATTGCAGTAGATGGAAACGAAGCACATATATTTTCAGCAATCATGCAAATTACGGAAAAATATGTTGAATCAACTAAAAAACAATTTAAATCCGAGTAAATTCGTAGGGATCATGAAGAAATTGGGTTCAATTGAGACGGTGCTTAAAGAACGCCCTCCAAAAAATATTTGGTGTTAAATTGGGGTAACTTAATACAACAAAAGACAAACACATAAATTAAGATTAATGACGAAATGATAAGTAAAAACATAAATTCTAATCTTTTGGCCATTTCATTTTTTAATTGTTGGAATTTTGGAGCATTGAGACCATTTTAGGTTCTAGTTACTGAAACAAATAATAAAATAAAATTAATTTTCTTACAAAATTAAACTTTGTAAATTGCGGTATGCCACGTGTACGATATGCTGAAAAGTTACAATTTCAGTTTCAAGCCGCCGGAAGTGTTTTCTAGAAAATGCGAGATTGTGGCGTAGACATAAATTTGTTGGTAAATGTTCACATAACCATCGAGATTTTCACCTTTTTAACTTTGGTTTTATTAGAATTTAAACTCACAGTACTAAAGAAATAAGTTACTCTTCAAATTTGAAGCATGTGAGAATGATCAAAGAATATTTGTACACAATCTCGACTTTCCCTTTTGAGGTTTCTTATCGCCTACTATTTTTGTATTAGAAGCAATTATGGTTTGCCACCTTTGTACCTTTTACCAGCTTTGTACTTCTTACCTATTTATATAACAACTCAAACCTATTTTTTTTTAATTTGACTTGTCGATGAAGACAACAAAGTTGGATAATATACCGTCACCTGGAGTAGCGTTTGTTAAACTGGGATTCTCAAATTTTTTAATGCGTATTGCAACAAACGTACAATCAGCTGTGATCCCGAAGATGCGAGTTTGCAGAGAGGTCCAATAAATTTGGAAATTTATTTCAATTGCAATTTTTGCAAAAAAAGATACCAAATATGGGGTGAAGGCGATCACATAGTTCTTGCTAAATTTTGTTCTGTTTTGAAGTTAGGCTTAAAACAGTTGATTTTATACGATTGTTTCTGTATGCTATGGTGTGAGTTGTGCTCGTGTTTTTCCACACATCACCTTAGATAAATGCAAAAATTGCTAAATATTCTCGTTTTAGAACAATTTATAAACGCTTTAGGATCATTACAATAAATTTGTAGTGTATAAAAGTAACAAATATCGCACTCGTTCCAAACAATTATATCTTTTTTTGTCATGGATGTCAGGAAAATAAGTAAAGAAAGTGGGTGCTTGTGGTGACCCATCATATCAAACAATTGATTGTCGGAAAGATTTTAACATAGTGTATCTCAGAAGAAGCATCGTGCGATAGAGACCGAAACGTCGGTATACTGAAGCACATTTAATGCAGTTTCAATTAGGAAATCTCCGTGAAAAGAAAAATCAACCACTGCTTAAAGCACGCTCAAATAATAAATATTTACTCCTTTCTTAATTGCAAAATTTTTTATGTATGTACACTGCCGTTCAGTGAAATTCGCAGGCGTAAAGATATAAATTTGCTTCATTTTACTGTTAAACGTGTATTGGTGTCTGGTCTGTCGTTTTTGCGCGAAAGTTTTAAGAAAATTTACTTCAAAATGGCACGTGGCAAGCCTACCAGTGTAGAAAAACGTTCACGCATTATTACGCTGTTTGAAGAAGGATATTCGGGGCGACAAATTGCTAAAAAAATAAATATGAGAAGTTCAACAGTAAATGACATCATAAAGCGATATCGGACAACTGGAACTATAGAAAATCGTGTTCGTCTTGGAGCATCTAGGAAAACAACAAAAGCTGAAGATTTGAGAATTGTGTTATTAAGCAAACGCAATAGAAAATTAACAGCGTAACAAATAGCAGCCGAAGTCAATCGCGGCCGCGAAGAACAAGTTTCGGCGAGTACGGTAAAACGTCGACTTCAACAAGCGCACCCTCATGGACGCATTGCCATTCGAAAACCCTTATTACGTCGGGGCAACAGAGCAAAACGGCTGCAGTAGGCCCGTTCTCATCTAGATTGGTCGTTAGATGATTGGAGACACGTGCTTTGGAGTGACGAGGTTTGAGGTTTTTGGGCAAAATCGACAAGTTTATGTCCGAAGATCTAAAACCGAAAAGTGATCCCGAACTGCATTGTGCCTACAATGAAGCGTAGGGCGTAGTTCTGTGTTAGTGTGGGGATGTTTCTCCTTTGCTGGGACGGGAGATTTATGCAGAGTGCAGGGTGTAATGAGGAAGGAAAATTATTTTGCAATACTCCAGAATCACGCAGTGCCATCAGGATTGCGTATAATAGGCCGTAACTTTACATTCATGCATGACAACGACCCAAAGCACACTGCGTTAGTGTGTAAGAGCTATCTAAAGTAGCAAGAAGAACAGCACACCCTGAAAGTAATGACATGGCCCCCACAAAGGCCAGATTTGAACCCTATAGAGTTGTTGGGGGATGAACTGGACAGGAGGATCCGAAAAATATGCCCAACTTCACAAGAACAGTTACGGAATATTCTGCAACATGAATGGATTAATATTCCACAATCCCTTTTAACAAAACTTATCGAAAGAATGCCTAGAATAGTTCGAGCGGTGATTAACAGCAAAGGAGGTGTTTTCGATGAAAAAAAAATATAATGTTCAATATGTTATATGAGGCCAGAATAACTTTTTATTTATTTATTTTTGTCTTTTTTACCTGTACATACAATAAAATTGCATTTTGTTTTTAGTTTCGTTTGTTTCTGTAACCTTTTCATGTTTTTTACTAACCGACCGAACTTCCCTGAACGGCAGTGCACATGTATTTTTTATTTCTGATTGATTGACGTCACCCTAAATCGCTCTAAAGCGAGAATTAGAATTTTAACATAGGTAATCGACTTCAGCCTGACCTCGGGGTCTTTGGAGCTTTTTTAACCGAAAACGAAGTTATATTTCTAATTGCTTTAAAATGTAGTAGGTTTTGGCTTTTCTCCTTTTAGTTAGTACTACAGTAACATTTAGGTCTTAATAATAAATTTAGTGCGTAATAACAAGCTGCTTGGATATCCTTACACCATGAATGTACGCAATTAAAGATGCGTGTTTGATGCCCACACAAATTAATCAAAGGAGCAAGACATAAATTACTGGCCAGTGACGGTAATTCGATTCTTGATAAATTGTGAATAGCCAGACGCTTATATTGATTTATTTCCAACCGCATTAACGGCCGTAAAATGACTTCTTGGGCGTTATATTGAACGGATATGGTTTCCTTCAAATTCATTTCCATTAAGTGTTAAAGAGTTTATACTTACTATTCTTCGTATTCGCTACAATTTTTAACGCAGATTTTCTGTACATCCTCGTTGCTGTCGCTGAAATAATTCGAATTCTTCACCAATAAAAATCTGGAAAGATTTTCTGCATTTATGAACGTATTCTTCATCATCTTTGTTTTGCATAGTTATTACCTCTCGGTTTTCCTATCTATTCCTATACATTCAAACCGTGGATCATTTTCAACTCTGTAATTTTGTATTCCGCAGACATTGGCGCAGTTATCGTAACCATTTATTACACGGTAAATATTACCGTGAATAATACAGTAGCCCAAGAGAACACCCTAAAATATGGTGAATTTTAGTACAAAATCTTAATTATGCACTAAGAGAATTTTGCACAACAGGCTTGTTTCTACTATAATTTTTTAAAATTCGCAGATAATTTGGGTTCGCAGGTCTGGCAATAAATATGACCTGTAATAGCGGAACTACCAACCTAAATTGTGCACGAAATTTAAAAATAGCTTCTGAGAAACCAATGGAGGATCAAACTAAAATCTCTCTCACTTCAGAACTAAAAAGCAGTTGAAATATAAAAAATGAAAGTTGTTACATAAACAATCGTCCACGTAATAAAATACAAAGCTTCATTCCAATAAAAGCCTGTTTCAACAAAATTTGCGTGTTTAAGCGACGTAGATTCAATACCAAAACCAAGAAGAAGCTAGCCATAAGTATCAGGAAGAACACATCCGTACACTGCCGATTTTTCAACGGTTTGAAGTAATTTTCTTGTGTTGACAATATTCTGCCGTAATATGGATCGAGCTGATTTTCCTCCTAAAATCATAGGAAGGTCATATTTTATTTCGCTTGTTATACTACAAATCCATGTCCAGTACTTATTCCTAAATACGCTGCGCTCACAATAAAAGAAGCAATCTTAACAGCTTTATTCTGAAAACGTTCTTTTATCATCTATTGAAATTAATTGAAATATACAGGATGTTGTATCTAAAATAACAAAGTTGATGATACTTCTGGGAAAAATATGGCAATTCAAAAATGTTGACCGATGTGTCCGGTCATTTTTTATAAAAACGAGTTGCCGAGGTTCTATTGAATTTAATCCTTTTATTGTGGTCGCACTTTCACGATCAAACTAATTCGATTTCTGTCGGGCAAAAGATCTAATGAATATTTGAGAAACTTTTATTTGGGATTTGTTGCTTTTTCTTTTTGAACAGAATTTATTCTAACTGCTTTCAAGCAGATTCACCAAAAGAAAGAGGACCTATTGTCCTGGGTGCTGAGGGATCTATCTCACCCTCTCATTGCCCATAACTGTGTGCAATAATCAAAAAAAAACATCAAACAACAAAACTTCTTTCTAAATGCATATAAGCAATACTAATGTTTATTGTAATAAATTAAAAATTATGCTCGCAGATTTATTGCTGCTATAAAACTTTAAACAACTTAAAAACAATTTCGTTTTACGATATCATGTATACAAGAGCAAATTGAAGATTGATGGTTTGCGGAGGAAAGAGAGCAAGAAGACATAGAGAGAATACATTAGGCGCTTTTGTTAGAACAGCTACTCCACCAGGCTAAAGAATTGCGCTCTAAATGATTGGATTTCGTAGTAAATTTGTATAAACGCGAAAGGCAGTTTTAAAACTGCAAAGCAGTTTACAGAACAAATGAGTGAATCCATATTAGCTTATTTGACAGTTTTCCTATTGAGTCACTATTGAACTAAAGTATCGGCAACCTCCGCACCATTAATTAATTATATAATAATTAATCCGAATTATTCAGGTACCGGTTGATGCTGAGGACCATTTGTGTCCTCGAAACCGCCGTCCCGGATTAATTATTATATAATTAATTAAATTTGTGTGGTGCGGAGGTTGCCGATACTTATGTGTTGTTTACCATTAAAGTACTTCATTTAAACATCTTTAATTGTACTGCTACAAAATCAATCAAAATCATTTCATAAAATTTAATGAAGTATATTAATTGCAAATTATAGAATAAATTAATTAAAATTGAAACAATTTATTTTTCGAAGTTTTTAGTTCGGACAGGCCAATTTTTTTTTTAATAAACATTTTTATATAATCAACAGTGTTTTTAAATAACGACACGCGTTTTTTTTTATTTTGATAAATCATAAATCATTTAATGGTCTAAATGCTAAATAGTACCATCAACATTTTTAGAATAAATACTCGTTCTTCTTAATAAAAAAATTATTTTTTGACAATTAAGTACGTATGGATCATTTAAGTGAAAGGTGTAAAAATTTTAACTCTTGTTGGATGCGGCGATAAACCAGAACTCGCCAAAAAATGCGCAATTAGTTTAATGCGAAATATCTAGATAAAAATATCAGCCAATCCCCAGCGAGTAAAATCTAGAGATAAATTAAAGAAACTGGGCATGCCAAATACATTTTAAATGCAGAACGCCCTAAGAAAATGAGTGAAGGTGTAAAACTTGATATTTTGTTAAGAATCTGCATGGTTTCTCAGTGATCAGTATTACGTGTATTAAAAATAGAAAACTATCGTCCTCACAAAATACAATTAATGCAAAAACTCAATGAAATATACCGCCCCCTGTTGTAGTTTTAGCAATACCTAATCTCTAAAATCGGGTTTGGATAGAACAAATTTTGCCGACCCTCACAAATTTTTAACCACCCGTATTTAATGAACACTGAACACAGGGACGGCACGGTCCTCGAATGCAGTTTTGTAATAGAATGTAATCTCTTTTTGGATGAAGCCTTATTTCGCCTAAAAAAAAATAGAACAGTAAATCGACAAAATTTACTGGATTCACTGGATTACTGAAGCACATACTCAACACCCTCGTAAAGTTAATATGTGGATAGAGATAGTAGACAAGAGAATCACTGATCTTTTCTTCTTTGACAAAATTCTCGCGAAGCAGTGATATCCGGATGTCTTGAGGGATGTAATGATTATGATCCTGACTTACGAAATAGCGACATTTAGTTTTAGCAAGTTGGTGCATCTTTGTACTTTGCACATCCTGTTTGCGAATTTTTAAACATCCGCTTTCCTAGAAGTTGGATCCGTTGGCGAGGATCAATAAAACGGTCCCCTCAAGTCGCCAGATCCTACGCCCCTTGATTTTATGAGGGTAACTATTCCAAATCAAAAATCTGCGTTGATAGACCACAAAATTTCAAAAATTTGAAATGTATGAAATAAGTCGATTTAGTCTTGAATGTATCAAGTTTGCTTATTGTCAAGAGGCCGATGGATGGCATTTCGAATATTTGATTCAAAGAAAATAAGCAGTTCAACTACTTGAATATCAGCATTTATTGTTAGTAAAATTTATGTTTTCCACTTTTTAGATAAGTTTTAACAGAAAATTTTGTTATTTCTCAGATGTAAAATGTTGATGTTGTCATACAACACATGTAAAAAGAAATTGTCGATGTCTCATTAGTTGAAAACCGGATGTGAGGAAAACCTAAAATTTGTTTTTAAAAACTAAAACTGATCTGTCCGAATTTCTTCAAAAAATAAATTACATCAACTTTAATGAATTTATTTCATAATTTTGCCGCAATTTTGTATATTTTGTCAATGGCTTTCTAATAATAGCATAGTTATGCAACCTTATTAACGTTCCTGATTTTTCAATTAAGGCGCCAAAAGAAAAGACTTTAAGATGATTTAAGCAAAAGTATTATTGCTAAAGTCTATTAGTAACTATTAATTATTAGACTGACTCTATACAAGTACTGTTTATTATTGCTATCAAAACTTGTACAGCATATTTCAAATCTAATAATTCATTTTTTACTACTTGTACCTAAATAAAATAAATATTATTTCAACGATAGGATAACTGTAGAATGGGAGATAATATTTTTAAAGTAAAAGTTTTAAAATGTGCGATCATAGGCGTTATTTTTAATGCTTGTTTATCAAAGGTAATTTTAAAAGCAATCTTCTAAAAACCCCTAGATGCAATAAAAAAAAAACTTGATAAGTTTATCTCCATAATTACCTCTTAAAGTAATTGAAGAGCGCAACTTTAATTACCCACTTACCTCTACAGGTTCAACCTTATCCCTAGCACTAATCGAGCAACCCATTTTAATTTATCCCGTATTAGTGTACTCCGTTGCACTTAACTTTTTCTTCAAAAAAAGAAAATTTGTTGTATAATCACATCTTTTCCGAAATAAACTATCTGCTTTGGGATTTGTTGTCAAGTTAAAACTTCAGCGTTCACTTTAAATTACGTCATTTTAAAAAATAAATAATTCAAAAGCAGTGCATACGGCGAGAATTGCTAAATTGATCTATTATTCAATTAGCTATTGAGATGCTGCTTTATTGTTAGAAAAATTGAATAGGATCGCGAGCGTTCCTGTTTGTCGTCGCATCGCGCAATGCTTTGCCGTTCATTTTTCGTCGCATACGTGCTTTGGTTAGATAGGAGGTAAACAAAGTTACGTTGTTATGGTGATGGCCCGCATATTTTATTCGTATGGCGTTGTTTGGTTCTGGTAATGGTGTTTAATTTAGTAATGCATGTTTTTTAAACCCCGCAATTTATTTGTGATGTGAGAACGAACGCCGCCTAATAATAAATTATTTTAATATTTGTGGCTGTTAGGTGCTTTAAACCTTTTCAAAGCTTTTATGAGAGAAAATTGTCGAAAATCTAAAGAAGTTCACATCGGCCAGTTTGCATGTTAACAGTAGTATGAGGTCTTTCTTCACGTAAAAGTATCCATAAGATGTACTGACAAAATATTGCAACAGTGTAAAGTTTAATAAACAGGTTGTCAACCAAATCTGATTTGATAGCAGTATATGTATCTAACAAAGAAAAGACGATTTCAACTCAATTTTCTCTATTTAAATGGGACACATGTATATTTTTTACAGATTATAATAGACCTCGTTTTTCCGGATTCGCCCATACTGGTTTTAGTACCACTTTCCATAATAAATGATGAAAGATCAAGCACTTCACATTTACTGTTTTACACATTAAAGTAAAACTATAAAGGTAAGCATAAGCAACTTGAACTTTTATTTAATAATAAAAATAAACGTGTACCTATCCTCAGCAAAATCGTCCCAGTTACGTTTGGGACACGCCTTAACATCACAAAAATAAAACGTTTTAATTTAACGTTCTGAAACGTTATAGGATACTGGTTTAAAAAGGTTATATGGGGTGTTTCAGGAGGCAGAGAAAATATTTAAGAAGTTGGTAGTGTGTGGCATTTTGAATAGAAAAGTTGATATAAACATGTGTCGAATTCTTAATCGATACGTAAACATAACTGTTTCAATGTTATTCCCAGAAAGGCTAATCAGTCTTAAGCAAAAATGGCTCTACCGATAGTACGTACACTGCCGTTCAGTGAAGTTCGGTCATACAATACAAATCTATTATATCACACTGTATACAATTATTAATACATAAAATTAGAAAAATATTAAGCATACACTCTTTTCTAAGGGATTAAAGTCATAAATTATTATGTAATGTAGAAATATTGCGACAACTACAAGAAAGTCCCTTTTATTATCATTCCAAGAATTTCTCGGAAGCACCGATCTTTTGAAACGGGTCGTTTGGGGATTATTAACGAACAATACATTTAGGAAATATACCGCAGTATCATTCTTGTTTATTTATCACGGGCGTAAAGATATAAATTTGCTTCATTTTACTGTTAAACGTGTGTTGGTGTGCATCTGTCGTGTTTGCGCGAAAGTTTTAAGAAAATTTACTTCAAAATGGCACGTGGCAAGCCTACCAGTGTAGAAAAACGTTCACGCATTATTACGCTATTTGAAGAAGGATATTCGGGGCGACAAATTGCTGAAAAAATAAATATGAGAAGTTCAACAGTAAATGACATCATAAAGCGATGTCGGACAACTGGAACTATAGAAAATCGTGTTCGTCTTGGAGCATCTAGGAAAACAACAAAAGCTGAAGATTTGAGAATTGTGCTATTAAGCAAATGCAATAGAAAATTAACAGCGTAACAAATAGCAGCCGAAGTCAATCGCGGCCGTGAAGAACAAGTTTCGGCGAGTACGGTAAAATGTCGACTTCAACAAGCGCACCCTCATGGACGCATTGCCATTCGAAAACCCTTATTACGTCGGGGCAACAGAGCAAAACGGCTACAGTGGGCCTGTTCTCATCTATATTGGTCGTTAGATGATTGGAAACACGTGCTTTGGAGTGACGAGTCAAAGTTTGAGGTTTTTGGGCAAAATCGACGAGTTTATATCCGAAGATCTAAAACCGAAAAGTGATCCCGAACTGCATTATGCCAACAGTGAAGCACGGGCGTAGTTCTGTGTTAGTGTGGGGATGTTTCTTCTTTGCTGGGACGGGAGATTTATGCAGAGTGCAGGGTGTAATGAGGAAGGAAAATTATTTTGCAATACTCCAGAATCATGCAGTGCCATCAGGCTTGCGTATAATAGGCCGCAACTTTACATTCATGCATGACAACGACCCAAAACACACTGCGTTAGTGTGTAAGAACTATCTAAAGGAGCAAGAAGAACAGCACACCCTAAAAGTAATGGCATGGCCCCCACAAAGCCCAGATTTGAACCCTATAGAGTTGTTGTGGGATGAACTGGACAGGAGGATCCGAAAAATATGCCCAACTTCACAAGAACATTTACGGAATATTCTGCAACATGAATGGATTAATATTCCACAATCCGTTTTAACAAAACTTAATCGAAAGAATGCCTAGAATAGTTCGAGAGGTGATTAACAGCAAAGGAGGTTTTTTCGATGAAAGAAAATATAATGTTCAGTACGTTATATTAGGCCAGAATAGCTTTTTATTTATTTATTTTTGTCTTTTTTACCTGTACATACAATAAAATTGCATTTTGTTTTTAGTTTCGTTTGTTTCTGTAACCTTTTCATGTTTTTTACCAACCGACCGAGCTTCTGTGAACGGCAGTGTACGTGTACTTCTATCAGATATTGCAAAACACAAAATAAAGGCGCCACACATGCGTTATTTGCCGTATCCCAAATAGCAAAAGTTTGGGAGACACAAATAATCGCAGAAATTCCTTGATCTACACTACTGGATATTTGCTGAATAACAAACGTTCGCCCACATTCGTCATTTGGGATACGACAAATATCTTATGTGTGGCGCTACTTTAACATGTAATTAGTTTCGATTTCAATAAAAGAGAATTCAAATCGTATTCGATTGAAATTTTAATGATGATCGGTTCTTATTGATTTGCATCCCGAAGGAAACCTTATAGAACGTTTAGCTGTTACTAAAACGCTGAAATGTTTTAGTTTGATTGGAACGGTTAAAAATTTGCTAAAAACTGTAAGAGCACAAATCGCAATTAAGGAAGGTATTAAAGAAAACACCACCATTGAACTTCTACCGCAAATTTAGCACTAAGCACTAATAAGTAATCTATAGAGAAAGTAAGAATTGTCAATAAATGGATATTTATAACGTAGGCGAACATTTTGCAAATAATGTGGTATTTTCTCTTCAAATGAACAGTTAATTGCCACAATTCAAGATATTGGTCAAATGAGAATTCTCACTTGATTCAAGAAGTCCATACTCAGCACCCACGAAAGTTGAATGTTTGGACGGGAATTGTAAGCTTACATGCCCATACTTTTACAGACGAAAGGTTGAATGGGGGAAAAATATTGGAATCTAAGGAACAACCAAATTATTTCTGCATTTCAAACTCAACATTTTTGGTTTCAGCAGGATTGAGCCCTTCCTCGCTATGATAGACGAGTTAGGGATCTTGAGTGGCTTGGAGGTAAACGGCGAGCAGTTTGAACATTTGATATGGCTTTATTTATATTGGATTCTCATTTAGCATTACTTTACAATTAATAAAATTAATTGTTTAGTAAATGTATAGTGGTTTATTTTTCTATTTTTTTACGGGTACTGGTATTAAAACCAGTATGGACTAAATAGGAAAGGCAATATACAGGATGTCCCAGTTGATTAAAGAGAGTTGTTGGTGTTCTCGAGCTCTTGTAATGCAGAGTATTACACAGAAATATTACATGGAATGTTTATTAGCAATTTCTGCAGGAATCATGACAAGCAAATTAGCCACTTAGGTCCGATAAACGCTCGCAATTGTTGCGTTTATGTGATTAACAGTTAAAAATGTAAGATTACTATCGAAGGTTACGTTCAAATCTTTAGTAGTCTGAAATCGTAGATCTTCAACGCTTAACTTGTACGTAAAATCTATAAAGTTGTTGCGTCTCGTATATAATTATATCCCACACCTATCATTAACTGCTGATACATCTTTTGCAGATTTCAAAAGATCTTACTTTTCTAGATATTTTTAGATCGTAAGCAAACATTAAGTGTTCGCCATTGGTAACGTTGGTGATGTCGTTTATAAATAGTAAAAATAAAATTGGACCAAGGTTGAATCCTTGTTACGATCCAGAAGACGGACAGATCTAACATTGCAGTATTCTACAAATTGTTCTCTCCCAATTAAAGAAGATCTAAGCAGCGCAGATCTAGCAGAGAAAGTGAAAAACCAATGGCCTAATACTGAAAAAGATTTTTCCAATGTTGCATGTGCATGATAACCCACATTTTTTTAAACTTATGTAAACAATTCTGCTGTTTTTTTGCTACATGAGTTTATCAAATCTTTGTTGCATATTGCAGACATTGATATACAATAAGAAATTTTGCCTATATACCGAGAATCATGGTTACACCTGGCATTTTTAAATTTCGCGGATGATTTAAGTTGGTAGTTCCGGTAATAAAGGCCATATTCGTCTATATTACGTTAAGAAACTGACGAATATGTTCGCTATTGCCGGAACTACCAACGCAACTCTTCGGCGACATTTAAAAAATGTCGGCTCTAATCATGGTATAGCTAAGATGTAACATTTTTCATGCTTTAAATTAAATTTTATCGATTAAGTCAAAACCTGCTTATAAATAAAGTCAACTAAAGAAATCATGCAAGCCAAAACAAGAATGAACTCTAAATAAAAGAACATTTCAACACTATGTACTCTGCAAACAAAATGAAATTCATCCGTTAATACATTAAGGTGCGAGGAAAACCTTTTTAACCATATTTCAAAAGGGTACATTATGGAAATCTATTGAAAATTTTTTTGGCAAACTTTCTAAACAGCCCTTGTACAAACAAAATATTGGGAACATTTCATTCGTTTCCGCACTGTCAAATTTATATTGGTAACACTGTTTGTCAAAAGTAAACTCGGTGTTCGGTTATACTCGGTCGATGTTTATTTATATGAGTTTGTTGCATGTTGTAGCGTAGTGTGTAATACGTTATTATTATTTTTATGTAATAAAATTGTGCGTGACTAGCGGTTTATAGTAACGGTTAGCTGAGGTCTACTCCAAGCATACAGAGCGTCGAATTCAGCCTATAATTCTACAAGAGACATGGCAACGCTAGAAGACAAAATCTTAGGTGAAAAATTACATAATTATTGTAGCAGCAGTGAAGAAAGTGATGGAGATAATTCGGAGTCTGAGAACGAAAATCCAAAACCAGCAAACGCTGAACCTTCACCACCTCCCGAACTAAACAAATGGGAAGGTACCTCTACAAATACAGGTCCGAAAGGTGTTATTAAAGATTGGCAAAGGTACAAACAATTAGAAACAGAAAAAAGGGTAGATGATGAAAAAGAGCGTATAGAACTTGCAAAAAAATTTACTTTAGCCGTACAGTCTGCACTGGACGAAGAAAGACAAGCCATAGATGATCCAGAATTAGCTGAGCTCCTGAACGATGAATTCTTATTGGCTTATCAAAAACAGAGGATGCAAGAGATGCTTCATCAGAGTCAACACAATCGGAAATTTGGAAATCTTATATTTTTGTCAAACGGTCAGGAATATTTAGATGCAATTGATAAAGAACATAAAAATGTTACTATTGTTATTCACCTATATGAAGAAAATGTTACTGCGTGTAGAGTTATGAATACTTGCTTGGGGGAATTAAGTAAGATTTATGAAAATGTAAAATTTTGTGCGATTGTTGGGTCTCGTGCGGGACTTAGTAGAGACTTCAAGATAAAAGGTTTACCAGCTTTACTGATCTACAAAGATGGGCAAATTGTTGGTAATTTTATTCGCTTATCAGATGATCTTGGGGATGATTTTTGTGCAGAAGACGTGCAAGGATTTCTTGTTGAACATGGTATGCTCGAGGACAAAACCTGCACGCCACTTATAATAAAACCTGCCGAAACGCAATATGAGGATAGCGATTGATTAAGTATGCTTCTTATTATAATTTTTTAAGAAAGAAAGAATATGTGCAAATTAAATTTAATCAGTATTAACTTTTTATTTTAATTACATGGGGTATATGGTTTATTTTAAAAATTTTAATTATTTTGCATTTTCAGAATATTGTTTAATATTTTGGGTCAAGAGCTTTTACTATGTGCTGTCTATCTGTATCTGAGACTAAGTGATCACTTTAATTTTTTTATGCAAATTAAAACAAATAGTCATTCTTTTATTCATTATTATTTTCCCCTAATAATTCATGTGCCGAAACTTTATTCTTATTAATACTTCTCGTTATTTTATTATTGCAGCCAAAATAAAAATATTTAATTTGCTAATTGATTATTGGCAAAGGCATAAAAAAAATAAAGATAATTATATGGTGGATGCTGTATATAGGATGTTTGGCTCATCAATGTACAACTGAAAGGAGGTGGGAGGTGAATCAATTTGGAATTTATTTATACAAAGTAGCACGGTTTTTGAGATAAAACCAACTTAGTAATTTAACTAAATTAGACGTTTTT
>LR737390.1:7136502-7168156 GCA_902655005.2 Marronus borbonicus
TGTGCCGAAACTTTATTCTTATTAATACTTCTCGTTATTTTATTATTACAGCCAAAATAAAAATATTTAATTTGCTAATTGACTATTGGCAAAAGCATAAGAAAATGAAGATAATTATATGGTGGATGCTGTATATAGGATGTTTGGCTCATCGATGTACAACTGAAAGGAGGTGGGAGGTGAATCAATTTGGAATTTATTTTATTATATTTTGGAATAAAACCAACTTAGTAATTTAACTAAAACCAATTCATTGTAACTTGTATTTTAATAATCAAATAAAATCATTCAATTCATAGTAACCAGAATTTAGTCATTTTGGAGACTTTTGTATGACCGGCAATAAGAAACGAAAGTAAAATTATTTCAGAGATTTAGGGGGGCTCGTCAACCCATGCCTACAACCCCCTTTTGGACAGATGTCAGTGACCCAAACATCCTGTATACATACAATATTGGAATATACATGGTGATATATTTCTAAATATTACTAAGCAATATATTAAGCTTAATTCTTCTCAATACTTTCTATAAATTATCAAAAAATGGAAACTGATGTATTACTTTATATAAAATGTATTAATTATAATAACATCATTAATATTACATACTTCTCATTGGAACAACTTCTCCTGGAATACTCCTCAGGAATGAATTATTTATGAAAGTAATAAAGTTTTGCGTAACCTTAGGTATAACAACTACTTTTCGCAATTATTCATTATAGTAATGGTTGCAATTTTCAACTTATTACAGGGTGACCAGCATCAAAGGATAAGTGGACTAAATTGTACACAATGACATGATTATCTAAAGAACGTGGGAGGTGGATTATATAAGCAATCATAGCTTTAAATGTTTCCCTTCAAACATAAATCTCCACTTCCCCCTTTCCGGTGAATTCCTGATATGGTATCTAAGTTTAAATATTTGCAATTTTGTGTAAATACTGAATGCAATATGCTAATTTATCGTCTATTTGAAGTATATTTATTAAATTTGAACACGTAATATAAAAATTAGTCATAGAGATATGTTAAAAGAATTTCCAAGAATTGCGTTTTGTATGAAGTCAATCAGAGTAAATGCGAAGAACAAAATGTGTTCAAACTTTATACACTTACACTCTATACATACGTTTTCGTGTTTATTTAGCCAGTAAGTACATATATATCTCCGTATGTAAAGTTTTAAATGTGTTCACATTAATTCTTTATGTAACGTTTTGTTCTTTTATAAAAATTATTTTGTAATAAAGAAAATTAATTTTTTATGGAAGTTTTCTTTTATTTATGGAGCTGTCGAGGTAACCAAATTACACAACGCTTATTAATGATTCACATGAAGAACTTTTTTTATTATCCCATTTCCTTTAAGACCATATTGTTAACTTGAAATAATATGCTGTTTAAAAAGGCACGATATTTTTGCCGTGATGTAAATCACGTAGTCCATATGTAAATAAGTTAATTTATTGAAGAGCATTAGAAAGAACTTTTGGCGACCACCAGCACAGAAAGAAGTAATTATACGAGACTCTGATGTACACTGCCGTTCAGTGAAGTTCGGTCATACAAGAAAAATCTATTATATCACACTATACAATTATTAATACATAAAATATTTCTAAGGGATTAAAGCCATAAATTATTATGTAAAGTAGAAATATTGCGACAACCACAATAAAGTCCCTTTTATTATCATTCCAAGAATTTCTCGTAAGTACCGATCTTTTGAAACGGGTCGTTTGGGGATTATTAACGAACAATACATTTAGGAAATAGACCGCAGTATCATTCTTGTTTATTTATCACAGGCGGAAAGATATAAATTTGCTTCATTTTACTGTTAAACATGTGTTGGTGTGCATCTGTCGTTTTTGCGCGAAAGTTTTAAGAAAATTTACTTCAAAATGGCACGTGGCAAGCCTACCAGTGTAGAAAAACGTTCACGCGTTATTACGCTGTTTGAAGAAGGATATTCGGGGCGACAAATTGCTGAAAAAATAAATATGAGAAGTTCAACAGTAAATGACATCATAAAGCGATATCGGACAACTGGAAATATAGAAAATCGTGTTCGTCCTGGAGCATCTACGAAAACAACAAAAGCTGAAGATTTGAGAATTGTATTATTAAGCAAACGCAATAGAAAATTAACAGCGTCACAAATAACAGCCGACGTCAATCGCGGCCGTGAAGAACAAGTTTTGGCGAGTACGGTAAAACGTCAACTTCAACAACCGGACCTTCATGGACGAAAACGCTTATTACGTCGGGGCAACAGAGCAAAACGGCTACAGTGGGCCCGTTCTCATCCAGATTGGTCGTTAGATGATTGGAAACACGTGCTTTGGAGTGACGAGTCAAAGTTTGAGGTTTTTGGGCAAAATCGACGAGTTTATGTCCGAAGATCTAAAACCGAAAAGTGATCCCGAGCTGCATTGTGCCTACAGTGAAGCAAGGGCGTAGTTTTGTGTTAGTGTAGGGATGTTTCTCCTTTGCTGGAACGGGAGATTTATGCAGAGTGCAGGGTGTAATGAGGAAGAAAAACTATTTTGCAATACTCCAGAATCATGCAGTGCCATCAGGCTTGCGTATAATAGGCCGCAACTTTACATTCATGCATGACAACGACCCAAAACACACTGCGTTAGTGTGTAAGAACTATCTAAAGGAGCAAGAAGAACAGCACACCCTGAAAGTAATGACATGGCCCCCACAAAGCCCAGATTTGAACCATATAGAGTTGTTGTGGGATGAACTGGAGAGGAGGATCCGAAAAATATGCCCAACTTCACAAGAACATTTACGGAATATTCTCCAACATGAAAAGATTAATATTCCACAATCCGTTTTAACAAAACTTAATCGAAAGAATGCCTAGAATAGTTCGAGCGGTGATTAACAGCAAAGGAGGTTTTTTCGATGAAAAAAAAAATAATGTTCAGTATGTTGTATTAGGCCAGAATAACTGTTTATTTATTTATTTTTGTCTTTTTTACCTGTAGATACAATAAAATTGCATTTTGTTTTTAGTTTCGTTTGTTTCTGTAACCTTTCCATGTTTTTTTACCAACCGACCGAACTTCTCTGAACGGCAGTGTATATCATCCAATTATTAATTATATTTTGCGTCCATGGGCATAGCCAGAATTTGGTCGGAGCGAGGGGTGAGGGAGGCAATTTGAGTTTGCGGCGGATTAAATAAATAAGAAACACAAATGAAATTATTTCAAGCACGGCTTCTTCGGGCTACGCCCATGTTTGTGTCTATCAACTTTTAAATTACTTTGTAGTTTCACGGTAAACAAATTTAAATGACCCGGACTTTATTCATGGTTTAAGCGATTAATTTGAAATTGCATACGTACAACTGAAGGCCGGTTGTCAATACGATATTTAGTATGTGAAATATTGTTATTAAAGATGCCATTGCTTCTGCAACATCTTGAAAAAAATTCTTTGAAATTTGCTAGATGAAGTTAATCAGCAAAATATAATTATTTCAAGGTATCATGTTATCCTTGATATTCCATTTTAAGGATACACTGGAGCTACGGCACTCGATAAGAGCGGTAAAATAATAAAGGGGCCAATCGGTGCACACTGATAGGTTGATTTTGTTGTTTTCGTAGTAGTAAAAACGCTAAATTTTAATGAAAAAATGTAGTTCGAGTAATCTCAAATAAACAAATGCGTCATATGCGCAGATGACTTGTTTTAGTCCACTCGTTAAGCGGTGGACAAGTTACCGGTACTGTTTCCCAAGAAGTTAAACATTTAAAACAATTATTTAACGTTTTCAGAATTACTTTCTTTTTCAAGACATTTGAGAGCGTTTGTTCTGGTAAAAACTTTTACACAATTTATCGTTTTTCTTGTGTTTTTATTTGTGAACATGTTCAAAATATCAACAACACCCAGATAATGACGACGTAATTTGTACTTAAATGCTTATAATTAAAGTTCGCCACATTCCGTGCGCTTCACGGGCGTCGGTATGGGGGTGGTCGTTCGGGTGTGTAATATATGGGCAAGCGATCTTATTACAATAGTAACGCAACCAGTATGTGTTTGGCGCCCATGCGTTTAGGTATTCGTAAAATTTAGAAATTCAAAAGGAAAATTTCTATTTAACCTTTTTGAAAAATTTTGTCATCTTAAATTTTACCCTGTGAAAACATTGCAAATTTGGCGCCCAACGTAGTGCCAATTCTCACATTTCAATTTTTCAAACGATTTGGAATATGTATTCTTGTGATTAACACTGACAGAATAATAATCACGCTAATATCTATTAAAAACTTTATTAAATATGTATTTTCAAGTTGTAAGGTTGTTGAGTATCTTCTTCTTCCAAACAAACTTAATTTTAATGACTTGTTCATTTATCATTCGATTGATCAATGACGATGATATATTTGAACATGCTGTGTGTCATGGAGGGAAGTATCCGCTCAAAATTATTTTAAATTTCTAAATTTCCAGGAATCACCTAGCACTTTTTTCTATTACTGATTAAAATGTAACAGATAATTTGAAAGCTATTGTTCAATATTTTACGTTTTGCTCCTTTTGTAAACAACTCCTTGATATCGTGGGAACAAATTTAAGATTCCGCCCTCATACCGACGCTCGCGAAGCGCACGGAAAGTGACGAACTTTAATTATAATATCATAAATGTGTCTTGCAATTTAATGTCCTACAGATGCAGGTTGTTAGGGTTCCACGGATTAACGATGGGAGTGAAAAATATTTACCAAAGACAGCAGATTAAAAATAAAAATCAACGTATTCAAGCTATTTTAACCTCTATTACTTTATTTCTAAACAATCAAATTGATCAATAATGATAGCAAGGACTGTGGCGTAGTATGGTAAACAACACATAAGTATCGGCACCCTCCGCACCACACAAGTTTAATTTATTATATAGTAATATAATAAATAGTCCGGGACGGCCGTTTCGAGGACACGAATGGTCCTCATCATCAACCGGTGACCGAATGAAGTGAGAAAAAACTTTTTCCTAAAACTAAACATGCATGTACTATCCCTACTTCTTAGAACAGATATCCTATACAAGTGCTTATTTCTACCCCCTGCACGCCTTGAAGCTACGACGTGCGAAAGATAACATGCATGAACTATCCCTTAACCGAGAAGGGTTCGGTTCGCGCAACACACTTAAAAATCTTCTCGGTAATCCTAAAGATAAACCGAAAATGGGAGAAAGGTCGGGTATTTATAAAATTGAATGTAGTCACTGTAATAAAGCCTATATTGGTCAAACAAAAAGAGCGATAGAAACTAGATTCAAAGAACATATACGAAATTATCGCTACGGCAGATTGGACGCGTCGAGTGTGGCACAACATATAAATGAAACCGGGCATAGTATTAAATTACAAGACTTAAAATTGATTAAATACGTAACGTTGCCGCGAGAATTAGATGCGTACGAGACAGTTTACATAAAAAGTAAAAAAATCTGATGAACAGAGAAAACGGACCGTTGTCGTACTCTGTCCTTTTTGACCTTTTGCAGTAGGCTGGCACTCGTTTATATTTTGGGTCATAAAAGAGATCTTCCCGTCCATCTGGCCGTGTTTTTCGCATGTCGTAGTTTAAGACGCGTAGAGGGTAGAATTAGGCACTTGTAAAATACAATATTTCTTCTCGGAAGAAGGGATAGTTCATGCATGTTATTTTTCGCACGTCGTAGCTTCAAGGCGTGCAGGAGGTAGAAACAGGCACTTGTAAAGGATATCTGTTCTAAGAAGTAGGGATAGTACATGCATGTTTAGTTTTAGAAAAAGTTTTTTCTCACATCATTCGGTCACCGGTTGATGATGAGGACCATTCGTGTCCTCGAAACGGCCGTCCCGGACTAATTATTATATATTACTATATAATAAATTAAACTTGTGTGGTGAGGAGGGTGCCGATACTTATGTGTTGTTTAATCAAATTGATACAAATTTCATTTTAAGAATCAATTCCTCTTATGTAAAAAGCGGGAAGTGACTTTTGGTGTAAAGTGTATAATATATACAATTCAAGCGATTATGCAACCAACATTACATAAATCAATACCGCTAGTTGGACTATAGGCGGCGCTGCTCCTGTCATTCTGCCAACAAGCAAATTGGAAAATAGCAAGGTCGTTAGTATCCCCCACCAAGAAAAAAAGTTAGTTCTCCGTTTGGTTTAGTTCTCATCAAGTTATGATGTCAAAAATTACCAGTGCGATTTCCCATTCATTGTATTAGTAAACAAATCGAGAGTTTTATACGAATTTCGCGGATAATGACTGTAGACCTTCGAAAAATGCCCGGCTAGTGTGTTAATGAGTCCGATTTCATTTAACCCATATCCGCTTACGGCGAAACCAGACCTGGGTACGTCTTGTGTCTTGCAGAAAAAAAAGTAAGTTTGTTGTCTTTTTTCATCGTCACGGTTTACTAATCCTCACACGCATTCCTCCGCAATTCCGCGTTCTAAATTCGGTTTTGTCTAATCGGTGAAATAGGGGCGTGTAAACTTGCCGGGACGTTTTCTTTTTTTTTTTGCAACCTCCCGATTCCTCGGATTTGAGAACACTAGGTCATATCGGTCTGAGCGGTGGTGTTTGTATTTTTATAAAAGGAGCTGGGTTGTCTTAAATGATAATAAATGTAAACATTAGCATGAGTTCAATGTTTTTTTCATTAATTTGATTTTTCCGATGTCTTAATCATATACCACGTGTCTTAATGTTTATTTACTTATTTACGGATTGAGTAATCTCGGATTCAAAATACTCAATATTGCTGGAATAAGCAATTTCCGGTACAAAGATTATTGCAAAGATTACAGGTACAGTTATGTTTACGTAAAAATAAATAAAAATATCTATTTAGAAGTAGCTTACTTAATTTTTAATTAATCCTTTAATATCTAAGTAGGAAAATAAGTATAAAAAATTTCAATTCTGAGAATTTATTTACCCAAGAAACCATTCCAAACCTAAGTTTGGAATAAGTTAGCATCCGAATTACGAGGATAGTTCAAGAAGTCCTTTGAAAATCTAACAGATGGCGCTCGTAGTATTGAAAATGATTTGTTTGTAGTAAGGACCATTGGTCACTAGATAGCTGACAAACTCTCACTTATATCCATCAAATGGTTTCATTTCTATTGTCGATTTAAGAAAAGAATTTTTGTTTATGTAGAAAAATGGAAAAAGTGAGTTTCCAGCGGTGATTAAACACTTATATTTAAAAAATTTAACACCGAAAGGGAGCAAAGCTGAGTTAGATGAAGTTCATCGTGCATCTGCTCCTGTGTTAGCCACTGTTTACAATTAGATAAATGAGTTTAAACGTGGCCGTACATCCACGAAAGATGAGCATCGTGGACGTTCAATGGAAGTGATTATCCCCGAAATGATTGACAAAATCCACGATATGGTTTTGAATGATCGACGAATCAAAGTACGCAAAATAGTTGAGGCCACAAAGCATATCGCAAGGTTCGCGAAAAAATGGGTTTGCTCTCAATAGAGAACGCCTCAGTTTTTTGGGATGCACGCTGAATCATCTACACCGATTACGTGGACAAAGAACAAACAATATTATGCGTCGTTTTGAACCAGTTGAGCGAAGAAATCGAGAAAAAAACGTCCTTTAAAAAAGAAAATGATCCTCTTCCATCAAGACAATGCACGAGTGCACACCTGCACAGTTTCGATGGCCAAAATTATGGAAGTAAAGTTTGAATTAGTACAACATCCATCGTATTCACCGGATTTGGCCCCCAGTGACTTCGTTTTATTTCCAAATTTGAAAAAATGGCTCGGTGGACAATGGTTCACGTCGAACGAGGAAGATGCCTATTTTGAGGACCTTCTGAAATGGAAGGCTTAAAAAAGGTGGAAAAACACTTGGAAAAGCGTGTAGAGTTAAATGGAGATTATATTGAAAAATAAATAATAATCTACACAAAATACTTCGTTTTTCTATCTTTTTCTAAGGAGTTATTAAACGACTTTCGTATCACAGAACTGTAGCATGCGCGAACTCTTTCATTGTAAATTGAAACGTTTATTATTTATTATCAATGTAATAGTAAATAGTTTTTTTTAATATTCGGTGTCTATTGAGTTATGAATTTAGACAACCAACTTTACGCATCTGTATTTACAATTTATTTTCTGAACTTTCCTAAAATCCATAGTTGGGGGGAAATTCATTATTACCTTATTATATAGTTGAAATGCTTTTTTCTACTAGTAATTGGTAGGGGTTGTAAAATTGATTTATGCAACGCCAATGTTAACATGTTTTACTCACAGCGAATTCCATTGGCTGCTCTACGGCAGTGCCTGTATAACAAATAGAGATGAAAGAAGATACACATACATTCGCTCTGCCTCAGAGTAGCCAATGGAATACGCTACCATTTTTTACATGTACAGTATTGGATGAAAGTCGCATTTTATTGATGTATTTATTTTTTGATAGTACTGCATGAAAGTTCTGGTTTAGGACAAATATCTAAACTTTTATTTGTTTTTATGGTGGAAATTTTATTCTTTTACCATCTGCTGCTTACTAACAATTAAAGCAATCTTAAACGATCCTCAAAGTTATTCCATCTATTCTGCCAGTACCTTAATCTGGATGGATTGTAACAGGGTACAGGAGTATTTTTTTAAATTAAATTCTAAAACACCGGTGACGTCACGATATCTATTTACACATTTCTGACAAGAAACAACCTAAAAATATTCTTATCTAAAGAAAACGACGTGCCGCATAGCACTTTGTAAAACATTTTGTTATCATTAGGGGGAAAATATTTAAGAGACGGAAATTATGGTTACAGACAATAGCTCTGTTCCGGACTAGTCAAAGCCAATCATATACTGCGAAATTAGTTAGAAAACAGTGTCTGATTTTTTTCAGCGAATCAATTCGTGTCTGACTAGTTTACGATTTATATTGGAACAAGTCGTATGTATTTGTGTTTTGAATCCGATATTATGGACATATTTGACACTTTACGATTATCGCCAATCGCTTTATTAATAGGTATCTCTATAAATCTAACATGAAAATCGCATTAAAATATGAGTTAGTTACAGCAGCTTTTGTGTGCTCTACATTAATATTTCTAGCATGGGGATGATGTGTAAATTACATTTATAAAGAACACTATTGACATTAACAGACAGACTGATATACTTACTCACATTCTTGCTTTAACATATTTAATTTCTGCAGCGTTCTTTTTTATGAATCCCATCAAAATGAATGCGTTTACATTTGGTAAATTTAGATCGTCATTTTACGCTACTCTTGAAGGTTTTCCACACGCAGTTTGTTACAAAACAACAACAGAATAAACAAAAATAAATCGAATGTAAATAAATATCGTGAGGTCATCGTGGCAAAACACCATATTTGTTGCTCGGGTACAGAAACTCTGAAACCCAAATTTATTCACGGCGCATATGACAATATGCAATACACTCTTCTCTAGCGGAATTCACTGTATATCTAAGTGTGGGTTTTACTGAGATAATTTTTGAGTTTTAACTTATTTTAATAAGTCATATGAAGTTTAATCGGCTAATGTTGCACTGCGAGACTGCCACGCTTAATATCTTATTATTTTAACGCGAGTGAGTCACCAATTATTAGTTTTTAATAACATTGTTAGTTTTTGTATTTATTACTTACTTGTTTATTGAATCATAGATTATTTAATGCTAACCTTGATTTTTTATCCTTTGAAGCACGACGGATTAACGGTAAATTCAGACTGGAGTTTCATAGACTCTAATGAAAAATAATAACTTTATTAGCAGTAATGTTTTTTTCCATCTTTTCTGTGTTGATTCCTCTTTGTACATATTCTAATATCGTCTCAAGTGTAGCGCTTAACCATTAAAAAAAAAACTGGTAAAATAATTAAACTCTTAAGTCGCAAATCTAAGTAGTACTACAACTGCAGCATATATTGTACTTAAGAAACAGAAGCATTACTCTTCCTTAGCCGGTATCCAGTCTCTTAAATATTGTTCGTACATTGCGTTCACAATTTAATTTTTACGTACTGTAGAACATATTGCTTTTTTTATTTTTTTTTTCACAAGAAGCTAACAGCAACCTTTTTGCGATATTATCAATGTTAACGCAAGTGGTACGTTGAGTATTGCCAGTATATTTGTGCCAATAAATTTAGCGTTGAGCATTGGAGAAATAGTGTTACCAATGGCATACGTTCTCATCCCACACTGGATTTTCTAAAAACGAAACAATAGAATTGATACCACTTCCATCTAGCATTCCAAAGAACGCACACATAGGCCATCTGTTTGTTTTCTATATAGTTGTGTAAGAAATTTTATTGCATTGTATGTAAAATTTATAAGTAGTTTTGTAGTTTCTTGATTCGGTGAATCGTCGTGGTGTATTGTTGAAATTAAAAACACGTTTTTATTTTTCTTCGGTTGAAAACAAGAGTTGTTACCATCAAACACAAATAGCGACGAATCTACTTCTCTTTAGGCTTAGAACGATGGCGGAATCTCTTTCTTTTTTTCCCTCAGGGTTCCTGCGATTGCTAACAAATTTATACCGAGGTCCACTAAATCCCAAATCAGATGTTGTTCGTTTATAAGAACTTACCTGTACGACGTAAATTATTGAAACAGCCATAGAGATATAATAGAAAACATGGTATATACACTACTGTTCATATATTTGGGGACGACTAAGAAAAACTCCGAAAAATAAGCAAAATTGAAATATTGATAATTGATTGTGTTTTATATGAAAGAGTATACATGTCTATATGTATGAACATAATTTATTCTCTTCTATCCCATCAAATTTATAACGCATTTATATTCTATCGCAGCCTCAGGCAAAATTCCTCTTAATCCCTTTTATGGGGTTATAAACGTAAACAGATTCCTAACGGCTCCGGAAATAATGTTTCAGCATTACAATGTTTGCAGCAAATCAATGTTTCACGAAGAAATCCTATTTCGCATTCGACCGTGAAACGAAGATTAATTGCGGCAGGCTGAAAGGGACCAGTAGCTGCCAGAGAGTCGCTTTTGAAAGTTCAAAATAAAAGAAAAAGATTGCAGTGGGCACAAGAACACAGACACTGGACATTCGAATAGTGGTGCAACATGCTGTGGACAGATGAGTTCAAATTTGAAACATTTGGCTCCAAACGGAGGACGTTTGTTAGGCGACAGGTTGGTGAAAGAGTTAGTGAACAGTGTATTTTACCTACAGTGAAGCACGGTAGAGGTAACGTAATGGTTTGGGGCTGTTTTGCGGGAACAGCTGTAGGTGATTTAGTAAGAATACAGGGAATACTTCCTAAAGAGGGCTATCTGAAAATATTACAAGAGAATGCTGTACCAAGTGGGGAACGATTACGACGTCGAAATTTTACGTTTCAAGAGGATAGCGACCCTAAGCATTCTTCTCGTATATGCAGAAGCTATCTAGCATCTATCTAGAAGAAGATCGTTTAAAAAGAATGATTTGGGCACCTCAGTCTCCTGACCTGTCGCCTATCGAATTAATATGGTATAAACTGGACAGAAGGATTCGCCAAAACGGACTGACTAGTTCACAAGCTTTATGGAGAAAGCTCCAGCAAGTATGGACCGAGATCCCAGCAACATTTTTGAAATCTTTAATTCTAAGAATGCCACGAATATGTACCGCAGTAATTAAGTCAAAGGGTGGGCATATAGACGAAAAATCCGTATAGACCTAATTATAATTAGTACAACATTTCTTTTTGGAATATTTTTAGTTCTGTATAGTATACTCAATGTACAGAAGTAAATTAAATTACAAATAACTTTTTATTTTTATTCGAATTAAAAAAAAACTGTATTTTTTAATCGTCCCCAAATATATGAACGGTAGTGTAAGTACTATTTATTGAGTGTTATTTTGAGTAGGTATATATTTTTCAGGCGCGTGTACCCTATTACACTATTGTCCATTCTTTCTCTTGCTTTCACAATACAAGTTACAGCTAATTAAAGTTTATATTACCGAATTTCCGTATTAAGAATAACATCCTAGATTGAATTACGAGCATGATTTTATTAGGTAATTAAGTGGAAAATTAAGTTCATTCTTATGGTATAATCCTACGTTTTTTAACTGTAAATTGCTAGTATTTATTAAATCTATATTGCGTTCTTAAACGTATAAAAGCATGTAAAATTGCATATTTCTACACAGGTTGTCTCACCGGGAATTGTATCGATCGATACGTGAAAGACTACATTACAAAAATCTGAAAATTTGCCAGGATACTAAAGATGACACTTCCGGTTATACCGGAAATAATTGTCAACTTTGTTATTTTAAATAGAACATCCTATATATTATTACATTTTTGAATTCTTAATTCAATTTTAACGTTTGTTTGATAGAACGGCTATGTTACTATTTCTCACCATATTTGAAATATTTAGCTTTTTTGGAAACTTTTTGCTGATGGACGAATGCATGTGATCTTTTATAACTGTGAGAGAAATACAACTGTCTTATTAAATGACACTTATAAAAGTACAGCAAAAATGTCACATTATTAAAAATATTTTAGTTCAATAGCACATGTTGGCTTTAGGTATACTGCGAAGTCTCCAGAATTTTCTAATGTATACTCTTTCATATATCGATCGATGCAGTTGCCGGTGAGATATCCTGTATAACCAACATAATATGTACATAGATACTTGCTTATTAAGACCATAACAAATAATACCTATTTAATATTCTTTCATAAAACATAAAAAAAGGATACTGCAATTACTGGTTATAGCTATTTACAGTTTAGTATACGAGAATGTATACAATTCAGACGACCTTGCCGACAAAAAAATAGGTTCCAAAGGTTGAACGTGTTGGGATAGGATTTATAGTATACAGAGCGAAATACCGGTTGCTTGCAAATTATTTTGTTTTTCTGGCTGGTTACTCGCAGCAAATAATTAAGCTATGAATAATTATCATTTCTAACATGCACACCATTAACTTGCAATTTTTTTTAAATATGGAATCTACGTCATTTTCGCCCCTAATTTCTTTACATTGTGTATGATAGGGTTAATTAAAAAATAATGAAGGATACAAATAATTGAGAGTTACATCGAATAAATGAATTGTTAATAAATCTAAGGTGGATGACTCTCTGTAGGGAAACGGCAACATCCAGAAATTAGAACGTGCATCAATGATTAAGGAATTAAATATTTAATTTTATTCCGTTCCCTCAGTACGGAACGTAGTGTGGTGAGGTAGTTAGATATCCACTCCGTTTCAAACTTTCGAGCGTTGTATTTTATTTGGGAATTTCGAATAGCTTCCGATGGATACTTTAACCATTATTATTACGAATATAAATTACATTAGTTAAACACCATGCTTTTTGTTAAAAAAAAATAGAGAGGAACAAAAAAGAATTTTATATTTCTGTTTTAGTACTTCATCTTTACATGAACTATTTGCAAAAAAGAAAATGGTTTTAATTTTCGTGAATCAATTGGGTCCTTTAGGCTTACATATCGATATATCACCTTTACGTAATTCATTTAACAATTTTTTGCATATTTTTCTTTATTTACTTAATACACTATTTCATAGTGAATTTTTCGAACTGGAATATCTATATAATAAACTGGAATATCTATATAATAATAAATATCTATAACGTTAAAGTACACTACCCGACAAAAACATAGACGCGGTATCGTTTTTATTTACGAAACAATGTTTACAGACATTATATAAAATGTAAATGAGGGTTATTAATACTTGTTATGTAAATAGTCCATTTATAGATATTTCTGGGTATTTATTGCTTTATGAGGAGTAACTGAGATTTTCCCTGATCAAAATGGGAATTTTAAATGCGACAAAAATTTAGACCTGTGCATTTATTACATTAATATAAGCGAAAATGTTTTAATTTGATACTTCTCTTTATATGCGGTGGTTGTGCTGGTAAAGTGTACACATTTCACCACGAGAAATTATATTTTATAAAGTGTTTGCAATATGGGCAATTATCCTTGATAGAAAGGGGTAAAGTTCTAGCCTGGCACCAGGATGGTGTTAGTAAGAAGGAAATTGCTCGTCGGTTGCGAAGAGCGATCATTTCGTTAGAAATTTCATAAAAGATCCGGAAAATTACGGCGAACCAAAAGGCCAGGGGCGGCCGAAAACTGTAAGTGAGCGGGATAAACGCATAATATTGCGGTGTGCATCCAATTCTTCTGCGTCGGCGAGAGTTATTGCAGAAGAGGCGGGGGTACAAACACACGTGTTTAAAGGATTTTAAAGGCGTCACCGGTAATATCACGGAAGAAAATGTTGACAAAACCGTCACTTTCGGCGAAACACAAAGAAGCGAGGTTGAGATTTGGTGAAGAACACATATCCTGGAAGAAACAATGGGAAAAAGTTATATTTTCCGATGAGAAACGTTTTAATTTGGACGGACCCGATGGGTACTCGCATTATTATCACGATCTGAGAAAGGAACCAAAAGTGAAAATGACCAGACAATTCCACCCCCTAATTGACTGTGATGATATGGGCAGCGATTGGATTTCGCGATAAAAGTGGGATAGTGTTTTGCACAAACAAAATGACATCTGTGACGTATAAAGACTTATTGCGTGACAATCTTCTACGTTTTGGAAACCAATGGTCCGGGCGCAATTTTGTTTTTCAGCAAGATAACGCGCCAATTCATAAAGCAAAAACCATTACTGAATGGTTTAAAGAGAAAAATATTAAAACTTTACAGGGGCCGGCACGGTTACCAGACTTAAACATTATTGAAAACATGTGGGGTGAATTGGCACGTCGCGTTTATGGCGGCGGCCGTCAATATTTCACGGTACAGGAACTGAAAACTTCAATAGCGACTGAATGGCAGAATATCCCACAAAATTATGTGTTAAATTTATATAAATCTATTAATAACAGACTATTGGAAGTGATTAGGAACAATGGAGGGTCTACGCATTACTGATCACTCATTTGTTTATGTTTGTTTTACATTTGCAACAGAGCGTCTAAATTTTTGTCGCAGAAATTGTTTAAACATTGGAGTAATAATTTATTATTTAGTTCATATATTACTGGAGGAGATATTTTTAAGTTTATTTTACTTTTATGAATAAAAACTTAATTAGATATCTCGCTAGTTTCGCAAAGAAATGTTGTAACCCTTGAAAGGCTTAAAACATCTTACCGCGTCTAAGTTTTTGTCGAGGAGTGTATTTCTTTGAATGTAGTAGGCGACAACATGATTCATTAAATAAATTTGGGAATATCGAAATATACTACGTGGTTCGTGTAAAGGTTGTTCTCCTTCGAAGTTTTGAATAAAACTTTGAAATTGTGGAATAAGTAGTTATAACATTGGACTTTTTAATTTAAAATATTTTCATCTACGACACACTTGCGATTGAACCGGAAGTGGTTTCCATCTTTCTTATTTTAAATACAAAGGTATACTTTTTGTTAGCTTAATCGATTGAATATCACACTGGTGCAAAGTCAACTATTTTCCAGATATTTACGATCATGTTGAAATTTTAGCATTTGCACGGCTCTTGTTGAAATTAATTATTTGGGAATGTAATGGAAATGAAGATATTTATTTTTGTGGAACGAAGTGGAAGGTCATGCATACCACACCATCATTATCGTTACTAAATTTCATAGTACACTATTGTAAAACGTTAACCCATTATGTGCAGTTTAAAGAAGGAATCGTTAATATCTTGAAAAGTACTAAAAATGAGTAAACCAAACCTGAATTTGAATCGATGTGGAACTTCCTTTCCAATCCATTAGTGTAGTTAAAGATACGACAGTCCATTTGAAAGAAAGGAATTTGTAAATAATTAAATTTGGAAACAGTTTATGAACTTCCTGCATAAAATTTAGTAACCATAACGATAAGGTGTGGTACATATGACCTTTTAATTCGTTCCTACAAAAGTAAATACCTTAATCTTCATGACGTTCTCCAATATTTAATTTCAACAAGAGCAGCACAAACGCTAAAATTTCAAATATCTCGAAAACAGTTAACTTTAGAGGTAAGGTAATTATTGACATACGATATGTACAATTGATTAAGCCGATAACTTTGATTAAAGTAAAATAAATTGAAATCAATAATATTTAAATCGATTTTCATCAAATTTATCACTTGTATTTCTTTATTATACGCTCAATTGTTTTAATGCTGATCTGCGGATAAATGTGATAAATATAAGTGGTTCAATTTTGGCTTTTTTCGTGTAAGTGCGTAATTATGGGTAAATTAGCTACTACAACAGGAGGAAGATCTAGAGGTCTTGGCAATTACGGCAATAAACCAATTTGAAAATGTTCAAAATGATTCAAGGTTTATTCAGCCACAAGTGGACGGGCACTAACTTGGTGGGTTGATAAACTTCGACTTTTGACAGTGATGCTTCAAAGAAAGTTGTATCGTTGATTCAATGAATTTGATCATTGCCGCAGTTGATTGGCGGATGAATCTAAAGAAGGCCGTCGTGGTCCCAGCAAATATCGATGCCATGCCCGAACTGATAACGCAAGCTCGCCATCCTTAGGCGAAATTAGTATAAGTAGCATACATTAGATGTTACGTAAACATTTAGTCGTGAAAAAGCTGAATGCTGGTTGGGTACTGCATAAGATAACCCTCCAGTTGATGAGGTTTAAAAATCACATCGTTCAACGGGCTGGGTCTCTCAGATCCTACCCTCCCCCTTTTATAACAGACTAGTATGTTGAATTTTTTGTATTCTACTGTTTATACCCTACTGCTGTAAACAAAAAACATTTACTCGAGAATTACCATTTATTAGCAAAAATCTTATATTTAACGTGGTTGTTACAAAAAAATCGGAAAGGGCAATAGCAAAAAATCTTGTTAAACGAAAAGTAAAATCAGGCTTCTAACAAAGGAAAAAGTGAGTAAAAAAATATGTTATAATTTATAATTCCCTTTTCCGCTTTCAATTGAAGGGGAAATTAAAAATTAATAATATATTTACGTCTATCCGCCCAAGAGCATGTGGAATAACCTTTCAAAAAAACCCACACGTAAACGAAAAATGTTTGCAATGTTCAATACGCTTCTATACACACATTTTAATGTCCATTCGTTTTTATCGAGGGGGAATTTATAAGTAGTCTATATTTAGCCAATCCTTTTGTTCCAATATCAAAGGCGGTTGGGCGGTACTATATAAAGAGATGCTAATCGTTATCGTTAAAACATATGTCGATAATAAATTCCGTTTTCTTACGCTTCGTTTGTCCAAACGACCCGATTAAGACTTCCGGAGTCTCAAACCGGAAACACCATCTTCGTGCCTACAGAATTCAAACATTTGTGCATTGCAATCATACATGTTGCTTCACTTTTATTCGATTCGTAGTTGCCATTCTCTTTGTAATAAGGACTATTTTTAGAAATTGTTAGCGGTTGAAAGATTGGGGGTAGATTTTATCTTTCGTAGATTAAACACAATCTGTGTATTGTTTTCTTTGTGGCAATTAAAATTTGGTTTTCGATTATTGTATACGCATACGGAACGAGTAAATTAGGACACTTTTATAAGACAGCTCAGTAACTATTAGTTATAGGGAAAAAAATGATAATACATTCAATATGCCTTTTTCAAGATAAATCATTTGGTGAAAAGAGTTAGCTATCGCATCTTGATTTTGTGTTATAAATAAAACTCTGATTTTGTTATATCCGTGTCTCATTTATTTGTGAAGTTACAAAATTTTAACATTCTACAGCCATTATTTTGAGTAGAAGTTAATAATTTCGAATTCTGACATAAAATTGTTCATAGCTATTTTTTACATATTATGCAATTGATTATTTTTATATAGTTCAGCGTCATTAAATATCTTGGATGTTTTTATATTCACCGACATCACCGGCTAGATCACGGACGGCACTGATACTAACACTACACTATTCATATTTACCGACCAGTCGTCGGCCGATTTCAGTGATGAATATTTCGTTTTTATTATTTTCGGTGGTTGTATCCCAAAGACACTAATTCTATTCATGTAATAACATCGTACTTAGATACCGTCACTTTTAGTGCTATAGCAAATGATTTGTTTGAGGCTACAACTGGGAATCAGTGGCGGCTACTGGTTAATAACCCTTTCTCCTTCGGTCTCCATATCGAGATTCACTGACTTCTCAAAAACAAAAATGTTCAAGGATTGTTCTCGCTATTCTCCGCTAGTCGTGTAACATTGCATTGCAAATAAAAACAAGAAATTGAATTACCCACGCCAATTGCTTAAAATGTTAGAATTGATCACTCTGAAAATATTAAAATGAAGCGATTAGACAATTTTTAATGTTGTATCGTACCTTCTTCATTGAGGTTAAAGTCGTGTGTTGACGTCTTTTGGCTCATCTGTTTTCGATACGCCTAGGAAACGGTTCCTATTTCAAAATTCGTATTATTCTTAAACTAACACTACATACAGCTTGACTTATGTAATAATGATTTAAAATTAGAGATTTTTTCAGCATGTGATGTAATACTAGTGTTTATCGTCAAACGACATCACAAAGTGTTATCGCCGCGTATTTTCAACCTTGAAATGTGCGTTGCATGGGTGTATTTAATTTGAAAAACTATTGTTAAAGCCAAATGAAAATATTCTCCCAAATTAGGGGCCGAGAGAATATTGTATAGGACCGACTTATCTTCTTGGTTCCCCGAAAATAACCCTGTATAAAAAATGAAAAAATACGACACTCGGCGTCGGAAGCAGTTCACTCTGAACGTACCTGAATGCACGTAGGTGAACAGCGGATAATACTTTGTAAAAGAAAGTAAAACATTATATCCAAAGTTAAATTTAGTTAAGTTAAGTTAAAATATCAAAAGTTATTGTATCAAAATGTTATAAAATTCAGACCATTTATGGACTTTCCTATAAACGTATTTAATTCTTTGTCGGACAATGGTATTCTAATAAGATTTGTGGTTTTCAGTGATTTGTTTATCATTTAGTTTACTTTTGAGTTTATCTAGTTTTGCCATTTGCAATGAAACTAATTATAATAAATTCTTATGAGTATTGCAACAATTATATGTGGTAATATAGACATTTGATTACATCATGTTGAACCATGCATTCATTATATTATCCACCCATCGTCTGGAATTATGTTGATAACATAAAAAGAATTGACATGTTTAAAGTCTATTTTGTGTATGCAAAAATCGTGCTCATTGTTATCAGTAGGAATTACGAATTCTTATGTAAGATATCTCCCGTTTTTTCTATGCAACACTTTTAAATCGCAAAAAAATATAAAAAATTAATTTAGCAATTCGATAAGAAAAACGCAATCAATTAATTAGGTGGCATAGGTTAAATCCTACAGGATTCACAGTCTGGTCGTCCATAATTTGATAAACGCAAATTATATAAAATTGCATCAGATCAGCCAATTAGCGAATGCTCGCGTTTAAATCGTGGTATGCTGCGGCTAGTTGCGCATATAGCATGCAACTCATGCATATTCATTGCTATAAGGATATTCATATGTACCATCGAGAGTCTATATACTATGCTGTACATGTGAAAATAATGCAAGAAAACTTTTGTGTTCTTATTCGATTTAAAAAATTTCACACGTTAACATTTTCTTAATCGTTCTTATAATAAATGTTCAAATTGATTTCTTAACATTTAATGCTTTGTCTACGAAGGGCACCTATTGCTCTCCTCATTGCTTCATATTTCTCTTTAATCGGTTGCAGTATTTCTAATATGTCGAATTAGTGTCGACTTTTACTTTGTAAACTTCATTTTTGAACCAGTCCCATAAAGAATAGTCTAGTGGTGAGAGATGGAGATCTTGGCGCCCAACTAATAGGACTACCGCGGCCACTTCAATGCCCTGGAAACCTCTAGCCCAAATGTTGCTTGACTTGACAAACGAAGTGTGCAGGAGCTCCATCATACTGATAATACATTCGCATTTTGCTGTTTGAAGAAACCCTCTAGTAGTCGTTGTAATTCATTGTGTAAAAAAATTAAGCAGCTGTCTCCTATGAGACGATTCTTCAAAATTAAAAGGCCAATTAAATAACTGTGAACCATACCATACCATATGTTTACCGAAAACTCCTGCTGCTGATAATTACGTTCGAGTGATACACTCGATACACATTGATAGATACTAGAATAACGAAATTATTAAAATGATTTTGAGCCGCGAAAGGATTGATTCAAGGTACGTCATATACGACAGGAAGCGAAAAAAATGTGGAACGTACCTTTTTTGTCGTGTTACATGGGTAGTCAATGCAAGGATATTTTAATTTTATTTAAGATATTTTAACTCGAGAACGGAGAGGGAAAATTTGGATCATTTACGATAGTGTGAGTCACTACATAATCCCGCGAGAGTGCATTCGACGCCGGTTTGTCGACCAAACGGTTCTTAAATTTCGCGAAAAAGGACGCGTACAACGACATCGTAAAGAATATAGAACGAATGCCGTCGGTTTCAGCGAAGAAGCACGCGAGGACAAGTGTAACGTCCTTGATAGAAAATACACTATGCGTGAAGGTTGAGATTTAAAGAAGTATTAATAATTTTTGATACAAAGCTGGCTATGTGTTTATTAAGAATATAAAGAAAAAGAAAATTAAGATTAGGCAAAGGAACAACGTACTTATTATTTAATTACTGCTAAATTATAAGTACTGTTTGACACCCGTACAAAACGGTATTAGCCGAAGACAAGTGTTCTTTGGCGATGTTAATTAGAAGAACAATGCTGGGTGACGAACGGCTGCATCTTGTCGTCATTAGGGCGATTTGTCTAGGCAAAGAGCTAACCTATGCCAAGGCAGTTGGTTGGTTGTCGACCTAGAGGATTTCCTTCTCATTATCTGTAACCATAATTCAAAACAATGCAGGAATCTCGCGAAACAACTTTTATATGAAACATTTTTTCATATAACGTACTATAGTGGTTGTAAAAGCACACTTGGACTATTGGACCTCTTTTTATTAGCTTTAACATGATTGCTCATAGCCCTTCTAGAACACAATGACTCAGTCATAAATTGAACTTATTGAGGCAATCAGAATTATTATATGTGTAATTATATTAACTTAAAAAAAATCCTCATATTAAATATCATCGCTTTAATTGAGTGTAAGCTTTCACGGCTGTTGTTCAATATAAACTGTTAGCTTCTACTCACTTTTTCCACATCTTTCAAGTTTTATGATACGAGAAAATATTTAACCTTTTGAATTACAAACCCAGAAATATTTTTAAAAAGATTCTGATGTTTTAAACGGTTTTAGATTAGTTTTATCCTATTGTATAATTTTTAAGCGTCACTTTTATCTTTTTATCACCTCTAATGCTTTAGTTAAAAAATAAATACAATTTAAAATATTTTGAATAAATATGCTAGACAGGCACGCGCCCTAAATTTTTGTCTATATTTAGAAAAAAATAGTTAATTATCTGAGAAGTGGGTTGAGTTAGGTATAGGAAACATAATACTAACTTGCTTGTTCATAACTAGAGATGACCAAGGCAGGTGAAATTATTACTTTTTTGTAGCAACTAGACAGTGTTTTGTCGACTCTTGGAGAAACCAGTAGGCTACACGAACCCTTTCTTATGAGGCGAATATACACAAGTCTGTCTAGTTGCTACTAAAAAGTAATAATTTCACCGCCTTGATCATCTCCATTCATAATATTAGATGCAATAATATATAGGGCGGTCCATTTAAATTTTCACAACATTGGTGTGTAATTGTTTTTAGGTCAGCCTGTATATTTCAAAATAAATTTACGAAGCGGTAAAATATTTTTAAAATATTTATTACATAAATGTATTTATTCTGAAGATTATAACAAGAAGCGACCATTCAAAAGGTTGTCAATAAAAAACAGTTATAATACTAAACAAGTATTTATTCAACCATCATTCCGGAAATGTAATTCCACCACTTTGAAATACATCTAAGATCAACCCAGATATTAACATTTCGAGATCGGGATCCCTAGTCAATACATAATTTCTCGATAGTACATGCACAAAATAAATATGCTCGACTGTATAAATAAATACGACCGACGGAATTCCGATTGCGACACCGTCCGAAAATTCGGAGTCGTGCCGACGGGGTTCGCGTTTGGCCAACGTCCATTAATTAATAAAAGTTTATCGACGTTTATTCTACACTATCAGCCTGGTCAAAGGACAAAGTCCCAATGTTCGCTACGAAGTAAGAATTTTCAAGGTAATTCTTCCTTGCGTATTAGAATTTGCTGCTATTCTGTTCGTTGAAATACGACATTAGACACAAAATTATAATCCTTAATTACTACATCAAATGCGTTGCTTTAATGCTTTAACCAAATCAACGAACACAATTCATTAATAATAGAATGAAAAGAATTGCCGTTTCCGCGTATGAAGTAGGTTTCCGACACCCATGTTTTTTGACGGAGGTAATGTCTGCCCCAGAATCGGCTAAAATCGTCGCAGAAGAACGTCTGAAATAGCGGCCTATATAGTCTTCCGGATGTAAGTTTCTCTCGGTGTACTTCTTTTCTTATTAATACCATTAATATATCAAATGAAGAATCTACAACTTTACGCAAAGCAGAGTATTTTCGATGTAATATGAAATATATCTCAAATTTTCTCTGCGTATGTGTTTTGCAATTAGTAATTTAAATGATAACCATATTACCTTTATCTTTAGGTATCGTGTACTATGTCATTTTTAGTGTAATCTAGGTTAATAAAAATTGTTCACTATGGCCTTCTTCCATAAATATTTCGATTTGTACTTTTGCCAATATCTTAGATTTCTTCGGACGATATTCAGACGATTTAGTCTTTAAGGAGGACACCGATTTTTTTTTTTATTTTCGCTGATATTAAATAAAATTGACCATAATGTTGGAAATTTGACTTTCACAATCTTGTATTCAAAGTAAGCCAGTAACACATTTTCAAATATTTTCTTAATTTTGTTTTTAGTACGTCACTTTTTGAAGTCATTAATAAGCTTTTTCATATTGCCTTGCTGATTTGTAAAGAATAAGTCGCGACACTGTACTTTCTTCGATACTGCAAAAGGCAAATAGAGAAAAATCCATTTCCCTTCGTACTCCATTCGTACTTAATACTTTATACTAATTTTTTGTTTGTGAGGCATTAAAGGACCGACCCAATGTCCATTGGTTTCTCTCCCCGGCAGAATTTTTTAGAGTGAAGAATGGTAATTTGTTGTAATGCAATTCTTTTAACCTCAACCTCGTTTGAGCGCTCTTTTAAGACATCTCCCACTTTCCCGTTCGTTATCCAAACACAAAAATCTTATGTGTTCGCAGTCCTTACTGTTCGTTAACCTGTTACCTATTCTAATGAGTATTAGGTGAACTGTTACGTGTCATATCTGTATCAAAATTATCAGCTATAATCATATTCATTTAGCTATATTATAATCAAGATAAGCAAATACGTTATATTATCTATACATATGTGTTAATTGGCCACTCGCGTCAATCTGTATTACTAGAAACCCGTCAAATGGATTGCTCAGATCGAATGATATTGGAAAGTATTTTTTATTTATAACAGAGTGGTGTATTAAGTAACCAACAGTAGTTTAAAAGGAAAGTGTACATTTTACTATCTATAAAGCGGTGAATGTTTTAGCACTTGCATTGAGAGTAAAAGATAATTACTACTTATATTAGACTTTGACTCTTCATATTAACAGGTGTGGTTACTAATTTTAATAATTACTTTTAACATTTAAAATATTGCTAAAGTCGGTATATTTTTTTTAATAATATTGTAAATTAAAATATATAATAATCGTAAAAACATTTTGAAAGTATTAAAAAAATAACACGCAAAATGTAGTTCTGGAAGTTGAAGGGATTACATTAAGTCAATTTTCGTAAACCCATTCAATAAATTATTGAAAAAGCATTTGTAAACATCTATTTCACTATTAGTCACACGCTCTACTTATCTCAAAATTAAGGCGAATTTGGAGGTTTGTTATACAGTTAAGATACGTAGAAATCTGAATACGAGTTCAGAATGCGCATTTTGAAAAACGTTTTATAATCAAGTGGATAGGACCCTATCACTGGACCAACATCCTGTTATGGACTTCAGAAAAGCCAGAAAACAAGTGTCTTATACAGGAAAAGTAGACTAGAACAAAATTAGTTGAAAGTGGCAAAAAGTACTGGCAAATTAATGAGAGGGTACGCAACTCGAAAATACTTGTACCAAGGTGAAAGCGCCAAATAAAGAAAGAACGACGGAACACAAACTAGTGGCAAATTACTTGTACAACTGTACAAAAGCTGAAGATCAATCCTGATGGCTACGATCTAGCGATAGTGAAACATATACTATGCAACTGTCTCTCCGTCTATAGTAAACGACACCAAGTTTTTAATAGGTTCTCTTAAGCAGATCTAATCACTTAGAGCTGCTTCAATATCTTTTTAAGTCAGAGTGACTTTAGCTACTGGCAGAGAATTAAAAAGTAAATGTATGTACCTAAATAAATCTTAATCGGAATAACCAGCTATGGTGCTTCTTGATAACAGACTTCTCTACCCACGAGGAGTATGTTGATTACCAGCATTTTTAAAAAGAATCAAGAGAATTACTAGAATTAATAAGAATTACTCAAGATCTATTGTACAAAAGATTCGAGAATTCACCACTTCACCACGCGTTTAACTATTAAGCTTAAAAAACACAATGGCGCGGCGATATGAGTTGCTTAGTAAATGTTACTACTCTTCGGTGATATTTTTATAATTTCTGAATATAAATGTTATCGCCAGTGAGAGATGTTGTGATAGTATAAACTGTGAAGAAATTGCTTTGAATTCACACAAACAGTATTATAGTATTCCTTCCTGTAATGTACTCAATTTAAATCAGTCAGTTGCCTACTACAATTAATCTAGGAAATCTTCTCGCTGTTCCGACATCTTTTCATTTGGCGTGAACCGCTTTCCGTCGAGCCATCTTTTCAAGTTTGGAAAAAGAAAAAAAAGTTACAGAGAGTCAAATCTGGCGAATATGGTGGGGAGGGTACCAATTTGTACCCTAGTTGGATTAGTTTTGCTGTCGCAGTTGCCGATTAATGGACCAGGACATTATCATAACGATAGAGAATATTTTTCCTCGCAAGGTGGGGCTTTTTTTTCTTTAGTTCAGCGTCGAATTGGTCCAATAAGCATAGTACTGTCTCGGAATAATCTTTTCCTTCTCCAAATAATCAATTAAGATTATCCCACAAAGTCGTCCCCACAGTCTTTCCGGCTGATTGCCTTCTTTGGCGCACATCCGTCAGAAAAAAGACGTACTTTGCAGACTACCCTTTGGTTTCTGGCACGTAGTGATGTATCCATGCTTCATCCACAGTCACATAACGCCGCAGAAATTCGCTCATCTTGCGTCTAAACTTGTCCAAACAATGTTTTGAAGTCATCACACGACTTCGTTTTTGATTAATCGTCCGCTTTATTGAATAGGACAACCTCTCCGCCCTTCATCAAAGATTGATGTTTAGCTACGCTTAAATTTATTAAACTAGTTTTTGAGGGTGGTCATTGACGGTGCATCTTCCTTGTAAAGCGCATACAACTTCTCTTTGATTTCTTCATGTTTTCCCATTTAAAAAACGAAATCAACACTACTCGATGAATCTCCCCAAAATTTTGATAGACGTCGACTAAAAAATAATATTCACCACCGGTAATGTAGATTTTGACTCAAAGCGCTATCTGTCTCCAAACATGGGTACTTTTCATACCATCCTCGTACATTCAACTATGAACGTTCTTATGCTGATAAATGAGGCTTTCTAGAGCAGTTAGTATGGAAGAATTTTTGTAGACATCAACAATAAACATATATCTACGAGTGTGTATAAACACTTGTAAGTGGATATTAAAGAAGGCATCAAAGTAGAAAGGTCAAAAGTGACCATCAATATCATTATTGCGAACGGTTACCTTTAGGCGATATCCACTATCGACTCTTTGGTTGAATTACTACAAACAATGAAAGTCTTATTCGTTAGAATTTGACCTCGTTGAAATAAATGAATACTGGAAACCCAATCTTGAGATTTTCGTTTGTATTACATGACAATAATCCATTTGTTCCGATTTGTTTCAGCTATACAGTTCATTATTGATGTTTAAATAATTTGTTTATGTGAATATCCTGTATACGGAATGTCTGTTGTGTTGCAATATATTCTAATTAATCAAAGAGAAACACATAAACATATATTGCGTTGACTAATCAGTTGCAAGATAAAATTTATCACTTGTGTTTCCTATATTTGCTAAGCATTTCCTGGAAGCGTGGTCAATCTTTCGGTTACTACATACAGAAGAAAAAATTACGATTCAAGGTGAATCTGGTTGATAACAATCAGTTACGGTGTCTAGAGAGGAAATGGAAAGCGCCGTTCGAAGGTTAGAAGGAAAACGTAGAATTTATTTAACATTTTGACATTAGTCATCTGTGATTAATACAAATGTACGACCATTCATAAACGTAAAATTCTTACATATGCTGCATACTAAGATTGTTTTAACTATATTCCATTATTGTGTATTTCACATGTAAGTTTTAGAAAAGTGAAAAAGGTCCTTTGTCATACAATATAATTCTGAGCTATATTCGCCGATCGATTATTATTGACCAAACATATGATAAATAAGCAGACTACTCTATTCCTTGTACATTATTTCCAAAAACATATCTAAAATAAGTACTAGAGACCCAGACACAAGTATCTACAGATAAGATAATATATATCATTACAATTACTGAGATTTCGAGTACTTTATGAAAATGATTCCAACTTTTAATTTGTAATTTTTTTTGAATGCTATAATTAAAAAGTTATGTACGTATATACACTACCCGACAAAAACATAGACGCGGTATCGTTTCTATTTACGAAACAAAGTTTATAGACATTATATAAAATGTAAATGAGGGTTATTAATACTTGTTATGTAAATAGTCCATTTATAGATATTTCTGTGTATTTATTGCTTTATGAGGGGTAATTGAGATTTTCCCAGATCAAAATAGCAATTTTAAATGCGACAAAAATTCAGACCCTGTGCATTTATTACATTAATATAAGCAAAAATGTTTTAATTTGTTACTTCTCTTTATATGCAGCGGTTGTGCTGGTAAAGTGTACGCATTTCACCACGAGAAATTATATTTTATAAAGTGTTTGCAATATGGGTAGAAAAAAGCAATTATCCTTGATAGAAAAGGGTAAAGTTCTAGCCTGGCACCAGGATGGTGTTAGTAAGAAGGAAATTGCTCGTCGGTTACGAAGAAGCGATCATTCCGTTAGAAATTTCCTAAAAGATCCGGAAAATTACGGCAAACCAAAAGGCCAGGGGCTGTAAGTGTAAGCTATAAGTGAGCGGGATAAACGCATGATATTGCGGTGTGCGTCCAATTCTTCTGCGTCGGCGAGAGTTATTGCAGAACAGGCGGGGGTCCAAACGCACGTGGGTAATGTTCAAAGGATTTTAAAGGCGTCACCGGTAATATCACGGAAGAAAATGTTGAGAAAACCGCCACTTTCGGCGAAACACAAAGAAGCGATGTTGAGATTTGCCGAAGAACACGTATCCTGGAAGAAACAATGGGAAAAAGTTATATTTTCCGATGAGAAACGTTTTAATTTGGACGGACCGGATGGGTACTCGCATTATTATCATGATCTGAGAACAGAACCAAAAGTGAAAATGACCAGTAAATTAGGGGGGTGGATCTGTGATGATATGGGCAGCGATTGGAGTCCGCGATAAAAGTGAGATAGTGTTTTGCACAAACAAAATGACATCTGTGACGTACAAAGACTTATTGCGTGACAATCTTCTACGTTTTGGAAACCAATAGGCCGGGCGCAATTTTGTTTTTCAGCAAGATAACGCGCCAATTCATAAAGCAAAAACCATTACTAAATGGTTTAAAGAGAAAAAGATTAAAACTTTACAGTGGCCGGCACGGTCACCAGACTTAAACATTATTGAAAACGTGGGGTGAATTGGCATGTCGCGTTTATGGCGGAGGTCGTCAATATTTCACGGTACAGGAACTGAAAACTTCAATAGTGACTGAATGGCAGAATATCCCTCAAAATTATGTGTTAAATTTATATAAATCTATTAATAAGAGATTATTGGAACTGATTAAGAACGATGGAGGATCTACGCATTACTGATCACTCATTTGTTGATTTTTGTTTTACATTTCTGAGTGTCTAAATTTTTGTCGCAGAAATTGTTTAAACATCGGAGTAATAATTTATTATTTAGTTCATATATTACTGGAGGAGATATTTTTAAGTTTATTTTACTTTTATGAATAAAAGTTAATTAGATATCTTGCTGGTTTCGCAAAGAAATGTTGTAACCCTTAAAACCCGTAAAACATCTTACCGCGTCTAAGTTTTTGTCGGGGAGTGTACCAGGTGGCACTCTGGGAATGGAAGAGCTTGATTGTCTTTGATACTGGATTATCAGAAAAGCGTCCTAATAAATGAAATTTGTTTTGGATAAATACTTGCCTACTTGTTAACTACACATTTGGCATGCTATCTTCCTATTATCGTTACAGGGAATAGCAGTCGAATAACAAACTATTTTAAAAGTTGTACTTCAATTATACAGGACGATTTACCGAGAAATTATTCCTATTGTCCAATTGCTAAATTTTCGTCTTATTTATTTCATCCTGAAATAGTTTAAACTAAAATTCAGAATTTTATAATTACTGAGTGGTGTGGAGTCGACAGAGATTTCAATGTCCCACCACAAATGGATTAAACTTCACTGAGGTAGGTAGCGGTAGACGCCCGATCAACGCAATTGGAACTCCAGAATGGCTGGCAGGATTGCATTTCAAAAGCGCATCGGGAATGCATTTTGTAATAAAATAATATATCACATTATCGATTCGGAATAATAAATGTTACAGGAACTTTATCTTACTTTCTCTTTGCGTAATGTTAACGTATTTTATCTATAAAAGATGATTCGATATGAAGACAATACGATAGATAGATGGCATGGTCCTAGTGAAAAGTGTTCCAAATGTACTGAAAAATGTATTGAGGAACCAGGAGGTGTTTTCGAACATCTGAAGTAGAATTAGCGGCTTTAAAACAAATACAGGTTTATTTCGTTGTTGTTTTATAATTGAATGGTGTTCTCTAAAAATTTGTTTTTTTTGTGTTTTACAACTGCATTATAAATGATTACCATTTGTTTCCGTAGCAACCTAAGTTAGTTTCGCATTAGCTTAAGTCCTTATAACTCCCTTATTTTTGATACTACCCAAAAATGTCATTATCCCTAATTTTATTTTAAATTCTAACATCTTTCGCAAAGAATTATAGTACACAGGTTATTCCATTAAAAAAATGTAAAAAATAAACTAAAGAAGCTGCGGTAAATTTCTGTGACCTGTACACTATGTAAGCGATTAGCATTTCGCTTAGAAGTAGTTTCTAACATCTTGCTTTTGGGCCAATGCTTCCCAATTTTACAACGATCTGAATGTAAAAATATGTTAGGCGTGAATAATGATTGACCATTGCGAAGCTGTACACGCGACTTCATATTTTTAGAAACGGTTGTTAAAACATCAGGAAAACACTGATTCATGACTAGTAAAATTTCAGAGGAAAAAAAAGTGAGTTATAGCCAAATCTAAAAATAATTTCGATACTATTATTTGTACGCATACACAGGTGTATCCTAAAGATAAAATTAGAAAGCAAGTTGTCGAAGAAAACCCGCGAACTTTAAATTTGCAAATGAAAGATTTGCGCACGGAAAGATTTTGAGCAAAACGATCAGGAATTTTTACGCAAGCTTTCAAGTGGAGATTGTGTTATATGTATTCACGTTATTCACTTTCTTTTGTAATGTAAATATGGACTGCGAATATACGTCCTTACTCATATTATTTCGCCTGGTATTTAAAACACTTCGCCTTACTAACCTAAAAATAGATCCATATCGGAGAATCTGAACGCATTGTTCTTGCTGTCAAGAATCTGCGAGAGTCTTGACGTAACAATACACATTCATCTATTCATTCACATTGATAAATGTATGTTTCGCCAATGCACTGCAGAATAGAACTATGAAGTCACTGTCTATTTATTTGGTTAACATAGAGCGAATTTCTGGGGCGTTTACCTTAATCACTTTCTTAGGTCTACAACTGTAAATTGCTTGGTAGGACGTGTCGGTAAGTTGATGTGTAGCTAAATTTCAAACACAAACCTAACAAAGATAACATTAAGATGTGCCGTTTTTCTGGAAAACTATAGGTGCATTTATCGTCATATTGTGCTTTAGCACATAGCTGTGTCACGTTAATTATAGTGCTGCAAATGATTGCTTACTAGAACATTGTTATAGGTGCGGTTAAATTTCTACAGGTACAAATGCGATTAACGACGTCAAGTTAAACTTAAACAAAATATTGTTTTATTTTGGAATTAAATTTACTGTTAAATATTCCTGTATTTATTCATTGAACATTTACAAATTAAAAAATGCATTTGTTATTTAGATAATCAACGATCATCTGTCCGCCAAACAAAGTTCGGTCGGTTAGTAAAAAACATGAACAGGTTACAGAAACAAACGAAACTAAAACCAAAATGCAATTTTATTGTATGTACAGGTAAAAAAGACAAACATAAATAAACAAAAAGTTATCCTGGCCTAATATAACATACCGAACATCGGTAACATTTTTTTTTTCATCGAAAAAACCTTCTTTGCTGATAATCACCGTTCGAACTATTCTAGGCATTCTTTCGATAAGTTTTGTTAAAACGGATTGTGGAATATTAATCCATTCATGTTGCAGAATATTCCGTAAATGTTCTTGTGAAGTTGGGCATATTTTTCGGATCCTCCTGTCCCTGTTCATTCCACAACAACTCTATAGGGTTCAAACCTGGGCTTTGTGGGGGCCATGTCATCACTTTCAGGGTGTGCTGTTCTTCTTGCTCCTTTAGATAGTTCTTACACACTAACGCAGTGTGTTTTAGGTCGTTGTCATGCATGAATGTAAAGTTACGGCCTATTATACGCAAGCCTGATGGCACTGCATGATTCTGGAGTATTGCAAAATAATTTTCCTTCCTCGTTACACCCTGCACTATGCACAAACCTCCTGTCTCAGCAAAGGAGAAACATCCCCACACTAACACAGAACTACGCCCTTGCTTCACTGTTGGCACAATGCAGTCCGGGATCACGTTTCGGTTAGATCTTCGGATATAAACTTGTCGATTTTGCCCAAAAACCTCAAACGTTGACTCGTCACTCCAAAGCACGTGTTTCCAATCATCTAACGACCAATCTAGATGAGAACGGGCCCACTGTAGCCGTTTTGCTCTGTTGCCCCGACGTAATAAGGGTTTTCGAA
>LR737390.1:7173156-7210433 GCA_902655005.2 Marronus borbonicus
TAGACGTACATACGTACATATTTTCGCAACCATTCATAAAGATAGTACGCCACGAGTATAGACATTCTCTCTTCTATTTGCAACAATTATGTAAACACAGCGTCGTGCGAAACGAAGAAAAACCGAGATTGTATACGAAAATATCCAGAGCCAGTCGGTATTCTAAGTACAGCGAATGCTGATCGCACATCCGTTCATTCTGCTCAACGTTGACTCCATTGAGTAATTGCCTTCAGTTGGCCGTTTATACCGGACGGACTGACGCACTGCGGGATATTTTAGAATACGTGCAAGGCGAATCGACGTCAAAGTCAAGTGAATTTTTGGTCGGTTTCGATGCTAAAAGTGCTCGATGCACTTTGATTCTCAATTCAATTTGGGTGCACACGCGATCACCGGTGGAATTTCATTCGTTTCAATCCAATTACGTCGAAAGAAAATTTTCCTGGTAGTCTTTTACGAAGCGTTGGTAAATCAGAAAGTTAGTTTAACGAATCAGAGAATTAGATTGCAGGATTCTTCATTTGCGCTTATTTCAAACGCAAAGTACTTTGTTACGAATGATAGGAACGCGGAAACAGCGATAATAGTCTTATTGTAGCTGTAGCTTTTTAGCGCCATGCCAAACAATATTTTTATTTTATTTCCAGGGTGAAATTGTTTCATATTTTATGTTTACAGTTTTACACAGCGGCTAAGTTGAAGGAAACTCGCTTTTACTGCCAAAACTCATAAATTTCTTCTCTTATATACATATGTACATGTTGTAAGGAATGTACATAGATATCGCTCAAGATTTATGCATCAGACTTTTCTCTTAATTGATTTAATCATCCAGCGTTTTTCAAGAACCTGCTTGCTGCTTCCTTGAACGTCCCATTAACCATGGATTGTAAAGCTAATAAGCACGTGTGCTTTTTTAATATACAGGATCTAAATAATATTCTGACTTTACTGCTATCTTCAGGGTTCATGGAAATCGTTATTCCTAGTCAAATTCGTATCTTATAGCAAGCATTTTTCATATGAGTGTATGTTACAAGTAGTGTTATTGGACTGCTAAGTTCATTGACACATTAATGCGAAGAAAAAGTTGTTTCTATAATTTATATTAAAATGCGAAATAAATGAGTTTTTATTTATTTTACGAAAAATTAAAGATACTTGCCGGGCTAGTATCATACGGTGAACAAATTAAATGTTGACAAAACTAAAGTACAGAAACAAGCATAAATTCAAAATGCCTTTATTGATACGGTACTAGAGTGACAATCGACCAAGCAAATCAAAAAAAGTTTACAAACCGTATAAAACCATTATCCACAAATTAGAAAATTCTTTAGGATTATTTATTCTTTTTGCAAAAAATGTCTCGCTTTCAAGATTAGTTTACTATAAACCTTATTGATTAAAAAATGCATTTTTTGAAGTATAATTTTTTTTCTCATTTTGGTAAGGTATTTTGGTGCATTCAATCGTGACGGTTCTGTATAGTAGACTCTTCCACGAGTTGCTAAGGTGGTACACTTCTTCTCTGTTGACGGTCTTTTCTATTTCTATTGCTCTCCTGTTCTCACTGGAAGAACTACGGAAAAAGACTCATCAGGGAAGCCATAGAAATAGAAATAGCAAAACGTGGAAAAGTCTACTACGCAGAATCGTTACGGTTAGAGGAGCGGAAACTTCATGGTTGAATACACCAACGGCGTATGTAAGAAGAATGCAGCATCAACGGCGAAGCGTCGGGCTAATGTTTTGACACACGGCGAAACCCGAAAGAAGTTAATAGCAGTAGCATTCCTGTATAGGGTTCGCAATATAGTGTTCAGTTTGAAAGTAACTGCTATACAAATATTTTATGTATCTCATTACGCCAGTTATTTCTTATTACACCGCCCTCCTCCACATATGTTTACGATTGCAATACATTTTACGTAACATCTTCACTAAATAATTATTTTTCTTCATAAGACATAGCCTTATTGACGTTCCAAAATCATCTGTTAACATTTATAAACAACTAAAATTGGTACATGTAACGGGGATAATGCTGCATCATCGAACTTGCTTTTAAAGAGGATATTCGAAAAATCCGTGTCACAATCCGAAGGTCCATGTACTTACAATTACAATTAATTTTTTAATTACAGTGTTTATCTCACTAATTTAATAGCTACAATATTTGCATCAAAAAATTGGGCAAAATCAAGGATGCATTTTTATTATTAAAAATGTTACCTATATCTAATTGCGAAAAAAGTTTTACCTCCTTAACCTGTTTCGAAATAGACTAAACATCAATTCAATAGTAATGCCTACGTGCATTCTAATGAATTTTATTTGTGTATAAATAGATTAACGTAAATATGCAAATTTAATTTCTCTCTAAAACGGAAAAGTTAAATAAACAGATTTGAAGTATTTGAACATTTATTAAATGTTAATCCCCAACTTCCGCATTGAAATTTATAAAATAAACGCGGAAGTTGATGTCGTTAATTGCTATATGGGTTCGGAATTATGGGATGATAGTTTATTTGAAAGCAAATGCAATGTTGTAATGCAGATTTTAATAGAAAACATTTGTTAATTTTTTGGGCTCTTCATTATTTCAGTGAAACGGGAGGATCATGTAGGAAGATCCTTGAGAAGCTTAAGTGTCGACAGTGAAATGTTGGTTTAACCGAATAGCACACAGCAAAACCAAACAAAAATTACTATAATTTCGCAAGGAAATGTATAACTAGTACTTATATTTCAACTATTTAGATGTTAGAGCGTATTTTGTTGAAAATCTCATCTTCACTTCTTCACTTCAAAGACAACTTACATTGTTTGAGAGAATACAGAACTCGAGTAACAGATGATATTAAAAGTTTAAAAGCATATGGAAAGCAATTGTGAGGCAGATGTGTAAAATTTATTTCCGAACATTTGCGAAGATAACAGTACTTTTATTCTAATGGTGTACGTCATGCTCCATATTAACAAGAAGACATATTTCATGTCTTCCCTACGACTATAGAAAAAGAATTTAAATACATTCGCCGTTTCTAAAGAGGATTAGTGTCCTTCCTTCCTTTTTTGTATATGTTATTGTGATCCAGAATGTTTATTATTAGTATAAATATTCATACATAAATATTTATAAAGTCTAGATTAATAGCGCAAACAGTTGTAACATACTTTCCGGGATATGTATTTCGCGGTGAATTTTGAGTCACTACAAAAGTTAACAACAGGGCGTAATATATTGATTTTGTTAAATAAAGCTAATACGACATAATGCTGTTACTATTGTTCTCAAAAGTCATTTTAAATTTAACCCAAATCCATTTCAAACGTAACATTCATCATTGCTAATCTCACAGATGCTACCGAATTGTTGAATTTTGAAATGCGCTTATACCGTACTTGCTTAAGTCGCTACACAAATATATGAAACCGAGAATATGGCAAGCATCGTTAGAAGGCGTTTAAAGGCAGTTAACCTCGTTGCACGCCGAAAGTCGTACCTCACTGAGACGCGTAAGCAGAGAGGAGTTGCATGGGGCTAAAAAATATGCAAGTTGGTCTACTGAAAATTCATCACGTATAGTTTTTCCAACCCCGCCCATGTTCGCTTTCTGGACAGGCCAATACAGGTCACTCATTGGCCATCTGCAACATAATATTGCTTAACATTTGTGAGCCACCAAAACTCAGAAGAGAGAAAGAGAAAGAGTGGAATTCGATTTCTCCTAACTTGTATAACGACTTAGTGGCTATTATGCCGGAAAGGACCAAAGTAAATACCTTCATCTCTATAACAAATGCTAGATATCTCGACAACAATCGACCCTATGGGCAAACTACCCTAGTAGTAGTGTTTGGCACCATTTTCGGTTCAATGGGAAATATTTCCTAGGTGAAAATATTTTAAATTAATACGTCTCATGTCCATTCATAATAACATCATTAAAACTTGTAATTAACGAGTTTTGCGAAATTCCCATAAGCAACGTGCTTGCAGAAATACATGCAAGTAGATAACATTAAAAGCTTGGATTTTTTTTTGCGGTATATTATAAGTACGCAAGCAAGAAAAGTTTTTATGTAACGTTTTCCCTACAATTCCTTTAGAAAAGGAACATATCAGATGTTGTCAACCACTAAAATCGGAAATTAATACCTTGCGTTTTTCGTTCTAAGAAGCTTATTTCATTCCCCGAATACAACTTATCTATACAGCACAAATCAAAAGTGATAATGCTGTTTGCAACACTTAACACTTGCTCATTTCATTAGTTCTTTCACGTCGCGACATATTATTTAGCAGATATCGGACTTGTGCTTCAAATATGGAAAAACAACTTGCTTGCTATTGGATTTGTGATACGAGAATGTTAAAATGTACATTATAAAACGCATACTTAAGGTGCTAATGGAATAAGTAATAAATACCATATTGATACTTATTATGCGCAACGATATTGAGCAACTATTCGTGATAAAATTAAATAGGCGTCGTAGAATGCGTGTTTTACGTTTAAAAACCGCTATCGAATGTAAAAATATTTACCGTTATCAAATAACTGAATTACCGTAACGCTAGCAGCCATGGCTATTTACATGCCTTCTTTTTATTACTACGAATAAATAATGTTGCTTATATTGCGTTTACTATTGTAACTTTAATTAATCGTTTCTTTGAGCTGCAAAAATGTGAGTGTAACATATGTGGTTTCTGGTGACCTAAATTAGTTTAACATGGTGATCTAAAATATATGTTCACAGAAAGCAAGTAATGCAGACAAGTATGTAATGTATGTTTACTAGTGTTATGCGTGACAACTAAACTGGTAATACTTTAGCTAGACTAGGACAGTGATCATGATTGAACCACAAGAATTAAATAATTTAATTTTGTTTCTGTTTCTTTGTTACAAAGTTATAATTAAAAACAATTACAAGAATCGGGTTTTATTTTTTTAGGTGTAGTGAAGGCTCAACGTAGTATATAAGACTTAAAGTTTATTACTGCTTCAGGGACATTTTCGTATGTAAATAATATGTATAAGGTGTTCTATGGTTTTGTAACTATCACTACCTCATCCTAAATATTATAGTGCAGTTAATTGTCCCCCAATATGCAAATGGTGGCTCGAAATTGCGAAGTCTTAGTCGGAGTTACTTAACTCCGACGCACGGCACTTAACAAATATCATACTTACGTATTTGAGCAACCGGTGGTGGATTAGTTTTGTGAACCATTATTAATGTTTTCAGTCATTATTCATATATTGCTTTACAAAATAGCTACCTGATTATGTTAGTTATGGGAAAACTTTAAATATAATTTCATTCATTTTTCCTTATTAGTGAATTGTCCATTTTTGGATTTGGTGAGGTTCTGATGGACGAATAATCATTTTTATATTGAATATTTAGCGTGCGAATGCGAATTGTCTTCCTACTTCGGAACTTCTTCCGAAAAAATAAGAAAAGAAAATAACAGCTATTTGTTTTTGACTGATGTTGCGTGATCTTTTTTTTTCCGAGTAACAGTTCCAATTTGCTTTTGGGAGGAAGGTCCTGTTGGAGAATACACCTAGCTTTTCTAGATATCGATTCCCATGATTCTCATTTAACCCTGTTAACATTCTACCGAACGCAAACGTGCTTTAAGAAAGCATTTTTTACACTTACTGACTGTCGTCATATATTTCATTTACATCTCAACTAATTTATCGTTTCGATCTCGCAATATTTTCCGTTAAGATATTATGAATTTGCATATGCTGTATTTATAACCTCATATTTACCATTCAATTATCCATTACTTGCGGCATAGTCCAGAAGGTCGTTAACATTTTTTAATCCACTTATTTCTCTGACGATTATGACTGATCATTTACATTTCGTGATTTTGGGAAATGTCAGCGCCGCGGAAGATTTTGAGGTCTATTATTTATGGTATTTTTTTGAAAATTATCTTTAAAAATCGAAATTTGCGAAAATAAAAATACATTTATGAAAACATTCTTTAGCGTACATGTTTGACAACAAAATATTGTAATACCCAAAAAAAACACTGCTAATACAGCTATTCATGCCTACCCGATGTTACCAGCGTTGTTCCCGGCCAATTCCCAGTTGGTTAAATGAATAACTGTGGTTGTTGTTTCTAGGCATTTTATGATGTGTTTTTTTTTAAAGTATTGCAGTTGATGTCATTTTTACCAATACCATCTGGAAGAAAACTTAATTTTCTGAAAAATCCAATTAAGTCATCGTTTTGCATTTCTTCAGCTATTGTGTTCCTTTCCCTATTACTTTTTGTTTGCTCAGGTTCGTATCGCTAAATTCGAGATATTAGCTGGAATTATCCGTACGGTTTCTTATGTGTAAAACTATAAAAACAAGTTTTTTGAAATACGGGAACATTTCTCAATCTTCACCGTTCGCTGTTGAGGGTGAAGGTGCGACTTATAGTAACAAAGCCATGGAATACCTTACACACACACACACAAAAGCTCCTGAGGTTATGACAAGCTTTAAAAAGCTTATACACCCTGTTGGGCCGTCACCACAAAGGAAAACGACAATGTGTGGTAAATGTAGTTTGAACTGCAATCAGTAATACAAGAAAGACATTTCAGAAACCACGGGGGAAATCCAGTGATTTCAGCTACTCTGCTTCGTAATAGTATATTATTACATATAATAGGAATCTTTACGTTAGAACTAGGGTATAATTTGTAGCACATATTTTGAAGATAACGAGTACATTGTGGATTACTGCATAGCAATAAAACCGTTTTAAGACAGGTTTTTGTTCTAGAGAGTCATTACAAACTATTCCTTATTGCAAAATCTTGTAGCGCGATCTTTACTCACCAATACACGGAAAAAGTGGTGCGTCGTCAGTGTTTGCAATTACCAGTAAACGTTATGTAAAGAGAGAAAATCATAATTAACATAGTAGTATATTGGTAATAGTTAACAGAAATTAATAGACCAAGAAGTACTAATTACATTCCGGAATGCTAGGACTTCAAAAAATATTGCACAAAATGTAATAAAGCACAAATTTTCCTTTCCTATTAAAAAAAAAAGAATCCAGAAGTTATGTGTCGTAAATGTTGGAGCAATAAAAATTATTTCGTGCTTTATACCTCTGCAATGCTTACTGGATTGTGTATTTACGCATAATATAATCTGCTAATTCTTTAGATTGAATATATGGTTTGGGGGAAGTTTATTTAACAATTGTTATTTTGAATTTATAGTCAAGGTAAAATACGTTTATTGGCTAGTATTATTTACCCAGGATTTGTTTGCTAAATTGGAATGTGCGTGCTTAGTATTGCATACGAGGCAAAACGTGAAGTAAGAGCAGTGTCATCTGCTTTTTATTGTTCTTGAACCGTTAAAAGTAAGAATGAATACTTATGAATGGATTCACATAGTATACCAATATTCTTGCTTCTTTAATTAAGTACACAAGGGGAGAAATATTGTGATGACAAATATTTACATTGGGGCAATAACATTTTACACCGTCATGGAATCTGAAATGAAACATTTTCCTACTGCAGCCGAAGCACTTTTAGTACCAAACTGGGGAATTTCCAGAGTCCATAGAGGAAAAATAATAATCGCAAGGGCAAAATTGGGACAGAGAGAAACAATCACTAATTATCAGTCAAGATTTACATAAACTACGACGACTTACGATTAGAAACGATAATTTCAACCCTAATTTACCTTTATTCTCCTGGGATTGGGTACAGATATTTATATTCATTTTACTTCTGTATGTAATGTAAACAAATGCTCGAATGTAAATAACTGGTTTAACTACTCCAAATTTCATAGTAGGAGAATGTTAAAGGATGGTCGGTGCTCCGTATGTTTCTATTCCTCGTAGTACGTAGTTTTGCGCTTGATTTTTAATGTTTGAAACACGTGGCCGATCAAACTCATTTCAGTAATTTTCGATATATGTATGGAGTTATCTGGGAAATAGTCACTCACACTTGCTTGCTGTACCACGCGCTTTCGCAAGTCGCACATGTCACGGCTATGGAATATTATCAAGAGATATTATGGCCGTAGAAATGATAAGTAAATTCAGCTACAGAAATTGCCTCTCACATATTACTGCCTTTTCTTTGAAAGTAGTTTTTATTAACAAACAATCGAGATCGTTAGGGATATATAGCAGCAAGGGTTTTGTAATATAATTTTCATTGCGAAGTTTCACCGACAAACGAGAAGCATCAGGTTCGATTCCTTACCGGGACGTGCTTCTTTTCAAATAATTAATTACAATGTAACAGTTGACGAGAATTGAATATAATCATGTGAGCTGGAAACTACGCAACAATCAACTGTTTGGCTTAGATGAACCGAATCCAACAAAAGTTGCTGGTTCATGAGGCACTTCCAAGATAATGATTGTTCATTTGTTTCGTGATACTGGAAATGTCGCAAGCATGGCTTTGGATGATAGAAGAACAATTAATGCTGAATGCTATACAACAATTTTTTCCAGAAGCCATCGATGAGATCAGGAAAAATCATCATGACAATGCCAACTCCCACATAGCAGATTAAACAATTGATTATTTGATTTGATTAAATTGATTGTCTTATTGCCTGCATTCACCTGATTTATTGCCTAACGACTTTTTTTGCTCTCGAATATTACATGAGCAGCGATTTTCATCATCTCAGGAAACCTTCAAAAACCTTGTTTTGGAGATATTGATTCCAACTCTGGCAAAAGCGTATAAATCTTAATGGCGAATGTTTTGAAAAACAGTAAAACAATTTATGCCAAAAAATTTTCCATTATTTTTGTAAAAACTTAAAAAGTGATTTTCAAGAAGCTGATGAAAACGGTTCTAAGGCGATTGCTAAGAAGTATGCCTTTGCTATATCACATGCTTCATTTATAAAAGATATTGTTCCCGATTTATTTGGTTTACGTGATAAATCCATAGTTATTGGCCTATAAATAATCTGTGAAATAAACCACTCAACATACAAATCGCTCAAATATAGTTGGAATGAATTTTCATAGCTTACTTGTAAAATGTATGTTCGATTTGCACACGCCCACAATTTCAACAATACGATTTCTTCTTACTGAGAGAATATTTCTGGAATGGGATCTATCCTATCTCTTGATAGAAATGTTTCGTTCTCTTAGATTGGACAAAACAGGGATCTCGATTCCTTTCAATACAGTATCGGGAGTCAAAGTAGCTGCAATCAGAATATGCTTAGCATGCACGTGAGATTAAATAAACAGAAAACTTTTATTTTCTGGAAACAGTAGTTTATGTTTTCTACAAAACATTTGTACAAATTCGGTTTGGCTTTGTGAGTTGTGATTTATCTTCAGATCCGTAGAGTTGAGGCAAAAGAGCTGCGGTCGTGCAACTACTTTTGATTTTTAATAACCCTAAGAAGCCAATTGCTGGTAGGATTCTTAAATACCGATTTCTTCTTCTCATAAACACTTTCCTGCAGGTCGTTTAAAATTCTCGCAATACTACAAACTAAAAATGCCATTGATGACTAATTATCTTTATCGATGTAAAAATTCCTCGTTTAATTGGTTTGTATAGGAATGTTGAGACTCGTGCACGTGCTATGCGTAATTGATTGTATCGTGTATCAAGGATTTTTCCCTAATCAGTTACAAAGCGCGTGTGATTTAACAGCGTAAGAGTAATTTAGTACTGTTTCACTAGTAGGTTGAATGACACAAAAAACGGGAACTTTTGAAATGCGTAGGACCAGCCACGTGCAATTGGCAGTACTGCTTTATGCGAAGAGAATATTGCCACAGAGAAAGCGTGCTTTTGGGGTCAAAATGTTTTACGAAACCAACAATAGTTTTGAAGGTGCGTAGAGGGAGTTCCGACGATTTTTACAATTTGGCACGAAAAACATTGGATGAACTGAAACAACGAATTCAAGGCGAAATTTATGGCATCCCAATTAAGATATTGCAGTGAGCAATTGGGAACCTCAACGGCAGATTGGCATAGTGCGTACGTAGAGGAGTATACCATCTATAAGAATAATTTTAATAAAGTGATAAGTAGGTTGCCACTTTCGGGCGCCAATATAAGTACCAAAAAACAGCGAGCTGATTGTTGCGAAACGAATATTAACATTGACCCCTGGAGATACTCCGGAAGCCCAAATCCGAAAACAATGCCAGCATATGAACGAACATTACTTAAATTTGTTTATTATTTATGGGGAATGCAATAATGTGATATCGAGAACATGCGATTCCTTTACTGCTCAATATCCACAAAAACAAAAGCCGTCACCAACACAGTTAAACCAGTAATTCAGATTTTGAAAAACTTAGAATTAGTCAAGGCAGGAAATCAAAAATAGTTTCTGCAAAATTATTTTAATATGGTGTCAGGAGCACGAATTAGTTTTTGGACAAATGAAGGCAAATTAACAAGAATTAGTCTACCTAATCGGCACAATTCTCATTATTCGAGGAATGATATTTAAAACGCAAAAGTTCAAGTACAGTTGACAATTCATCGTTTCATCAATGCTGGAATGGTTCGTAATGGTCGTGGTTAACTTGGTTATCTTTATAGTTGCATGGCATTTTAATAAACTACATAAGCTAAGCTTCGAGACTTTTTGCAATTGGTAATTTTCGGATACGTTGTATGTTTTCGGAAGAAGAAATTGGTTTTTAATTCTACCCTATTCTGTCTGCAGTTCTGCACATTTCTTTTCAACTTTTGTCTTCACAGCAATAAAACTTCCGATGCCCTCGTCGATCTTTTCGTCAAACTTTTCTAATAATGCAAATATTTCAAATATGATTAGAAATAGTAACATGGTTGTTATATTTAACAAATCTTAAAATCGAATTGGGAATTAAAAAGAAAGTTGACAGCAAGTTCCCGTATAACTGGAAGCCTATATTCTTTCATATACCAATCAATGCATTTCCTCGCGATACACCCGGTATATATTGTATATACTATATATATTTGTGCTATTCGAAAATATGAATAAAACGGTTAAAACGATAAAAAACAGAAAAAGAAACCTCAGAAGCTTTAAATAGTAGAAAATTTTTCATTGTTGTAGCAATTTCTTCTTGGATTTTATTCAACGACACAAGACGCACTAATAAGCACTTTTTGCTGTAAACAGAGTTCTTGCTTTGCTATTGTTGTTATTTCCTGTTGGTACTAATCTTTTTGAAATTATAAACAACGAGACAATTTAAATCATTTCCTACTTTCATTGCAATTTCCAAACATATTGTGTTGTTTTTTTTTTCGGTTTTATAACTATACAAGAAGGCAATTAATCAATAATAGTGTTTTTCTTGTTAAGTATAAATAATTACTACAAAAATTAGAAAAAAAAGACTAAATTTTTGAGTCAATCGAAGAGTGCATTGTACTTTTCGATTTTAATCAGTCGTGTTGTCCTTAATTTATTTTATTTTGTTTATTTAAATGTTTAAATTTGTGATGTCAAAATATCTTAAATTATATCTTTATGACATATTTCATCCGATGTAGTTCTGGCCTGATGATGTGATTTTTTCACGAAACCGATCGCATTTATTTATTTATAATAAAGAAGTTGTGAGAAAAGGGACTCTCTTTCAATTTTTCTATAAAGCAAACTGTTTTTATCCACTTTACTCCAGCTACTGATAAAATGAATGCTTCACATATATTACGAATACATTCCCAAACAATACAGCAGGTGACTAATAGTAAGTTTCTAGGATTATATGTTGAAAACTGGGAATCACCTATTATTAACCTAGAAACACCGGTTTCTCTCAGTGTGTTATGCTTTATATTGAGTACATATAATACTGTCTCTCTAGGTATGCTACTTGCGTGCTTTAGGTGTGTTTTCAATAAGTTTGCAGAAACGAGTTGCGCTTCACGAAATTAGCAGAGACTAAACAGACTCGTGCATCATGAGAATGGGTTCATGCTGCCTACTGCTTTTCCCGAGAGTCGACAAAATACGAGTCTGTCTAGTATCTGCTAATTTCGTGCACGGAAGGTGTACTCATTTTTACAGGCTCAGTTTTCAATCAAGAATTGCATCAACATGGCGAGAATTCTTCAGATTCAAAAAATAGCTATCAGAAATATTATCTGTGCGTCAAAATATACGTCCTGTCGACCTTTTTTCCATGACTTACGAAAGCATTCGTAAGTAAGTAAGTAGAACACAGTAAGCATACTGTGTTCAGTCTGTACATACTTGAGGCAGCTTAGTATGTCAAATGTAGTAATTATAAGGATTTCGTGAAAAACAAAGATTGTCATGATTGTGGTACTAGAAACATGAAGACGTTGCGTTTTGTTTTGCAAGATCGCCCGTGTATATGGGTGTTAAGATATATAGATATATTGGTAGCCCGCATAACAAGATCACAAAATACTTCAGCTTCTAAAGGAGGGTTGATATCATTTTTAATAGAAAACCCGTTCCACTCCTTAAAAGAATTTTTTCGTACTAAATAGTTAATTTTGTTTCGAATATTTTGATTGGCTTTGATTTCGAATATTTTGATTTTTGTAATTGGTTACTGGATATAGGGAGTGTATTTTCTTTTGTTCAGCTATTATTGTACTTTTTTTAGTATGTATTTTGTACCTATCCTATACCCTTCTTTGGTCAATGGGATGAATAAATTATTATTGCTGATTGTTATTCAGTCATATTGTAAAAATAAACGTCCGGTATTTTAACATTTACCAGTTAAATTTTAGGCTCTTAGGAAATACGTCGGCTTTTACAAATTGCCTAGACATATACACACCGAAAGTAACTTGTAGTTCTGTAAAGAAATTCTGCATCAAATCTAATTTTCAAAATTCAAATTAATGTTTTGACTGCCAGGTGTAAATATAGGTAGTTGTTTTGACAAAGCAGCTGTTATAATTTCATCTCAATTTGTGCAAGTAACGTGCTAATTTTATCTCATTAACAGGTTGATATTGACAACTTTCTGGCCGCAAAGTTGTTTTATTTTACAAAATGGATATAAGTATATCCATATTAAAATATTTAATCTAAATCGAAATTGTATAATGTAAATGTTGCTATTTCTAGTAATATTATTGTTCTTTTATTAAATTCAATGTATTGTTTCTTAAAATATCCAAGGTGCGTCCCACTTACTCTTGATTAGAAATAAAAATATCAGACGCACGAAAAGAATGCCTACGCCCAATAAATAACAGGAATGTACGCAACGTCGAATCAATAACAACGAATAATTGACCTTCTGAGACGAGCAAAGGGGTTATGGTCACGCGAAGCTTTTCTTAATATAACTTTTACGAGGAATATAATCTAAAGATATGTATGTGATTGAATCAAAATGCCTCGAGTTTGCGAAGTGTATAAAAGTATATGAGCTAATCGTACACTCTTAAGTTTAATATGTCGGAACATATTTATAGCTCTAAAACGTTTCGTTTTTGGAATTTAAAATAAGCTATTATTTCTAGTTGTTGTGGTTCTGACACTAATTGTAAGTTAATAATTCCCTACAATCATAATTTGTTTATCATCATCTCACAATCATAAATATTATTTCAAATATGTTATAACGGATTAATGATTCTAGTTTTGGATACAAAGGAGTCGTTTCTTAAAGCATTTACTTGGGTTTTCTGAAGAGATCTTTACACTATCATGATATATTAATTCAAATAAATCATACAACTTGTTTTACAAAATAGTGTTAATTCCATAGTATTTTGCAAGCTCTTTGAATTGTAATTACAATTACATTGCAATAGTATCACGGGCGCATTAGATCCACGCCAACGGCGGCTATACAGATACATCCTTGATTGTCGAGGCGGCGTTAGCTACCATGAACTGCTGCTGTGTAATGGAGACTGGGACGCAACATTTCGCCCCTTTCTATTTACGACAAATGCTGCAACATTAATCTTTTCTGAGAGCAAATAAGTAGGATCAGCACTGAACATAACATCGAATATGCTACCAAATTGCCACAGAGCTTAGCTCCTTAGTTTCTGAGACACGTAATCAACAATCAACGTAATATGGCTGAAGGGCCACAAGGGAAATTCTAGTAATGAAGAAATAAACACGCTGACCAGGTCGGGTTCGAGCATGACTGTACACGGTTCAGAGCCATCCGTTCGACCAGAACTATCACCTATGAAAAAAATAATGTTTGGAAAGATGGAAGAAAACTGCTTCCTGCTATGCCGCTAAAATCACTTAGACGTAACCGAAGAAGCGAATAGCACTAAGATACTTGAGACTGTCCAGAAGAGACCTTCGCATGGCTCTTGCGATTCTGACTGGACATTACCGGCTAAGGGGGCACCTTTATAAAATGGATATAGCCGAAAATCATCTCCAGTGTACACACTTTTGGAACTCGTCCGTTGGGTAACTCTTTAGTAAACGAAAACAAATATCTAGTCCTGGTGTGATGATTTCTTGTAACTCCTGGGGGCACTACATACAAATTACTGCATTAATCAACAATTATTTTTTATACAAGTGCCAAAAGTCTAGGTAAACACTTTAAACTTACGCTACTAAATGAGCTATTTTTTAAAAATTTTCGTATATTTTTTGATATACTGGAGGTTACACGTGTCTTTTTCTCAATGATAACGGAAACTGAACACTTATGTAATTTTAGTAGTTGAAAATAAAATCATATCTGCTTATTTATGCAAAACTGCTGCCAAGTGAATATGATACAACTGATGTCAAGACAAAAATATTTTTGAGTATCTGTACGTACATCAAGGTTAATACAATAAGGTCTAGTATAAAAAATACAAATTTTTGATTCATTTGTATGCTATATTAAAAACAAAATTTGATATATTTTCATACATCAAGTTCCATTTTCCATGTTGTGTAATACATTAATGTTATTTTTGGTTTGTGCTGAAAACTCAAACATCCTTGTAAAATTGTTTACACCTTCAATGATTGTCATTTAAATTTTCAACGAATTATAGAATGTTATTTTCATTGAACAAAATATTTATTGAACGTGATAATTTCTATAAATTTAGATCTTTTCGGTATTGTAATTAATTTCGATGACAACCCGATAATCCATCGATCTTTTACTTATATGTATTCAAGGTGAGTCAACGGTTTGGCAAAGTATGTTTATCCCAAAAGCAAAAATAATTGGATGAAGGGTACGAATCGAGTACTACTTAAAAGCTGTATATCTTGTATTCAGACATCTTCCAACTATATAAACAATTCCGGTTAATGGTTATCCAGAAGGTTCATCGTCATGAACTGTTGTTTGGCCATTTTGGGACGTTTAAACCAATGATAAATTTGTGTTTGCTCTAAAGCGCTAATGCTTCATTGCTTCATTTTATGTTTTTCTGCTGCAGTCTTGCGGAGTTTAAAACAAAACGTGATACAAATAATCTGTTCTTGGAAATCAGCAATTGAAAAATGGCAAACAGTAATGAAAAATCGTTTACCAATAATGAAAGTGTACAGAACTCCACGTGTGAAATTTTAGTTACCACCTCCTAGTTCCCAGGTCTTATACTAAATTACTCCTGCAAACACCAGTCTTTACTGGTGCCTGCGCTTGATTGGGCAGAGTTAGGCGTTGTGTCTTCGACTCCCACTAGGATCATAAAATTTTCTTGTGGGTCCGGTACACTCCCCAGTCAATAAGGTACAATTAGCTGCGCTTCATCCTTTACGGCGAGGGAATGATAGTAACAAGGCCATGGAACACTTTACACACACAATTTAGACAATAAAAAGGCTCCTAAGATTATAAAAAGCTTAAAAGCTTGTACATCCCGTACAGGCCGTCATCGCACTAAAAAAATAAAAATAAAATTTGACTTAACCAGAACTGATTACAATATATACTTATGAAGCGTTCTCTTCTCTGTTAAAGAACATAATTATGTAGCCATTAAATCAGATGTGGATTTAAACGAATATAGTAACTATTAGTGCATAATCTAAAAATTTTTGTAGCTACAGAGCGGCGCGACTAACAAGGGAGCACCGTGAGGTGTTACTCAGCAATCGGATTGAAACTTGGCGGATTTATAAGATCCACCGAGCGTTGTAAAACGCCGCTTTCCGTTTCGGCGAACCATGATGACCAAATGATATTTCCCAGGGATCACTTGTCCGTATATTTTGCCCATTTCCGTTTAACTCCCTCTCCACAAGGAGGTGGGGAGATAGTGGTAGGGCCCGAGCTAGTTTAAGACCTGTGGAAGGCGTATTTAAAGATATATAATTTAATTTTATTGTTTTATTCATAATAACGATGTGAATTGCAAAATTTCTGGAGCAGCTCCCTAAACGTGGGATTCCGAAGAAACAGAAGGCAGTGTTTTGCAACACTCGGTGGGTCCTACAAATTTGCTAAGTTTCAATCCGGTCGGTGAGTAACACCTCAGGGTGTTCCCTTGTGTTATTTTTTTTTGTTTAATAGAACACTCTGTATTTTATACCTTCATTAGCGATACATTATACCTTACTCCAAAAGTTTTGGAGGTGTTTGAATTTTTTTGGCTATTTTACGGGTTTCCAAGTTGCTTATATTTTACGAGAGGACTGAATGCTGCGGTAGACAGTTGCGGACAACGGGCGAAACTCGTTCGGTAATAACTTGACACTGTGTACGGTCGTTACCTTTTTAATTTTGCATATAGTCGCGTAAAGGGCGCCATCAATGGAATGTTGCCTGTTAAAATTAATTTCAATGCTTATTAAGCTTTAATATAAAGTTTCATCAAGATAAATAAGAAAAAGATTATCTCAGCAACGTCTCGTCAAGTTGGTATCTGCTTTTGGTAATGAAGCATCGCATCAATCGGTGATCACTGATGCTGCGAATTCCAACGTGGACGCACCATTCTCAACGACGATTCCAGGACAGGGCCACCAAAGACAGCAGTCGCCCATAAAAATCATCGCTGGTGTGCGCTAACTGATCAAGGAAAGTCGAGATGTGACATCGCGAGATTCAGATATCGAAGTGATCGCTGTGCTCCGCAAACCGACAATCAGGTATCGTCTTCCACCACGGTAATGCGAGTTCACATAAAGTTCAAAAGACGATTGAGTTTCTAGAGCAGCAAAATATCAAGTTATTCGATCATTTTCCGCTCTAACCGAGGTCTCAACGATTTTTTTACGTTTCCTAAGTCCAGAATGGGCTATGTGGTCAACGGTTCCAGTTGCAGAAACAAGCAGTCGATGCCTTGAAAATAGCAATTTTTGTTCCAACTGATGACTGGCGTAACTGTTTTAACAGTTGGTTTGAAAGAACTAAAGAGTACCAATCTTTGCGGAAAATACTTTGAAAAACAGTAATTCATATTAAGTGGATCTATTATTTGCTATGATGGCTATAGGCATATGCAAAACTAAAAGGACAATCCCCGTATCTTTACAAATTTATGATAATTGATCAGAAATAATATTTTAAACAAAAATAATTTATTTGTTAAGTTACCATTGACTCACCATATATTTTACATGCTTTTGAAATTGACCTTGTATTCTTGTTTATCTTACGTCTTCGCGAGAGCAGGTAGTATTATTATTATTAAAAGGCTATGCACTTCACACAATAAATGATCACAACACACTTAGTTCTTTAAAAAAGCAACATGAAAGCAAACGTATAGTGCTTTCAAGAAGCAAATACCAAAATTGATAAACAAGAAAGCTTTAGGCGCCTTATTTGGGAACATCGCGCGTTTTATTACCACAGCTCTTGTGCTTGATGGATTATTTCGCGAAAAGGAAATCACCATTTACTTAATAGTTTGTTCTCACTACCACAGCGTACGTGTCGAGTATAATCATACGTTGTTCGCATACTTACCTAATTGACAGTTTTTCAATAATGACAACGAATAGCAACGAGGTAGTAGGTATAAAATGATTAATTGCTTCGTAGCGAGTTTGTTAAAATTTAATTACTCTCATTGTGGACTAGTTAATTTTAAAATGTCTGGTATAATAATTACACAAAGCCTGACCTCATTATACGTAGATGTATACTTGTCATGATATATTAAGATCTTTGTCACATCACTCTTTAGTGACGTAGAACACTAACTGCCTGTACAATTTCATTAAGATAAATATGGTTATGATTATTACCTTCTCCCATATACAAATAAAATAGTACAAGCGAATATACAGTAGGATTATATGGGATGTTGTTTTAGGAAATCTATTATTGTCTTAAATAAAACACTTCTATTTTTTATTACAATTTGGTACATCTTCAATTATTTTCTTTTGTGAAAATGTACACTCGTCGACAAGCGAAGTGACCGCTCATCCGAGAACGTAATCGTAGTCTATCGTTCGGGAATATGCGGACATTGTATAATCCAAACATGTGTACAGTAAACAATTTGCTTTTATATCTAATAATGGTATTTGTTAAAGGGTTAAGATGAACTCCAACCCTCTATGCTAGCACAGCCCGTAACCTGCTGTGGCGTTGTTTTCGTATAATGGTTTTTGTGGTAGTTAGGGGAAAAATAAATAACAGTAATATTTAATTACACAAAGAACATTTTTTAAGGAAAACAAAATGTATTTTTAAAAGGTGGCTCGACTTTCTTTTGTTTAACTTGTTTCTTATGTTCACAAAGGCACTTTGTATTAATCTAAAATTTCATCAATTAGAAATGGCAAATTACAAATTTATAGGTGTTCTTAAAATAATTTTCCTTGTCATTAAAACCAATAAATAATATAGATGGCATCGAGAGTACAGAGGACTTTAAAGTATTATTCATAACAATAATATTTGGTAACAACGTCAGTTGGGGTAATAAGTAACTAGTACCCATATGTGTATATATCGATAAATGGATTTACAAGCCCACAAGAATATTAAAAAAAAAGAAATGATTTCGCGAGATCTCCCGTACAAGAAATATATAGACACATTAGCAGATCCATATATTTCTTATATTCACTTTCATTTGCAGTACATAAGGGTATGAATTAATTTAAAGAGGAATATTTGATTAATTGGCATTTATAAATAATATTGTGATATGCCGTTTTTAATTAAAAAAATTTAATGTCTGCACAAAATCTTTGTGAATCTAACAAGCAAGTTTAACAAAAGAAAATTGAGCTATTTATAACACTTTTTAAGAATACATTTTATTCTTTTCTTGTAAAAAACTTCACAAATCAAAATGTATTGTGCTCCTGTTTAACTCTTCTTTACAATTACAGCATATTACTGGCTATAACTAACATAATGGACTTAACAAATACTATTGTTAGACACAAAAGCAAACCGTTTATTGTATGTACACTGCGATTATTGAAGCGAGGAGCTAGCGCGATATTCCTTGCCGACAGTGTCTGTATCTCCGCCAGCGGATGAGCGGCCATTCTGTTTGTCGGCGAGTGTAATATAGTTATTTGATATACAGGTTTCTTAGTTGCACTAAATATTGGGGCAATTAGAATTAAGCCGGAAACTTAATAAAATATACACAACTTTATTAATTATGGAAGTTACCAGTAAGGAATTACGTTGTAATATTTTCCCCATTGCAAAAACTGCACAACATAAAATACGGCTTGACTTATCGAAGACAACAGCAACAAGTAATGAGAAAAGTTATTTACGTAATAAGGTTAAATGAATATACATACATTACATTTAAAGTTCTACAGTTAACGTTAATAAAATAATTTGTTTAATACATAAAAATTTGTGAGATAATATATGTGAGTTACGGAATGCGCTATAATGCATTGCCCATATAATGTATAGCGTGAAGTGTTATCTATGTTCCAAGAATTGTTATTGTCATTGCACCAGCTCACTGTGGGAAAGCCGCAGTCAGCAATTTAACTTATATAAAAGCATTGTAATGTAATAATATAGAGTAGTTATAGTAGAGCATTAGTCGAATCTATGTCAGTCTGTTTGTATTGTACCTTGTACGTTGGCGAACAAATAAATTTTTAAGATTTTTATCCCAACAAAAATCTTAACTGGCGCAGTCAGTAGGATATTGCCAACATTTATTCGACGGTAAAATTCCTGAAAATAAGTGAGTGAATTTCCATTCTCTGGGCAATGTTCGACACCAACGAGGTACGCGGTTGCAACGATCAAATTCTCTGAGCAACGCAACAACTGTGAGAGAGCAACTCCGAAGCGATCCAATTCTCGCCTAGGACCCCGCCAGCTGTTATAGAAATAAGGACAAGTTGTGAGGATCAAAATCTCCAAACAACAAAAGAAGAATTCAACAAGAAATCCATCATCAACCGATCATCAAACATCATCAATCAACATCAACCCGAGCAGCAAAACGACAACATCATCCACCAAAAAGAAGAAAGAAAACAACTTATGAGAACCACGGTACTAACGCTGTAAGTTTAATTTTATATGTCAACTGAAAATCTTGTAGACCATTTAGTAAATCAAATCAGTTCACTACAAATTAGTAACATGCCAAACGTACATCCTTATACGCGAAATTCTATTTCACAAGTCGAAATTTCAACAATCCCAATTTTTTCCGGAAACCCAAACACATTGCCATTATTTATTGAAGCTTGCGATGACCTTCTTGCTACATATGCAGATAAAATCAATTTAGAAAATCCATTAAATAAATATTTGGTTAGAATTGTAAAATCAAAACTAGGCGGTGAAGCGCAGTCTTTAGTAGGTGCTAGAAAACTAACAAAATATCAAGAAATAAAAGGATTACTTTGTTTAACATATTTAGATCAGAGATCTGAAGATTGTTTAATGAATGATTTAATTTCTGAAACATTAAAAAAGAATGAAAATCCATACACTTTCGGTCAACGTATTAAAGATTTATTAAATTTATTGCTAACAAAAATGCAACTAGACACACGCGAAGAATTAATACCCGTTAAAACAGAATTCTATCAAAGCACAGCCTTGCAATCATATAAACGCGGCTTAATGAAGAGTGGTAGGTTAGGCGAATTAATTTATATTAAAAATCCACAAAGTTTAGAAGAAGCTATGTCTCAAGTTTTAGAACATCAGAACTGGCAATATAGATGTGGACAAACGACAGTTCCACAAAGTCAATATAGAGTGCAAAGTCAAATTATTCCTGGTCAAATGAAAAATGTGCAAACATCACAATTTCAAAATTTTAATTTCCCTAAAACACAACAAATAACCCATAACCAATATCCGAAATTTAATCAATTTCAAAATCAAAATTATCAAAGAAACCCTTTTCAAGGCAATCAAAATCAATTTCAAGGAAATCAATTTCAAACCCAAAATAATTATCAAAGACCCCAATTTCCTGTAAAACAACCTTCCTTCAAATTTATGAAATCACCCGGTCAATTAATGGAGAGAAGACTACCACGACAAACAGCAATGGATATAGACCCAAGTAATAGTAGGATGCGAAGACAGACACCCTTTGGAATGTCTACACCACAAAATAAATGGAGAAGTGAAGAGCTAAACCTGCAAGAAGATCCACAAGAAGAAGAATATTACCAAAACGAAGAGTACGAGTTTCAACCACTGTGGGATGAAGACACAGAGCCATTCCCCTGGGAAGCGCAAGACGAAGCTGCAAATTTTCCAATACCAGCCTCGGTAGAAGATACACCCCCTCAACCGAATCCGATTCCGAACCCTTAATGTATGACGAACATTTAGAATTTAATCACCAAAACGCTATTAGATTACCTTATATTATAATTCCTGAATTAAACGCGAAATTCTTAATCGATACAGGAGCATCAGCCTCCTCGATTTCAACGACAATCGCTCAAAATTTATTTCCCGAATACATAAGATATTCCCCTTTCTCAGTCACAACTATGCATGGCACTACATATCATAACTATATATTAAGAATCCCTTCATTACCAACCTTCAATGCTCACAATCAAATACATCGATACAATATAGTAGACTTTTCAAAGAAATACGATGGAATATTAGGATTAGAATTAATGAAGCAAATGGACTCAGTCATAGATTTTAAAAATAAAGTATTAAGAACAAAATTCGCAATAATCCCTTTATATTTTAACGATCCAAGTTTTAAAATTGGTCCAAGAGAAAGAAAAATTGTTAAAATACCCGTAGATAGAAATTTGCAACAAGTATACATAGCCCATCAACAACTTGTACCCGGCGTAGAAATACCCGACAACTTAACTTTAGCCGAAGACTATGAAGCCATTACGGAAGTAGTCAATTTTAACGATTATCCTTTAGAAATCACAATGGAAAAACCCATTACAACAAATTTGTATAATGAAAATGATAATGAAAATTCATACCATTCAAAAGTAAAACTTTCCCCGAAACAAGTAGCTAAAATTCAAGAAAAATGTATAAATTCAAAACTTAGATTAGATCACTTAAATACTGAAGAAAATATCAAAATTAAAAAACTATGTGCAGAATATAAAGACCTATGTCATGATGAGCAAATTCCTTTAACCTTTACATCCGCGATTAAACATCAAATCCGTTTGAACGAAGAAGCACCTATTTATCAAAAACCTTACCGTAAATCTCCTTTGCAACGAGACGAAGTAAATCGTCAAGTAAAAAATATGTTAGAACAAGATATTATTCAAGAAAGTTCAAGCCCATGGTCCGCACCAGTAGCTATCGTACCGAAAAAGATGGACGCTAGCGGTATTAAAAAGTTCAGAATGGTAATCGATTATAGAAGATTGAATGACAAAACTATTGACGACAAATTTCCAATCCCTAATATACATGATATATTAGACAAACTAGGAAGAGCCAACTATTTTACAACATTAGACCTTGCCTCGGGATACCATCAAATTGAAATGGAAGAAAAAGACCGAGAAAAAACTGCCTTCAGCACGGAAAATGGACATTATGAATTTAAAAGAATGCCATTTGGACTCAAAAACGCACCAGCAACCTTCCAACGCGTTATGAATTACATTTTAAGAGGTTTAACAGAAAGCACATGCCATGTCTATCTAGACGATGTTATAATATATTCCACATCCCTTGAAGAACATCTACAGAAGTTAAGAAAAGTTTTTAATCGATTAAGAGAAGCAAACATGAAGATTTCACTAGACAAGTGCGAATTTCTAAGAAAAGAAGTGGGATATCTAGGACACATCATTACACCCAATGGAGTAAAACCAAACCCTGAAAAAATTGAAGCTATTAAAATATATCCAATTCCCAAAACACAGAAAGAGATCAAATCATTTTTAGGACTTTTAGGTTATTATAGACGTTTCATTCCTGATTTTGCAAAATTAACTAAACCAATGACATTATGTTTAAAAAAGGGTAAGAAAGTAGAATTAACAGAAGATTATAACAAATCATTTAAAACTTGTCAAAATATTCTTTGTAACGAACCTATTTTAAAATATCCAGATTTTACAAAACCTTTTATTGTCACAACAGACGCAAGTAATATAGCGATAGGTGCTATATTATCACAGGGTAATATTGGAAAAGATCGACCTGTATGTTTCGCTTCACGAACGCTAACGGAAACTGAACAGAAATACTCAACGATTGAAAAAGAACTTTTAGCCATAGTTTGGGCCTGTAAAAAATTTAGACCATATATTTTTGGACGTAAATTCACTATCGTAACAGATCACAGACCTTTAGTCTGGATACAAACGTTGAAAGAACCAAATTCCAAACTCCAGCGATGGAAAATAAAACTAGGAGAATATGATTACAATGTAATATATAAAAAAGGTTAAATAAATAAAAATGTAGACGCTCTATCAAGAGTGGAAATACACAACCAAGATTCAGAAGAAGACGACCGAATGTCAATCTCACCAAATGTAGATGGAAACGAACAACAAGAAATGATACGAGATCTGGATGCAATCATCAATGCAAAAGTACCAACATCTCCGATAGAAGAAATACTTAAAGAACTAAAAAAGTGTACATCGAAACCCAAAGATCAAGAAAACAACGATACCGAAGACTCATTACATAGTAACATCAATAATGAACCTAAAACCACAATTTCTATTACCGAAATGCCTATTGATATTCAAAACATTCAATTTTTCATTGAATCACACATATTACCGACCGAAATATCTTTTGACACAGATAAGGGTAAAATGATTTATCACGCGAAACTTAATAAAAATGAAATAGAACAAGGACTTATCGATTTAATACGAGATACTATGCCACAAGGTAGGTATCATATTTATACAACTGACGAAATTTACGAAATCATGTGTAAAATATACACTGAACACTTTTCGGACAAAGGACCACAAATTTACAGATGTACAAGAAGAATAAGAATAATAAAGGATGAAGCGGAGAAGATTGAAATAATATTACTACACCATGAGGGAAAAACAGTACATCGCGGTATAAATGAAACCATCAACCAAATTAAGAAGAAATTCTATTGGACACAAATGAAAACAGACGTTACTAATTATATTAAGAAATGCGTAACATGTCAACGATGCAAATACAACAGAAATCCCCCTAAAGTTCCTTTCCAAATCACACAACAAGTGGATAAACCTTTTGACAAAATGCATATCGACACAATATCAATCAATTCAAAAAATTTCCTCACTATGATAGATGTTTTTACAAAATATGCACAAGCTTATCCTATAACTAGCAAAACGGCCGTAGAAATAGTAGATAAGTTAATCGAAAGTTTTAGTATACACGGTATACCAAAAGAAATCGTTATGGATAAAGGTTTGGAATTTAACAATGTAACCTTGCGAGAATTATTAAAATTATATAAAATTAACGTTCATTACACAACTTCACAAAATCCAAATTCAAATGCACCCATTGAGAGATTGCATTCAACACTTTTAGAACATATTAGAATACTTAAATCTCAAAAGATCGCAGACAATATTGATCAATTAATAAAAATGGCAATATTGGCTTATAATTCAACAAACCATTCAACTACTGGTATATCACCCTTTGAGTTACTCTATGGTCATACAAATTCACGAGAACCGCTGGATTTGTACTATGACAACATCTATTTCCAAGAATACATCCAACAACACAAAGAACGAACTAGACAGTTATACAACAGTCTAGCACGAAAAATGCAAGAGGAAAAAGAAAAACAAATCCTTAAAACAAACAAAAAACGTCAAGAAAAAGAGTTAAAGCTCGGGCAGGAGGTATATGTAAAACCTTCTAAGTACTATACACAAAAAACAAAAGAACGGTACTGGGGACCTTTCACTATCACACAAATATTTGACAATAATACAGTGGAGGTCAAAAACTCAAAAAACAAATTATTTAAATATCACATAAATTCATTAAAACCGGGCTTTGTTACAGAATCCTCGTCGGAGGAGGACTAACGTCATTAATTAAATTAGAAAACCAGGCAGGAATTTTGCCAACAAAATTAGGTATTGCACATAACGTCGAAAATCAATATGAAATCGTTATCACACAAAATTATCAAAATTTATTTAAACTTTGGGAAAATTATCAAAATCAGAAAACAAAAATTATTAAAGTAGGATTCCCGATTCCATATTTACAACAATCAGAAACTCTACGAGTAGAAATGGAAAATCAAATTCAAAATGATATTGATACAATTCGATTTGTTAAAAGAAACAAGAGAGGAGCATTAAATTTCATGGGAAATATAATCAAAGCTATCACAGGAAACTTGGACGACGAAGACGGTGAAAAATATGAAAAAGAAATTCAAGAATTACGGCAGAATCAAAAAACTATTAAAAATGTAATGTATAATCAGTTACAACTTTTGGACAATATAACTAATCAATTTGAACAAACTACCCAGACTCTTATGAGTAACCAACACGAACTAGAGAAACAAATACAAGATAATGAAAACCGATTAGACGCAATAGAAATGGTAAATTACCAACTACTATTTCTAGAAGAGCTCAAGAACCATCTTGAACAACTTACCGATGCGTTATTATTTGCAAGAACTGGAATATTGCATCCAGTAATAATATCACCCAAAATATTATTAAGTAGTATTAAGAATATTCACCTGGAAAATGAGGATAGATTCCCATTTGATATTTTAATAGATCAAGTATATAGAATAGAATCATTAATAACCGTGAAATGTTATCAAAATCAAAATAGCTATGTATTCATATTATCTCTACCTATTATAAATAAAGAACCATTTCAATATTATTATTTAACCGCTTTGCCTATACAAACCGCAAATAATACGTTTAAACAAATATCACCAGAAGCCAAATACGTAGGTATAAGAAACAATATGTTTATGACTTCACAAGAACCATGTACTTTTATATCATTGCAAAATTATTTATGTAAAAACGAACTAAAAAATTATATTACAGAAAACTCTCCATGTGAGATCCATATGTTAATGATGGATAATAAATATAGAAATTGTTTATATCAAATGTTTAAAGTAGAAAAAATAGAAATAAGAAATTTAGAAGTAAATGCTAAATTAATTTTATGTCCAGAAGAAACAAAATTGTCAAAAACTTGTAATAAACAACATGAAAGTAGAATAATTCAAGGAACATATCTCATTCAAAATTTTGACAACTGTGAATATGAAATTCAAAATCAGATTATTAAAAACTATAAAACATTGTTAAAACTAGAAATTAAGTTATTAGATGTAACGCGAAATCATAAGAATATTAAATTTGTAAACTTAACACATCCTCCCCTTTATTCAATGTCTCAAGAGATTAATAAACAGAAAGATATTCTAAACTCTATAAATTATTCACAATATATTCATAAAATTAATAATTATATTATATACTGCATTTTTATATTAATAATGATAATTGTAATTACTTCGGTATTAATAAAGAAATGTAAAAAGAATACTATAATTGAAAAGGTGGAAATGCAAGATTTACCTTTGTAACATTGTAAACGGTAAATTTGCATCTTTGGCGGGAGGAGTTACGGAATGCGCTATAATGCATTGCCCATATAATGTATAGCGTGAAGTGTTATCTATGTTCCAAGAATTGTTATTGTCATTGCACCAGCTCACTGTGGGAAAGCCGCAGTCAGCAATTTAGCTTATATAAAAGCATTGTAATGTAATAATATAGAGTAGTTATAGTAGAGCATTAGTCGAATCTATGTCAGTCTGTATTGTAATTCAAAATTGTACCTTGTACGTTGGCGAACAAATAAATTTTTAAGATTTTTATCCCAACAAAAATCTTAACTTGTGTATGAATGTGAATGAGGAATAACTTACAATTCCAACAGTCCTAGCAATTACTTTTTATTAGCATTTTAGCATTGTACCAAGTTATCCCGTAAGTCTTTGTGCATCTTCGCTTGTTACGATTCTCCGCCAAAATCGATCATATATAGGATTTTGAAGCAATTCTTAACAAACTTGTGCATTGAGCTTATGCATCGGGCAAATCATGGGAATCCATTCGACCTTTTTTTTTGACAAAATCTATCTTCTTCAAGTGTCGACTAATTGTGGATTATGAAGGGCCTCTTCTTTCTGACAATTCACGAACACTTGATTGGAGATTATGGGTATGTGCATAAATTTCAGAAACTAAAACGAAGGTAAAAATGTCAAAAAATACGTCTAGTTTTACTGTAAGGCGGGCCTACTTCGGTTTTTGAATCGCACTTTACAGCTGCACCCCCACGAATTCCCTCTCAAAAATTTTAAATGGAATGCCTTACCGTGTGGTACACTTTTTTCCAAAGCAGCTACAATTATTTGAAACAGTTATTGTACCGCTAACATTGTAACATAAACAAGGGAACCTTACATCAAGATATATCCCTTCATCAGCAATTCTACACCCCCTTATGGAGGTAAAAATAAATTCCACGAGGGAAATGTACCTTAACCCTACGGTGAATATATTAGACCTAATTTTGAATGTTAGTATTAAATTGTTAACAGCATTTACTGAACAAAAAATATTTTCAATTTTATAAGGGTAAATTTGTATCAAGCATTGTTTTTTGCAACGATTTTGGAATTAAAATTTCGTTTACCTCAAATTTCAGGCAATATTCAAACATTTTTTACATAATTACAGCTTTCAGAGGTAATTCCTGAATTTTTTACAATGTACCTTAAATGAAGGCTTATTCTCTATATAAACCGCTAATGTATCTTTTTTTGAAAGTAAAATCTATTTATAATCTGAAAAATGAAAAGTGTGATGCACATTAGGAAACTGACAACATAGGCGTTGGCCTTGACAATAACAGTATTTTAATGAAATTTTTCTGACCGTGGAACATGTTTTTGATACATTCAAACCATTTGAAAGAAACATCCAAATTGTTATTTAAAGATTATCAGTATTAGCAACAAAATTTAATCGCGATTCTTTGCTCAATTTCAAAAATATGAGAAAAATCAAAGGCTGTGAAAAACAAGTACTTTTCTGCTGGACTGTCTTGCTACATCCTAATAATCCTATTAGGATTTAGGAAATTTTGGTTCATTAATGTGTTAATGAACCAAATAAGGCTGTGGCCTTATATCATTTCAACAACTGCAAGAAGAATTTAAAACTGTCTAAGTCGTCCAGACTTAACACTAGATTCAATTCTAAAACCGCATAGTCCTATAAATCATCCTCGTTATAAGCTTCGACCATTCAAATTATGTATAGGTTAACGACAATACAACGATCCAATTTTAGACGCCAAAACTATTCCGTCTCCTCACCTCACCACATTTCTTCGTCTTTCCGCTATGCGATGTTTTAAGTGCATGTGTCCGCGCTGGCATGTCTGTGGTAGACGCCTGACGCTGGTGACGTACGGTCTCTATGTGTGTGTGGACACCGAAAGCGTCGCGACGACCTTCGCCCAAATTTCTACGGCGCTAGAGGAGCGCGTCGCCGGTTACGTGGATCTCCTGGCCGGCGAGAACGCACCTCAGCGCGTCCGTTGTGTTTATTTTAGTGCCCACCTCGTACGGCGGCGGTCAGTGGGGGACATTGGACCAGGGCGAGGTTTTTACTAACAATAGTTTTGATTTAGCTACTCATATAAAAAATTTCGGTTGTACTTACGAGCTATTGCAAATATGCCAAATTGGCATGCAGGAATAGAATTGCATTTACCAATTTAAAATGGCTTTATTTATTTCTTACGGGATGTAAAATGTGGAGCAACTTTCTTTATTATATTTGGTTGAACTTTAATCTTTTTGCACTCTCTCCAAGTCCTAAAAGGGATTAGAGTTTAAAATTACTCGATTCATGAAAGTTTGTCGTATATCTGCCCAGACTATTCGATCAACTAGAGGATTTCAATACAAATACTGATGTCAACCTTAATCAAGGAGTTGCAGTTACTAATCCAACAATCCCTGTCGAGGTAACTTACATCGAAAAAGTTTTCCAACAATGTTACGGCGTACATGTCCAAAGGCATACACAGAAATTCATCATCAAGGATCTTGTCAAGGATTTCTGTCCGCGCACATGATCTATGATAATTGTATCGCAAGATTCCAGTATCTGTAAACAGCTGGCTTCCATTTTCAAAGTATCAATGAACTTTAAAATGTATCTTATTAATTAATTAAAAGCACATCTGTTTTACGAAGCGTTTATGTCTTCTCCAGAAGAGGCTCCATATTAAAAAGGAAAGCATTATTATATTTAACACCAAAATTTTCATCATCTCTCATCTGCAAGGAAGTATCTGCCGTAAGCTTTCTATTATTCTTCATATGCAGACAAAATATTTCTAGTTTTTAACTGCAGTTGTAAGCTATTTTTATCAAATAAATTACATTAAACAAGTAATTAATTCATGGCACACTGAAGCAAAACATCCTATCTCACAAAACCCTTTAATAAAATAAGCTACCGGCTTCGAGTTACAAAGATACTTATCTTCATATTGTATATCAGATCATCTAAATGGTAGAAAAGCTTATACTGAAATTTGTAAAATATTTTTCAAATGCATTGCACAGATTACTTGTATCTTAGAGGATAAAGCGAATAACTACTCTTTACCTCTTTTTCTTGGCAGGTAGGGTTTGTTATAGCCAACTGTCGTTTCTCGGGACGCTGGTCACACCTCTTTTCTCGCCAAAGAAAGATTTTTTTAATAATGATGCTGGGGATGATATTTTCATTTAGCACCTTTTCCCCCAGAATTTTGTCGCCTCTCGTCATCTCGCATCAATCACGAGACGCACAACCAATCAGATGAACGAAAAAATCAATACTTTAGCCGAAGATATGAATATGGCGAAAAACTATCTTGAAAAATATGCGCTATTTACATACAGGAGTGAATAAAATAATAATACACTCTCAAAACAAATACATTCAGTAAAATACGTAAATGAAATCAATTCTATTGGGTAGCAATAAATAAATATAAATTAAAAATAATGCGGGACATGAGCATCTCCTTTGATATTTTACTATAATTATTTGCTAAATTCTTCTTTTACTTTTACTAGGAAATATTTTTTTAATCTGCTGGCTTCATTATTATGACTTAGATAAGTCAAATATTTCAAACGTAATTCTAAGTTTCAATCTTGATATGATTTAAGCAAGATTTAGCTGATGCAGTTGTAACCAACATAAAAAAAATAATTTTTATATTTGTAAAACAACGCGAATTATTTTTACGTCGAATATCACTGAACCTGTTCGATATCGTAGGACCTAGTGTTTACCAACAACCGAGATCTAGCCTTTAAAATTAATACATATAACAGGTTGTGTCATTTCGACAGTAGGAGCTACAACAATGTTTTGATGACTCTGGACGTTATTCACGCAATTATTAGTGCAAGGTTGAAGTCGCGTGTGGGTAGAAGATACAATTGTTGCTTACCAAAGGCAATCGTTTGCGCCGTATACCTACCTGGCAATTAAATGAAATGAGTAGATGTGTTGATACCAGTGTTGCGACTAAAGGTTAAATCATCCATGCAGGATTTTAATTGGAAATCTAATCAAATTTTTGAACTTTCTTAAGTTACAACATTTTGAACTCATTTAAATCTATTCCAAATTCAACGAAAAATAGAAATTTATTGGAAGACAAGATAATCAATTAGCAAAGCACTCACTTTTCAACACTAAAAAAATGATTCCATTCTCCGGAACTTTGCTTTAGTCTTCAATTTTACTAGACAAATATATGATTTACTAAAATACCTATTTGTCTCACCAATTGCTCTTGGTGTTCACCATGTTTTACGAGAAATTCAAAATATTTTTATTGGAAGACTCAACCATATCAACCACAGTTACGATCTATCATTAGAAAAACCGAAGCCTACCTTGTTAATTCAGTTTCTTTTTATTGGAAAGTGTACTTTATAAATATCTAGAAAACCAGTGGATCTGGGTATAGCAGGTACCATGCTTTGGCTTCATTTTTTTTTTCAAGTAGAATGTGTATAAATGTTGAAAATAAAAATTGTTATTTAAAAGAATTGGGGAAGAGTTGTTGATGTTTAAATTGAAGTTCTGATACAATCAAGATTGTCATGAAGTTTAAAATACGTTTATGTAATAGATCTTTATCCATACCGTTGTCTGACAATATTTCAAATAATACTTTAATAATTATTATGTGTGTAATGAGGCATTGTCGCGAATGATCCTGTACACAGGCTAATTCATTTTCAAGCCTTACCATGGAGATCTCTATGATTTTTGAATTTTGTATTTGTTATGAACCTGCAGAGAAAATGAGCCTGTGACACATGACGCTTGAGAGAGAAAAAGAGCAAAAAAACCCTTTCTCTTTCATTTCAAGCACATTTATTTAGCCTTGCAGAGAAAAAATAACATTCCTAATGCCACTTTCAATCTTTTATCTAATGGCTCGAAATTTTTATATGACGTTTGGGTTGTTTCTAGCCATCATTAATTTCGTTATTTCTTATCGGCACTACATTGGATTTTATCATTGTTGGCAAAAGCTTTCTTTATATGCTTTAGTTGAATAAGAATACTTTTTACTGAATGGATGGCTTTAGCCTGAAGATGTACTTCACGCACGAAATCGGTTGCAATCAAATATGCAAGAATTTTGCGAGGAAAAGACTGTTTTCGTTTGCGCCCTTTAATATGAACTCACATCATCACTATAGATTATTTAATTTCAATTATCGTTCATCACATCGCACATCAACAAAGAGAAACGAGATATGGTAGGTATTGCGGGAAAAAGTTTCTGAACTTAGTTAGGAAACACTACCCCGCTCTCCTTATTCTCTTCACATTTTGCAGTGTGTGATTATCACCTTCTTTTGTCCCTTCATAGCTATATGAGGCACGTGCAGTTCCAAACTCGAGTTGATAAAATAAATGCAGTCCGTCAATGATTTGATTCAAAATCCGTTCTACGGTATCGGCATACGAAAATTGGCGTCACGGTTGCAAATGGTCATTGATTGTAATTACAATTACTTCGACGAATAATAGTGTATTATTGTTTCTTCTTCTTCTTCCTGTGCCGTCTCCTTTAGGAAGGTTGGCTATCATCATGGTAATTTTCACTTTCGATGTTGCATCTCTAAACAATTCAACTGAACTACTCTTGTAGCACTGTCTCAGGTTATTCACTTTCTTCCTATACTTCTTCTGCCCCATATCTTCCCTTGAATAATAGTTTGTAAGAGTGCATATTTCTCTCCCCGCATCACGTGGTCAAAATACTGCAATTTTCTGATTTTAATTGTGTTTACAATTTCTCTCTCCTTCTCCAATCTTCTTAGTACCTCCGCATTTGTTGTTCTGCTCACCCAGCTTATTCTTAGGATTCTTCTATAGCACCACATCTCAAAAGCTTCCAACTGGGCAATGTTATTCTTTTTAATTGTCAACACTTTCATACCATATAAAAGCACTGGAAACACGTAGCATTTCAGCATTCTAATCTTGAGATGTCGACTAAGGTCGTTACTGCATAACACGCTCCTCATTTTGTTGAATACAGTTTCTAGCCTGTCCAATTCTTGAGCTTATTTCCTCCGTATAGTCATTGCTCTCGTTTACAATTGTTCCCAGATACTTGTATCTGCCGATTTTCTCCACTAGCTCTCCCTTGATCCACAATTGTTCTTGTTGATGTTGTAACTTTGAGATAATCATGAATTTGGTCTTCTTAGTATTCAGTGCGAGTCCCTTGTCTTCACTTTTCTCCACTACCCGATCCATTAGTCTTTGCAGCCCTACTAAGGACTGCTATTAGTACAATGTCATCTGCGTATCTGATGTTCTTGATCACTTCTCCATTCACTTTCACTCCGGTTGCCGTTTGATCTGCCAAAGCTTCCTGTATGATGTTCTCCGAATACAAGTGAAAAAGCAACGGCGATAGAACACACTTGCCTTACTCCTCGTTTTATCTCCATCTCCTCTGAAAATCCCCCTTCCGCATATACTCTAGCCTCCTGATTAAAGTATAAGTATTTTATTATTTTGATATTGTTCTTGTCTATCCTATTGTCTATTGTTTTTTAATAAATACCATCAAAGACCGCACGAACTTATTTGGTTACCTGATATTTACTTATTGATTACATTATAATATTGCTGATTGTTGTTTTAGCATTATTAATGTTCTTATAGGACATTTTTGTTTATTTTGTGTTGCAGAAATAAGAAAAAAAAAAAAAAAAAAACATGAAACCTGCCATTTATATGGAAAATCAATCAGTGAAAGTGTGAATGTTAGCAGCGACTAAAGGACAACAACAAAAGCACGTGTATTTATTAACGTGGATCTATTCGCTCGCGGTTTGATAATCACATAACATTTACATATTGCATATGCAAATTTACTTCGTCAACATTCGATTTTATTTTTTAACGTTATAAAAAATAGGATCATCAAAATATTTATACAACAGCTTCTGCTGATGTACACGTTGTGCCTTCGGAGAATGGATTTAAAACTATTAATATTCATAACAAACTGGTTGAGTATAGTTCATGGTCATTCACATCATCGGGGTACGATATGATTTACGACAACGTATGTGTGATACACATCGTATCGACTATAAAAAGATGTTCACATATGGCTAATGAGGATTTCTTTTAACTTTTGTATTAATGAAATATATTTGCATATACATGAATGCAAATTAGCTAAATTACTGCGAATTATACGCATACGCTTATTGTAGAAAAAGCTTGAGTCTACTAAGGAGAACCCATTATTAAATCATAAACTTAATGAAGCAAAAGTGATACTTGCAACGCTTGAATTGATGGTGCGTTCGTAATGCTTTAGATTACAGGTACACGCATCAAAAATAACATTTAATTGTTTTTAACTAGATTTAAATTTCGACACTTCCACTGCCGGTTTTCAGTGGGTGGTAGGTTTGGCGATTGTGGCGCAAACTATAGGTGCGAATGGCCCAAGCAGGCCCGTCTTAGCCCGGCCCGGCCCGCTCGGTCCATGAAACCCGCTTGGTTAGTCAAGTATTTACATATTAACACTATACAAAATAACAGTCTTATTTGCAAGATACATATTGTAACGAGATTCGGAATTATAAATTGAACTCTTCAAAGGTAACGTTAAAAAAATAATATAATATAATATGAGGTCTTACTTAATTTTATTTGGGAAGAGAAATTGAATAAAAATTATACATTACTTTTTGACAAATCTTTGAAGTTTATTTACTGAAAAATGCATTTGATCCTTTAAAATGTTTGAATTTTTTCAACTATATACAGTCCGACCCGCTTGAAATGGAAGCACCTTTGTAGAACGCATACTTTACACTAAAATTAAACCAATTTTTTTGTATTACATTCGTAAACGCCTATTTTGTGGATCAAGATGCCAACTATTATTTGGAGGGATTAAATAGATGGTAGCATCGCTGGCAAGAGAGTTTCGCTGAGAAATAAATCTGAATTTGACAAAAAAGTACTTGTTTCTATGTTGGCTGGAATCTTTTCAGACTACCTTCGTAAACCATTCACATCGATTGGTTTGCTGTTTTTTAATTCGCCGGGGTTCCTTACATGTTTACATAAATATGAATTTAGACGTAGCCTCTTTTATAATTTTTTTAATTGTGTTGTAGAAACTAGTCACATCAGCATTGCATAATTTCCCAACAAAACTGTTCGATAGTTGTACCATCACGTAATTGATAAAATCAGCACTAGGTCATGAAAGGCCAAATTACACATTGACCATGAGAGTATTCATCATTTATAAATTTTTCCCAGATGCATTTGAAACATACTTCTTTTGTTTTTTGAAACACACTTTTTCTCATAAATTCCATTTTGTTGTTATTTATTTGTACTTATATAGCAAATTAGATTCTATCTAAGTCTACATTGATTGTTTACATTGCACGAAGCACTATTTACTATTTGTAGAGTAAACATGCTCAAAAATAGTTGCAGCACTTAATGTCAGTGCTAGGCATAATCTCAATGCATTCAAAGAATTCCGTTGACCAATCAAATATTGATGAACCAATAGAATTTTTGATCGAATTATATTTATAAGGAAGTAGGTCAGTTCCATCGATCCAAAGCCAACGTTGTGTCCTTTAGTGTGGGTCTCTACGATTCGGTTGCCAGAATTGCTTTCGGTTATCGGAAGAGGTATTATACCTATGTATAATACCTCTACGACTATTCGTAGATAGGACCAGACGTTTTAGCTCTCATATCTTCATAGAGAGAAAAGTCATCTCTTTTATGATATAAAGCTTATTTCATTGTTAAAGGAGAACGTTTATGAAATGCTTATCTGTAGTTATTAATCCTACGAAATCGGAAATTAGCAAACCAATAGTGTTTTTGCTACTAATTGATATGCATTCAATTAATAGAGAAACAATTGCATAACGCATTATTATTAAAAAAATTAAATAAAATTTACCGTTTCTTTTAAAAGGAACAGTGTCGAAAAAGAACATTTTTTATTAATTAAAAGCGGTTAATATTTATACTATGGACCTTTTGGACGCTTTAAGAGTGTAAACTACGACTTCGTACAGAGTTACAACAGCTTAGTAATAAATATTACACTACTACACACAAAATGCATTTACAATCGTTTTTCTATTAACTGCATATCAACTTGCGCTAAAAATACTTTAAAAAATACCAATTTAACCGATTTCATAGAATCAATATTACCCGAAGTAGCATAATCACCTTAAATAACGTAATATGAGAAATACCTTTTAAGTTTTTTCAAAAGCAATGAAAGAAAAGAAATTTTGGTACGAATTGTCATTATTGCAATTCGTTCGAACCAATTCTCTAAATATGTTTTCCACTCTGAAAGTGATTTCTCTAAAACACGATTTTTGAATGGTTAGGCAGTCACAGAGGAGCTTGAGGGATGGTTTGGGAAATAGTACCCGGTTTATGTCGCTGCTTCCTGAACGGCAGGCATGCGTTTCTTTGGCACTAGAGGGCGCCAAGAAATGTCAAGTTTGTCGTTTTGAAAGTTGTGACATTAACTGTGAGGCAACAGCGATCGAGGGTAAAGATAAAAAATACTCTCGAAACTACGCTGATGACGCCGGCTAGGCAGAAACATATCCGTGAGTTAGTGTATCTTTTTCTCTGCTTTTGTTTTACATCTCTTTCTAACTTATTGCAAGATATGAAAGCTGAAATTAAAGTATTCGTCTTACGCAACAGAAGAAACACAATCTGCTTTTATCCTTTGTCTGTAATTAAAACGTAAAAATCATCCAACGAACCTTCGTGTGAAATTTCCGTGCTTCCTTCACGTAGAGCTTTTAAAAGTATGTTATCTGTAAACTATTATTCAACAGTCATTACACGGTCAATACTGTTTCGTTTGATGAATTTTTTGTAAAAACACTTTAATTAATGCGCAACTTTAGGAGCGCATATTTTGTAAAGTAGCATGTTCCATATAATTGCATATAATTGGTGATTCTTAGATTCGCCTAATAAAACAATTTTACTAATATAGGTTATCATCTTCTCGATAAATTTGTTTACAACACCTGTATTATGAGAAGTAGGCACATAAATAGGCATTCCAATCCTCTATTCACCCCTAACGATAATCATTTTGATAAGAGAGGCACTTACACAATCACCAACTAATACGAGGTAGTACCTAAAAGTATGTACCAGGTGTGTCGGTAATTCTTTTCCGGTTTTTTCGCTAA
>LR737390.1:7210833-7253478 GCA_902655005.2 Marronus borbonicus
CTGCCGGAAAAACCGGAAAGGAATTACCGACACACCTGGTATGTAGGAATGAAAAGTACCGGGACGTTAGTCGCATTGGCCCAAAGTAGGTCCCTTTGGAGTGGAAATACGGACCTCGTCACCTCTGCCACGAAAAGAGGTAAATCTATCTTAAGGTTGCTAGCACCGTTCGCAATTTACTCTCTCGTGTCAAATTTTCGCTTTTTCAACTTGATTTTCATCTTTGGCAAGAGGAAAAGTCACTGGAAGCCAAGTCAGGTGAGTATTGTGCGTATAACGTCTATGTTGTTTTTCGCTAAAAACTGCTATGTGATCAAAGCCAGTTCTTTGGACATTTCCTTAAGAGATCACAACAGAACTCTGGTTTAATCGTCTGATATGCAAATACAAACCGTTTGTAGTTAATCCCAACAATATCGGTTTATAGTCGCCTAGAATGTTCATAATTGTTAATTTATTTGTGAAACGTTTAAACCAGTTGTGAATTTGTATTTGACCAACAGCGTCGATCTCAAATGATTTCTTTGTTTCTGCGGTAGTCCTATCTAGTTAAAACAAAACTACACCAGCAAAGAACGTGCAATCGATTGAACCTTTAGTACCCAAATTTCAAGGAAGTATGGAAAGAAGCAGCCGTTAAAACTTATTCCTTACACGTATAATCACCTTTTATTTTTTATTTTATTTATGACAATGTTCCAAGGTTAACTGTTTATTGATAAACGTGTTTGAGTTTTACTTCTATTTATTTTCAAAATAACAATTAAATGTGTGTAAATTATTTGCTGTCCTGATAAGTAGGTAATCTCGGTATTCACGCGTAAACAAGTCTTGAAATTTATCCTCAAAGACCCTGAATTTGAAGAAATACCGGAAGTGATAAACTGTATTATTTATTATTTAAATGCAATAAAAAAGTCAATCCCATTGCTTTTTATATGCATTTTATCTGAAATAGTTATGGACTGAGAAAGAAACGATTACATTTTCTAAGTTTTATAGTTTCATACAGTTACTATCGGTTGCTCGTAATTTAAAAGCGATTATCTTAATATACAATAAATTACAACTTGTTTCGAAAATCTCGACGTGTAATACGTACCCCAAGCAATAAATCAATCATTTAATTTCAATTAGAATCAAATATTCTCTCCTTGAAATACAATTCTTATTGGATATCTCTCAAACAAAGGAGGTGATAGTTGATTGGATATGCGTATGTATGTACAACGTACAAAGGACTAAACGTAATCAATCATTTTATATGATGACGCGAAATACGATGCCGTCGACGGCTTTTTGCTTGTTATGAACTATATTTGGTTAAAATGATTGGAAGAAGTGATTTATTTAAAGTATGCGCGTCATTATGCTTCAGTTTATTTAATCTATTACTGCAAAATTTTTAATAAGGGCTCGAAGTTTTCCAGGCCAATCCTTGTCTTTTAGAAATCTAGTTACATAACATAAAAAATGTAGGTTAGCTATTTCAAGGAATGAAATAATTAAGTGCTTTTAAGATACATTACACATTTTATACTAAATTTAGTACTTAAACAGTAGACTCGCGATTATCCGATCGATATCTTGAAATTCTGCGTATTCAGCATTTTCGGAGACAAAACAATACGGTTCACAACGTATGTGTTTTCAGGACTCCTGAATTTGTATGAATTTTTTTTTGAATGTTTTACTTCTGGTCTACAGAAACCAGAAGAATACCTACCTGGACCGAGACTACTCTGTCTAGAGATTGCCTGCATACGAATTTGTGCTAAGTATTGGAAAAAACTTAGGGATCGCTGGACTTTCAAGAAGGGCTATGAAGAAAAATATTTGATAATGAGCAATCGCTTGAAAGTGACGATGTAAGAGTGATCCCTACTTCAACCTATGTATCAGGGTTTATTTAAGAGAAATTACCGTCAGCTTTTACTAGAAACATAATCTAATCGCAAATGCTATTTACCGGGCAACTAAAGCGATTCGCAATGGACATGATGAGGTAAAATCCGATAGAAACAGCGATAGCAGTAATGACAATTTTTTCAACATTAAGAAACAAATAAGAATATAAAGAAATTGTTTTAGAAGACTTAATTCAAATTGTTATTGAAATAACGAAGAAATTAGTGACAAAAAAAAATTCCATCTAGAGATGGGAGCCAACCAATACGTTACAGGCGGATGAATTCAACCACTAAAGAGATATTTGCCACAAGCAAAAAGAACAACAAATAGAAAAATAGAATATTAAATAATGTTTTACATAATTCCTTTAACATAAGCTTTATAATATGAAATTAATAAAAAAAGACAAAAACGTCAAAACCACTTATTGAAAGTTAATAACATTAAAAAAACTCCCTATTATTCGTCCTTTTCGATTATCCAACTTAGATCCGGTCCACAGGCGAATAATAGGGAGTACTGTATACTAATAATGGCGAACTTAGGGCCTCAGGGGAACTACAAACTACTACACTATTATTTTTACGATTTGTTTTTCATTAACTAACACCAAAACGTTCCAAATTCTCAAGCACAATGGTATGTGATATTGTAACAAAGGCTTTTGATAGGTCTAGAAAGACGCTGCTACATATTACATTTTTATTTTTCTAACTAGGACAGTTTCTATTCTGGTCAGGGTGCTGAAAAACAACTTTAAAAAAACTTGAGGAATGGCCGAGGGAACCAAGATCGATAGACCTGATCTTGGCCTCCCATATACGTCACCACCAGCCTCCTGTAGTTTTAACCAAATACGTTATTTATAATGTTCTACATAAGCTTGGGTTTATTTTTGGAATCTGCAATTTTGTAGTCATATCTTTTCTTTTTGAAGCAGAATACGTTGTACAAGCTTATATCCACTTATAAGTTTTTCTTGAAGATTTTGTCATTTTTACTCCAAACTTTTATATATTTTGAACAAATATGCTTACAGAAGCCATTCAGGTAACTTTATAAGTAAAGTACGCCACTACGCGATAAATATAACTTTAAAATAATGCCCTCAATCCAAGCTATAAATTTAATCTCCTACAATTGTCTTCAATTTTGCGACAAGGTTTTTCAATTTTTATTATTGCCACAGCAACATTTCCTATAATTCCTTTGTGATTAAGTTTATTACTTTATTACACCCACTTCCTCGAGTAAGCAACATCACAAGGTCAAGGCGAAATCTTTTATGGGATCGCATCTTTAAAGCGGACGCCATTAAATACGACATATGTAATGTATTGTGAACATACGCGTGGCCGAGCCAGTGATCTGGAACGAGTTCTCTTTAACATATTTGCGTGAGATACGTAATCCACAGCTTCCTGGTAAATTAAGTGATATTAATTTAGTCATGATATTTGGAATATTTTTCGGTCATTGAAATCAAATAAATTGGGGATCTATATTCGTTGGTCTGCTGGCGGATTGAGTTATTCAATTATGCAGTTTTAATATTTTCTAATTGCCCTTTTTATTTTTTTTCCTGAAAAAAAACCTCACATTTTATGGCAATTATGGTACAAATAGTGTTCACAGACCTAACAAATTATTATGCAGCTGAAAGAGCTTACTGTAAATTACAGAATCAGCGCCACAACGACTGGCTTGTCGAATTTTTGTGTTTCGCCATTCACAGAACGTTTGCCGAAGTAGACCGGCATTATCTTTCAAATGTGAAATGATTGGAGCATCTCGAAGCATGCAATACACGAACTTGATTCGTTCTCAATTCTCTGATAACGCCTAACCTACTACTTTTTAAAGGATCGTTTATCGACTTAAAGACTGCATCATTGCGTAAACGAGGACCGCCAGCTTTTCTACATGGTTGTATTGTAACGCACCGGGTGAAAAGTCTTCTAAAGATATTAGCTTTTGGCAAACGACGCCCGTTGCATTGCATACAATGAAAAGGAACTAACAACATATCGTAATACTCACGATTTGGGACATCATCTCAAATGCTAAAACACAAAAAGCGTATCCTTTGAGTGACAAGAGTAGAAATGTCAACTGGTTATAAATTGCATAATTTTAGTTGCATAATTGCAAAGCCCTCTTGGATCATCTTCAGTTGTTGCTAGAAGATATTTTGACAAAATGTTATAAAGCGTTATAAATTTTTAAGTTGTCTATATTAAATATGTTTACATGTTTTACTTTTCAGAGAATATTGGTCAAATTAAAAATGGTAAAGGAAAATTCGTTTCAGTTTTTGATGTTTAACCTCATCACGTAGTCCGTGTCCGTGAATTTCGGACACCCGTATATATTTAAATTCTACATAACCTCTGCATTTTTGCAGAATATAAAAATTCTGAAATTTGCAAAAAATAAAGGCTGTGGGGTTTGTTTCACTAAACAAATATTTGTTATAAGGAAAATATTTACGCCATCTTGTCTTAACTTTTTTTGAATATCTCTTATAGCGTCTGAATTATTGAGTCAAACAGCGTTTAGGATGTTCTACACTTTGAAAACGGGTGATTGGGTACGCCATTGTTCTTACATTAAATTAGTCTACCCACAAAGTTACATTTAAATCTGTGAGATACATTTACCGGAGTTTCCTTGAGAGTTAAATTTTTAATATGTCCCATATAAAGGTCCTTCTCGCTAATTAGAATCTACTAATATATTATCTATTTAAAAGCAATTGTCGGCCTTTCCGAGAAATATTCTTTAGAAAAAATATTAAGGATTTTGTTAAGAAGGCTTCTAATAAATATGGCATTCTGATTTTTCTGTAACCACCGCTATTATTTCCAGATCAATAAGTGGAATGATGAATCATCCGTAATATGAAATAATCAATAGGCGTTCAAACAACAGGGTGTATCACTAAGAAGGAATCCGTTATTAAGAGGTAACTAATTATAACTATGCGTATGAATGTTATTCTTACTATGATAGACGTAATTACTAATATATTTGTACGTACAATGATGTATTATAAGTGACGTCAAATTTGCTTTTGTTTGGATTTACAAAATTGATTGTAAACCTTGAGTGCATTAGATTAAGTATTTTTTTAAATGGGTACTCACATAGGTTTTATCTTACGTTTTCTTATTGGGCTTGTTCGTATTTTACTTTAATTTGTTTTATTTCATTGAAAATATTTGTATAGTATTAACAGGATATCTTATCTTTGATACAAATAATTGCCATTAAGTAATTTTTTTTAGATTTAATGGTATTGTTAATAGTATTCTCTAGCTGATTCATTTACAAGGTAACACTGGCGATCTAAAAATTCAGGTTTCGACGAAACCCTAGGCTGAAAGAATTCTTTCGTATATGTTTTTTTTAACTGCTGAATCAACTAACTTCAAGGTGCAGCTCCCTCCAAAGATTTGATGATTTTGAAAATTTTTTAAATATTTCAGCAAATTAAAGCAGATATAACATTTTTTCGGACATAATTTGAAGTATGTTACATAGTGCTAAAGATTATGCAAGTTATTTTCGGAAAACATGTATGACGGGGTACCCGATCCCAAATATGGCCAAAAATTAATTTTATCCATTGTGTATTGTATTTAACAATATTTTTTTCTAAATGCACCTTTTAGCTGGTAATGAGAGGCAAAGAATCAGAAAGCTTATTGCAAGCCAAAGTAAAATCTTTTTGGAGAACTTGCAAGCGATGATCTCGAACCTGAAAATTCAAAAAATTATGAAACATTGAGAACATGTGAGTACATGTACACAAAAAATTCTTCTCAAGTGAAAAACACTTCCAATAGTACTATAAGACGGGCGGCATTTGCACTGCATAAGAAAATTGCATTATTCCCACTTTAGACTTCAACTAAAAGGTATCTGCAACAATGTCGATATGTTTGCAACCTTCTATTTTTTGGCCAAATTCATTTTTAAAACTCAATGCAACAAACAACTTTTTATCTCCAACCTTTTGCTCTTACCATTAGTAAGTTATATGTGAAGATGAAGCAGAAAATTTCCAAATTTAGAAATTTAATTTCACCCATTCAGAGTGAATATTAGCAGAAAAATAAAATTGCATAATACATACTTGCATATGATCTACATGTTCCCAGGGTTTCACAATTTTTCAGTTTTCCGGTTCGGGCTTATTCCTTGTTAGTGTAGTGCATTTTGACTACTAGCAAATTAAAGGTTTTTCATAACTTAATGAAGTAGCTCATAAAACAAATTTGTTATTATACAAAATCGATATTCCAAAGGCGATTATTTGCAATTTTTAACAATTGCGTATAAAATCCAATTGGGTACAGAATCCAATGGCGTGCCTTATTGCAAACAATTTGAAAATTCATAAAGTAGTAGGAGTATAACAATGTAAACAGAACCTAATTCAATTAACAGGTACTGTAGCTCTAGAATAAATTATCATAATTTACAACGTGCGGTAAATTAAAGGCAATTATGTAAGAGAGTCGTATTCTACGTATAAAAACACACCTATTTGTACGTTTACTTGTATAATTGTCCAAGGTTAGATTCATAATTAATCGTACTATAATTTTCGACAAAATCCAAATTAATACCTGATTATAAATGTTTTGTTGCTTCAACAATTTTACACGGTCGACTCTTGCAAATCCGTAAAGATTAATAACACTTTGTTTACAAATTAAACTACTTGTGAACAATGATATCATTAAAAACTACATGGAAACAAAATTTTTGTTTTTAACTTGAAGTGCAAAGATACTGTTATATTAACAATAATCTTTGCCAGTATTGTTCTATTTTGTTGTAGTTCTTTTATTTATTCTGTGATAGTAACCTAGACTTTGGATTGATTTTTTCTGATCTCAATTTTATGATTAAACGAATGTCGATACCAGCATCAAACGAGAGTTTCCTTCATGGAGGTATTTCTGTATTGATACTACTAATCTAATAAACAAACTCAATTGATGTTTAGTCAACACTAAATTCTCATTAACACATTTAAATATACACAACACTTACATATTTGCTTTGAAGCGTAATAATAATCTAAATATTTATTGGTTTTTTTCAAGGTGTCCAATACATATAAGGAAGCCTGTGTAGATTTCTAGAATATCTATTTTCTATTGAAAGGTACTAAAATTCTGGAATTGAGACGTAGTGAAACCTCGGTTATCGGAATTGTCCAGCCTATTGTAATTAGCCATTATCCCGATAATGTAATTAATAATATACTTGCTACTTTTTGTGAGTAGTAATTAAGCATTTAAACGTGTTTAAAGGTAATTAATATTAAAAAGTAAATTCATTACCTTCAGCGTAACAACTATCAAAATCCAACGCAAATTATAATTTTTTTTATTTATTATTAAGAAAATTCTTCCATTCTTGTTGGAGAACATTTCAGAGTTGTTCCTTGGAAGTAGGATCAACAATTCGGACTCTTATATCGAGTTCACCCCACAATAACTCGATAGGGTTGAGATCGGATCTCTGTGGTAGCCATAATTGTGTATATTCGGGCTATATGGGTTGTTGTGAAATTCTTGTTGGGCTGGGGGTAGCCCAGATGGAATGGCATGGCATTCTAATATTTCACGATAGTACTCTTTCCACATTATTCATTCGATTCCGCTGAAAACTGTTCAGAACAGACTTATTTTTAAAAAGTTTTCTTTCTTTTGCCAAAAGTTGGTTTGGTGTGAACCCGGTATTACGTGTAAGAGGATATCACTTAAATCAAGGTATAGCTTGGGTTGTCGACATTGGAGTGTCATCACCTGATATAGCACTCAATATATTGGGGATCATCTTGGTTCATAAAAGGCAATCAATTACGAGATAATCATTAGATGGACAGCTCTATCTGAACACCTGCGAGAAATTGTGGGAATTAAAAAGTTAAAAGGCGACGGTCTAGCTTTGGAAAGAGATAGTGAATCACAAAGATATTACAAATATTTAATTTAATAACCTTATGAGTGAATAGATTTGGGCAAAAAAAATTAATGAATGATAAACTAAAATAAATACATAGTTAGCAAAGGTTACTTGTGACACCGAGAACAACCTTCGTTGGGGGTGAACAACTGTCCTGAATAACATTTTGTTAAGAAGGTAGAGTTAACAATTATTGGTTATGATATTGTGATAAAGATAAGCTAACTGCAATTTAATGCTATTTTTCATATTAAACAATCCTACTTCGACTAATGTGTTCATATTTAAAATGGGTTAGTACTCTTAATTTTCTGGCGATTAGTGACGATTTACGACGATGGTCTGAAAGGTTTCGAGCCTAACTCATTAACAAGACATATGTTTGCCAAATCCAGTGCTATTTCTCAACATAGTGTCCTTGTAAGTCTATACAGTTTTTCCAGTAATGCTCCTACCTCTTTAATCTGTCCAAATAATAGATGGCATCTTGTTCTGCAAAATAGGCGTTTACGAATGTGATAAAAATCTTTGTCCTTAGAGCAAAACTTTCAACACAGAAAAACTTTCTTTATTTCAAATGTGGCCGTTTTTTTTGCAATTTCTATTTTCGGATTGTTAAGTAATGATGCGGAGTATAACCCAGTTATTGTTTTTTTTTCTGTTTTCAAGATAGTCGATTAACTCCATTAATATCCCAAAAAACAGCGGCCGCCACTCCCCAGCCGATGAAACACTCTTCACCTTTTTCGGAGCCGATTCACCCTTCGCATTCTACTGTTTTGACTGGCTTGTCTTCAGGAGTGTATTGGTGCACCCAAATTTCATCTACAGTTAATAATCGACTCCAAAATTCTGATTTATTTCGTTTAAACTGCTTCGGCGGAGCTCTGGAGATGTTCATTTGAATATGTTTTTGATCTTGAGTGCGCGGTTAGCTTTTTGATTCCCTGATCTCTAATCAATACATGATAAACGCGTTCTTATGAGATGCCTATAGCTTCTGCTATAGCTTTAACCTTTAGTTTAGCACCATTTGGTGAAATTCTTCGATGTTATTGATAATGGTTGCAGTTTTTGGCAGTCCAGAACTTTCATCGTCAATCAAGCTGGTACGACCACATGGGAAGTGATGGCGCAGAGTCCCTGTAAACAGCGTCCATCTCAGTTTTAAGTTGCGTAAGCGTATTGCAAGGATTTAATAACGGCTCGATATAAGATTTTTCCATTTTTACAAAAACACTAACATCGACTGGCGCAAACAATTGTGAAACAGAAACTGAGTGTCCAACAGCTGGAATTGTAACCCCATCTTCATGTTACAGCTTAAAACTTGTCAGACTACCCTGGTATAATTTTTATTAGATGCTTGAAGGGTCCAGACATTTTGTGTGTTTTACTTTTTAACTTTCATGTCACTGATTTCTGCTTTTAAATAAAGCCAGCAAGTTTGCATTAATTACATAATTAAATCAGTAAGCACTTTTATTGTTGCAATAAGTAAACAACCATGTCTAGAAATAATAATTTCTCCAAAAGCTAAATTTGATGTTAACTCTTTAAGTAAACAACTGATTATATTTAGCAGGAACCTTGTGTAGAAAGGAAAACGAATACGTGTATCCACCCCAACGCGAAGAAATATTGCAGTGCAGTTTGAAAATTGTTCGACATAGTTTGAAGGGAAATCTAACAAATATCCCGAAGGATTTTATAATGCTATTTCCGAATAATCACGTAGATATAGAAGTAGGGCAAGAGCGCTTTGTCAGAAATGACATTACAAGCAGCCGGGCTAGTGCTTGTACATACAAACACGTAAACACGTATGCATGCAGACACTCCAAACAAAATCAATTGCACATGCGACAGACAGCACTCACAAGATCGCGTAAATCCAGCTCTACACGCGTTTGACCTAATTTTGCATGAGCACGAGAATTGAAGTTCTCACTTGTTAAGCGTTTATTTTTCCTTTTGACCAATACCAATAAAGAGAGTGTCAGGAAAAAGGGTCATCGGTTATATATATATATATATATACGGAGAGTGAAGTGCAAAAAACTCGTACGTATTGAGTAACGTACCGTGCAACCTGTTCTCAATCTTGAAGTACCGTTAATTGGCGAAAATTTTGCAGAACTGATTGCTAGTGTGCCAAGGAAGTAGATAGACTCTAGTTAATATTGATCGCGCATTAGTTGCTGAATAGAAATTGTCCGTGAATTAGTCTTTGAAATTCAATTTGTTTTAGTTGTTAATAATAGGTAAATAGAGAAACTAGAATAACTAGAACAGAGCATTGCTTATTCGCAAAAAATAGGTTTATTTAATCATGCTTTATTCCATGGAACCATTATATAAAGAAATCCATCTGATGACAAATGACTAATGCTATCCGCAGGATTCATGTCTCGTACCTGGTATTTTCTGGACATCATCGTTTGACTCATTTTTGAACCGTCTTCTTGATAACTGTGTACAGCACTTATTTCAATTACGTCACCAGTAACGTTGCATCGTACACTTTCAGGGTTAAAGCCCCGTACATCGGCGACCACTTCTAAGTTATCCTTTGAAAAAAATATGCCATCTATATCTTTCGCAGCTAGTATTTGTTGAAGATCCGCATCAACTATGCCACGTGGTAATGATGGAGGGACAACACTTTGACATGCGACTTGTTGCTGATATTTATCTCTTACCGAAGCAAAAATTTCGTCTTCCGAGAATTTTCCACAAGTCCGTACTTGCAAATCGGTTCCCTTATTTGCTTCCGTTATCATTTTTTGAAAGCACGTGCATTATGCATGAATACTTACATTTTGATACGAGTAATTTAGGAGTGAACCTGTCAGAGAATTCTGACCTGTCAGAAAATTACGACAAGATTGAAGCTACGTTCGTTTTTACTAATCTGGGTAGGGTACGTGGGAGTATGAGTGGTATTACCTACAAATAGGTAACTTCCCATGCATTTCAGGTTCTAAGTCGCCCTCTATGTTTCGTGGAGAACGTATGAAGTTAATGGCGGTCTATTCAAATTAATATTTAGGTATTTTGATTTGATTTGTTTTCATTTTCAATATATTAGAGGAGAGGCAATATCAAGCGAACCACATCTTGTAGCTGAAATATTAAGAAAAGAGAAAATAAAATGAAATACCTGGCAACAGTAATTATTCCGTATTGAGAGTCTCACATTATTTCTTTATAACATACATTCGCGCCTTTAAAACGTAATGTTGTTAGTTATTCTGGGGTTCCGAACGCGTTGATTGGGCGTTTATCGCAGGCCCGTACTGAACTTAATCCACTTGAGATTGAAGCATCTATCGACACGTGCCACTCATGAACATAAGCAGCAGACCTATCATCAGTTTCATACCTTTGAATATTTATAAAATTCTGAATTTGAGCTTAGACTACTTCACGATAAAATAAATAAGTACGTAATACAAACCAAAACTGATAGAAATTATTAATGACATCGTGTCTGCAGGTATCCAACTTTACCTCAGCCTTGCCAAATGAATTAAGTAACATGTAAAATAAATTAACAGTTACAGAAATATTATTCTTCTTTAACGTTTTATCGAATTCATGTTATTTTACGCGGGCAACTAACATCTTTACTACCTTCTCAAACCATTGCTTAAATTCTCAGGTCCAGGATTAGTTAACGTAGCATTGTCTTCCTTAAAATATCCAAACTCACATTCAGTACATTTAATTAATATTTTTGCATTTTGTAGAAATAACATTTTTACAATTTAAAATGCATTTTATATAGTTTTATTATACATATTGTTGAACAAATACAACCAATGCTGTTAGGGCATATTTCAAAATATACCTCGGGTTATAGATACTATACCCTTATTGTATAATGAACATTCATAAGACTTGATGTAGTTTTCCTCTTTAACGCGCCTCGCCTCACATTCTCTTACGTCCCCTCGGGGGAGCGTGCCCTTCAGGTTGAGAACCTATTGTGAGCAAGATCCATTTACTAATAGCGAATTCGATCTACTGCTCCAGCTCAGACCTAAAAATATTTCAGTGGAATTTGTTTGTTCGATTATCTACTAAGGTATACTCTACAAAGGGAGGTATTGCCGGTCCGCCATTTTGGAGGTTTAAAATCCGCCCCAATCTTAAATAACCAACTGAAATACTACGAAGAATACATTTCCATCTTAGAAATTGCAAACATTTGGTTCAATTGCTCCTTTATTATTGATATCAGTTATTTATTAGTGCTATTAAATAAAAGAATACTTTATTGAATGAATTATTTATTAAATTCTAAAAGTAAATAGGTACAATTTTTTTTATGGTGTGCCTTAAATCCGTACGTGACTGATCATTTACTAGAAGTATTAATCCTATTTATGTAAAATTGTAATCGTGTACATACAAAATTTGTAAGAAAATTAGATTCACATACAGGAACTAGGTTTCCTACAATCTGTTTGTTAGCATAATTTGCCAAGTCTGTTATAAGATTTTTTCTTTACACATCCATTTTTGATATACAGATTTCCTCCAATTTTCCACACGCTAATTATATGGTGATTTTTACAGCTTCAATTTTTACCTTACAAATTCTACGAAAATCTTTACATTGCAACTGATTTCCATGTACTAAACGTTTATTTTTGTCTGCAAGAAAGCTTTTTAGCTTACATTTCAGCGATGTTTGATTCCAATTTGCAGTGCAACACATTTCTGGCATTATTTAGAATTCGATCGTATTCTTTTTTATTTTCTAGAATGCAAAATTCATTAAGTCAAATATCAAAATTTATACCAACACTTCGTCCATACACTGTAACACTGTAAAAACTGTAGAAAATAGTAGGTTGGTCACATTTTCCGCAGTTTTGGAGGTAATTCATTTAAAGTACGAAGTGACAATCCTCCCCTTTATAAAGTTTATAATTACTACCTGATTGGCGCACTGTTGTTGTGTTTTATTTATTGAAAACCTTGGGCGAGAAGAGCACCTAATGCAGACTTTTTCAAACTATCACCTCCTTTCTAGAGCAAAAATAGTGGAAAATAAGCCTAAAAATGTCAAGACCACCTGTTTTTCGCTAAAAGTTTATAAAAACGATCGCATTTCGTACACACCGTCTTCACCTCTTACCAAAAACCAATGTAAACGATGTGCACGGCTTATACGATGGAAACGGTTGTAAATAAGTGAATGTATCTTCAGATAGTGCAACGTCATAATTGTCGAAACGATAGGTATAAAGGTTGGCCAGTAACATCTGGAAATTCAATAATTTCTATACAGGCTGTATCAAAATGTCAAGGTGGTCAATATAGTCAAACAACAATTCCCAGATAATGAAGAAGGAAAAGGTTTTATCTCTCAGAGTATATATTTTCGATAAAAATTGTATATCTCCAGAAACAGAAGACATTGGGCTGTTATCCCATAGTAAACATTATTTTGTTAAAGTAAAGTGTTCTTTAGATTTCCAATCATTTAATTAGTGAAAACCACCTACAGACAAAGATCTGTACTATATATTTTCTGGTTATTAAGTTTTAGAAATGGTAGTAAAAAGTTAATAGTTAAGTTAAGCTGTCTATGATGAGAAAAGATAAAAATGCGCTAAATTGAAAAGGTTTACGCTGTTAATTGATAAACGTTAGCACGTCTAATTACCTCGAAAAAATTGAAGGTAACTATAGTGTATGTTATAATTAGAGTAGGCAAATTCGCCAGCATCGGCGCAGCTAACAAATGAACTCTCGTATGCGAAACACTAGTCAGTATCTAGTTCGCTGCCACCTGGAGCGTATGTAATAGTAGCAGCGAAATACTCTGTACGGCGTAAAAATTGAATGTTTAGTGTGCGATACATATCTAACATGTTGATCACAAACACATTGTGCAAAGTGCAAAGCATAATAATATCAAAACCGGGGTCGTCGCAAAATATGAACAATTCTTATTTGAATTATGTACAATGATGATTCAGTGTAATCTGGCGTTTACTTTGTTAAACAACGATTCATTTATTTCATTTTGGAATAAATACGTCAATATTACATTACCGAGCAGGACCACGTTACGAAATTATTTACCATATGTACGTGTACATTTAGAAAATAAAATTTAAGGCTGAACTGAAAAATAAAAAAATTTGTGCTTGTGTGTGGATGAAACAACTGACTACAAAAGAAATCTATACTTAATGTTATGGTGCGCAAAATGGAACCACATCAATCGTCATCTTCAATTTTATTAGCTTCTAGACGAATAGAAGAATGTACTACCCAAGTAATTTCAAAAGTGGTGTTAAGCACATTGGAAAAATGTGAATGAAATATCCAGAGATCAAGTGTTAATGTTCATGATAGATAGTGCCGCAACCATGCTTTCTGTAGGCCGGTCTCTTAGGGAACGGTGTGGTAACTCTTTACATATTACATGCTCTACATCTTATAGCTCTAGCTATAATTCTGTATGTATATACCTACATAGCTTTAAGTAATTTCTTATAAAATGAATCTGAGATATGAAAAGTGACGAATGTTGAATATACTGAAAGATAATAAAACGAACTGCATGTGCAGTGTGTTCATAGTTATACATTTGTTATGTAGTACTCTAACTCATGGTAATGAAAATCAAAATCAAAGAAATGTTGAAAACAGAAATAGTCATTACAGTGCGCATATTTTATAAAAGCAGGCTGCCGCAGATTGTAATGAGAAAAAGCATATTTTATTCAATAGATGAAACGATCTTGTTTAGTGTCTGGAATATAAAAATAAATTACGATATTTTGGGGAGGAGAGTTGATTATGCACAAAATATTATTATTTTATTACGTTATTTCGCTGATGTAGATCGATATCCATATTACAGAGTAAAACTTGACCTGAAAACGTTTTCACGAATGCTTTCCGTATACAAAAGGCGTATACAGTCCAGCGGTTGCTCTGCACCAATTATTTTCTTGGTAATTTGGCAGGATAGTGAACATTATAGGCAGTATGTGTTGTAGATGTTGCAAATTGTACAACACATTCAACTGTTTTGCCTCCCATAACTATCATCCTCTGGTTAGTCCAAGTTTGATGTAGATTTTTAAATAATAATGTTTTCTGCGACGCTGTAAAGAAGTTTAATTATATTATAACATAGCTGAACTTGGATCCACTTCTAATGTTTTCGCGTGGAAGTGCTCAACATGTTCATTGGTAACTATTCCCATATTTTCAAGACAGAAATCTTAATTATCACATTCCAAATTGTCAGTTTTAAACATTTTAGAGTCAAGTGCATAGGAGTCTCTCACTTGTTCTGTGTGATCCACAGAAGTCACCTAAAATCAGATTAAGAAATGGAAGGAAAACCAATGAAGACGAGTATTTATACCGGAGAAATAACGTTGGATGAAGACGTTCGTGTCAACATCGTTAAAAACAGTAAAGATAATGTTATTTTTCAGCAAAGAGGATCTCAAAATACTGGCGAAATATACAGCCCTAAAATGTCGAATATCTTAAAAAAAACCTTCAATTTCAACAATCAAGAAGCTATCAAAATAACACGTTCTATGAACTGGATTTCAAAGTTTATTTGATGATCTTATTATATTCGAATTTCAGATTTATTTTGACCAACGTTCTATTCCCGTACAGACGTTTCAACGTGGAGACGCTTATTTTTAGTATTATAATTACGCTAACAGCATTAACTTCCACGCGAATGTATACCCCTCCTTCCACCGCTTCATACGTAAATGGAACGAATGTTTTAATAAGCTAAATAAAAAATCGATTGGGGTATTCGCAATAGATATTTATTGCTCTGATTCAGCGTAGCGCGTTGTTAATGCTGATATTGTTTCCAAACAAACCTAGTTGTTTTGATGGAATCCCCAACGTTCGCTAATTAACAAACTTCAACTCCACTTCATAAATAAGTAATGGCTTCTTATTATACAATTGGTTGTCTACGTAACGTTTTCTGTTCCTTGGAGCTTTTTATGTTAGTATCCGCTAATATTTATAACTCGTCTACGTGCGTGGTAAATTAATGATTATACGCTTCTATTCTGTAATGGTTTCCTGAAATATTCTTCCTCGTTAGTGTGGAAGAATCAGTTATTTCCGGTTAAAGTCATCTCGAACACCAACGCTCGCTTGTTTTACGGTTCATCCTTTCTCCACCCCACTTTCTATAAATATCTGCAAGAACGGTGCCTACATTTGTATTCATTTATAGGAAAGGCATTGTCATTGAGTTGTGTTTGTCACACAACTATCTCCTCTTTTGCTAACGAGAAAATAAATGTGCATTAAGAAGTACTTGTCCATGTATACAAGGAAGTTACGAAATGCATTATTTCTTCATTCTTCATTGACAGTGAATTTCTTTGTCTATAAATTAAACCAAGTGCAGACATATTTGTTGATGTACGATATTTCTTTTTAATTTGATAATGATGATAACCCTTGCAATATGGGTTAATGGCATTATATTTTAATCAAGTTATTTTAGTTACTTTAGCGAGAAATTCGTAGCTATATATTAATACTGTAGAGATTTGACAAATATTTGGAATATACGAGTTTCATGGTTCAGAAGAAAAGTGCTTAACACTAGATACTATAAACGTTATAAACCCAATGAAAATCTCTTTTTTTAATGAATTAAATAATTCAAATTCAAATTGTTTTAAAAAAATTAAGAGAAATACATATGCAGGGTGGCGCACCACATTCGCATGCGAAAAGTGACAAATTATTTTTTAAATATGTTCATTAAGAGCTATGTAGGTTCACTGGGGGTGACTTTGAAAATGATTGTGATAAATACAGAACGACTCCAAAAAAAATTACACACGCAAGTTGTGCAAATTTAAATTGGACACTCTGCATATTGTTGCATATTTTAATAGTAAAGGCACGTTACTATTATGTTTCTTATATCTAACTTTTTGAGCTGTTTAACTATTCTTGAAAATGACCAACATTTAAGAGGCGCGCCTGTCTTACGTATTTAAGCTACATATTTTTAATTGTATTAATTTTCAGTCGGAGCGTTAGACTTGATAGTAAAATAAAAATGCTCCCTAGAAATTATACAGGGCGGACGAGAATATACTTTTGACTTGGAGTACCATTAAAGTGAAATAACTTACTTTTATTAAATGGAACAGCCTTTCCATTACCGTATTTAAATTTTAATTTTAACCATCTACAAAATTGCATTGTGGTTTCCTATGCGTATTAATTCAGTATTTTCAATTTTGACTACTTATTTCTTGCCATTTACGAGACCGGATTTTGACGGAACTGTCGTTATCATTATTCATAAACGAATATTATGTGACAGTTACAGTAGTGGTTAGTTAAACTATCATCATTGTTTAAGGTTGTTGAAGAGACATTTTATTTAAAATGGGAACTTACTACCAAGAACAAGGAATTGATTTTTGTAACTGGGGAGTGCTTACAAAATTGCTTGTTAGCATCAAGGGATTATGCTCAAAATTTTCCTTCATCATCCAGATTAACGCTCATTAGAAAATTTTTTATGTAAGAAATAGATTGACAAAAGCCAATTACCAGGATAGAAGAAAATGAATTTTTTCAAATCTCTCAAATTTCAGGTGACGATTATTCCAATTTTTTTGAAAACCCTCGATTGTCAGCACAGACGGCCTGTTATTGAATGAATTTTTGTTAATTTTAAATTGGTCTTACTGAAAACAGTAACTTGAATATGAACCTTTTTTCGTACTTATAACACTTACGAAGTTATTTGACATACAAGAAAATTACAGTTTTTTTTTTAAATAACTTCTGGCGGGTTCGATATTTTGAACTTTTTCAAACAGATTTTAAATCAGGACAAAACTGCAAAACATTGCCCATTTAACCAAACCTCCATCTTTAATGATAAGAAAGTTGCCCACATATTTTGTCGCTTTTCGTATGTAAACCGACGCGAACGTGATGCGCCACCCTGCATAGGAAAATAATACAACAAACATCAAATCGATACTACGTTTACTTTTCATTTTTATAACGAAATTATCCAGAATGTGTTTCTACTGCGCTTAACCTTTGATCCAAAATATGTTCAGCTAATCCGCATTCGTCTAACTTCTCAGCGATACAGATCAGTTCTCCCAAATTTCTTACGGATTCTAGTTGTTCCCGGATAAATTCAGACGTCAAGAAATCTAGTGTCCGTATATCTTCGTGCTTTTTCGCTAACTCGTACAGTTCTAGTAGTTTGTCGGTTATTTGCTTTTCCATGCCTAAAGACATCTTTAAGGATTTCAAAATGCAGCATTCGTTACAATGAACTGGTTCTATATTTTCTAACTTTACGTGGCCACCTCTCATCTCCTGATACTTAATAAAGATCATTGCGTGTTCCGTTTCTTCGTCAAACATGGTCTTATAAAATTTCTGCGTTCCGAGCAAGGCCACGTTTGTTCGGCCAAAGTAACAGGACATTCCTAAATAACTAAAGGCCGCGTGGAATTCGGCAACTATTTGCTTGTTTATGGCGTCTTCTACTTCTTTGTGGTAATGGTATCTTGCTTCCGTTGGCACTAATGGAACCTCTGAATCAGTTGAGGTGTCTTTTTGCGAACAATCCGGAGCTTTTGAACAGTAAGTTTTTACGAATAAGGTGTTCACGCCATCATCTAATTGATTGACTATTAATTTTGAACTTTTGAAAAAGTTGGTAGGTAACCATTTCCTTGAAACCGTGCTGATTGCCTTCAGGTAACTTCCAAAATACGGAATACGACACAGGATCTTTTGAAATGATTTACTAAACATGTAATTTCCAAACGTTATTGGTAACATGCTAACTGTTACGTATTATTCATATTTGACAACCGATATGACAGTGCTTTTAAAAATGTCATAATAGTAATTAAAGACCGGAATACATGCCAAAAAATTGGAAAATATGCAAATAAAAAGTACTAGAAATAGGAAAAAATGCATTACCATAGAAAGAAGTATTTCTTTATGTTGATTTACAATGTTTTTACAGCATATTAACCATCAAAAGATTTTAGAAGCAATCATTTCTCAACGTTTCCTATTGCTAAATTGGGGCGCTTATTGGAAAATTATAAATATTGTCCATTGTATAAAATATTTTTATACAATGGACGTCAACGCTTGTTTAAGAGCATTTTAAAAATTAGTAATGTGATCTACTGCCCACTCACTATTTTCTAGTAAATCACCAGATAAGATTCTGGTAACGTCCTTTACCTTCTTAAAGCGCCCATTCTTTTTCGATTGTATTGTACATTTTCCATATACAGTGTTTCCCACCCACTCTTCCTTCAACTTCGGAATATGACTTCATGTTTGTTTATCATCTCAACGCTTTCGATTAACGGTATAAAACGATCTTCCAGTTGCAATATAAAATTCAAAATGAAACGATAATTGGCCCTTAGTAAACCCCACTTGCAGAGGTACTTAGTATATTTTTTAGGGATCTATCGCAGACTGTGCATCCCAGTAAAATGGCCACGACAGCTATCTCTTACATCATGTGATGAAACCTCCTAGTAACTGCCACGATTCGTTGATTCGTTTCTGCTCTATTGACCCGTAAAAACCCCAGTCAATGTGTAGTAATACTCCTGAATATGTCCCATAAGATTGAGAGCGAAACGTCGGCAGAAATTGCAACAAGGACGCGGTTCGAACACGGAAACCAACAGTATAGAACATGCGTTTTTTAGTTTGCGGCTTTTGTTTCAAGAAATTTTTATTATTTTTGATAGCTCTGGGTTGTATTTTAGTGTAGTATAGTGTTTTGGTGTTTCTGGAGTTAACTTCTTCAGAGGTATTTTCTGTTGTAATTTTAATTTTGAATAACCCTTTTTTCTTGCGTTTGTTAACAAATGTTGCCGGGTAGTTGTTTTTTCTTAGCATGTCCTTGGTTTTTTTTAACTTTTGTGCAAGTTTTGGTTTTCGGAGAAAGCATAATACCGATGAACTAAATTGTTTGCAATACTAATTTTATATTTTAAATCGTACAATAAAATTAAAGTTTCGATATCTTCCTGCGTGTGAACCTTTGAAGAAGCAATCAGTATAACTAATTTGGCTTTTCCTGGTTAACAAAATATCTAAAATTATTTTAATTTTCATTCTCTACAGTGAACTGCATACCAGAGTCAAGAAAAAGAATAACAAGATGTAAAACATAAATGGGTACTTGATTCTTTAATATCCTGATCGACCCACGTTTAAGATTCTGTTTGGAAACTTTATTTGGCCATCCAGGAAAAGCACTATAAGCGTAATAATAGTAGTCCTTATTTATCAGAATCTGCATTACTTTGCATTATCATATTTCAAAGTGTTCTGGTCTTTGAAATAAAGTTATTTAAATTTAGGTGAACCCAAGAAACCTTTCTTTCAAGGAATGTTCAAATTTACTTGGAAATACCTACCTACACGTATTTAGCATGTGGCAGTCGGCCACTGATAAATAACCGGACGGAAGATTTCCCTCATCACCGATCGCTAACTTTACGGTACCTCACGTCCATCCGGTATAACATTAACGTATCGGTCCCTCCCTGCTATCCGCGCCCGTTCTCCGTCTCCCTCGAAACGCTACTATATTTAAATACGGGGGCGGTTGGCACGACTAGCAGTGTCAGGACGATCGGCTGCCCGAGAGGGGGAAAACACAACATACACTCTCGACCACATGAATGAATGAATATGAACGAGCGCCGCTGGCTGGATGTTTAGGATAGCCGCGCGTTCTGCTGACGTCAACACAACGAGATGTCCTTTTGTGGTCGCCCGGCGTTGCGGCGATGTGATGACATCAACGGCGGAAACAACGCCGCGGCCTATCGCGCGATACTTGCGTACGGTAGCGGGGATCGGCCAGAAGCCTGTTCGTGAATGAAGGTTTATGAGAAAACGTGTTAAACATCTAAACACTCTTTAGCTTTGCCAATCTAGCCATTTATTACCTATTACTATGTTGTACTTTTTATGACAATGAAAAACAGTATACTTTACTGTTGATTGCTTATATTATCAGAAAGATATGAACAATATTTGGAATATTTTCAATCGGTGATCTCTCTTGTGCAGATCATACAAAAAGGTAGTTGCGTATAACGTAATGCTTTTTATCTATTTGTGAAAATTGTACTTTTGCGGCCAAGCAATTATTTGTGGGTGTCCTATTTTTAATAAAATCTTTACACTGAGAAAGGAAATGGTTGAACCAATGCAAAATTAGCAATGCATTTTACTGTTCACAGAACATAGCAGCAGCAGCAGTAGATAAATATAAGAAAAGTTTTATAAATTAAGATGTAATAGGATCATTAAAAAAATTTTACAAAATACTTTTGCTATGGTTACTGATCTGCTGCACACTGTGAAAAATGTCTCAAAAAATAAATCAACTACCTAGTGAACGTCAAATTGTTTCTAGTTGGGTGAACTGGTTTTTTGTTATATTAAATACCAGCAGCATCTTTATCGAACATTGCAAAAATGTCAAAATAATGCATTTGTTCCGACCAAAATATCTTTTTATTTGAACAAATAATGTGTGTCTTAAAGGAATCTTTAAAATTTGTTGGATCGACTGAAACAGTAGTTTAGCCCAGTACACTTCGCTCATTAATTTAACCTAGATGTGCATTCTTCTTTCAATCAACTAATTAAAATTTTAATGGAAAAATGTCTGTCTAACTCTTTCTAATGTTCACTAAGCGTTTAACACTTCATTGAAGCATCGTTGATTAGAAACGAAACATTGTTGAATTAAACTACATTATTTGACATTATTCAATTTTGGATTGGTTTAACAATTTTTTTTTCTCAATTCAAATGCATCACTCGTATAATAAATAACAATAATATCACAACCAAAAAGTATACAGGGTGATTGCTACAGAGACGTATTCGTTCAAGGATGTGTTAGTAATGTTCATTTGCAGTCGAATGAATCATAATACGCATTATACAATTCCTACTCGTTTTCAAGATATTGTAATTTATGATTTCTTTGAAAATCCTCTGCCTATTTTGTGATATTCTTATGCAGGTACTGTGTGATCTATTGGAGGAAGTGGAAGTATTGCAAAGTCGTATTTTCTTTTGTATTTTAAAAATGGTTTATAATAGGGAAAAGATTTTCAAAGAAATCACAAAAATGGCAGGATTTTTTCTTGGTAGGAATTATTACGGTTCATTCGCTTGCAAATGAGCTCTTCTAATATATCCTTGAAGGAATATATGTCTGTATCACCTCGTATACATTAACGAACCCTTTTGGAATGCCCACACAAATTAGGTTTTGTACCCTACAATCAACAATATAAAACTTGTTCCATTTATTCGATACCTGTTGTCAAAATTTCAAAAAAGTCATGAAATCAAAGCTACTAGTAAATGCGACAATTTGAACGTTGATCCCATACTCTTGCCAATAATACCGCGGCGGCAAAAGCTAATTTGATTTTTACAAAATTGCAACATGGTCTCAAATCGATCTTGTTAGCCCAAAAAGAATTGATGTAATAAATTTTGTAATTAAATTATTAACCACTTACCATTCATGTATCAGTTTAATTTTTCTGAAAAAATCTACTTATGAGACAGTTATTTGGTTAAAAATAAAAATATTTTAAATGGAAATGTTCCATATCAATGCCACTGCCAATACAATAAACTTTAAAACAGATACTGATCAACTTATTAACATTTATTTGTAATTTTATATAATATATTATCTCTATATAATATAAAATATATAAAAATAATTATATTATATATATATATATATATATATATATATCGTATATATATCGTTTATTAAAACAGCTTTGCCGTCTAAAACAGAATTTTAAAATGTATTAGTGTAATTAGTGCAATTTAATTGTAATGTCAATTTTAAAGGGGTTTTCTTTTGTTCTTCTAAGTTCTACTAATTGTGGGTGCTCGTTAACGCTTACCTCTCATTGTATCATAATTTCGAATGAATGAATGTTTTTGAAATAATGTTTCAACATTTGACTACCTCGTTAATTTTATAGTTAACTCTTGAAGAAGAAGTTCTGAATAAAGGACGAAATATCGTGTTTTGAATAAAACTGAGTTTTTAATTTAATCATCCAGAAACAAACAAACCGCATACGCGGCTTTTTAATTGATAGTTCTTTCACAACGAATAGAGTCGAATACTTCTCTTCTGGTTTTTCCAATAATAATGTTAATAATTAATCATAAACTACGCGAACTTGTCACTGTGTTTAAATTGTTTAAGTGATAAATATAATAATGCTCTTGAGTAATTTGATTGAACATTATCTTACCTCTTGAAGATAGCTGAAAATATTGCTATTAAATTCAATTAAATTTCAACGTCCTAATATTCATAACCAAACTCTAAAATATTTATGAACTGTGTAGCACCTACAAAATTCCATTTGCTTGCAAAATTTGGTCGCGCTAGATTTAACACAAATTAAATTTCTTATTACTTGTCGCGGATTACAATGCTACACAACTACAAGCACACGCTATTGTAACCTGTGAATGTGTTATAAAGGAATTCACTTTATATTACAGCACATCCTCGTTTGCGAAAATGCGGTGGCCCGTGTTAAGCAGTTGTAAAAAGACATAAATCTTAATATATGTTATTATTTTTGATTGCATTAGCTTTATATAGTCAAAACAATCAATCAGCCTCCACTAAGCGATATTTTTAATTATTTATACTAGTTACTAAGATTCTATCGTATTACAAAATAAAATATTATGGTACATACAAACCAAAAACTTTCAAATATCTGGAATTAATCGCTGATGAGTGCTACTTCCAATAACAACAATTACCCTATTTCTTAATTCTTTAAAATATACATACTCAATCCAACAGTGTTAAATTTAGTGATCTTATCGGCTAGTGTCCTACTGTACATAGCATATAGTCATAAATTGTTAGTTATGTTCACATATTTTCTTCACAACTGTACAGCACAAAGTAAATTGCATTTGGGTATCATTAATACGTTCCTTAATGGGGAAGTTGATGACATAAGCAATTAATTTCCTGTTGGAACGTAGGGTAACCTTTAGCCTGCACGCCCTAAAGCGTACAGCTCGTTATCACGCAAACCTCATTCGTGTATCGCCATTAAGGGATATTTGAAACTCATATGTTAAACATGCCCTACATAGTTTAATTTGATAAAGCTTGTAATATTAGAATTACCACCGCGTTTTGAGTTATAGTTATCTTGTAGGCTGGGCATGGCTGATTTGAATATTAAAATTTATACTGTAAAAATACTACAAGCATTAATAGCGGTAAATTGTTACAAATGTTGTAGTAACGTAGTCTGTTAATGAAATCTTAGCTTTAGTTCTTTTATTTTTTGTTCATGATTGGACTTTTAACCACATAATTTCTGAATCAAAACATTCTTTGGCAAAATGGAGCCATTCCAAAAAATTTAGAGTAATAGAACTAGCATCGTAGACTATTCGCCATTATCCGCAGTGAAGCCACCATAAAATCGATTTTGTACGCAAGTAGGTTCCACTCGAAGACTGTATTATCTTCGTTATAAAATTATGGAATAGTTCATCAGCACCATGATGGGATTGACAAAAAGTATTTGCAAAACAATAATTCAAAGAGAAAACAAATAAGTGAACAAGACAAAGTTTGCAGATTGGAAACTGCAAAGTTCAATCCTATTTTGCTCCCACCCTTAAAGAGTGGGATGTAACTATTTAGGTTTTATGTTGGCTTTACTTGTAAGTATAAATAAATGCTAATATTCAAGTTCTTTGAGCCAATGGCATCATTTGGCGTGTGGACTTTTAACCAGACTTAGTTTTTATGAAAATTTATATCCTAACCACTTTTAGGTTATTTTGAAACTACGCACAGAAAAAGAATTACGTGAAGCAGGAAGTAGACGGTGCAGCGCAAGAGAATATGCTCTACAACCAAGAAAATAGTTTTCTTGAAAAAATTACTAAATTCAAGAAAACGCTTGCTTGTCCGAAATAACTGAATAGTTTTGAAAAGTATTACTTCTTTCATTCATCTAAAACAGATCTTTTCAAGATAATTTTATTTGTCTTCGTTCACGATTATTTTGTACTTACCTGTAATTTCGAAGTTGTCGGCTCCATCGGCAAAAAAGCGGAAGTAAATGGAATTTTTTAACAGTTGAAATTATAATCGGCCATGTTGTATACGTGCTGCCGGCAACATCTTTATTTTTATAAAATAAAGTAATACAGAACAAGAGTATTGGTTTCTCAAATGCAGTTTTCCTGTATCGGAGCCATCCCCTCGTTATCAACAGCTTACTCGAAAACCTATTTTCACAGGGTAGGGGACTTTTAGTAGACGGGGTCACATACGTACTTATATCTTAGACTTATATGTATAAATGTAAACAATCTATATTTTGTTACACAAAAAACTTATTTAATCCTAAATTATAAATATTTATTTATTTATTTATTTATTATCCTTCACATAAAGCAGCAAGTTCTTTCAGATAATATCCTACTCAGTCATATTTTTCTTTGTACTGACAATGTCTAAATCTATTTAAGGTCTTTCGACAATAAGATGAGATGAGTTAAAAATACCTATCTATAATTTCGTAGCTCTGTGAATTCTTGCATGTTTCTCTATCACTCGTTTATTCTTCCACTTTTTCACATCCCATAGTTCTATCAATTATTTTTTGATAAATGAACATTTACTTCAAATGCAGAGATATGAATAATTTGCAGTGTTATTTAGCTATTGGAAGAAATCTTACGTAATCCAAATATTTCAATAACGTCTTTCGCAGCAAACAATCCCTCCCTGTTACTTTGTCGTCTGCTCAATTTCGTTTAAAATTCCTGTGCGTATACTTTTGTACAGTAAAATATAATTTAAGAATTAAAGTTCTTAACTCCACCAAGAATCCAAGAAAATTATTCCGTTTGCGTACGCCAAAAATTGCCGAATATGAAATTTGACGCAGTTAGCAGCTTCATTTCATTAAGTTCTCGCTTTATATGCTCTCTCATGGCAGCTATTTGATGCGCAAACTTCTTTTCTACTTCTTAAAATTAAGGCCAAAATGTTCATTTCTCTCTTCCTTGGCTGTGTAGAGTGATAATAACGCTCTATTTCGTAATTGAATTATTAAAATTCTAAGGGAGAGTGAAGCAATTTAAAATATCGTATACTGAAGTACTCTAGTAAGAAATATTGTGGCAGCTGCAATAATCTTTCAGACCACGCTTTAAAAACGGTAACAGTTTTGGGAGGTTTGATAAATGCAAGAAAATAATTCTGACAACTATGACAATTTAAGTATTTGCAAGTTAAAATAGTATATTAAATGCCCCAAGGATCGGATATCGGACCGGCTTTATTTCTGATTTATAGTGTCTCACCGGAATTCAATTATTCATTGGAATATGGGCTCTTCTGCGGCTAGAGTATTTGTTTTGCAAATACCTGGAGAGTATTTTAATCTTTTACAATACTTATATTAGTGCCACCGTAACAAATTCTATAAAATGTACTTTAACTATCGCACTTTGTTTGCATTTTTTTTCCTTTTTTTTATATTAAGAACGATAGGAACATCTCACCGATCAAAGACAATAAATTTGGAGATTTAGCAATTTAAAAACAAAGTAAAGCATTTGAGTTATTACGAAAACCAATGTATATCCGAAACCATATTGAATTCTATACGGTTAATCCAAAGAGCAAGGAGGCGCTAAATAGCACGTAATAGCCCACACGGGTAATCCTAACAAATGAAGCCGCATGACACTGCGTATGGAATTGGATGCTTACCTTCAGTACTTATTGTTTAATTAAATTTATTGAAAAGTATAATAACTATTCCAACCCATCCCTTTCAGAAAATAAATAACGTAGACAACAGATTTTTATTCATGAATCACCCGAACACGATTCGCATTCGAGCACCTTGCACTTTTGGCGCAGCTGCTCTCATAAAGGAAAAATTACACATGGTTGAATTTATATCTTTTGCAGAGGTTGATATTTCGCAGGAGTTTTTTAATCGTTGCAATTATTAAAATTAGCATAATGATAGCTTACAATTAGTCTTCGGTTTTGTTTGCGATATTCTCCAATTAATCTGTTGAAATAAATCTTTCTAGAAAACGAGGCGCTGAAATTTTAATGGAATTTATTGATGCAATCATTTGATATTATTGTTTACAAATTGTTTTTCCGTGTTTGATAAAATGCGCGTGCTGTAGATTTGGTAACTGCGATACTAATTACGTATCGATTGCATGTTGCTTTATTTATTTTCAAATAGAATGTTAAACATTGATAGTAGGAGTATATTGTATTGGTAATTCTCTTCGATGTGATTAGTAGAGCGCAACATTCTTGCTTGCCTTCCAGTGGTGTTTAACCGCGTGAGGTTGGGGAGTACAGAGCTGTCTCGTTACATGTCGACACTTCCCGGCCTTCTATGCTGTGTGCTATGTGTAATACATATCGCAGTGCGAAATTGATAAGTATCGGAATTGAACGGAAAGCATTAAAAATGCTGAAAGTACGTAGAAATGCATCAACTTGTTTGCTAACAGGGTAAACACGTATTTATGGCAATTTTCAGGTTTAATATATAATGGTAAAGAGATCAGGTGTTTAGTTTGCGATAAAAATTTATTATGTTAGAGATATAAGCGCAACACACAAATTAAAAAAAAAAACGGAAGGAGACGGTATAAAGAATTTCTATGTGATGTTAAGTGCGGGCAATATACCGTTTAGAAAAATCGGACAATGTTTCGTCAGTTTTGGAAGAAATACAATCCAACGTGGAAACTACCAAGTCCCCAGAGGCTGAGTAGGTATTTGCCGTCAGTGCGCGAGAAGATTGAGAATTATGTGAAAACGGCAGCAAAAAATGAACGGTTGTGGCTAACTAAAGATGAAACTGCAGACATTAAAAAAATCCACAGTATCGATTGTAGCACAGACAATGGCCTAGAAAGGACCGTCACGCCCTGATTTGCTAGCCTGTAAAAGACAGCAAAGATGTACTGCCGAAGCTATTCATAATGTATTAGTTAGAACACTAAAGAACTTTAAAGTTTCACCAAAGCAAGTGTTAATGATGGTTACCGATACTACTACCGCGGTTATGTTTCGCACAGGTCAATTATTGAAAGCTGTTTTAACCGAATTTGCTGCACATGGCACGTCTGCTTCATGCTTCATGCAGCAGACACTATACGAAAACGTTATCCCGATGTGGGTCAACTGATAGCGCAGATGAAAGCAATTTTTCTTAAATCACCGAAACGTATTCGGCTATTTCGTTCACAGTGTTCAGACCGGAACCAAAGCAGTCAATTCTTACACGGTGGAGTACATGGTTAGAACCAGCATTCTATTATTTTCAAAATTTGGAAAGATCAAATTAGGGATTCCACCACTAGACGCTAAAGAAGCAGCTGCAGTAAAGCTAAGTCAAATACAATTTAAAAATCCTCAAGCTGCAGCAGATTTAAAAACTTTAAGGACAATTACAGTCCAGTAGCCAACCTAATAAAAAAATTGCAAAACACTTCGTTGTCCTTACCGGATTCGTGTGAAATTGTTGACCACGTACAAACAGTGCTAGATGTAGCTATGATACAGGTGTTGAAGGCCTCACTTCCGGATTTCTTTTCAGCCATCTAAGCATATTCGGCTGTTTATTATATAATGTTTACGTTTTCATGAATTCTCTTATTGTTTTTTTGTTCTAAATAACGCACACGTTTATTTCGGTTAACCCAGCGCAGTGGCGCTACTGCTAGGCAACAGACTTATTGGGCTCTAGTGATTAGTGATTCGTCCAAAATAAGTGTTATAAAATAAGATTAAGTAGGCAAAGAACTGAAAATTGTCGGCGCATTGTGCAAGGTGTTTTTTTTCGAAAATTTGTAGAATTCATTCAAAGTTATTTACACAGCTTGCAATGTAAGGAATGTTATTGTTATCTACCAAAACAGAATGATACTATCTTTCTTTTTTCGGTAACTTTGACTATACATTGCGGTCTGGTTTTTGGTAGATGTGGTTTTTGGTTAGGAATTATATATAACTAGATTAGATTTCACTAATGCACTGTCGTTATTTTATTATTGTTAGCGTGATTGAAAATAACCCCCTCGGTTTTCTCAAGATTTTAATGTCCTTTTCTACTGTACATCAAATTCACAACCAATAAGCAAGAAGAACTGAACTTTTTAACGATAAAATATATACTACTGGTCTATGACCGCTCCTCCCCTGTTCTCCTATCACCCCATGTTGCTATCTCCTTTCTTCTCACGCGGATTTTTCACACGTACTCTAGTTTATTTATGTTATCGTTAAATCGACAAATAAACATTGTTTTCGTTACTAACCTTCATATTTCGCTATATTAATGTTATGAAAGTTTTAATATGATATAATAAGCACCTTCATCATATTTAGATACTGTTACGAACTCTAACAGTGTAATTGTCAAGAATGTTTTTCATTTTTTTGCTCTATCATGTATGTTTATTTTTTTTTTTCGTTTAATATTTTACTTTACTGTTGACCTTGTTATAATGTCTACACAATCGTATATATTGTATTCAATGGCATTTATTTTTATCTCTATGTAGTGTATATGCTAGAATAAAGCGGTGTATTAATAGAATTCGTTAAGATTATATTTTAAAATGAAATTATTAAGATTTAGCTCCGCGCTTTGTGCTCTGAAACGGCGGCAAGCCGAAAACGGGAACCAGACATCGTATCGACAGTCATGTGTCAAAATCCGCTAAAGTATTACTGCCCCTACTCGCGCCGTAGCTACCGATCTAACGCATGCTCGGGTTGCGCGGGGGTAACTGAGCGTTGGCCGACGCGATATTTTCGGTACTTACGGGCGGCCAACTATCTCTTCTCGCACAATATGTGATTTGTAACTTTCTCACTAAGAAAACCTGGGTAGTCGAGAGTTGAGTCGTATTTACGATAGATCAAAATCGATTATTAATAGTCAAGACATTCTACCGAGTCTTCCAGCTCCTAAATAAGAAGTATTGGTTGGGTTCCTAAGTGCATATCGTAGCAATAGCATGTGGATTGGACGTAACAGATGCAGACCAGCGAATACTATTATTGTTTCAACTGCGAACGAAGGCTGCCCTTAGGTTTTTACAATGGTGTTTCTTAAAGCAAATTGCCAGATTCACCGAATATTAAACTTACTTCAAGTTTATAAAAAATAAGCACATTGTCTACCAAAAACTGACAAATTTAATGCAATAAAGTTCGATAAGTAATGATATCAAAGACTGTGGGGTAGTAATTCCCGAGACGGTTGTTCTGAATTAGTCAGATAACTTATGTGGTAAGGAGTGTGCCGATACGGTGGTGTTTGCAAAAGTTCGAAAAAGCAAGTAAAAACAAGAGAAAATAAAAGAAAAAGTTGACGTCACTCCCACTGAGACCGGGGATGTAATAGAACTCCTGATGATATCAAAAGCTGGTTCACTGGTTCATTTTTTCTAAAAACGCTAGCTTCTGCCGCTCCAGGGGTGAGAGATACTTTAGAATATTATTTATTTACATAGAAACACTTTCAATAGTGCGTATCTTTTATCTTCTTGAAGAACTTTCAAATTTTATTAAAGATGTCGACTTTTTAATTAAAACTTTATTGATTCTATTGAATTAACAAGATAAAACAAGGGCTAGACGGATATTAAAAGAACGCGTTGAAGTATTGCAGACGGACGAAGTTATATTAAAAGTGTTAGATAAATGGAGTTTAATCGAATAACTCTCGACACAATAGCGCACGTCTTCACGGCATTGTTGGTCAGAAGGAGCAGCAAAAGTGAAGTCCTATCGAAGTCGTATACACCGGATATAGATCGCAGTGCGCGTTGGCGGTCGTCGAACCCGCGACAACGGCTACGAGGCCCGACCCATGCTTTCCGGCTTGCGACCAATACTTACCGCTCTGGACGCAACCTCATACGATGTTAATATCTGTAATCTTCGGCAGATGTATTGCCGTAATGGCGTACTGCCGTAACGGCTGAATTTACCGTGAGGTAGAAATAAAATCGATTGAATAATTTATAATATGTATACGCCTGCTATGATACGGTATATATGTCGCACCCACTTGGCGTAATCATTAAATGGACATCCAATTTATGGACTCGAGTCAGATATAATTTAAATTTTATCCGTGACGTGGACCATCAATTTCGTTCGGTTCGTGAACTGTAACGAGATTAATTACCAATGCCTACTTCTTTTGCTTTGAGATTATATATCTTATGTGTATATGTAAACTTGAGCAAAGGTAATCACTCTGAAATAATTTTATTGTATGTAAATTATTGAGCAGTACAAGCACATATCTTCTTATAAAATAATATGACCATTTATATAATACTTTGCTATTTATAACAATTTATTTGTTAATATTCGCAAAACCTAAGTAAAATTTTACATAAATAACAATAATAGCGAACAGATGAAAGGCTAACAGAAACAAGCACAACAAACAAGCAAATTTAATATTTTATAATTCGACCCATATTGTGAATTATTGCTGCGAGCCGTCGAGGTATAGATGAAGATTAACTCTTCTATAAATGGATTTTACTAGAAGTGATCACACATTTTCTATTAGGTACTAGGAAGCCCATGGTAAAATTTCAATGTCAATTTTCTCAAAATCATTTTCTTACCAATCTGCATGTGGAACCCTGCAGTTGTCTTGTTGAAATACAAAATTATTTCTGCAACTGGCAGTTACAGAATGCAACACAAGATTTTGTAAGATACATATTTACATAGCTAGACAAATAAAAATCTTGAGACTAGCGGCCTTGTCCATTTATTTAACTTCGTTGAACAAGTTACAGCATCTATATTTAGTTTCAACGTTTCGATGGATACACTTTGTGTCTACAATTTTAAAACCGTTGTGAACGCTTTTGTTATGTCGAAATGGATAAGGCCGCTACTATCAAGATTTTTATTTGTCGAATTTAACATTATTGGAAGAAAAGGAAGCAGAAGAAGATTGTGTCCAAGGTTTCCAACATCAACGATATACGCAGTTGGGTTCGCTCAATATTCTCTATCAAAGACCACGTTCGTACTAACCAATCCAACCCCAAATATTAATTAGAAAACAGCCACTCTGTCCAATGGGTTGAACGTTTTTTTTTTTTTAATATTTTCTCATTTGAAAATATTCGCCGTAGAACAGTGTAATTTCAAGGTCTGCTTCATTTTCCCATGTTCTTTACCTTCTAGCAAGCGAGGCCAAATTAAAACAAGCAATAAAAATATTGTTGCTGTTATCTCTAAACAGTGACAACTATTGCAACGATGTGTAAATACGTCACTTTCATTTTAAGTCACCTCCCAATTATTACCATATTTCATCACAATAAATGTTTAACAAGAAAGTGTATATTTGTTGATAAAGTAATAAAAGTATTCATTCAATTTATTAGGCATAAATTTTGATGTAACTTGTCTAAACATTATTCATTCGAAATGATCCAACTTAATTAGACTGGTACATTTTAAACAATTCTAGACGGATCATAAAGTTGTATATTATCTTAATAGATGCTATTAACCAATAAACGACAGATATGTACATAAATTTACGAAGTTAATGGACTGAGAAATCGGTTTTAGCAATTAAACCACATATCCGACAGTATAATTACTAAAAATAATTCTTACTACTTTTGAACTCGATTCGAATTACTTTATTTATAGTTGGGAATTTAAAACTACTTTACTGATTGTGTTGCCCAATATTCAAGAGTGCCGGGGAGAAACTTATGTTTCTATGATTGTTTGATTGGATTGAAAAATCGTTTGATTTATAAAAACACATCAAAAAATGCTTAGAACGAATAACTAAAATATTGCTGTTACTCATGATAGTGAAGTCGCTCGCGGCGAAAGCAATGTGAGGAGAGAAAGCGCTAACCAACGGACATGTTTCTGCCTATCAGGCGTCATCAGTGTTGTTCCGAGCGTGTTCTCTACCTCACATTGTTATTTCCGTCTCGGTTTATATTACCCTCCTTCGACGAGCCAAGTATATGTCTTGCCGGCATTTAATGCCAATAGATACACGCGGCTGTCGTCTAGAAAGCAGCGACAAAGAACAGGTACAGTGCCCCTGTACCAACTCCCAAGCAGTTTTTTGCGATAAAAATATCTATTAAACATTATTATTGCATTTGGTAAATTCCATAATACAGGGGAAGTCGGGAGGAATGGACCAAACCAGGAGTGTATTACATGCGCAAAAATAATGTAAATAAACTGTTATGTTCTTATCCGATTTTCGTTTGTTTTCAAGTTATAAATAAACAAAATTTCATACGTTAACATTCTTTTAATCATAGCATATCTTTTAATAAATGTTCAAAAATACCGCCATTCACCTCTAAGCATTTATGCTTCGTCTACAAAGGGTGCCTATTGTTCTTCTGATTACTTCATGTCTTTCTTTAATATCGGTTGCAGAATTTCTAATACGTCGAATTAGTGCACCGAGTGTCACCTTCTATCTTGTAAACTTAATTTTTGAATCAGCCCCATAAACGAAACTTGGAGGCTAACTAATAAGACTACCGAGACCAAGCCAAAGCCCTGAAAACCTTCCGTCCAACTGGTGCTTGACGCAGGCGAAATATGCATGAGCTCCATGATGCTGATGATACATTGATGTTGTTATGTTTAAAGGAAATCCTTCTAGTAGTTCTTGTAATTTATTTTGCAACAAATTTAAGTAGTGCTCTCCTGTGAGGCGATTCTCAAAAATGAAAGTGGCAACTACGTAACTATGGACCATACCACACCACACATTTACCAAAAACTTGTGCCGAAAATTACTTTCGACTATTGCGTGGGGATTTTGGTCCGATCATACGCGACGATTATTATTTATCCATCGACAAAATTCCATTCACTTAGCGTAATTTTCCGGTTGTAGGTGCTGTATACGCTGAATACATGGCTTGCTCGTGGAGTGTGTTTATTACTCTTTTTTGTGGAACGCCCAATTGACTACCAATTCTGCGTGAGCTGGTCATTGCATCTGCTTCTATTAGATCTAAAATATTTTCTACTTCATCTCAATCTTGTCGAGTAATTCGTTCAGATGTTATTTTAACACTAGGAAGCTTACCGGTCTCACACAATTTGTTAAAAACACTGATAAATATGTTTTACCAGGACGTCGAAATCGTTAACCATATTCTTCAACAGCAGCTATAACATTCTCATTACAAGAACTATGAACAAAGATCACATATCAGAAGAGCAAAATTATTGAAATGATTTTGAGCCTCGAAAGGATTGAATCGGATAAGCCAATATGTCATATGTAACAAGAAGAGAAAAAAAAATTAACTTCATCATTTGCCAGAACGCTAGTTAAAATATTTTAATTACACTATAATTTGGAAATATTACATTATTTTGATGTCTACAACACACTCCTATTTAGTTTGATCCGTTTCCACCGACTCGCCCCGTATAAATTAATTTGCATAAAAAGAACTCGGTATATATTTAATTTACACTTAACTGTATTAAATAATTGTAACCCAGATTACATAAAGTAATTTAAAACTAGTTTACATAAAAGGACAGGAGAGCACATGCGTTTTTTTTATATGCAAATGAAGTGACCTATTTTTTTAATGTGATGTTTGTATGTGTATAAATGCTATGTATTCTATCACGTTTCATGTTTTTTTTTTTTTTTTTTAAAAAATAATCTAGCAATAAATCAGTCAACACTTTATCTGTCGAATATCTAGGTAATTAAATTTCAATCTATATTTTGTATTGTTCCATTACTTTTATCCATTAAAAAATTATATAAGTATGGTTTCTTGAACTGCAAGTCAAATTAAAACTCGTGCCTTTAAAAACAGTGATAACAGCTGTAGTACAACGCAATGTTATTATGCCAACAAACTTCGTTCTGCTAGGTCACGTTCAAAGTTAAAACAATATTGGAAAACGTAATTTTATGAAGCATAACATTTGTGAATACCTAATTCTAAAAGCCTGGTAAAATATTCTGAGATTAAACGGGCATGTAAAAAGATAACATACACATTAACTAACTTATCATCTGGGAGGTCATTAATAGCTTGAACTGAAATATTTATCATGTACTTTACTCCAGAGATTTATAATTCCTTTGCCAATCCTGTCGGCTTGTCTTTCGAAGTGCAAAGGTATATTTTTTTACTGTCGACCTTTGAAATTTGAATAACGTTCCACAATGATATTTTCGAAAACGTCGTGTATTTTTCGATAAATTTAACATTTCTTTTAGTTGGGTGCTTCTCAAAATGTTGACAAGCACTTTTTTGCTGCTAGATCCGATAGAACAATGATTACGTTACCTATTTATTAACAAATTTTGTGTTTAAATTAAAATTAAAAAAAAACAATTTAAATTAAAAGAAATGATTCTTTTATTTAAATGTTTATAGAAAGGTAAAAAGTGCTTTTTAATTACCTTTTACAAATAATTTCATTATATACCACTATATCATTTGCTCTGTGAATATTATCATTCTGTAAAAACAGCACTTGCCACACTGAAAAAATGAAATCATTGACTTAGTTTTGTTAAAGCAACCATAAAATAATTATATTACGTAATAAATTTATTACATCAACGAACTACCTTTATCAAACTGAATTGATTTATCGGTACCTGTTTATTGACTTACTTTGTGAGAAGCGAAACGAACTTTGGAGATTTTTCATTAGACATCAATAAATTCGTTCTTTACATCAATAAATCCGATTATTGTTGTACAGTGTGTGTACGAAAGTATGTGTTTTTCGATACAGCCATTTATTAACATGATAAACTCGTTCGTTGGACCAATTTTGATAAAAAAATTGTCACCTTAACGTACTTTTTTATTGTATTTACGTATCTTTTTCGTTCACACAGTATCTTACTTTCTTACCAAAAATTGAAAACTCGGATATCTTGTTGTAACTAATAGCAAAATTAATTGTTGTACATTTAGATTTATATTTAGCATAATTTGGGAATAATACATATTTGCTGGATCGAAGTCTGATTCTGGCATTCTATGTTTTGGTCTCGTGATCAGTTTCGCGAGTTAATTAATCACATGCACGTACGTAAGAGTCGTTTTTGGGTAACTTGGCGCTCCTGGTCATAAATGTAATATTATTTCTCTCCGTTTGACTCCAGTTTTTAAGATATGCGTACACCTTAAGTATTTATGGAGAAAAATAAACATAGTAATTTCTGTTTTTGAATTATACTTTATTTAGAAAATTCTATAAATAAACGCAGGGTGTGTTCAAAGTTATGAAAACGCTTTTTGTAAGATTTTTTTCTGTATTGTGGACAACCCCTCTGAAGACTTTAAATAACCATCACGCTCCCATCTTCCTTGGTGTCTATCATCCATTGCCCGGATATTTTGGTGAAACCGATCACCCTGTTCCTTACTGTAATCTCAAATATTTGACGCGAATTTGTCTAAAAATTCACTTCGGTACTCATATGTGCTTCGATTTTTTTTTAACTTTTGAACATATTCTGCCAAAAGCTACGACAACGATGCGGTTTCAAGCTGGAAACCAAGAGTGTAATATTATTGACGATCGCGGAAGCCTACGTAACTTCTAACATTATGTTATTGTCTAAAAGAGGGCAGTTGATAAAAATGCAAAAGAACGTTGTTATTTATAAAGTGCTTTAAATCATTAGCAATGTGACGTAAATTAAAAGATTGGTTTACTTTCATTTCTCGATTATTTTGAAAATCGGAACCAATTTAACTACAACTAAAATTTAACACAAAATCACAAGCGTTGAGTTACCCAAAATGGTTCTTAAACCCTTGGCAACAAAACCCCTCTATGTAGTAAAGTTACTACAATACAAAAATAAACATGCCAGACAAAATGGCATACGAGCAAGCGCAACTCGTCAAAATAAAAAAATTTTGTGAATTTGATATTAAATTATTGTCATCCCTTCTCTTATATATGTTATATTTTATTATCTTAAATTTATCAGCTTAAAACCACTTACACAAACATCGAAATAACAAAATACTTGCTATCAGCATTCATAAAAATTCCCATGTAGATTAAAATTTATCGTACTTTTATTATACAGGAAATTAACAAAAATGTATATTAAAATCGATCGTGATCGATGAGGTTAAGTAAAGAATAAATTATTTGTAAAGTAGATTTCACAAATAATTGGAAAAATTCATACAATATATTTTCTTAGTAAAAAGTATTACTCGCTGTTTAAACACTGTATTGTATGCGCAGATAAAAATACAACATACCCTCACGTCCACTGCATAATAGTTAAAATCGTTCAAATTTTAGGATGTTGCTTGGTAAGTGCAGTTGAATAGGAAGAAAAACTTTCAGTGTTACATATGTTTTGTTTCGGTGAAAAATTTCTCCATTTCGGTGTAAAATTTCAACCGTTTCAGCGAAAAATTTCTAGCATGGACGGACCATTGCCTTATCTTGGACAAACAAGCAAATTTATTGCAAATATCCATCCCTTGTGTATGGCAAAGCGAGCGTTTCGGTAAAAAAATTCTCTGTTTTGGTATTAAGAGTTTCCTTCCACGGTGAAACAATTCTCCGTTTCGGTGTTAATCTCGCAGTGGAAAAATTCATTATTTACTGTAGTGTTAACATTGTTTCGTTTCGGTGATACTATTTTTCTTCCGCGGTGAAAAAATGTTCCGATTAGAAGTTAGAACATTTACCCTCAACGGTGAAGGATTTCTCCGCTTTGATGTTAAGTTCAGTGAGGAAAATCTTCGAATCGCTGTTTAAGAATATTTTCCATGTGGTGAGCAATGTCGCTCTTTCGGTTTTATTATTTTCTTTTATGGACTGAAACTTATTCGGCTCGATGTTAGAATTTCTTTATTAGTTTTAGATGCATTACTCTTTAAATGCAAATGGAATGAGCGCTCTTGAATCTACCTGAACGTACATCAAAGAGACTAAGTATTTATAATAGATATCGTAAAAAGATTTAAAATTCCCAAACTTCTTTATTAATATTATTGGTAATTCCGAAATCTGCTTATTTATCAATGTCGTTATTTTCGCAAAATTTCAAATTTCCATGATATCAATTTAGTTTAGGTATCGAGCCGACCCTTCTTTGAATAAGATTGTAAACCGAAATTTTTTTTCGGGAATTCCTAAGAAACGCATTTCATTCTCTCCTACGATTTCGGTTAGGGAAGGGATTTCAGGAGTCTTCTTTGCCCTACATTGTAGTTCAATGGGCAGTGCTTGAATTGATCTTGTCAAATATACAACATTACATTTTTACCAATATGTAGTTGAGCTTTATAATATAATATATAAAATAATCATACGCATTTTCTTTGCAACCACATCATGTGCTAAGTCGCTCAATCCGGGCACTTATTCTAACAAAACGCCGCTGTTACAATCCGTGGGCGTCGAAACTTGTGTGTTAATCTCATACCTTGCCCTTAACTTTTACGTTCATATATTGCACAAGCAGTAATCGTAATCAATTATTTCAAATTTTCCGATCATCAGATACTAAAAAAAATATACATCCTTTCACATTTTTTCAGCAATATTTTTATCCAATGACGCAAACAAGCAATAGATCTGCAAAAACAACTGCTCTTGCATACATCTTTTTCTCAGGAAAAATACTCCGGGAAAAAGCAATTTTTCTGCGGACATTTCAGTTTTAACTGAACGTTCCTGAATTTGAACTCTGAAACTGAATTTTCTTGGAACACTTGGAAATTTTTTATGGAAATTTCCGATGCTAAAGGAATTATACAAAGGACCTTTCTATGCTAAATGGAAGAATCTCATGGAAAATTACATGAAAGTAGGAAGCTTACTTGCGCTCGTAAAGTTCATGCACCGTTTTAGGGTGACAAAATTGCACTAAAATTGATTTTCCCATTTTAGATTTTATCGCGGTGTAAAATATTTTTGTTCCAATGTAAAAAAAATACAGTTGCGTAGAATAGCGAGAACAATCCTTGAGTACTTTTGTATTTAAGAAGCCAGTGAATTTCGATACGAAGACCGAAGGCATAAATAACTACTTCCTACTTCCAGTCTAAATTATCGAAAAATTTAGCATTTTACGAAAATAATTGACATTAGCTTAAGCTTACATAATTGTAAATTATCAATTTCTATTAGGCATTGTCACCTATTGCTATATTAATGTATTATTACTTTACGTTAAAATTCTTTACATCCTATATAAAGCGCAACCAATAAATCGCACTCCTCCAATCAGGGCACTAATATAGTCGATAATAGGAAAAGATTTTTTCTCTTCTGTTAAGGATCTAAAACCGAAAAAAAAACTATATTTGGGATAAATTAATCTAAAATTTCTTTGTTTTTTCTTGTTAAAAAAAGAGATATGTGGCTTTTGATTCTACATCCCTAAAATGCTTTTTTACGTAATGTAAATAATTTTTTTGGGTTTTTGGATCGCGTATCAATCGTTAGTGTTTCAAAAAATGAATGGAGTATTGAATTCTTCGTACCGCCGAATATTTTGCGATAACATCTATGTTTGTAAAATAGACTGTTCTATTTAGGGATAGCAAGGAATTTTGGAAAGCGTATTTCGCTCTTATCAAATTAATCGATAATTTACCATACATTGGTCTAAATTTCCATGTAGAACGTGCATAAAATCTGGAAAACGTGCTAAGAATAATGAGTAATACGTCATGTGAAAGTAATTTTTTTATGGTCTTTCATTCTCTGTATTACACGAACGTGAAAAATGAAATCATTATTATAGTTAAACGTACAGATTCTTAAATCACCTTGCCGCACATTCAAGAAGCATTCGTGTTGGAAGAAAACATGGGCATGTAAACAAAGATGAGTCAATACTCGAAGAACCTTCGAGCATCTCTCGCAGATCTGCCCGTGCTCCCCGGAATACGTTTCGATAGGCGCGGTGCTAAGATCGGAACCGCTCGGAATCGCGATACTCGCAAGTTGGGTGGAAGTTTTTAACGCTCAAGCCGCCGTTTCAGTGTACAATCGGTCGACGAAGCGAATCATATACATAGGTGCAATTCGCGGTGTTCAGTTGAGCGTATTTAAATACCATTTAGTAAGTTTACTGTTGGGAATTGGAACTTTATAGTGTAGCGTTTATATTCATGGTTTTATCGGCTCGCTTTATGTAATTCAGTTTATTCTCTCAAGAAGAAGTGTATTTAGTGTGTAGATATAACTTTTTCTTGTTGTTCTTCGGGAATTTAAACATGTTCCGGATGCGTCTATAACATGGAAACGCTTATTTTACATCCCGTAAGATATATTTTAATTAATTGTAGTTGTATAAGGTTTTTAATTTAATTCAATTAATTAATTGAAAAAGCTTCGAGCATTAATAGATAATTGTAAGAATAAAATAAATAATAAGCAATGCTAGCATTAACTTGGTGAAAAACCTTAGAAAGCTTTTTTATTGCTGTCAAAATAACAGTACAACAGAACGCTTTTTCAATTTTAAAATTTTACGACCAACTAAAAATAACGTTGAATTAGCTTCCGTGATGTTAAACTATCTATGTTGTCAGAATAAAATTACCACTATTTCCTGTTGAATTTGTTATTGGTTTCCATTTGTTATAAAGGAAATTTTTACTTTGAACTTTAAAGGTTACTACTGCATTCTTTTTCTCTTAGTTTCTAAAAAAATATAATTTAGCTGCACTATTATGTAGAAAAATAAAAAATTATTGTAAAAAAATGGCACGTCACTAGCTATTACTTAGCTATTGAGATATTTTAATTTCAAGCATAAAATTCTTATTTCACATATTTTAGTATTTCACTAAAAATCCATATTCTATACATCTTACCATTCTTTTCCATCCATTTCATTAAACTTAACAAGCATATTCACCTATATACAGGCTGTCATGGGGAATATTTTAGGTAATGGTAGTATCAACTGTTTTCAATAAAAAATTCACATAAACACGTGTCAAATTCTTAATGGTTACAGAGACACAACTCTTTGAAGTTTGCGCGTAGGCACCCGATGCATACGCTCCTCTAAAACAGCTGACAAACGCCCAGCAGTCTGAAATGGGCAGTTAAAATGTGATAATTGCAACCCGGCACTGTTTAGTATTGTATGTGTTTATATTAAGTAAAGTTCGCCACTTTCCGTGCGCTTCACAGGCGTCGGTGTGGGAGTGGTCGTTCAAGTAAAAAAATCGTCCCTAGATACCATCAGATGATTTCTACGCGAAATTGATAATTTTGGAAATTTTAATAAAATCCAACATAAAAGCAAAATTTGAATTTCTCGGGTTTTACTTCTCAGAATTTTCAGGGCAATACAAAGGCTTCACTTACATGTTTTTAAGTAAAATCGGACTCGGAGAATCGATTTCCGCCACTCTCATTTACCTATCTTGTTTATTTTTCGAATTATAACCCGAAAACGGCAAAAGATAGGGATCAAAGTTTCTCAACATTCTAAAACTTATAGCTTGCTTACCGTAAGAGATAGAAAATCGGGGTAACTGTTAATGCATCCAGCGTATCGAAATCTATAAGTGAAGTTGTTAGTTGGAGAGATATAGGAAAATTAAGAAAAGAGAAAGAAAAATTTGTCTTTGGAAATTTTAAAATATCTATTTTGATGACGATTCCATATGCAGTTTGACCTGCTGCTCACAGAGATTATGACCATTTTGCGGTATCTTCAATGGTTTTTGAGAAATTTGAGTAATTATTATGTAACCAAATTATTTTGGGAAATAATGATGGCGTGGCGTAGTATGGTAAACAACACAAAAGTATCGGTAACCTCTGCACCATACAAGTTTAATAAATTAATCCGAGACGACCGTTTCGAGAATACGAGTGATACACATTCTCAACCTGTGACCGAATTGGAAAATTACAATTTCAAAATTTCCTTTAAAGTTACTGAATCAACTATACAGTTATACTTATGAATATCAATTTGGTTCTATACTATCTTCCGCGTGGCAAGGCTAAGTTCTTAGGGCCAGCAAATAAAAGCACAGAACCGCGTTTATTGGGAATGCCCATCATAAACTAAAATGGGTGTAATAAAATGTACCCGCAGTTCCTACAATAATCTAAGCGCACGGCTAGGAGTGGTAGAAAGTATAGATACATCGTCTCAAGGACACAAAACATAAAAATGTAGCTGTACGTTCGCTCGTCTAAAATAGCTGACAAACGCCCAGCAGTCTGAAATGGGCAATTAAAATGTGATAATTGTAACTTGACGCTGTTTAGCATTGTAGGTGTTTATAGTAACGTAAAAGACTGCCTCCAAATAACGTAGTCCGTGCAAATTTAGACACCAAGTCACGCAAAATTATACATAGTAGTCTCAGCATATTATATTATTATAATTCTCGCCAGATCAATAATGAGCACTTTGCAATTTTTTTGCCGGAACAAAAACACAATGATCTTTAAACATACCTAATAAAATATCTCTACTTCACACGGGCAATAGTGCTGGAGATGTTGGCTAAATATGATTATTACTG
>LR737390.1:7253488-7278208 GCA_902655005.2 Marronus borbonicus
TGGCTAAATATGATTATTACTGCACGGGCAATAGTGCTGGAGATGTTAGCAAAATATGATTATTACTACACGGGCAACAGTGCTGGAGATGTTGGCAAAATATGATTATTATTACACGGGGTCTTCAATGCTGCGTATAAAATAGCCTTTATGGTTATACCAAAAGCTTTGTGTGACGGCTGACGAAAATCTCGGATACTGATAGACGTGCTTCTTCAACGTATTTCCCAAGATATAATAATGTTACCTTCACATCTTGTACCTTAAAACAGACGTGTAAACCACAAAATTTTCAGAACTTAATTGTCGGCAGCAAATTCGAATGCGTCATGTGCTTCCGTGCATCATTTACATTGCGTGTTGCCATTAAGCTAATTAAAATGATAAAGAACACACGGGGAGCTAAACTAGCACGTATTTCTCGCAACAGATAGTCAATATGTAGAAAATATTTTATTATCAGGGAGACCGCCGGTGACGTCCATACATTACCAAATATCATTTCTACGAATGAATTAAGTCACATTCAAGTGCGCCTCTATAATTTTATGACAATTTAAAAAAGAATAGCTTTATGCCTATTTCTGTAGATTAGACAGATTTCGAGGGTGGTGGTCTGTGGTTTGTCCGTGTTTACAAACACTGAATAAGCCGATGTGGTATTTGTTTATGAGTTTTGTGAGGCAATTAGGTTCCAGAGTGTTTTAACTAAACTGCGTGAGTCTGGTGCAGGACCCACATTTTTCTTCTGAACGTGTAAATGAAGAAAATCTGGATGAAGTAAAATGTATTATTCAGTCGGTAGAACATAGTTCTTCAACAAGCACATGAAGAACTTCGTCATGTATGGATGTTGCACGTCTAAATCTAACATTCGCCGGTACATCAATCGGCGTAAATGGTCACATTCATTTGCTACCAAGATTTCCAAACCTTTCGCTTTTACGCTATTGGGCGACGTCTACAAAGAAACAAAAAGCACGATACTAACTTTGAACTTAATTATTTTTGTGTTTTATATGATTTAAATAATTGATTTTTGCCTTTGCATAATACTTTCTGTTAGTCCTTTTCTGAGTAACATTCGTATAGATCCAAACACTTTAGGATGTAAATCCGGCTGATGACGTTTAGGAATCGTAATACACATAGGGTTACCTGCGCCATGTTTTTGCTCTAAGTACATTGAGAGAAAGGAATTGGTTCATCCAACAAACCACGAAGTGTTGCATATTTATGTCTTCGTTCAACGTTTTAGCGAATACGTCCAACTTACCTAGCAACTTCACAGCTAACTGTAATTAAAAAATATAGTGAGAGTTATCAAGTGGCGCAATAGAAATGACGATGAAACTTTAAAAAATGGCAAAAATATTAGCGATTCGAAATCTTGAGGCAAAGTTGAGCATAAGCGTTGACAAAAATGGGTAATCTAAATATATGCTTGGTTTTACGAATGTAACCAGTGATCTTTGAACCAAAATACATCAATCACTATGTGAGAGTAATCAAGTGTCGGGCACTGTGTTAGATACGTTTGTAACTATTAAATCAGATTTGATTGTCGCTCGGTATATGCGTTACCTATTTTACTTCTCTCTGAAACAGCAATATCAATTTACAACTCACGTTGATGCAACGGGTGTATATAATGTTTTCAGGTTCCGCTTCACATCGTGGCGCCCACACTCGTGTCTTCATGTATCTATTCCGAGAAACCTATCCAGGCACGCATTCGAGTGGTCCTAGGAATGTTGTTTCTTTGATGTGCATATTTTATTAGTACATGTGTACATATGTATATTGTAAATTTTAGGATAGATACAGGTTGTCCCAGATAACATTAGGAATAATTTTGCTTACTGTAAAGAATACAAATAAATGCGTTACTCTATAATCCTTTAGATTTTTAAATCTACATTTTTCACCTTCAGAAGGTAATTTTGTGTGCAAATTTCGAATACGATTTGCAGTTTCTCTTATGGTACAACTAGTAGGCTTTGGAAGAGTGGAAAATATGTGTTGCCCCTTTACAATGAAGAAAGAAATGTTAAAAGAAATTGATCCTGAAATTCCTGAAAAGATAAATTAAAATTCCTTGTCCGGCGCTGTTGATTCTACAATACATACACTACCCGACAAAATCGTTTTTATTTACGAAACAAAGTTTATGGACATTATATAAAATGTAAATGAGGGTTAATACTTGTTATGTAAATAGTCCATTTATAGATATTTCTGGGTATTTATTGCTTTATGAGGGGTAATTGAGATTTTCCCAGATCAAAATAGAAATTTTAAATGCGACAAAAATTTAGACCCTGTGCATTTATTACATTAATATAAGCAAAAATGTTTTAATTTGATACTCCCCTTTATATGCAGCGGTTGTGCTGGTAAAGTGTACACATTTCACCACGAGAAATGATATTTTATAAAGTGTTTGCAATATGGGTAGAAAAAAGCAATTATCCTTAATAGAAAGGGGTAAAGTTCTAGCCTGGCACCAGGATGGTGTTAGTAAGAAGGAAATCGCTCGTCGGTTACGAAGAAGCGATCATTGCGTTAGAAATTTCCTAAAAGATCCGGAAAATTACGGCAAATTAAAAGGCCAGTGGCGACCGAAAGCTGTAAGTGAGTAAGTAAGTATGTGAGCAGTGTGCATCCAATTCTTCTGCGTCGGCGAGAGTTATTGCAGAACAGGCGGGGGTACAAACACACGTGCGTAATGTTCAAAGGATTTTAAAGGCGTCATCGGTAATATCACGGAAGAAAATGTTGAGAAAACCGCCACTTTCGGCGAAACACAAAGAAGCGAGGTTGAGATTTGCTGAAGAACACGTATCCTGGAAGAAACAATGGGAAAAAGTTATATTTTCCGATGAGATACGTTTTAATTTGGACGGACCGGATGGGTACTCGCATTATTATCATGATCTGAGAAAGGTACCAAAAGTGAAAATGACCAGACAATTAGGGGGTGGATCTGTGATGATATGGGCAGCGATTGGATTTCGCGATAAAAGTGGGATAGTGTTTTGTACAAACAAAATGACATCTGTGACGTATAAAGACTTATTGCGTGACAATCTCCTACGTTTTGGAAACCAATGGGCCGGGCGCAATTTTGTTTTTCAGCAAGATAACGCGCCAATTCATAAAGCAGAAACCATTATTGAATGGTTTAAAGAGAAAAAGATTAAAACTTTACAGTGGCCGGCACTGTCACCAGACTTAAACATTATTGAAAACATGTGGGGTGAATTGCCACGTCGCGTTTATGGTGGAGGCCGTCAATATTTCACGGTACAGGAACTGAAAACTTCAATAGTGACTGAATGGCAGAATATCCCTCAAAATTATGTGTTAAATTTATATAAATATATTAATAACAGACTATTGGAAGTGATTAAGATCAATGGAGGATCTACGCATTACTGATCACTCATTTGTTGATTTTTGTTTTACATTTGCAACAGAGCGTCTAAATTTTTGTCGCAGAAATTGTTTAAACATTGGAGTAATAATTTGTTATTTAGTTCATATATTACTGGAGGAGATATTTTTAAGTTTATTTTACTTTTATGGATAAAAACTGAATTAGGTATCTTGCAAGTTTCGCAAAGAAATGTTGTAACCCTTGAAACCCGTAAAACATCTTACCGCGTCTAAGTTTTTGTCGGGGAGTGTATTTCATAATTATGCTATACATTTAGATTCAACAAAGTCAAGGTTATACGATAATTGATAATACACAAAGTATCATTACTATACGTCAACTTTGTAGTATAGTCGTGCGAAAGCTTAGAGATATTTTACTGGCAAACTAATTGGATAATATCAATCGAGAAATAAGGTACAGTGTCGTATATTACAATTTCTAATTATATTATTACATTATTACTTTTTGCATAATGCATTAAAGTACTTTAATGAACGCAATTCTTTTAAAACACCTGCAATCGGTTAACTTTCATCGTATAAGCTTAATAATATCTTAACACACGGCAACGTTTGAATTTTCTTAATTCATTTGTAAATACAACTTTTATGCACGGCGAAATCTATTATATAATTTCTGGTTTAACTTGTTTCGTTAGTTTTGCTAAATATATGGATTTACATACATATGTGCTTACATAACATAAATATAGTTAAGGTAAAGGTAACAAACTAAGAAACGAGAAATATACAATAACCAGTTAAAGTATGCATACTCGTTTGCTTTTCCTTTACAAGAAATAATACAAAGTAGCGCCTCTTTTCTCTCATTATAAAATATTTAAAGAAAAGTAACGTATGTATTTGTTGCTTTCACAAACTCATATGTATATAAATCCTTATGTGTTCATATGCATAATTATTGACACAATATATAATCGCTTGTTTATTAATTCCGAATGGAAATCGGCAGTAACTAACAACAAAGTAAAGAATAAATATAATTTTTTCCACTACATCCATATAAACCACAAACTTTATTACGATAATAATAAGTATGCACTATATATTGTATAAATTGATTGACGTATGCACATATTATGCACGTGTATGGGCACCTTATGAAAGATTAATGGTTTTCAATAGGAATTTAAGTTCAATAACTTCGTGGTCAATAGTTCAAATGCGCGTATTATTACATAAACAAGTAATAAGAAGTATAAAAGAAATGTGCATATGCATAAATAATATATATTTATGTGGGGCTCGTTTAGGGCAATATATAATATAATAAAGGGAGAAAGTTTTACACCTTATTTTTATAAATTTTATTACGTAGAGGATATCGTCTCTCCGTTAAAGGCTCGTCTTTACCCGGTTTAACCATTTAGTTTTTTCTTTGAATATTATTGTGGTAAGCGGTACTGTAAGGTAACAACAGGGTTCGTGGTAAACCAATAGATATTGGTAAACGATCCAGCGTCATAACTTTGCACAAACGCCGTGTAACGGAAGGGAATTTACATGGTCGCGTAACAGTTTATAAACCATTGCTACGCCCAGGTAACCGATAGAAAAGGCTGTAGTGGGCCCGACAACATCGGAACTGGTCAGTAGAACACCACAAAAATTATTTATGAACGGTGGTAGTTTGAGATTGCTTATCTTACTTCGGAACAGGAAACGTTAAATCCAATCAAGGAAATATTAGAATCCCATATCATTTCTTCTGGGCTGCGGGTAATAAGCGAGAATGTCACTTTTATGCACGACAACGATCCTTAGCATACAGCCCGAATATGCATACAGTCTCTGCATGAGCAAAACGAAGCGGATACTTTACTGTGGGATGACCTTGATTGAAGAGTCCGAATTGTTGGTCCTACTTCCAAAGAACAACTCTGGAATATTCTCCAACAAGAATGAAACAACATCCCAAGCGATACACTAAGAAAATTAATCGGACGAATGCCGCGAGTTGTTCAAGTAGTTCTCAATGCAAAGAGTGGTTTTTTTTTGCGAGAAAAATATTTAAGAATTTCTTAATAATGAATAATAAAAAAATAATTTTGCGTTGGACGTTGATAGTTGTTATCCTTTGGAGTAATAAAATTATTTTTTGGTATTAGTGGCCTTTTACTTTTTGATTTTTTGAACTTTTATTACTTGGCCACACTTCAATGGACGGCAGTGTATGTACTCCGTTAAGTGTGTACACATCGCTACTTAATATCGCTTTCCAAACATTTACGCTTGCATTATTACTTGGGTTATTGCTATCTTATCTTGTTCACGATATAGTATATCAACATTCACAGACGTCTACGCATAAAAAGATGTAGATATGGCGATTTAAAATTAAAGAAAAGACAATTGCTATGATATTTGATAATATAAAAGAAATTGTTGGTATCAAACAAAACTCTGTCGATGTTAAGTTTGGATTTTATAAAGTCTTCTGCTTTATACAGGATGTTAACAACAGTGTACCTAGAGCAGGATCGTATGGCTCAAAATATGCGAAAAAAACTTATTGAGCCTGGGCTCGCGAGTGAAAAGTTTCACAGATACGAAACATTTTGCGTTTACACAACTTTTTTTTTATTTACCAACAAAAAATGTAATTTATAAATAAACAACAAAGCCAAAAACTAAAATGAGATGTTCAATTTCAATTGTTCCACAGCAACCACGACATTTCTACTGCAATGAACTCTTTCGAAAATTCCCGCGTTGGCTTAGATTCGGGAGCATTTTTGATCTACTTGTTGGCCTCTCACGAGAGTACCTGAAGCTTAACAACGGTTGCTTGAGCAGATATCACATACTTACGCAAGCGCTACTTGAACAGGATCTCGAGTAGGGACAATATACGAGCAAAATCAAGCGATCCTGCATACCATGATCCAAGTCCACCCATTTCTATCCATCTTTACCCAAAAGCTCCGTGTAGATGTTTTCTAACGGCGATCGAAAAATGCGTAGGAGTACCATTACATTTGTTGCCTTTGGTTCTAAGGAATGTCGTCTAAATCCATGTGTTCTGCAGAAACTTTATTATGTGTTAATATGTTTAGTAAGGCAATCGGACCTGGTAATTTGTCGTTCAAAATAAATGCACAAATGCTAAAAAATATATAATCTTTCGTAAGTCCAAGGCCCATGTTGATTGAAACATACTATACTATCCATACTATCCCCCTTAAGATTTGTGACACTTTTTTTGACGCGCTCTTTTGTCGGAGTATGTTGGTATTTATGGCAATCTTTGGTAATATTATAAATATTCTTGCCCTATTCTTTAAATTACTTTTAACAAATGGATGGAACAACAATCGAAATAAGTGAATTATTTCGAAATATCAGGAAATAGTAACAAACGTGTAAAGATAAAGCATTATTTTGCTGACGTAGAAAGAAAAGGCAATCTATATGGCAAATCTGATTAGATAATTTTCAATATTTGCAAAATGAGTGTTTTAATTAGTTATTCGGTCCCTCAAAAAAAGAAATTAATTAAAAAACTACATCCGCAAACGTTAAAACAGTCATTAACGACACGAAGGATGGTTATGCAAAGTTATTATGAATTTAAAAGCGAAGTAAGTATAAAAATAAATTTCTTGAAATAACTGCAAGTTATTTTCTAAAATTAATCTTGTAGTAAACTCGGAATTTCAAGAACATACAGAAGCCACTGGCTAACTGATATACATGTGTATACATTTGCATATTTAAAATAGCACGGAAAACGTAAAATTTCACATTCTAGTATTCTCTTATTTTCCTGTGAAATATCAAATGGCACGCAACAAAGGAGATGTCCAGTGGAATCGTTTTATCGTGTACATATCTTTTCTTGGTACATTATTGCTTAAAATTGTTACTGCAGAAAGGAGACCTTATGCGGTTAATCCTAGAGAATGAAAATTACTTTCAACGGTAAACCACTTGTACATATTTAAAACTACTACAATCGGTACATGTGATTTTATAGATAATTTGTAATTGGATTTTACAATCTCTAGAGTTTCCAGAAAAGATATGAGTTTGCGTAAATGTGTATTTTTTTAATTAGTACTGTTTATGGGTTTCATCATTTATGTATTAATCATATTTTAATCATAAACTTTTAAAGGATTTCTAATATTAATGTTAACGATAAATGTAGATTTTTAAGCAACTTATATTCTGAGGTATAGTCTTTCCAATCAAATCAAAACATTAAACTATACGACAAAATTAATTAAAATTTTTCCCATTGTTCTAGGCCATGCACCGTTCCTTTGGTGGAACTCTAGGCCCGAGTCCCATAGGTGGACTACGGTCTGGGGTCTACGATGGCAAGATAGCAGGGCTCTATGACCTAGAAGAAACTCTCGGCAGAGGCCATTTTGCCGTGGTGAAGCTCGCCAAACATGTTTTCACGGGAGAAAAAGTGGCTGTCAAAGTCATAGACAAGAGCAAGCTGGATGAAGTGTCGAAAGCTCATCTTTTTCAAGAGGTAAACTGGATAAAACCTATTGAATGCGATTTTCGAATCGCTGTTGCTAAAGCCGACTCTATATGACAATTGTCTCTCGGTACTAGCTATTTTTCAAATCAACAATCATAAATTATCGATTATTATGTATATTTAACATTGACGATATGTACATTATCTGTGAATTACGAGAATGACGGTATAATTCTGTTTGCTAATATTAAAATCCTGTCCATTCTATTAGTTACATGCTACGTGACTGATATAATATATGATAATGTACTAGAATACTATAAAAATGTCATTCTAATCCCATAAATCTGATATTTTCACATTGAATACTTTTTAATTTTGTTAATATTAATTTAGGTAACCTACTTTCTAGAATTTCGATAGTTTTAGGAGTAATTAAGAAATAGTTCCAATGAAATATTTGAAAATTTGAGAAATTTGTGCAATTTTGAATACTTATATTTTACTTTTTCGTCATTTATTACGCTTTTACTTTCCCAATGGAAAGATGGTACCAATAATTGCTTCAATCGCATAATTTGTAAATTAACCAAAATGTGAGCTTTTCAAAATTTAAGGGAACCTATTTTTGACAAGAATCAATTCCTTGATTTAAGTTATATAAAGTACGTCGCTTACCGTTTTATATTTGTCAAACAGGTAAAGTAATAATCCAAATTCAATTCAAAAATTTCCGAGATTAAGCTAAGAATGGCTTGCAACTCTTATGCAACTATTGAAAGGCTAAGTGTGATATTAAGTTTAAAATAATAATTCTTTGGATTTTGTGCTTTATATTTTTCTAACTTGTAAATTGGCTAAATTCATTATTAAAACTTCAAGCAAACATTTATCTTCATGTGCCTATTCTAACATGGATAATTTTTTTTTGTACTTTTGTTTTTTGTCAAATGTCAAATGTTGTTCATATTGCTTTGTTCCACTGCAGAAATTATAATTATAACAATTTTTATGATTGAAACCAGCACTACGCCGGAAGCTTTAGAACGTAGAGTAATGGTTACATTATTGCACCACTTGTAGTAACACGCCGACATCCATAACGGATCTTTCTGAATCCGTTGACGAATATTTTCGTGAAAAAAAAATACCTACAGCTTTTCTGTGAAACAACCGCGTAATAGAGAATTTCCAAACCGTTGTAGTAGAGAAACTGTATGTCAATAATAGATTTAATTGCCCATAACAAATATAGTGTATTTCCTGTAACGAATGGGACTGATGATTGAATGTAGAGGATCGTGTCTACACTCAAACTACATTTACGAGGATGATGTAAAAAGTTGCCAACCTAATAGGGAAAATATGATACAAACTACAAAATACAATGCAATACAAATACAAATACTTTATTTTTCTACATAATCTCCTCCTAAAGACGTACATTTGTCGCACCTGCACTGCGGTGCTTGGATGCCTCTTCTGTAGGTGACTTTGGGGCTAGTTTCGTACTTTTTCCCAGATAAAATTTTCATCGGGCGTAGAAGAGACGACTTCAAACTTCAGTTGATGAACTTTGGCCATTGCCGTGACAGCATTGTGTTAATTTTTTTTTTGTTTAAACTGATCTAGAAGATTAATGCAATATCCAACGTTAATCCCCCTGCCCTTTTTTAAGATAATCTACCAATAAGATTTCTTTAGTGTCCCAAAAAATGGTGGCCACGACGTCCTCTGCAGATAGGACACTTTGCTTTCCTCGATGCTGATTCACCCTTGTCTGTTCACGGTTTTAATTGCTGTTTGGTCTCGAGTGTATAGTGGCGGTTTCGTCAACAATAACATGTTGAGAGATGATCATGCATCGCAGTTTTTTCGTGTTAGCAAACGCCCAAGATATGCTAGCAATCTCAACTACCTCCGCCAGTTTCAGTCTGCGATCATTCATAATGTTTTTGTCAACCATTTTTCGATTTACTTGGTTGCAACACATTTTGATTTCCAAAATACTCAGTGTCTTGAATGATTCTACAGCTCCACTGAAAACCATCAACCCACATTTTGTGGTGGTAAATGAAGGCGCAGACTCTTCCAATATAGAGTCTAACTCCGCTTTAGCCTCTGTAAGAGATAAATTTTTGATAAAGAATATTTTATCACTGGATGCACTTTGCATCTTGCACTTTTTTTTTTTTCATACTTAGACAACAAGAATACTTGAAAACTTTATAAAATCGCACAATAACTACAACACGACCGGTAGTCGAGCGGTTTAACATGCTGCCCTTTTGATCCGAATGACGCGGGTTCAAATCCGGCCGGGACGATTGGTTTTTAATTACGGATGCAAATCAGAGTATGTCTTCTTCTATTCTCGGATAATGAAGTAAAATCGTAGGCTCCGCATCAATACGATGTCTGGCATGTTAAAAATCTTTAGTGGAGATTGGAACACCTGGATTCGACAAAATTTTAGTAGAGTTGGCCAATGATCACAGTAATCCACGCCTAGAAGTACGAGGTGCATTCCGTAACACGACCCTTTGCCCAATAATACAACAGCTAGAACAACGTAACCTGGTATTTTAAAACACTTCGGTATTACTGTAAAGAGATAACAGGCATTGCCAAAATTGCTCTGGAGGTAGCTGGTAACTTTTCATCTCACCCTCACCTTTTTGTTTAGAAATTCTAGTTCATTAAATACTTTCATATTTATCTTAGGAAAATTACACTTTGTTTTTGTTTCAACATAATATTACTGTTTGTATGTTTTTGTTTCTGCAGAAAATTACTGTGTGTATTATTATTCTTATCTAGGTATAAATAGTCCAAAAATATAATGTTTGTTGCTTTTAGTTTAAAAAATACGAGAATGTTACTATAAAAACAGGTAACCTCAGATTAATACAATAAACAGTAAAATGAATGATTTCATGAAAGTAAGATCCGTTTTACACGCTGGCACTGCATCGTTCAGTATAGAATTACATAATTTTTTATGCCAGGGTACACGATTCTATGTACCCTGGCATATAGAATATGACAAAAATATATACTTTTTTCATTTACACTTCAATTGTAAGCCATCGTATTTTTGTAAATTAACATATTTAGCATATTTGATATAATTATTCCTATGTTTTGGACTAGAAAACGTGTATATGAATTAATAGAATAATCTGAGGAAAGACCGTGCCTTTATGCAGTAATATTACAATAAATAAGCCCAAAAACAAACATGAATCAGATATATATTATATCGCTTACAACGCACACCTTAAATGTGTAAATAAAATGAGTCTTAATAATGGCGAGAATTAAAGACCAAAGTCATGCTTACCTAATCTTATAAATTCCTTTAAAAATATAGTACACGTGTTGCACACATACTGTCGATTAAAAGTGAGGGATCACTACGAAATATGCAAGAAAATGCAACATTTTACGAGAGATAAATCGCAAATTAAACCAAAAACATAATTAATATAAAAATAATCTTAAAGACTTATAAAACAGGAAGTAACATGTTGAAAGAAGTTTACTATTTTAATGTTGACATTAATTAAAATATGCACCTTTGCAGTTGATAATTACTTTGTAAATTTTTGGCAAGCGAAGCGAATTAGTTTTTGAAAAGTGTCGAGTAGAATATTTGGCCAGCGATCTAATACATAGTTGCTTACAAAGCTGCTTCTCCCTAAATTTGCGATTCAACATAGCGGCTTGATCGAATTAATTTCAATAAATTACAAAACCCAATCCATGTTTATCAGAACTCCTCCTTTGTGTTTCAAACAATCCCTGCAGAATTTGTAGTCGTTGTCTGTTGAAAACAGAAACTACCTCCAATTCATTTCCAGTCCAGAAGAAATTGCGTTAGCTTCCTAATATGGCGTTCTTTTCTTAAAATTTCCCTAATTTGATACCCCTAACCAGTACAGAGCTATCACTATGCTTGGCAGTTGGCACGACATACTCTGCAAGCATTGTTTCGTTCAACAGATATTTTCCAGTTGCTGCCGAACACTTAAAACTTCGATTCATGGTTCTATAACACTTTTTTGTCATGTCCAAATGTTAATGTTCTTTAGCCCAATTTAATATTTTACGGTTTTGTGGGCGTGGAAGGAGTTTGCTTGCAACAGCCTCTTCTTTACTTAGCGCTCCTTTGCTATAACTACTGACACTGGGTTTTGGCGACTTTCACTAAATTCTGCCTGAATTTGTGGACCTGTAAGGTATCGATTCCGTTTAGATGCGTAAATCAGCAGCCGGACTGTTTACTTTGAGTCTTGAGAAAAATAAAACCACCCATCGATAATCAAATGATCTCCCATCTTCAGTCAGATGACTCCTCACTTTTTGTGAGTAGTGTACTTAAATTGATTTCTGTAGAGAAAAATGACCCTCAAAACTTGTTCATCAATATGTACATAATTCTGTACAGAATCATGCGCCATGTCAAATGACCCTAAGAAAAAAAGAACAAATTATGAGTGTAATTAATTCTGGGTGAAAGATCTGCATTTCCCACCAATGATTGGCCATTTATTGACCAATTTCTTGGGATTTACACTAACGCTAATTCTGCTCTTGATGTGTTTTATACGTATTTGTATCAAGTTTTTGATACCTCTGTACCTAAAAAATATACTTGTCGGGCTGTTATCCTATATGGTTCTGAAAGACCATAATTTTATACCTGAAAATGAAAGAGTATTATCGACGTAAATAAGGAACTACTAAGAATTCATATTTTTACAATCAATTCACTATTGTCCGTACTACCATATCTGCTGGCTGCTAATTTGAGCAGCTCACGAAAGTTCAAACTTCTATTAAAACTAATCGGAGAGGGATCTTTCAATTCTTTCATACCAGGAATCGCACTACACATATACCTAAAGTTTTGTTTGATGACGATATACGTATTGAGGTACCTTATGTGACCTAACTAACATGATTTCATTCGAGGGAGGTCAACAATTACTAATCCTCTCTCGTTTGTCAATTTTTAAGTGCACAAGTACATCTGCAAGGTCAAGTTGATATTGTTTACAGTGACCTTAGTCGTGCCTTTGATGTTATTGACCATTGAATTTTACTTGACAAGCTGCCAATATTTGAATTAATTCTTTTTTGTTGCAACTTCTACATTCTTATTTAACTAAAGTAGTTCGCTATGTTCTTTTGCAACGGTTATAAATCCTGTCAGTTCATTCCTCCTTCTGGAGTACCACAGAGATCGCACTTGGGACCCCTTTTGTTTGTACTGTTTATAGATGTCTTTATCCTGCCCAGTACTCGCGTACGCAGACGACATAAAAATACACTGTCCCAAATTATCGCTAAATGTCAGTAAATATTTGTTTGTCCAACAGAATTATTATTATTAATATTATTAAACTAGTTTGTTCTTTTTTCATCTTTCGTCTCTATTCATTCTCTGTCTTTTTTCTTAGGTACGCTGCATGAAACTGGTACAACATCCGAACGTGGTGAGGTTATACGAAGTCATAGATACAGCGACCAAATTGTACCTGATATTGGAATTGGGCGACGGCGGCGACCTATACGACTATATAATGCGACACGACTCGGGACTTTCGGAACAAGTGGCGCGCGAATATTTTAGGCAGATCGTTCGCGCCATCACCTACTGCCATCAGCTTCACGTCGTACACAGGGACCTGAAACCGGAAAACGTCGTCTTCTTCGAGAAGCTGGGCGTCGTCAAATTGACCGACTTCGGATTCAGCAATAAATTCTGCCCGGGACAAAAACTAGAGACCTCGTGCGGTAGTCTTGCCTACTCGGCGCCGGAAATACTACTGGGGGATTCCTACGACGCCCCGGCTGTCGGTATGTAAAAATTCTGAAAATGAAGTATACGAGGTGGACCACTTTGTTTGACATTTTAGGAAGAAATGTGTGAATAAGAGTTATTGGATATGTGTACCTAAAATGTTGATGTTAAAGTATGACAGTCCCCAGTAATTAAATTGGGGCAACTCTATGATTTTATATCTCTTCGTTATGAAACATTTTAGGTTAATATTTTATTAAACCTCGCTTGGCTCTAATCCTTTGGAACATACAGTAGATACAATTTCTTTGCAGTTTTACATTTTCCTACCAATTTCTGTTGATATTTTCTCTTAAAATTACAGTTGTTGGAGTTATGTGTGCGGACATTTTCGATCGGATTTAAATCCGCTGAGTTTCCAGGCCAGAGGCCAACTGAAATGTTAGGAGCTTGGAAAAGTTCGGATCGATTACGATGTATGTGTGGCGTGGTACTTCATGAAGGTATATCGCTCTTATCGTTTTAATAGTGACCTCAGAAAAGGTGAAAATACCGTTTCTCTTTACAAAATACAAAGATCTAGCGCCGGCAGTACAACCTTGGTCGCAATGTCCGCTCAGCTGTTACGTTTGTTCTATTTCTTTTCGTTTCTAACATCTCTTTAACAAAGGTTTGTCGATTTTCGACTGCTGCCCTTATAATTAGTCGGTCATCCCTTTTAGTAGTTTTCCAACTGTTGAGGGTAAATTTTCTTTGATTAATGCGGCAATTACGTTCGACTGTGTGCTGTGAAACGTTTTACGTTATTGAATACTTCGATCAGAATACATGCTTGTTTAAACGATGTCTTTATTCTAATGTTTGCTGTCTTTTTTGCCATGCCGAATGGATTTCCGAACTGGCAACTCCAAGCTGAAATTAAATTTTGCAGTATTTGTATTAATACACAAAAATAAAATAAAATGTTTAATTTTTAATGAAAACCTTTTTAAGCATTAAATAAATACTATTGAGTATTTTTACCTTTTAGATGTTTGGTCATTGGGTGTTATCTTGTACATGCTGGTATGCGGTCAGGCACCATTTCAGGAAGCCAACGACTCCGAAACATTGACGATGATCATGGACTGCAAATATACGGTGCCCCAACACGTGTCCAAGGAGTGCAAAGAGTAAGTACCTTTGTCTGTTTTTGATTGAGTCATCGAAAATGTTCATCTTCCTTACAGTCTGATTGCTCGAATGTTAGTGCGGGCGCCGGAAAAGCGGGCCACGCTGAAAGAAATCTCGTCGCATCCTTGGCTGGCCGCGGTCAACAAGCAAGACAACCAGAACTACGACGCGATGCCGCTAGTTTCTCGCGAGCAACTCTTGGAAGACGACCACAACTTGATCGTTCAAAAAATCGTTAACGGAAATATTGCAACAAAGGAGGAGATACAAGAGTAAGTTCATACTAGAAAATATAATTTTAATTGAAGCATTCGTCTCTGTGTGCTACTGAAGAAGTAGTTCAAATTTCAATAGAAAATGTGATAAAAATTATTGTGAAGTTATGAAAATGGATAATAGTACCAAAAATGTCAACGCATGCGGACTTATACTACCAGAATATTTTTGACGAATTGAAGTTCCCAAAGTGTGAATGGTGACCATCTTAGGGCTCACGTTAAAGAACTGATGGAGAAGGAGACGAAATAATGGTCAAAGTAAAACAAAATTAACTTAATGCCTTAATATTTGTTGTAAATTTAGGACTTAAATATGACTACTGCTTTACCTTGGGAGACATAAATAGAAACATCTCAGAAACTAGCTTCTCGAATCTTCGGCGGGTTCTGTACTAGGTCAAAGTGGTCAATGACCCCCCAAAAAGATTTCCAAAGAATGGGCAAAATTTTTAAATTATTTTTTATTAAAGCCATTTAAAATAAAAGGATTATGGACTATTTACTAAAGTTATGAATAAACTGAGTAATTCACACAATCATTCAACTGCGTCACGCTGAGAGGATTGTGTTCGAAAGCGTTAATGCGATGCAAAGGGGATTTCTGCGCATGAATCGTTCCATAATAACCTTACTAAGCACGTACCGATACACATTTACATGCGGGGAGGAATAATAAACATATCTTCATTAGTCAGCGTGGGCAATAATCGCCTAATTGCGTAACGTCAGGGAATTGCGTGAGCTGAAAATAGTTTCGCTTTTTTTGCAATGCCGCTTGCCTATAATAACTCTATGCATATAAAATGTAAATATCCGAACGGTTTGGGGAAAATATTCCGTTGTATACAATTAATTAGCGCTAAATATATTTAACCGGAAAGATAACCATGCGTTTAAAATAGTTTTAGATCGGGTGGGGTCATATATTAGTCTTTATTAAAAACAGAATTTTCACGCAATAAACAGCGCGACCGTTTTATGGCCAAAGACTGTAAATAATCGATTTGTCAAGTTTTACAGTTTTATCTTGATGGTAAACAAATAATTTCTGCTTGACCTTACTTCCTGTTTGATCATTCATAAATACGAGTACGTAGTTACTTAAGGCACTTTATCTAGAAAAATAAGTAAATAGATTTTTATTTTAGGTGTTTTACATTTATATTGGGTTTTTCAAAAGTTGGAAATATAAATTCCAATATGCGGCATAGAGCGCGATTCCTTTAATAGCATTCCATTGCTTTTTAAAGAAAACTGAAAACAAAGAAGAAATTACGGTGCGAATAACCTAAATAACTAAATGCTGGGGCGGTCTTTAACGGTTCAGTATACTTTCAAATATTTCGAAATTGGTTTATAGCATTAATAGAAACATTTTTTCGAACATCTATCAACGTTTAGTAATTTATATCTTTAATTAAAATTCCAAAGAATATACGATGTTCGCAGACAACTAAACGTTGGGACAATTGAAAAAATGTAAAGTAGTCATGGGAAAGAAAATTGAATGCACACCTATCACCTTTGTTGATAATCTATTGTTATCGTCTATAAGCAAATAATTCTATTAAAAAAGAAAAATATTAGAGGTACCCTTACTTCACAGAAATTACGCAAAAATATTGTGCCCCAATGCTGTCGAGGAAAATCAGCTTCGGTGGGAAATATCAAATACTTGAACCATCAAAATTAGGGAAACGGTACCAACTTTTCCGTGACGAGTCTCAAATTGATGTTTGTTTAGGGAATAATCGAAAACGGGTGATTAGAAATGAGATGATTTAGGTCGGTATAATATCAACTATATTCTAACAACGTTGTTTCCGCACTGCAGCCCTTCAAAAACCCATTTTCATGAGATTCATTTCCATGTGTTCCGGGTTTGAACTGTGTCATGTCGTTTTGTTAAAATAAAAACTCGACGTTTCGCCCACAATCGTATGGAGCTTCTTTAGGAGTGTCAACCACGCCAGAGGCGAAACTAACTGAGCGGAAAGCAGCCGTACTAACTGTTGCCTACCAACTTTCCCTCTCCTGGAGAAGCCCCATACGATTGTGGACGAAACGTCGAATTTTTATTTTAACAAAACGACATGACACGGTTCAAATCCGGAACACGTTTAATTTCAATTGACTGGCCGCGGAAGCTTACGTTTTTATTTCATTCATTTCCATGTTGGCCAATGAGCTTAAGTGCGCCTTGCAAAAGCTTGCTGAAGCTTCCAATGTTGCGTTTCTTGCTCAGTTGAATAATTGTCAAAATTTGTTATTCATTTATTTTAAACATAATTATTTATTGCGATTTTCTTAATAAACGTGTCTCCTTCAAACAATCATGCGTTAAAAACATAACAAAAAAAAATATTTTTTTTCGTAGTATTCGATGAACGCTACTAACTTACAATGTTTGCAATTTTTGGTACACCCGATATATGTCTTCGTTTGTAATCATTAACCAGAAAATCATATCATATTCATGTTATTGTTTTATTCTGTTAAAATGAAGTAGAAAAAATATATCGAAATAGCTTTGTTTGCCTTTCATTTAACATTTAAGGATTTCTTCATTGTATATTATCCTTTTGTTTGCTGTGCCGTTCTAGGCATTTTGTTACAAATTATAAATGTGACCTTCTCTGTGTGTACTTGGGCGAATGTTATAGCTCCAAAATGTTATGTGTATAGCTCCAAAGTACCTAAAAGAATAAAATAAGAAACTACTATAATCTTTGTTACTCTATATCATGCTATGTATACTACTTATATATTCTCAAGCTACTATTTTTATTTGTATATCCATACACAAACATTTAGAAGACTTAGTCCTTTTAAATCTTACAACATTATATTATTATATTTTGCAGGTGTCTTGATAAGAATGAATACAACCACATTACGGCCACATACTACTTACTAGCCGAAAGAAAACTTAGAGCCAAAAGACAGGAAACAGTAAATAGAGGAAGAAGACCCGAAAATTTAGCCGTACCTACCAATGCTTTAGTACCAAACAGGGATAACAACAACACAGGAACCATACCTTGCCTACTATCAGTTCCAAGAACACCCGGAGACTTGCCACAGGTAAAGTTCTAATTAATTGTGCAATGTGCACACGGCTTTTTTGTTTTCTATGTTTTTTTTCCAAATGCGTGATTTTTAACGAAATGAGAAATAATATTACGTAAACAATCAAGATGTGGGTATTATTTTAATGATAATAAATTTTCGTAGACACCTGACTTCCTCTGCGTTAAAATTTCTAAGGTAATCCTTATATTTTACATGTAATGCACGCTTCGCTTGAGAAAAAAAAAGTAACAACATGTGCAGCTTATTGTGGATGTAACCTATAAGAAACTGGACGAAATTAACATCATCTCACTGCTATTACATGTTTTCTTTTCTTTTATAGCGTGTACGCAAATAATTGGGCAAAATAATACTCGTTTTAGTATATTAATACCCCCAATCAATGATGTTAACAAACACTGCCCAGCGGTAAGTTGAAGCCATAAACGCTACAGTGTGATACGTTTATTTCTACCTCGAACAAGCACCTATTATATATTAATACTATGAACAGCAACCGACGCATATCTTGGTGAGCGGTGTAGGAATCTTTTTACATGTGCAGTTTCCCAAAGTGCTCGAGGGATAGCTTAGGAACAGTACCCGGGTTATGTCGTTGCTTTCTAAATGACAGGCATGTGTTTCTCGGCATTAGAAGGTGCCAAGAGATGTCTAGCTCGCCGTTTCGAAATGTTGTGGCATTAACTGTGAGATAACAGCGGTACAAGGTAGAGTTAAAATACTCTCGGAACCACGTTGATGTCGCTGGGTAGGTAGAAACATGTGCTTAGGTAATGTATATTTTCTCTCCTTGCGTTACGTCTGCCATCAACACCATGAGGAAACTACTTTAGCATTATATTTTTGGCTATGTGTATACGTACTTTTGTGGACATAAAACCGAAGAAGGGACACTAAAGGATCGCTTCTCGAGCAATGGAAGTATCCGTGAGAATCCCGATGAATGGTGAAGCAAATCCCGAAGAAAAGAAATTTCGCAGCCCTAGAAAAAAAAAACAAGGAACAAGTTCAGTAACTAATATTCGGGATATGATTTGTAGCTTCTATCGCACGGAAGAATGTTCTATGAATGTGCCAACTTTACGTGGGAAAATGAAAAATGGATTCGCAAAATAATACAAAATTAAGTACATGGACACTTACTCCACGAGCGAATGGTGGATACGTTATTTAAAGAAAATACGATATCTTTAGAAAAAGGAATACTCAGGCATTTGTCTAGACGAAACGTTGGAGTGCTAACAGCATAAAAGGTTTAAAAGTATATCTAGAGGGCAGATGTACATTATTATATCAAACTGTATCAAACTGGAGATTATCATCATGATATGAATGCAGAGAATTATGGAAAATGTTTGGAACAGAACTTCTACCAAAACTGCCAAAAAATTTGGTGGTTATCATAGATAATGCACTCTATCATAAAATGCAAATTAATAAAATTAAAAAAATAAAAAGAATATCAAAATTGTTGACAGAAAAACGAATTTCGTTTCATAATTCCATGTTAAAACCTGAATTATATGAACTTATAAAGCATCTTAGAAGTCGGCGTACCTCTATAAATATGTATAAAGTTGATAGATTTTAAAATTGAAGAAATCAGTAAATAGAATTTTCTCTCACCCTGCCAAGCATTCTCACCACTCGACAAGATATGCGCCGGTTGCTGTATATTATTTTGTTTTGTTATTGTCCTTTCATCACGTATATGTTTACGGCATCGGACAAAAGAATACTGTTTACATTGACCGAAAGAGTGCTTTCATCATTTAGAAGCTTTCTGTATGGGCTTTGGCTTCGCTTTAAAACTCATTGAATTTAACTAAGACAGGAAGTTTGCTACATCAACTTCAGCATTTTGTATCAGGGTTCAAAAGTACGTGTCCTAATTACCACTATGAAGTTGTTGGAATTGATATTGCAAAATTTCTTGCCATTATCGCTTTGATTGACTATTTATTTATCTGGGACTACAAATAAATATCGCCTATTTCAGTTCTTATATATATGGTGTAAACCAATATAACCAACATTCTGGAATTAAGGTGAACTATTGGCTAAAATAGGCCGGCTTATAAGTGGAGCCTCGAAATGTTAACGCAATTAAACTTGGTACATAAGAAATACACGAGGAAGTCCCCAGTTCAGTACTTCTCAAACAAATGTCTTATATTAATTGAACTATTCAAAGAATTGTACATTTGATGCTGATTGGGATACACTATAAATTTTAAAGCATGTTTACTAAACAATTATCATTGGAAGCTATTTTGGTAAACGACAAAGGCAACAGAAAAGGCAATGGGCTTATTCTGTGCAACTACACTACCGTTCATATATTTGGGGACGATTAAAAAATACAGTTTTTTTTTAATTCGAATAAAAACAAAACGTTATTTGTAATTTAATTTACTTCTGTACATTGAGTATACTATACAAAACTAAAAATATTCCAAAAAGAAATGTTGTACTAATTATAATTAGGACTATACGGATTTTTCGTCTATATGTCCATCCTTTGACTTAATTACTGCGGTACATATTCGTGGCATCCTTAGAATTAAAGATTTCAAAAATGTTGCTGGGATCTCGGTCCATGCTTGCTGGAGCTTTCTCCATAAATCTTGTGAACTAGTCGCTCCCTTTTGGCGAATCCTTCTGTCCAGTTTATCCCATATTAATTCGATAGGCGACAGGTCAGGAGATTGAGGTGGCCAAATCATTCTTTTTAAACGATCTTCTTCTTCCAGAGATGCTAGATAGTTTCTGCATATACGAGAAGAATGCTTAGGGTCGTTATCCTCTTGAAACGTAAAGTTTCGACCTCGTAATTGTTCCCCACTTGGTACAGCATTCTCTTGTAATATTTTGAGATAGCCGTCTTTACGAAGTATTCTCTGTATTCTTACTAAATCATCTACAGCTGTTCCCACAAAACAGCCCCAAACCATTACGTTACCTCCACCGTGCTTCACTGTAGGTAAAATACACGGTTCACTAACTCTTTCACCAACCTGTCGCCTAACAAACGTCCTCCTTTTGGAGCCAAATGTTTCAAATTTGGGCTCATCTGTCGACAACACGTTGCACCACTGTTCGAATGTCCAGTGTCTGTGTTCTTGTCCCCACTACAATCTTTTTCTTTTATTTTGAACTTTCAAAAGCGGTTTTCTGACAGCTACTCGTCCCTTTAAGCCTGCCGCAATTAATCTTCGTTTCACGGTCGAATGCGAAATAGGATTTCTTCGTGAAACATTGAGTTGCTGGGTTATTTCCGGAGCCGTTAGGAATCTATTTCTTTTTGAAACAAGAACCATGAACTGATCCTCAGCAGCTGTTGTCTTCTTTTTGCGTCCAGAACGTTTCTTATCAGTCAAAGAACCCGTTTCCGCCACCCGTTTTAATGTTGTAAATACACCATTTTTCGATATTTTTATTTTTTCGTAATAACTGCCATTGACTATCCTTCATTATGTAAAGTAATAATAGCAGAACGCGTTTCGATGGAAATTTCTTTTCGTTTCGCCATTTCAGCACCACCCGTTTATTACGATAGTTAAATTTAAACTAAACTACTATCAAGATCGATTTTATTTTAAATACAAGACGATATCTGCTTTGTGTGTTGTACTAAGTGTTCTATGAGTCTCACATTATTCCTTTGTGGAAATATTCGACAATATTTTCAAGTTTACGTTTATAACCCCATAAAAGGGATTAAGAGGATTTTGCCTGAGGCTGCGGTAGAATATAAATGCGTTATAAATTTGATGGGATAGAAGAGAATACTGTTGTAAATTATGTTCATGCATATAGAAATGTATACTCTTTCATATAAAACACAATCAATTGTCAATATTTCAATTTTGCTTATTTTTCGCAAACTTGGAGAGGAGGCGTATAGATCATTCACTTAAAAAATCAGAAAGTCTTCACGGGAAACTAAGTTGTCATATGGTGCTTGTCAACATATTCTTAGAGAAGATCTCGAAGAATATCCATAACTCGTGTTATGCACAAGCTGAGGCCTGTGTATTATTGCTCCAATATTTTTTCATGAAACGGTAAAAAATAACCAAAGAATGGCTACTTCCAGCAACAATGCCACTCTACTACAGTAGTTACAAACCAATTTTGAAAGAGATAGATTAGTTAGTTTGTGGTATGTTTTATTCTATTCACATCTCATGATGTACCACGATCTTCCTAAAACGAATATAACAACCTCCGCATGACGTAGCACTAATATTTCTCATTCTAAAAGATGGAGCGGTTTGCTTATTCTAGTCAATAGTTTTGCACTACTCTATAATTTTAAATTTCGCAAATGTTCCTTTAATCTTAATGTTACCTTTGAATCGACTATTTCAAATCGTCTGCTTTGCCAAATGTTAATGGATGACTATTGGCTTCTTGCATTTTGTCGTGCAGATTTTGTCTTCAAAACAATTTCTAGGGTATAAGAGAATCCCTCTATACAAACGAAAATTTAATTTTTGTTTACATTTTTTCAGAGATCAAGAAAATGTAGTATAGTACAAGAGGACGAAGAGGAAGAAGACATATCAGGCTGCTCAGGTCGCGAAGAACTAACCGCACCGCACTGCTCTCTGAACAGAAGAGGTTCCCGTTCGGAAGGTCGTCTCAATTTGGCTTTGCAGGAACGATTAGCCGATTCAGACCGCCGGAAACCGTGCGAAGACGTCAACGTTGCTATCAAATCGAAACCCTTGCCTTCAGTTTGCATGGCGAAAATCGACTGCCGTCCTAGATCTGCTCAAGATGCTCCCTATCGCCAAGCGCTTCATATGAATAAAATTAAAAACAATACAAATTATCCTCGAGGCATCCCGAAAGATGTCACTACCACAATTATTACGGAAGCGTCAACTATTAGTATTCCTGTTATAACCCATACTCCGGCTCCCAGTCAAATGACACCTAAGTACAAGACTATGCCGTCGCCTACAAGGACTACGGCCCCGGGTCCTTTAAACGAAATTTTCGAGGAAGGCGATAGTCTTGAGAACGCAGCGCTCGCTGCGAGGCAAAATTCACGGCAGCTAGTCAGCAGAAGTCAACATAGATCATCTTACGAACAGAGAAGATCGAAATTTCATAAAACTCGGACTGCTTCGTGTAGTTCTTCTGATGCTAGTGATGATGATAGTGAAAATAGGAAGAAACGAGCGCACAAACTGAACGCTGCGCCATCCACAGGAAAACCATTACAAGGTAAGATTTCTATAAATATAATTGTGCAGTGTGATTTTGTTTTGATTGCTAATGGGTATTTGTTTGTTTACGTCTTTTTATGTAGGCATTATTTTTTGATTTGGTAGTGTCTCGTTAAGGCATTCCTATAATGAATTTTGTAAGATTTTACATTTTGTTGTTCGTGAACGAAGTGTGAAGATTATCTAAAATATTTATGTCAGAAGGAACAGAAGTGTAGTTTTGCAATACACCCAAGACCGCAAAAGTACTCAAAGTACCATATTTTTCCAACTACGGGCCCAAAATTTCAGAAAAATCTTAAATTATATTTGATTTATTTTTTTGCGAGGTACACTATGAGCTACCTGTTAGTATAACTTAGTTATGCCTCAATGAGATACCTACCAAAGATAATGATGCAGTCAGTTTAATAAATGACCTCTAATTATTAGTAGTACACTTTTTTTTGTTTTCTGTTATCGTTTCATTGAGGATTTGACACTTTTCATACTAAAAACATCTTCATTTGTGGTCGTCTTATTTGTATACACAGCATTAACACATTATGCGTCCGATATCTGTTGGTGCTTCATAGATGTATAAAAGGGGCTCTTTAAGACAATAACAATAAAACCCAAGTAATTTTCGTAATTCTTTCGTAGGTTGGGTTTTGCAAAAGCTGCAGTGTCTCAGGTACTTGCTCTCTTTTCCTCATTGACGGAGAAGCCGCCAAAGATGTCTATTTATTTTTATTTATTATTATATTATCACATGGATGTGCTTTTATTAAAACTCGACAAAGTTCTGAAACTACCAGGACGTGTTTACTGCGATTTATTAAATCTATTAAGTGATTTTGTTATTAAGATTTTATTTTATTTTATTATTTTTACATAAATAAAGTAATTCGATGGGATTTGTTTATTTTTATATTACACTAAACAATTAAAACTTTGTTCGGTTTGGAATTTTGTATTGTAGAAGTGATATTCGTCTGAATGATTAAATTTGTATTTGTTTGAAGAACAGTAACCAAATCGATCAAAGTCACCGATTTTCGTCATTTTGTGAATTTTCATATCAGAGCACATACACGATGATTACAATTTTGTAACTCTTAATTTCCCACCATTTTATATTCGCGGAACATCAACTTCAAGATATTGAATAATATTCTTTAGTGAATTTCATCAAATCACAAACAGTATATACCAGGTGTGTCGGTAATTCTTTTCCGGTTTTTTCGCTAA
>LR737390.1:7298208-7316491 GCA_902655005.2 Marronus borbonicus
TTAGTGATATCATTCGGAGACATCAACGCACGGGCAGTTTAAGAGATCGGGCGCGTTCAGGTCGTGAGAGAATAACAACTCACGCCGACGATGAGCGTATAAAATTGCTGAGCAAGCGAAATAGGAGACTGGACATTCCAAAACCGGAAGATCAAAGAGTGTTGAACGCCATCTACGCAGAGGACACAGCAAACGTGGCTACATCGCGTAACGCCGAGTTGGCGGTCAAACTTGCGCAGGCGCATTTGACCAAAAACTCGAACTACTTCGATGACCAGGGACTCACGATCAACCCCAGGAAGACGCAAGCGATTGCGTTCTCCTGGAAACGACACGGTCCGCTTGCCAAGCTCAAAGACAGAGCGACGGAGATCGATTGGGACAGCAAGATTGAGTATCTCGAAATGATCCTAGACGAGAGGCTGAATTTCGCGAAGCATCTCAGAAGAGCTCGAAACAGGGCAATAGGTGCAGCCAGACAGTTGTATCCCATCCTTACAAATTCCCACCTCAACCCTAAAACGGGCGTCATGCTGTTCAAGACACACATAAGCCCGATCCTCACCTACGCCAGTCCCGTCTGGGTCACGGCGGCACCCACCCACGTTACCTCCCTCTCGATCGTACAGAATCGCTGCTTGCGATTAGTACTGCACGTACCCCAACGCACCTCGCTGGCTACACTGACACACCTGAGCGAGACTGAGCAGCTGCAGGAATTCCTGGTACGGCTCAACAAAAACTTCTTTCGGAAGACGCTAACCAGCGATGGTCTTTCCTTCTCTTACTAGAGCTAGGCGGGGGGCCTTTGAGCTCTTTTATCGCATATTAACGAGCGTCAGCTGCTCGTTTGGAGATCTTTTCACTCATACATCTTCTAAAGGGGGCCGGAGCGATGCCATCAGACGTTGGGTAGTATGTCCGCGACTCTGCGTATCCTCAGGCGAGGCGGAGGGCGGTCCTGGGGATCCTCCACCGTTCTGGCCAGGAGGGGGTTGGAGGAGTCCTGGGCCCGCTTCCAGGTATTCGTCGCCAGCTCCTGGAGGTATTCACGGATGCTGGCGACCTGCAGATCTTCTCGCAGTCTGGTGTTCCTGACATACCATGGGGCCCGCGTTATCGTCCTTAGGATCCTATTCTGGAGCACCTCGAGTCGGTTGATGTGTGTCGCCGCTGCCGTCACCCATGACAGAGCGCCATAGGTGATTATCGGCCTCAAGCAGGACTTGTACAAGAGTATCTTCAGCCCCAAATCCAGGGGGCTGGTACGTCCGAGCAACGGCAGCAGCGCATTCCTGGCACCGACGAACCTTTCTCTGATCGACGCCGTATGGAGCTTCCATGTCAGGCGCCGATCGATGGTCACACCCAGGTACTTGACCGAGGCACTCCAGGGTATCCGGACTCCATCCACTTCCACCCCCAGTGGCGGCGGCCTGGTCCTCTTCGTAAAGCGGACCGCCACGGTCTTCCCAGGATTCACCCGCAGTCTCCATCGCGACAACCAGTCGACGATGGAGTCCAACGCCGTCTGGAGTCGTCCAACTATCAGCACCTCGCTGTGACTAACGGTGTAGATGGCCGTGTCGTCAGCGTAGATGGACAGCTGGACTTCTGGATGTCGCGGAACGTCTGATGTGTAAAGGATGAATAACTCAGGGGCCAATAGGGACCCCTGAGGTACTCCGGCCCGGATCGATCTCCGGCTCGAGCTCGCCGCCCCGCAAAGGACGGAAAACGTCCTGTCGGTCAAATACGACGCGGCCAGCGACACGACCGCCGCGCTCACCCCCATCTGCCGCATCTTCATCAGTAGCCCATGGTGCCAAACTGTGTCAAACGCCCGGGTAATGTCCAGAAACACCGCCCCGACGGTCTCTCGGCGCTCCATCGCGTCCCTGACGCACTCGGACAGGCGGAGCAGCTGGAAATCGGCGGAAAGTCCCGCGCGAAATCCAAACTGCTCATCGGGGAAAGGGTCTAACTCCACCAGGTCATCCCTCAATCTGGATAGGATGACCGCCTCGTAGATCTTTCCGAGTGACGACAGGAGACTTATGGGGCGGTAGCTTCCGGGCGACACAGGGTCCTTCTGCGGTTTTAGGACCGGCACCACGATCGCGTGTTTCCAGATGGTCGGAAAATGGGCGATCTTCATAGACGCGTTGATTATTGCCAGCAGATATGCAATGGCGCAGTGGGGGAGCGCCTTCACCGCCTTGTTTGTAATGCGGTCGTGTCCCGGCGCCTTTCTGTCCTTCAAGCGGCACACAATGGCCTCCAACTCGGCGGCCGTGGCCGCGACCACAGGCATCCCCTCCGTGGAACAAGGGGGGTCGCTGTGGCTCTCGCAATCCTCGTCCTCGGACTCCTCGTCCTCGTCATCGCGGCCCCGCATGATGTCCTCCAGGAGGTCCGCGTGGGTCTCCGCCTTTTCCTCCTCTGAGTACTTTAGGCCCGACTCAGCTTGTAACGGCTGAATCGGGCGGTTACCCCTCTTTTTCAGGAGCTTAGCGAGCCTCCAGACGGAGCCGTCCTCCGTCGAGAGGGATCTCACCCTCTCGCTCCACTCCTGCTTCCTCAGTTCGGCCAGTTCCCCTCGCAGCCTCTTCGTGAGCTCGTTGGCCACCATCCGATCCGCCGGGTCAAAAGTTCGATGAGACCTCTTCACCGCCCTGCGCCTGCGCTGGATAAGTTCCCTCAGCGCGGCTGGAAGCCATCGTCGGTCAGCGCGTGGAACTGGGACCGAGGCCCTCTCCATTGAGGTCGTAATGACCTAGCTAACCAGCGAGAATCCCGCAATGAAGAACGCCACCACCCGAAGAACCCCTTCGGGATCGAGGCACAAGACCACCTACGATCACCTGAGTAGGCTGGCATAGGTATCACCATAGCGCGTACTAACGCCTTACTAACTCATATTTTTCTGTTTTAGTAACCGATGAGGGAGTCCAGGAAGAAGACTCCGAGAGCTAAACAACGAGGACGGAGGACCCCAGGAAGATCATCAACCAGATGGAACTGGAGGAAGCAGGTAAGGATCCAGAAGACCCAGCGCAATAGGAGACTGACAGCACCAGAAATCGCCGCAGAAATGAATCGCGACCGCGCAAGAAAAATTTCTGTTACTACAGTGAAAAGAAGATTAAAAGCTGCAAATCTTCACGGCCGCATTGCAACAAAAAAACCCTACTTCGACTGGGAAACAGGCAAAAACGGCTACAGCGGGCAGAAACACATAGAAAGAAAGAGGACAGTGGATGATTGGAAAAGGGTGCTGTGGACTGGTGAGTCAGAGTTTGAGGTGTTCGGACAATCAACGCGCGTTTTTGTAAGAAGAGTGAAAGGCGAAAGAATGTTGCAGGATTGTGTAGTGCCAACCGTCAAGCAAGGAAGAAATTCTGTGCTTGTTTGGATTTGTTTTTCCTGCGCCGGTACAGGAGACTTGAAGCGAATCGGAGGTATTTTGTGAAAAGAAGGTTATTTAGAAATACTGCAAGAAAATGCAATATCATCGGGGCAACGTCTAATCGGCGAAAATTTTGTATTCATGCGGGACAGCGACCCCAAACACTCAGCAGTGATATGTAAAAATTTCTTAAATGAAGAAAAAGATAATGGCACTTTACAAATAATGACATGGCCGCCGTAAAGCCCCGATCTAAACCCCATCGAGCTGTTATGGGATGAACTGGACAGGAGGGTCCGAAAAGTAAGCCCTACCTCCGTAGGCCGCCTGTGGAACATTGTACAAGAGGAATGGACTAATATGCCAAATAGAGTCTTTGAAAAACTAGTGGAGCGGATGCCTCGGATTGTGAAAGCTGTTCTTCGCGCAAAAGGGAGTTTGTTTGATGACCGGAATGTTTAAGAAGTTTTTGTTTAATTTTCGTTAGAATTACTTTTTTTTTTTACTTTTATACTTTAGTCGCTATTAATGAAATGCAATAAACATTTTAAGTTTTAGAAAAATGAGTTTGAATATTTTTTCGTTTTTTTAACATTTATTTGTGTGTCCAAACTAATATGGACGGTAGTGTATATCCCACCTTTGCATATTTGTAGTAGAATACGCCAAAAACAGCATCCAACGAACGACAATATGACGATAGCTGATTAACTCAACAAACGTTTCCATTCTAACATGCCATCAAGCTAAACATATGTATAATTGTAGAACATACGCTCAGGCAATGTCTACCAATGTTTGTATATAATATTATTCGTTAAAAACCTACGCCGTGAATAATACCAATCTAATTTGTAGTTTTGGTTGCCTGCATGTAGGCGGAATATATCTGGCAACACTACATTGTACTTTCGCAACAGTGTAATTTGTATTACACTATTGCACTACTATAATTATTTGTATTAAATTAATTCATTGATAAATTCACTTGTAAAATAATTGATATATTAATAACTTTTTGTTTATACATTTAATCATGTTTTTAGTGGTAATAAGTAAAGTGGGTCAGCGTGTCTGTATAGTGGGACCGCAACATGACGCGCAATGCAAAAAGCGAAGTAGTGACGTTTTGAATATTGCAAACGCTGTATAAAATATAATTTCTCGTGGTGAAATGCGTACACTTTACCAGCACAACCGCTGCATGCATATAAACAGAAGTATCAAATTAAAACATTTTTGCTTATGTTAATGTAATAAATGCACAGGGTCTAAATTTTTGTCGCATTGAAAATTCCTATTTTGATCTGGGAAAATCTCAATTACCCCTCGTAAAGCAATAAATACCCAGAAATATCTATAAATGGACTATTTACATAACTAGTATTAATAACCCTCATTTACATTTTATATAATGTCTATAAACTTTGTTTCGTAAATAGAAACGATACCGCGTCTATGTTTTTGTCGGGTAGTGTAGAAGAAAACATGAACAAGTAACTATTGTTCTTAGACAGGTTGCTAACTAGACTCAACAAAAAACTGGAAATAGACATCTATAGAGAGCAAACAAACACTAATAGACACATTATGATCAACACAAAATAGCCGCGATTAGTTTTTTGATTAATAGATTAATAAGATTCCCTTTGACTATAGTTCTGTATTATAATACAGAACTTAAATTCATTAGAAACCTAGCTATTCCCAATGATAGATATTGATCCCATTTGCAGGAAAGTATAGGCATTACGCTTACAAGAATGCGCGCAAATAACGCAATCCATCTAATGTTAATGACTTTAGTTGGAACACCCACAAATGTAACATGTCCGCAAACATTTTGCGAACTTGATGGACGCGCATCTCTAAAAATAAAGCAATATACCTGAGGCCATTTAAATGTTGAAAACGTACTAAACGTAAATATTTACAATATACTTAGATCAATAAATATGTATATTGATTGGTCTGGGTAATCGCCATAAAAATGTTGTACATGGAACAGAGTTCGCCACTTTTATTGAGAAAATTATTATTTATTATTTCCAACCTTATGAACACCTGAATAAAATGTTAAACATAGAAATTACATCGCATACAGCAGACTGACTGACAGAATGTTTGGCAATCGCTGGCAAATATATTGCAACCCATCGAAAATAATGAGCTACTATGTAAACAATGTAATAGATGATGTAGAGAATCCTATTCAGTGCTTAAAAATTGTATTACCCAACGATGACCTCATACTCTAACAAATAAATAAGGATAACATATCGCCACTCGCGTACAGCAATTCAAAAAGATGGCGTATTTTTTTCTCTTAAGCGGAGGCAACAACGCGTAACTTAACATTTTCAGATTTGAGTTACTTGATCTTGTAAACGAATGCTCTTGAATCTTTCGGTGAAGTAAATAAGTTTGCTAGAACAAAATTGAAGTAGCTTTCGTTCTCGGAAACTTTTTTGAACTGGTGTACTCTTCATCAAAACTCCCGATACATACATACATGCCAATATTCGTATACGTGGTACTATCTTGGTCAATAATTAAATCTAATAAAGTGATAAAAAAGACAATTGAGTTTGAGAACTCCTTCACTATTACACTTAACACTCCTCATAAACGCAGGAAGTATGTTGTTGAGGTAATATGGGCCAATAAATAAACAATATAACCGCTCTTAACAAGCAAGATATTGCATAATAGCGTATTTATAAGTGTTATTCATTGTTGTATTTTTTGATACAGATGTTTAGCAATAATCATATATTTATACGATATTGGTCGTGGCTAAAATTACACCATTATCATCCTATTCTCTATCGTTTGTATTAGCCTTGTCATGTTTTTCAAATTTCCTCTCTTGAGGCTACTCTCCATTCTGTAAACTTTTGGAGCGAAGCAATAAACTAACATGGTACAAATTCAAATGATGGAAGCCGAATGGTAGCATAATTTGCAAGAACATATTGAAATGTTGGATTCTAGCGCTCGATTCATATTGCGTGCTTATAGCTTGCATTATTTTGTCCTAACACTAGTTTTGTTGTGGGCCAACTAGACCCACAATCTTTATTTGGAAACTGCTGCCGTCCATTAGAAAAATTACGTCAAGAATTGGGACGTCGCATACAGGTATTTCACTAGGAACTGCATTGCTCAACGTATGATATATTGGAACAAATTAAGGCCTACATGTACTATTGAACTGAAATGTTTTCAATGTTCTAAACAGGCTATTTCGTGTTAATCGGTTCTATATATCGCACATAAATAATTTCAATTATGGCATTTTACCCCTAAAATGTTGAAATTTTAGCAATTGCACCGTTCTTCTTGAAATTAAATACTTCAGAATGTAATGGAGATTAAGATATTTGCTATTGTAGTAGATAGTTTTGATAATCGTTGCGCTCTAGACGGCGATATTACTTCTATCGGGCAATGTACAGTGACACTTTTATGTTTTGTCTCCCCCTAATGGATGTATGGTTACTTTCTGCCACTCAGAGCTGTGGGCTTGGATTATTGTAGGATCCGCAGGTAAATTGGGTTTGCCCAATAAACGCGGTTCTGTGCTTTTATTTGCTGATCTTAAGTACTTGGCCTTGCCACGCAGAAGATAGTATCGATATTTAGTCGTTGCAAGGGGGAGACAAAACATAAACCAACCACTGTACATTCTTATTGCTGGGGCTTTTTGACGCCGTTTGAAAATTTAATTAATTGTCGGACATGCTGTGTAATGTTCTGCAGAATTTTAATTTTACAAGTTTCACAATTGTGGGCGCAAGACAATTCCTTTCCTGAGTAATTTAGATAAAAATTTTGGAAATTATATCCAAGTATACAGGATGTTCAGTTTCTACCATAAAGTACAAGATTATTTTGTTCTAACGGAAACCCTGTATATTATTAATTCATGTCAACTTTCTTTTAGCCACCTATCTTAATTTTTGACATAATTTGAAAGTTGCCGACATCGCAGTGAGAGTTTCTATCACATTTTAACTTGGATGAAAGTATTTGATGTAATTAATTACTATATATAAAATTCCCGCAAAAGAGAACTTATTAGCACCATCTATTGAATCGATTAAAAAAAATATTTCATACTCTTTGAATTCTTTAATCTCTAGTCTACTAAAGGAACCATCGGCATCAGAGTTATTTCTTTAATTTACCGACTTGAATTGAGTTGTATCGTTCCGGTGCCTAAATATTTTTAATTAATTAAATTTAATTTTAATAATATTTAATTAGAAATTTATTGGTTGTGGTATCTTTATATGTAAATTATAAATAAACAACCGAGACTTATACTACATACAAAAGTATCTTATGTTGAGCGTACTTTTATCAATTAAAGAATTTAATATAAAAACGTTTGACAAATTAGTGCAAATATATGATTTAACTTGAAAGGAATTACTTTATATTTCGTAGGATAAGTAATAAATATTTTTCGCAAATCATCATTATCGTTTTCTTAAGTACACAATGTTTAATATTATCCAGTGGACTGACTCTCGAATCTCTACTAATATTCGCCGTGTATCAGAAATGTTACATGTAATTGTCGAACGATATTGGAAAGAACTATTCTTGAATCGTTAGAAATAATATATAGCGACAATAGTGATTGAGTAGAATCTACTACTCCTACTTATAAAATATACAGCCTGTCTCACGGATGCAAGAAACGGTGCCTGCAAGTTCTCTAGACCTTAGTCGGATTTTTTCCTTTTGTGTTATTTCAAATCACATACGATCAACTACTTGGACTTGAAACAAACAATGTTGTTGAATGCGAATTAATTCGTAGTGAAGACTTGGAAAAGGTAACTCAGGTATTTCTTAATTAATTAATTAGTAATAATAATTAATTGAATATTGTCAAGAGATAAACGGCGAGCAATTTGAGCTTTTGAATTGATCTTGTTTACAGCGAAAGTTTCTCATTTTGTCGCCAATTTACGATAGATAAAATTAGTTGTTCAGTAAACGTGAAGTCCTTTATCTTGCAATTTTTTACTACTAAAACCAGTATGGACGAATACGGAGGTCTATTATAATCTCTAAAAATATACAAGGTGTCCAATTTCAACAAAAAAAGTATCAACAAAATACTTTAAATTAGATACACTTACCAACAGAATTTCGTCAATGTCATCGTTTTCTTTTCAAGATATTAACTTGATTCCATATTTTATCCCAACCCTGTATATATAAACACATCCACTCAGGAATTCTAGAGAGTTTTGATTAGTACATCAACTATTGTGTATTCAGAGAAAGGACGTGGTCGATGAACGTACCCATACATTAGAGTATGTAAATTGCAGAAAGTTCTGCTCACCACATACGGTAAAAACTTCACCTGGTGTTAATGGTTTTTCCACTTTAGGTTTTTTTTTAGATCATTTGTGCCGCACATGTGGTTTACATCATGTTCTACAAGATTTAATAAGTTTTAAGACTAAACTATTACTAAACTGAAACACTTTTCATAATCTGACTAACTTCCGGTTATACCGAAAATAGCTGTTAACTTTGTTATTTTAAACGGACCAGCCTATATATTATTGCATTCCTGAATTGCTAATTCAATTTTAAAGTTTGTTTGATACAACAACTATGTCATTTCTAACCACATTTGAAATATTTGTATTTTTTTTAAATCTTCTGGATAAGTGCATGTGAAGAGGTATACCTGACTCGTCATTTTGGAAGGAGAGTTATATAAGCCGAGAGGGTAGACAGAAACATGTCCATTGCTTTCACTGTGAGAAATTCCACCAATACCATGAACAGTTTTATTTAGCGGTATTATTTTGGTAATTACTGTAAGTATTGTGCAATTTCAGTATGTCAATTAAAAATTTATTCCAATCATTGGAACCATACAAATACGACTGTTCATTTGTGGAAAATTTTTATAAAATTTATCTTTTCGGTTTTAGTTTATTGTAATACCAATTACTGTTCTTCAGGCTAGGCGTTTGCCTTAAAGAAGGTTTCTTCTTTAATGAACAGTATTCACACTGGCCCTGCTTTACAAAGCATTTCAATCGTTAGGTAACAATTGAAATGCTTTTTGAAATAATTGTTGGTGATCAGTGATCAACAAAATACGCAATGGACTAAATGGCTCTTATCAATGTTTACGAACATTACAGATTCGCTTCTCGGAAGGATTAATCAACTATAAAATTATTTTGGTAACAAAAAACAACTAATTAATCCAAATCGAAGTAATGACAACTTATATTTCTTTTAATAAAGATTATTTCCATTGCAAATTGTGTAACTGTACGATTATCGCCTATGTCTAAAAATATAAAAAATTCCTTTATAATGTAGATACCTACCTATAACCGAGGTTCTTGAATATTATACAGGGCGCTTCGTTTTGAGCTTAAGGCAAAAGTATTTAACGAAGTAACTGGCATTAAAAATCAAAATGTTGGGAAGGCAGATATTTGATTATAGAAAAAATATTTGGAATATTTTTGAAAACATATTGCTTCCGGTTATACCGGAAGCAATATGTAAGGAAATAATGACGATGTTAATAGATTAAATACTACATAGAGTATTTAAATTTTCGAAACATCTGTTCAAATAGCGCCCCCTCAAGTACGTGTAATTTTCAACGCTATGGAAAAATTGATGTAGACTGTCTTTTTTGCAAATATTGTTGTTATAAAATTACATTACTGAAATCGTAACCTAGGTTGCTGTAGAAAATTTTGAATCTCAGACATTTACTTGATTTGTTGATACAACAAAAAACAATTCATTTTCATATAGATTAATTATACAAAACGAAGATACGGAAATAGTTATTATTGGATACTTCGCAGTATATCCATAAGACCCGTTAAAGGACGCAGAAATTACTCATAGGGTTAGGACGAAAACTATTCGTAGAACCTTACTAAAACACACAACCATTCAAATATCATTTTGAAGGGAATAGTTCTTGATAAAATCTTAAGAAAATGACGTGTTCTCAAAATTAATAATATGGACTGATGGAGTTAAGTCATTTGTGGGCAGTAAAAATTCTTTAATACAAGAACAACATTTTCACGTATCCTGCAGCTTTAATGTTTTTTGCACGATATTTTTAATACGAAAATTTAACTGGGGAAGGGTATTTGTATACTTTTCAAAACGTAGTGAGGGAAACGTTAAACCATCTCCTAGTTTATGCACATACAACAACAAGTAAAGAAGATGGTCCAACTTGCCTTACATGGAATATGCCCTAACTTTGTTCGATGTGCCAGTAACAACCCAAAGAATACTTATTTTTGAACATGGACTATGTTCAAGTTTTTATATTTTTTTAATCGTGATATTTGTTTTTTATCGTATTCGCCGTTTTATCGTTGAATCTGCTTTTGCTAATTTTGTCGATGCCAAATTTGATTAGAAAATTTGAACACCTTGTATAATATTTATAATCTATTAACACGGTTATTAATAATACTGACCTTCTACGAGCAACGAAACAACTCTTCTATAACCAGCATAGTTTCTAATAAACAAGTAATTAAAATTAATAATGCCTGTCATTTTTTGTCAAAAAATCTATTTTCTTGTAAAATGCAAAAATTTATGCATAGGTAAATGTATACAGTGTAGAGTTGCCAATGCAGTAAAATAATAGATATTCCCTTTAAAATAAAAAAGTTGACATTCACTTCTGGCATAACCGAAAGTAATATTTTCCCTTTTTGGAATACTTTTGCCTGAAGCACAAAATGCCATACTCTGTATATTAAATGGACTAAATGTCCGTTTAGACATTTCTTTTTAGATATATGTAATGAAAGCTGTTGGCCCCATCTTCGCCCGATAAGTTAAGAATAGATACGGGATAGATCCTACGACTACAGGACTGGTCCCGAAGGAAAGCTTGATCTTTCGTTTATCGAATACGCCACATTCAATTCCATGGCAAAGGGGCTCCAGGGACAATTAAACAAATTAATAACACAATATCTATTCACATGCGATTCTACTACCCAAATATGGTCGACTTCTATGAAAGCTCTGTTTGTACCTAAATGATGATAGCGTTCTAACGTTTATTTTACTATCTAGGTAGATGAGTAGTAAATTCGAACCACTAATTATACCATCCTGAATCTGGCAGAAAGCTAAACTATTGGGAAAAAGCAGGTGAATCGTAGAAAAGCTAAATACAGATATTTTATTCACGTCAAAGGGGACAAAAATTAAGCTTCTGAGAGATAAAAGTTACATAAAATATTAAACGTGTGGCATTTAATTTAATTTAATTTTATTTTGCAAAAGTATTTATTGAATCAAATAATTATATTGTTGACAAACTTTGAGATCTAACAGATGTTTTTATGAATTTAGCTAATTAAATGCTTTTGAATCCATTTGTTTATTTTATTTCAATTTATTTGGCCAAACAATGATTCGTAGTTCGGTAGTCCTTGTCCGCAAAGCTTGCTATCCTTGATCAAAGACGAAAAAAAGTTGAGTTCTTTTAAAACAAAAGTATATTAAGAGTAAATAAAATGTAAGCAACAGAAAACATAATAACAATTGAATTAGATTTATGATAAGGAAATGATGAGTCGGTGGCTTGACTAGGATGGACCTTATCATGTATCCAAAGTTAGTATGCTGAAAGTCAGCTTGGTTTCCTGGCATTCAAATGCTAAGGTTGGTTGGTCCTTCAAGGGATGGAACAGCCCTCGAATGGTCGAAGCTTCTAAGGATCGGAAACGAAAAACCAAAAAAAAACGTCATTTGTTCAGAGCTTTTTAAAAGGAAAAAAAAAGAATAACATTGTAAATTTATTAAAAATAAGAGATATCTATTAATTAAAAAAATTAAAATTTAAGCTAAGTAATATTGAAAATATAGATAGATAAGCGAATTTAAAATTGAAAATGAAATTGGAATGGAAGTGATGAAGCATGAAGCGGAAATAGGACGAAAATATATAAATTGCAATGTAAATTATGTAAATGCAATTATTTTGGTTTAGCAAAACAATATAAAATTCATCAGCCAAACAGTATCGGTATGATTGCAGTAACTCAAACAAACAAAAGAAATGATGCTAATAATCCAATCATATGACGGGTGAGGTCACATACGTGGAACATTCTTATTTTACATAGAACGTTCTGCATATAACAAGCAAATTTAATTTGGACGGTAGTAACAGTATACAGCCAACAACAAAATTATTCTCGGCATGCACTGATAAGAATAAATAAATGTACTGAATACCAAGGAATCCAAGCAATAAGACGTGGATATACTGAGAATAATTTCACCATTTATCTGTTGTATTAATTACATTGACATTGATTTCTTGTGGTCAGCTACCTTTTTTATTTTGATGGTTTATTTATTCTGATAAATAACACTTGCTCAGCAATCTCATCTCATTAGATGCACAATGCCCATCAGTGCCGATTGGCACCATACAAGTTAATTAGTAATTAATTAATCCAAGAGGGCGCCTAAAGATGTCTGGCATATCGTTTTAAATGTTGTGATATTAATTGAGAGGCAAACAGCGATACAAGGTGGAGTAAAAACACTCTCGAAACCACAGTGATGACGCCTGGTAGGCAGAAACATGTCCGTGGATAGTGTATTTTTTCTCACCTTTCATTGGTTTTGCCGTAAATGATAAGTTGTTAAATTAATGCAAAATATTTCATTTATTTCGCACTAATTTTTAGAGTAATAGGGTAGATGTGGACGCCTCGTAAGAGTAATAAAAATTCATTTTTTGCTCTTCCCGGGCCACTATTTTGCAATAATATTTCTTATGCATTGTTGAACAATTGCAATGAGATCAAAGAAAACTGGCAATTCCATAAAATGTGTGAAGTAGGATATGTTTTTTATGGAACCTTTGATAAAATATAAATTCGACTTGTTCCTTGAATGGTATAATAAATGCATGCTGTTAAACTGGTACCCAAACACGAGAGTATCTCTAAAAATAGGACCAGAAACCACAAAAAAACAGATTTTCATAATGAATAATGGATGAACGAACGAAAACAACGGCAATTTTAACATTGCGACTTTAAAATTGTTTATCTAATTTTTCTTAAATGAAAAATATTCCTAATCTAAGATTTTATGGTTTAGTCTCTGTCCGCTGCTCGAGTATACAGAAAATTGCTTTCTGATTAAAAAAAAAACACATTTTTTTGTGCAAAAAGATAAGCAATCGCAAAAAAATTGTAAAGTCGCAATTTTTATCAAAAAAACATTGCGTAGCTTACGACCTTAGAACATGAATAATAAGAACACGTTACGGAATTTGTAACAATCCAAGATGAAAAAACAAATTTATCAATGATCGTATACTTTTTGTAGTAACAAAAATAACGAACTGCGATTGGCGGTAAATTAAGCAGGCTGCGATCGCGAATAAATACCGGGCGGATTTTTGGTCAGCTTATAGTTAGGTGCAGTGAATCCAGCAAGTTGCAGCTATGTTCTCGATTAAAGATAAAGTAGCCCTGATTACCGGTGCCGCTTCTGGCATTGGCCTATACTATGCGAAGGAAATGTTCAGGAATGGTTTAAGAGTAAGAAAATGATTTTTTTTATTGTCTTAAATATTTTATTATTATTTTAAAATTAAATTAATCATTAGGCAACATTTTCCCATAAGTTCAGAAACTTAATACCCCATCATTGCAAGCATTGCAAAAAACAAATTAAAACTTCCTTTGAAGGTAGGAAGTTTTAATTAGCATTTTTTTGAAAGAAACTTTTTAAATTCGCATTCTTTGAAAAATGAAATGGTACTGCGTGGAAGGAAAGTAACGGATAAATTAATCTTTGTTAATATTTATTTTGTTGAAAAAATCTCGAAAGGGTATAGCGATTTCAATTATTTTACTTTATACTACATCGTAGTCATCTTGTTACGTCATTTGGTTTTTAAGTTATGACGTCATCAAATGTTTTTTTTTAAATGGCGACTTGTACTTTTTATTATTAATTTCAGTAGTACTTTTTATAAAATTATCAATGTGCTACACTTGAAAAAAATTAAGAAAAACAGTGTCAAAGTTCGAATATCAAAAATGAATTAAACGCAGTTAACTTGTACTTAACAAACAAGAATCCATAGTTGAACCTGTCAAAAGTAAGCAATAAAATTATTGTCATTTGCTTGTTCTAAAGTAGATTTTACCTTTAGTAAGCTCCGTTATCAATAAAAATGGCACAATTAAGTGAGAAACAAAGAATTGAAGTGTTAATGATGATCGGTTATGGCGACAAAGTCAGATTACATCAAGAAGTATGTCAGATTTTTAGAGAAAAGTGTCCAAATCAGCCCATGAGTCAATACACCGTTAGAATCAAAAACAAATTTAGAGAATTCGGCAATGTAAAAAATCTTCCAAAAGGAGGACGTCCGGTGGCATTAAATGAAGATGCACAACTTGACGTGCTTTTATAAATTGAAAATAATTCACATTTAACTAGCAGAAACATGAATGTAAGCCACACTTCGGTTTTAAAATTTTTGAAAGTTAAAAAATTTTACCCATATAAGCTACAATTGGTTCACGAGTTGGCAGAAGATGACTTTGATCGTAGACAAGATTTCTCTAAATAAATGATAGAAAGTTGTAATGGCGATCTAATGTCTTCCCAAGGTGCTTTATTTTCGGACGAAGCAACATTTTGTTTAAACGGACCGTAAATAGACAAAATTGTAGCTATTGCGCTAGGGAAAATCCTCATTGGATACAGGAAATTCACACTCAGTATCCTCAGAAAGTTAATGTATGGGCAGGAATTATTGGTGACCAAATTACGGGCCTATTCTTTTTTGCAAATAATTTAACTGGAGAAAGATACCTGCAATTTTTACAGGAACTGATGCCTGTATTAGCTGCATTATTTCCCAATGCAAACAATCCCGAACTACCAAAAAATAGTGTGTGGCTAAAACATGATAGCGGTCCGCCTCATTATGCAAATAATGTTAGACGCGACTTGGATTGGGTACTTCCTACCTCAGGAAGATGGATTGGAAGAAGAGGTCCTCTCCCGATCTCCCGATTTGACGCGTTTAGACTTCTTTCTGTGGGGGTACTTAAAAAATAAGGCGTATGAAAATCGACCACATAAAGATCTTAAGCAAAGAATTCAACATGAGATTACCTCGAACTTTTCAAAATGTAAGAAATTAATTTTATAATCGGCTTGGGTATTGTCAAATGATACAGGGTCGTCATTTTGAAAAACTGTTATTTTTGTGCTTATCTTTGTAATTAATTTTATTGTTAAAGTTCTTTTCTGGTCAATAAGTTTAGTTTCTTTTTATTTTAATATTCGAACTTTGACACTGTTTTTCTCAATTTTTTTCAAATGTAACAAGATGACAACGATGTAGTATAAAGTAAAATAATTGAAATCGCTATACCCCTTCGAGATTTTTTCAAAAAAATAAATATTAACAAAGATCCGTTACTTTCCTTCGACATTGTATAAGATATCATCACCTACAATATTTGATGTACATTCGTTGCAATACAGAGATAAAATTAAAGGCCACAACAAAAACCATTCAGCATTGTAGACAAATGTTCAAAAGACTGCCTTAATATGGAATATAAGATATATATAGATATGGAATAGTAGTTGATGCAAGGAAAGCTTCAAGTCAGTTATTTCTCTTTTTTGAGTGTCGTTCCTCACATGAGCTTTGTGACACCACTACAACAGCTGTCGTTTCAAAGAGGAGTATTAGATTTAACTGAAAATATTAAATGCAGAGAATATCAGAATTTGGTAAATCAAGTGTTATTCCAGACCAACTTTCACGACATACTCAGGCAATAGAAGCAAGTTTGCACCTTATAAAATTTACGGTAATATCGCACCAAGTACTACGTAACACTAAACTCGTCCAATTTAACACCGATATTGTTTGTACTTAATGGCGGAGAGAAAATAACGCGTATTAAAATTCTTTTATTATAAAACCGAATTTTCCTTAGTTTATTTTTAGCTTCTTCAGGGTACTACAAAATAGCAATATTACATAACAAATAGCAACGTAGCAAATATTACATAATAATAATAGTTTACATAATATCAATGTTATAGTACCACGAAATTATTTTAATAAATTCGTAGAATGGACATGTTTATACTTAATAATAGACTAAGCGAAACAGAGGCGACAGCAAATTTGGTAAACAAAAAACCGCAACAATAAAAAAGTGGACAAGATTATTTTACATTAAGAATTTTGAAACCAACAAATCTTCCAGATATACAGTGTGTCTTGAATTTAATGACAACTAAAACCTATACAGAGTTACTATGGAAAGAGTTCCGAAAATAATTAAGTGACAAGGGGTGACATACAGTAATTAAATCTGTTTAAATATTAGATTTTCTAAAAAAGTGATAGCATCTGCAAGCTTGTTGATGTAACACATCTCTACACATTACGCTTTTGGGAGATTTAAGCACCCTTCGCAAACCAAGAAAAAAGAATTTATCCTTTCTACTCCTTTTACTGGGTAGGAAGCTATCTTTATATTATGTTGTTTAAAAAACTGGATAAGTCTGTTGGATAAATTAGGGATACATTGGAGTTTTCTGTAAAGGTAAAGGTTGTGGGATTAACATTGGAATTGGCAGGAAGATTTGATGTGACAGAACCAGCGGTCAAATTACTGGCTGGTGTTGAAAACGAAATTCTCTTGTTCTTTCTGAAGATTGTCCTTAATATATTTAGACTATTATTCTGGAAAGTGCTATGACAAACCTTCAAGACTCTCAATGAGAAGATTTCTCAATGCTTGAATTAAATTGATTTTAATGGATGGTTTGAGTAAATATAGATGTCTTTTTGAGTTAATTGGTTTTCTATACCAATCTAGTTATAATAACATTTTTGATATCTCCGTAAACCATAGTGTCGAGGAACGGGATCGAGTTATTCCTTGACACTGTGGTATACAGAGATACCAACAATTTTATCAAATTAGATTGAGCCAACTAATTCAGGAAGATAGTTACATTTTTACGCAAATCTGCCCTTTAAAATTCCTTTTTCTCCAGACAAGGATGTGACGAACAGTTTAGACGAAAATTACCTAATTTATTATATTCAACGTTGTAAAGGTTACATTGGTTAAACCTCCCAAAAATTGAGAAACCTTATAGTGCCCATAAAAGTAATAGAGTAATAAGACCGATCACCTATTCGATTTTGACAATGTTAGGGTTTTGGATGTTGAAAATAATATATTCAACGATAGTTTTCTAGAGAAGCACTACATCAATAAGTTTGCAGACTCAGAAAAGCTAAACAACATTTATATAGATTTAATTACTTAATGCTATCTCTTGCTAGTTATTTATTTTCAAGACTCCGTTCATACTAACTCCGTATAGTTTTTCTTCTAATTCTATCCTTCTACAAGGTGTACGGCATTCGTGGAGTTGAGTCATCTAGAATTGATCTTTTACATATTTCTCACATAACTTTATATTTTGCGTGTATCGTTGCATTTCTTCCCATTTGACTTTTCTCCTGACCGCTGATGCCCTTACGTCTTCTAATCACTTGGTCAACTTCTTGCTTCTATATTTTTGTGTTTTTGGTCCTTCGCTATAATTACCACGTCATCCGCGTAATATAGCTCCGATACCAATATTTTTTCCATTTTCCAGTAACCTACTTCAAATGGTTTAAATTCCATTTTTACTTCCTTTACCGCCTCATCCAATATTGTAGTAATTAGCACAGGACTTAAGATGCACCCCTGCCTAAGACCCAGAGTTATTTTTAACAATATTATTACTTAT
>LR737390.1:7316501-7348125 GCA_902655005.2 Marronus borbonicus
ACCCCTGCCTAAGACCCAGAGTTATTTTTAACAATATTATTACTTATCAATATTATTAATTAACGTTCTTCATAAAAAGTCGCGTCTTTGTAATGTATGTTATGCTTTCTTAATCGTGATTCAAATAAATTTCTTAATAGTTAAATGCACCGTCGGTATACGTTATTATACTACAATTGCTATCAAGTGCTTTGTGCTGCGAAACAAATGCAGCAATATGTTTGTTACATGCTTGCTGTTTCTCTTAAAGTGCCGTATTTTCTCTAACGCTCGGTCCTTTTGCTTCGTTTTCTCGTTTGGTTGGTTCTTGAAGCGTTAAAACAAACCAGATTTCACAAAAACAAATGTTGAAATTGCAAAAATTTGTAGAACTAGATGCTACTGATTGCGCCAAATTAATGAAGCGAAAAGACACCTTGTTTTTAAAAAAGAATTTATTATTTGATTAAAATATCAAATAATAATAAACATGTCAAGGTCCCGGTGCAGCGGGCTGTTGTTTCATTTAAAGAATAATGAGTTCGCAAAAACGTTATGCGTAAATTGACGACTTTATAAATTGAATATTAGGAACACGTAACGGAGATTATAATAATTCAAGATTCAAGATCAAAATTATCAATTATCATATATATTTCGTGCATTTGTAAAAATAGTGCACTGCGATTGGCGATAAATCAAGCACAAGACTGCAATCAGATGCGATCGCAAATAAATACCGGGCGAATATTTGGTCGGCTTATAGTTAGGTGCAGTGGATCAAGCAAATTGCAACTATGTTTCCGATTAAAGATAAAGTAGCCTTAGTTACCGGTGCCGCTTCTGGCATTGGCTTATACTACGTGAAGGAAATATTCAAGAAAGGTTCAAGAGTAAGAGAATGTCCTTTTTCATTTTTTTTTCTGTTGTTGCTTTTTATAAGTCTACGTTTATCTTATTATTTTAAGAGTTGGATGAAGAATTTTTTTATTTTATCTATCAATAGTAATTTAAGATTCCACTTTGAATTTTAAATGAATTAGTTATTAGCCATCATTTTTATTTAAAAAGCTCTTTTTAGTCTCAGTTTTTAGTTTAATAAGACTTAGTTAATTCTAAAAACCCAGAGCTATAAGAATAGCGCTAATTTCTCAAGCATTTGGTTACGAGGCAGCCCAAATATAAATCATCTTGTGTTGTATTAGTTAATATCTGTGGAAGTGTGAAGCTATAAAACGTTTTCCAGCTGTTTTAGATTGAATTATTAAAATATTAAACAATCTTTTAATTAATTAATTAATCTATTAAAGAATCTTTACTTATGTGATACTTTTGAGAATAAACGATAATCAGCCCTTAAAATTGAATAATTGAATACCTAAATTTTTATTAAATTTAAATGATTTTTCCGATTGGCCATTTATTTATTGTTCATAATTAAATACGCGAGATAAGTAAAGTACATTTCCGTTTAAATCTGCATCTGTGTTTTGTTCTATATGAAGGATTTTATGCAAAATAAATCCTTCTATTTAAAATGTACTATATGCATTATCAAATATAATTAAATTAACTAATTCAAAGCCCGCTCTGAGCGGTTAATTTTTAATTGTAGGTAAAAAGCAGAGCTTATTTTTTTTGTTTTTTCAGCCTCCTTAATGCATTTACAATACTTTGCTTTTAATTTTGTTAGCTAAATAATCATAATAAGCTTTAATCTCAAAACTTGGAGCAGTTTACTGGGACGCTGCAGGACAAATCATTGAGATGCATAAAAACAAACTTGAATCTGTTAAGCAATAAATTCTTTTAGTCTGTGAAGGAAGATAAGTTATACAACGTGGAAATAGCAACCCCAAGAAGAGGTGCTAATTTTTTGACTAAACTTGACTGAAACGTGTAACTATTCAAAGATAATAATTAAATTGTGTTAATTTTTTGAAATTGTAATAAACCTTTGAATAGTTGTATGTTTTTGCCACATTTAATTAAAAAATGTCCATGTCATGCAGTATATTTTATATGAAAATTTTAAAATGTTTTTAACCACCCCGACAAATGATTGTTAACGCAATTCCTGTTTGTTAAACACTTACTTCACCTCAAGTTGAGAGAATAAAGAATTACCTTTAAGAAGGCAAGTTCGAATATCTTCAAATTAAATATAAACACCAAATTGCGAATTTTTTCATCGGAGATTATTGAATATTACTCAGGGACCTATCTTTTAATGCCAAGTCCAGCTCTAAGCGCACTTTACCAGAAGCTTAGCCTTATTGATTGTTATAACTCTAGCAGTCTCAATTCTGATACAGTTTTCCAGTTTAAACTTGCCTCTCTTGAGGAAATTCATGCGATTTTGAATGGCATAAAAACAAATGCCTACGGTTGTGATGGCATCTCTTCTATTATGTTAGAATGTTATAGTTGCTGTAACAGTCACATTTTCCCGTTTTATGGAAAGCTGCGTTAGGTGTGCTTTTGCACAAGATTTCTAATCCCTCAACGTTTTCCGACTTAAGAATAATTCCTCCATCCTGACTCACGTGTGCTGAATCATAGAATGACATCTATCGATAGTGGGGCGTGTAGTGTTCGATTATTCCAAGGCATTCGATGCTGTGTGTCACAGGTTATTCATTGTTAAGCTAAAATATTTTGAATTATGCGAGAAACTCACTTATCATATTTATCTGACAGAACATTGACAATTAAATACAATAACAATTGGCCCAAAAAACAGATATTTTATCTGGCGTTCCTTAAGGTTTTTTACTTAGACCGTTATTGTTTATTATTTACACTACTGAGATCTTAAAATCACTGAAAGGCGATCATGTTCAGGTCTATGCATTTACCCCATTCTTTCCATCGAATTATCGAATTCAGAAGGTTCGGAATTCGATGGTTTTTGGTCTTCGAAAATATGGCCAGGTTTCGCAACTTTTGAGAAGGCTATATTGCTTGTTAATATGGAGAATCGCCGTGAATTTTATTTAAGCGTTGCTTTACCCTCCTTTCCACACTTAAGGGCTTTTTAATTCCTCGATACTAGGCACTAATTTGAGCTTACTATTTCACGGTATACTACGTGTTTATTTGAACGATCCTTTAGTTATAATGCTGTTAAGCTGTATAACTCCCTGTCTGAACGGTTTAAGTGTCCGGATAGTCGCAGGAGCTTTGGCGATGCATTGAAGTTGTATTTTCTTTTTAAACAGTGGCATAATGTAAATAATTAATTACTTTTTTTCCCTTTTTTTAGTTTAATTTTGCTGTTCTATTATGCGCATGTATTATTTGTTTATTGCGGTGGGTCCTGATTGAGTATGAGCAGCTTAAGGCTATAGACAAACTCGGCCAATTTCTGTGTTATTGCTGTCAACAATAACGATTATAATAAAGACGTAGGCTTCCACGGCCAGAGTCAGTTGAAACTAAGTGTTCCGGATTTGAACCGTGTCATGTCGTTTCACCTACAATCGTGCTGCTCCTTGCGTTCTTCGCAATTGGTTTTCGCCTCTGGCATGGTTCACATGCTGAGTTACCGTGATCAACTGCTTCTCGCCCAGTTAGTTTCGCCTCTGGCGTGGTTCACACGTTGAGTAACTGTTGCCATCACTCTCCTGAAGAAGCCCCATTTTGATTGTGGGCGAAACGTCGAGTTTTATTTTAACCAACGACATGACACGGTTCAAACCCGAAACACGTTTAGTTTTAATAACGATTATGTTTTCTAAATATTCAGGTGAAAGAGTTTAGCAAAGTTTATTATTAAATTTGAAAAGTTTCTTTTTATTTAATCACACCTTTTCAAGTTTTGACCGTAGTTTTTTTATGCTTTTTAAGAACTTTCTTAAGGAATCTCAGAAATTCTACCGTTACATCAAAACTTCGTTGTAGTAACTGTAGTAAAAAATAATAATAGTAGTATGGGATCTTTGATTAAAAGATGCAAGCTACATATATAAAATATTTATTAGTTAGACCGACAAGGAAACCCACAAAAATAATAATAGTTTGACCACATAAAAAGAAAGACTTATGAGCAAAAGCAAGTCTGTCGGAATCATTTTACGTGAGTAGCTAGTAGAGAACTACCATAAATTGAGAGGCAAATAGGAATCTGAGGTAGGGGTAACGCTGACGAGCCCGAGTAGGCAGAAACTTATCCGTTGGTTAGTGCTTTCTCTCCTTATATTGCCTTTACCTTTTTCTGGTCCAATCAATACCATGAGCTTTATTAGCATTATTTTGGTTATAATTTGATCAGTTCAAAATTGTATCCGACTAAAAGCGTTTGGGGGGATTTTTCGTTTTTTTTTTTGTCTTTACAAATTAACTTAAATCTTATTCCAGCGAATCTTTTACATTAACATCTTCAAGAGAACGTTATTTCACTTTAATGCATTTGGACGTTTGCCAAGATAATCCTGAATACTGGACTGTCAAGATTCGCGGCTCTAGTTATGAAGTAATCGAAGCAAAACATGAATCGTTATCTAACAGAGTCATATTCTAATTAATTATCAAACATGATGGAAAGTATCGTTAAATTGTTAACATTATATAATAATTACAATTAATACAGAAATGTTGAGTAACAAACAAGTTCAAAGGTATAGAAGTGTAATAATTTCGGTCCTTAAAGTTCATAATAAACGTTTTGTCAACATTATTAATCTCTGCTTACACCAAGATAATCAAATATGTTATTACTGCAAATTATGTTATTATTGTAAATGTAGTTAATGTTATCTACAAAATGGTACATAATATTCGTACGATAGATGCACTGAAACAATTTTTTTTTAATTACTAATTAACAATTTACTATAAGTCAGTTTTTCAATCTTAAAAATTTTATCACGTCATCATTTTGTGGCGTAATCGTCGAGTTTTGTGCTCTCGGATTTTGTCCCAGCGTAAAGTTAGCAACTATATTTTCGAAATTTTACTACGCGAGCGTTTTCTTCTATTGTTTTGTGCTAATAAAAAAGCGAAGACATTTTGTGCTGCCACCCTACGCCTGTAAAAAAATAAAATAAATATCTGCATTTCCGACGTACGAGTTACGGTGAAAGAATGTAATAACCTTGATGTTTGTCAGTAAAGAAAGAGACAATTAGGCAATGCTCCCAAATATTGGTTAAATATTTATCACCAAATGTAACAGCTATAATTCGACTGCTGGATCAGGACGTAATTATTATAATGAAACGTTATTATCGTACTCGTTTACTTCAAATGGTGAATGATAAATATTCTGATCTGAGAACATTTTGGAGCAACCTAACTTTATTGGATGGAATTTATGAACTGGAACGCCTGTGACAAAATCACAACAAAACAAGAAAGAAAATATTCTGTGACGATGAAATCCGAAATAAAAAAGGTGGTTCTGACACCGATAATGTGACCGTTTGCCGAGTTACGCACCATTTTACATGCTCAGATTGGATGCGAATGGTTGCATATTGAGGAATCTTTATCGGGGTATGTAACACTTACAGAGGAAAATATTGTTAAACGCATACGGAGGAAGGTGGAAGTGGTGATAACATTTCATGCGAAGATCTTGTAACTAAAAACGGAATTCCACATTCTCGCGCTGTTGAACACGTATAGGATCTCTTGGATTATTTGGAACAGCAGAACAATGTTCTTTTACTTTACGTAATCTTCGTGCTAAAATTATTATAAATATTACGTAGTTAGATATTATTTAAAGCGCATACACAGAAGTTCTCTTTACATACTTTTTACATCGTTCAAAATTTCGAAACAAAAAAAAATAATAAAAGCTAATTCAGATGAATATTATTCTTATTTTTCGTTGCAGGCTGTTACCATTGCTGATATTGACGCAGCAAAAGGAAGCCAAGCACTAAAAGAAATTGCTCAGGAATTTGGTCCAAATAAGGCAATTTTCGTTAAGACCGATGTTACAGTCCAGAAAGATGTTGAGGGTAAGTACTGACAGCATTTTAGTTATTTGAAGAAATTTATCGACTAAAAAGAGATAATTAGTATTAGTATACAGGGTGCCTCACCGGGAACTGCATCGATCGATATATGAAAGGCGTAACCGTAAGTGTCGGATTATCAAAAATATTGTATTTCAATAGGCCTGAGTATACTGCCAAGTTTCTAGATCTTCCCAATAATTTTTGATATACTGATCGATGGAGTTCCCGGTGAGACACTCTGTATCACATTACAAATAAATTAAAAATATAATTTATCTTCCCATATCTATACTACGAAACATTTCTAATTATATATTTGTTATGCTTATCGTAATATAAATGTTAAGTAACCAGTATTTTCTGGTTTTTATTGTTTGAAATGAAAACATCTCACACGCGTGAAAAATATATAATCTGTAATATACACAACAATAAATGATAAGAAAAATAAATTTTTTTAATCACTTTAACTTATATAATACAGTGTGTCCTGTACTGTGTAGGATATCGGGAGTATCTTTCTTTTATCATCAACTTAGGGATTTGCTTAAATGCAAGGAAGTTGTGGTAGTTAAATTAAACATTTTGAACAGTTCTCTCTTATTATTGGGAAAAAAGTATAGGTTGTTATGCTATTTGAAGTAAAATGCGTAATTATGACAAGTATGAAAAAATATTTCAGGTATAATTTTTTTGGTTTAATTAGGCCACGTACAGGCTGATAAGAAAATGAAATTCAAGATAGCAGTTCGCGAGATATTGGTAGTAATTATTTCTTTTCAAATAAACGCTATATTATGTTAAATGGTATTTTATTTCCTTATTTATACACCATTAAATTAAAGGAATAATGGAAATAGAATGTGCCTTAATTTTAAATCAAATAGGCATGAAAACAAATGCATATCTGTAAATTATAGGCGAGTTCCTTTAATTAACTATGTTGTGTCAGATTATGTTATTATCAATTAGCTCTGATGAAAAAAAGAGACAAATTTCGTCCAAAGAAATTTGAAATTGTTTATATATTCAAAAATCTCCACGTCAAAGGTAACTGCGATTAGCGCCCACCATTTTCCTGGATTTTCCTTGTCTCTGGTTGTTATTTCCATTCAATGATAATCCCGGTGAAACGGCGAAATAACTCGCATCCTTTCCAATTTCTTCACGTCATAATTCTGTAATATTTTCCCACAAAAATATACGGAATAAATTTAATTTTATCTTTGTCATAATTTCGCAAATTAAACATCCCTCAGTAACAAATTCTGTACCACAAGTCTACATTCAAAGGTAATCGATTCTTGCTTATGTCGGTTTGTTGGACAATAGAACGTGAAAGCGCATGAAATATTATAGTCTGTAATACGGTAATTATAGAGCGAATTTAATTGAAACTGAGTATTCGAAATATGTGTCCTAATTGGTAGTAATTTGACAAATACTACCGGGAACAAAAAAGTAACAAATCACCATTAAAAAGTGAGAACGTTTTATTTTCTATGAAAATCTAAGAGTTTTAGTGTTTAAATTACTTCAAGTAGAAGAAGATTTGGTTGTTTAAATAAATGCGGGGTTTAACTTCGTTTAAGTTCAAAACTTGAGATTAGGTTTTCTTCCTTCAATTTAATTCTTACAAAACGTTATTATTTGCTGCTTATTTTTCACTGAAACACCTGAAATTAACTGATCGACTATCTAGGGGACACTTCCTGACCTATCGATCGTAAAGATCAATTTATTTAATTTAGTAAACAATTTATTTAAAATTATAACATTGCAATATGTAGAACTATTTTGCAGATGGTTTATTAATAAAGTAAGACGAAGTAATTTTTTCTTAATTTAACTGTGACTTATTTAACCAGTTGACCCTAAATATTTGAAGGAAACATAAATACACAATAACATTTGAAACTCCCCAAACATCCATAATTTACCTTTTTTAGATGATTTACCTTTAACCTATAAGATGGCGCTCCAGCAGACAATGCCAGAAATGTAATGAATTATTTATCTAAGTGATTCTTTTAATGATTAATAATTAAGTAATAGCGATTGAAGCAGTGGATCATCAGATCAATCGTTGTGTCTGGATTTTTATTTGTTGGGTACTTTGATAATTGTTATAATTTTAGTACTTGTAAATCAAATATAGGTTGCGATATTTTCGAGAATAGGGAGAAAGGGGAAGTTGCTGCCAATATTTCAGACACTGCCACCTGGAATTTAATTTTTTTTATCGGTCGTAAGTGTACCTAATTAGCTGAAATTATTTCTATTTGAAATATTTGTTACAATTACGAAGATGCTTTACTCTAAAGAGTTTCATTTCATTAATTTAAGCTTTGCTTAAAATTTAAAATAAACCCACTATTTTCGCTGTTAGATATTACGAAATATACTGCTTGATTGATGCCCGTAGACTTTAAAGAATAAAATAAAAAAAGTGTTTTAAATATAAGCAAATTTTTATTTCCAGCTGCATTCAAGAAAACCATTGAAACTTTCAAGAACCTCGATATTGTCATTAACAACGCTGGCGTCATGAACGATTCTATTTGGGAAAAGCAAATCGCAATTAATATCGTAAGTAGCATAGATCTATATAAAGTTCGCGGTTATTACAAAATGAATTTTTACATAAGAATTGTTTATTGAATGAAATTAGGGTGTAACTTTTGTTCTTAATTACAGCATGCAATTGGCCTAGATTCCATTACAAACATATCAGAAAATGCGTCGAAACTGGGAGTCACCCACGACGAAAGCAATACGAGAAGAGAACAAAAAATACACTAGTGCAGGGATATGTATCTGTCTAGCCGGCGTCATCAGCGTAGCTATAAGCCTGTTTTTCTCCACCTAACACCGCCATTTGCCTCACAGTTCCCTTCGAAACGACGAAGCAGACATTTCATTCTTGGCGCGGTCTAGTGCTAAGAATGTGGAATGTGGGAATTATTTACATCTACAGATTCCCAAAGCACTCCTGTCTCGTATTAAGCAGTTCAAGAACTGCTTGAGAGATGGTTTGAGGAACATTACCTGATTTTGCCACTGCTTTCTAAACGACGGGCAAGTATTTCTTGGCACTATACTGCTACAAGAAGTGTCCGGCTCGTCGTTTCGAATGGAAGTGATATGAACCGTGGTGCAAATAATGGTGTTAGGTGGAGAAGAACCCGTTTCGAGTCACCCTGATGATTCTGGGTAGGCAGAAACATGTGTTTTTTCTCTTCTCACATTGCTTTTGACGTGAGTGATTCCATCTTAATCCATCTGAATAATGCCATGAGGAAGCTACATTGGCATTATATTTTGATTATAGATTCCAATATGTATTAGCAGTTACCATCTCCCACATTTCGCCAAAATAATTACAGGCACGCTTGTTTTCATCTTAATAGATTCTTTAGTTCTAATAAAACAAATAGTTTTTGTTGTTTTATTTACTTCTACAGATTCTTTTTTAATGTCTAGTAGTAAGTTAGGTTGTGCCTTTCGTCTTTCGTCGTAATTACTTGCAACGACTGCTTCAAAGCCGTTCGCATTGAGTGACTTTTACGACCTGCCCTATACTGGGATGGTCTACTAAAGTTTGCGTCTCAAACTCTCGATGTTATTCTTTTATTTTTCGTAGTCCTTCCATCACAGCCTCGTAACAATTCCAACAAAGTATCGTGAGTAGCGGTATTGGTATCTTTGCGGGCGTCCAATCCAGGTGTACTCGAAGTAGTCCACAATTGCCTGGGCATCTTTGGGTAGCATATTTTCCTCAAAAAGGATTTCAAATGTATTGACTACATTTGTTCCTTAGATTTCCCGATTGAATTTTTCTAAGAATGCATTGTGAAAAGTAGAAGGAACATCCACGATGCTTTGAAACTGAAAATTCTTCGGCAAAATTACTTATTTTAAGTTTCAAAATCCGCGAAGATTCCAAATTTTGTTAGTCGAGCATTTCGCTCTATTTTGCAATAATAGTCACATTTCCAAACAAAAGTCCTCCCTTTTCTCTTTTTAATATAAATAATAATCAAGCAACAACGTTTTCTTCTCCTTTTCATCGAAGACAAATTTTACAGCCATTTTATGGTGCTACCTGTGGCATAAACTTTCTAGAAGCAAACAAATTGGGGAGATTGGTATTGTTTTAATGAACAGAGGGATCATCAAGTCTATTCCCTTCATTGAATCTGGCTACTAAAATCAAATAAACAATTAGGGACATTCTTCTAAAATGAATAAAAGATCATTACGTCTCATCCGTTTATCGAATTTGATCGTTAAAATTCCGCATAAAATATGAAGACTGCAATGTTGTTACTTTACAGTGGCGGCCATATAAATAGCACAGGTAAACTGATATGGATTAATTGATAAATTTGTAAATGTTAACAAGTGATTTATTTAACTTTGCTTTACAAAAATGTAGTAGATGGCATGCAGTTTATAATAAACACATAATATTTTATAAACTTCAAGATAAACAAATAAATATATTATTCTTTAAGGGGGCATAGAAATAGCACACTTAATAACAATAACGAAATACTGTATTATTTCTCTTTTTTAATTCTTTTTTGCTTTTATATTTAATATTTTGTTGGAAACACTTTACAAGCCAATATTGCTGCACATCTTCTCGGCACACTTTCAACTAATTTTTGACATCTCTCTACAGGAATGTTATGCCAGGCTTCTTCAATGGTATTCCATAATTCGTCTAATGTCGCTGGAGATTTAGACTTTATAACAAGCTCAACATCCCCCCCATAGATTTTCTATGGGATTTAAATCAGGGCTTTGTGCAGGCTATTCTAACACTCGAATCTGTTTCTCCTCTAGCCACTGTTTTACCGTCCTCGCCGTTGTTTGGGATCATTGTTGTGCATTAAGCTCCAGGTTACTGGAAAAAATTCATCAGCATATGGTTCCATGGCGGTTTCTAAAATGTTGCGATAAACATACTGATCATTTTTCCTGCAATTCTGAATATAGGCCCTACACCACGCCATGACATAGGAGCCCATACCATTATGCTCCCCTCCATCGTGTTTCAATGTTTTTATAGTGTACCTACGGTTGAATCTCTGATTGATGGGGCGTCGCACATACATTTTTCCGTCAGACCCAAGTCGGTTGTATTTGCTCTCATCTGTCCAAAGTGCATATTTCCAGAAAGAAAGCGGCTTTTCTTTGCGCATTTTCGCAAACTGCAATCTTCTTTAACGGTTTTTATTTGACACGAGTGGCTTTCGTACTGCAATACACCCGTGTAAGTTAAATTCCTTCAGCCGACGTCGTATTGTTCTTCTCCCTATATCAATATCAAATTGTTTATTAACTTCGGTTTTTATTTGCGTAGCTGTACGAAAAGGATCTTTTTGACGATCGACGAACAAGGTTGTCTTGTCGTAAGGTTGTTTTACGAAGCCTAATCTTCCGTTTCTTGTTTTCTAAAGTTTTTTCCGTTTGAATATGCTTCATCGCATTTTGTATTAATTTACGTGAACAATTTAATGTTCGTGATATTTCCCAAATTGATATGCCCTCCTCTTTCATGGTGCAAATTAACTCTCTTTTCTCTGGTGTGCAATGTTTTCCTCGTCCCATTATACCAACACCTAAATTTTTGTTATTAATAAAACGTTAATTTTAAAAGTTGTAAGTACACCACTTTTTTGGTACAAAATAACTCAAACCGTAACACTATAATAAGATTCCGCTACAGAACCGACAACTGTGCTATTTATGTGCCTGCTAGAAAAGTGAAACTAATATTTTTTTTTTTCATTGAATGTCGAATTATTGTTCTGGAATACGTAGCTAGGGGAAGTACACGCAACCTTCTCGGGGACTCTCACGCTAGTTTAATAAAAATTTAAACGGGAGCAGCTTGAGCGGTTAATTCAAGTGAAATTTGATGCCTGTGCTATTTATGTGGCCGCCACTGTACATATGACCATATACCTAGTTCTTAAATTTCGTTTATAAAATTATTACATTTGCCTTCTTTTATATACAGAATGGAACCGTGTACGGCTGCCTTCTTGCATGGGATTATCTGCAAAAATATAGAAGCGGCACCGAAGGTGTAATCGTAAATATTGCATCCATCACCGGATTAACAAGTTTCATGTCCATTCCCGTATACGCAGCAACGAAACATGCCATTGTGGGTCTGTCAAAGAGCATGGGGGTACCGCAGCATTACGACAGGACTAAGATCAGAGTAGTAACAATTTGCCCTGGAGTAACGGACACCCCCTTGATATCAAATTTCGTTACGAACTATTGCTTGCCCGCTTTCGAAGCCGTTTATCAGGAAGATTTACCTAGATGGCCAAAACAAAAGTAAGTGCTCAAAGTTATTAATGGAATATTGAGAAATTCAAATTTCAATACATGTGGAGCATCAGTTCTCATGAATTGTTTTTATTTATTTCAGACCAGATGTTGTTGCAAGAGGATTAATCGAGGCAATAACCACCGGCACCAATGGTTCATTTTGGGTGGTTAGCAACAGCAAAATCCAAAACATTCCGCATTTGCCAGAAGTCTTAGACTTACCTAAATAATATATTTGAATATGATATATGTACGTGATTGCGTTTCTTTTTAATAAACATAAGAAACATGAATTTGCGCTGTATGTTTCCCTTGCTCGAAAAATTGCATAATTACATGATAAGTTACAAATAACCGTATTCTCGTTTAATATGCATTTAAAAGTAAAAAAGAATAATGTTTCTTTTAAGGGTTTAAGGCTTTAAATAGCATAGACATAGGCAACTGTAGGGTGAGATCACAGTAGGCCTATTGTGCATCTTTGTTATACTGGAGAACCCATATGCTTCAATATTTTTTTTATTTTGTAGAGCATTTGTCACCAAATGTTTTATTATTTTAAAATTACGTTTTAATATTACTTTACCTACACATAAAATGCATATCTCCGAAAATCTATTTTTTTAGCAGTGTAGAAGCGATTCCTGTTCGAAATGTTTCGCATGCTGGCGAGCTCACGATAAAATTTGTTCTGTAACGCCTAATTTTATGTGATATGTATTGAGAATTTTCTAAAACGCTGGCTAAATTCTTCTCTTATTATTAGTTTATTAATGTATTGTTTAACATTATTCTACAGATTGATGTTCATATATTTGGGGACGAAAAATAAGCAAAATTGAAATATTGACAATTGATTGTGTTTTATATGAAAAAGTATACATTTCTATATGCATGAACATAATTTACAACAGTATTCTCTTCTATCCCATAAAATTTATAACGCATTTATATTCTACCGCAGCCTCAGGCAAAATTCCTCTTAATCCCTTTTATGGGGTTATAAACGTAAACTTGAAAATATTGTCGAATATTTCCACAAAGGAATAATGTGAGGTTCATAGAACACTTAGTACAAGAAACAAAGCACATATCGTCTTGTATTTAAAATAAAATCGATCTTGATAGTAGTTTAGTTTAAATTTAACCATCGTAATAAACGGGTGGTGCTGAAGTGGCAGAACGAAAAGAAATTTCCATCGAAACGCGTTCTGCTATTATTACTTTACGTAATGAAGGATACTCAATGGCAGTTATTGCGAAAAAAATAAAAATATCGAAAAATGGTGTTTTTACAACATTAAAACGGGTGGCGGAAATGGGTTCTTTGGTTGATAAGAAACGTTCTGGACGCAAAAAGAAGACAACAGCTGCTGAGGATCAGTTCATGGTTCTTGTTTCAAAAAGAAACAGATTCCTAACGGCTTTGGAAATAACGCAGCAAATCAATGTTTCACGGAGAAATCCTATTTCACATTCGACCGTGAAACGAAGATTAATTGCGGCAGGCTTGAAGGGAGGAATAGCTGCCAGAAAACCGCTTTTGAAAGTTCAAAACAAAAGAAAAAGATTGCAGTGGGCACAAGAACACAGACACTGGACATTCGAGTCCAGGGGGGAATGAAAACTAATTACTTTACGTAATGAAGGATACTCAATCGTTTGGGGCTGTTTTGCGGGAACAGCTGTAGGTGATTTAGTAAGAATACAGGGAATACTTCGTAAAGAGGGCTATCTCAAAACATTACAAGAGAATGCTGCACCAAGTGGGGAACGATTACGAGGTCGAAACTTTACGTTTCAGGAGGATAACGACCCTAAGCATTCTTCTCGTATATGCAGAAACTATCTAGCATCTCTGGAAGAAGAAGATCGTTTAAAAAGAATGATTTGGCCACCTCAGTCTCCTGACCTGTCGCCTATCGAATTAATATGGGATGAACTGGACAGAAGGATTCGCCAAAAAGGAGTGACTAGTTCACAAGATTTACGGAGAAAGCTCCAGCAAGCATGGACCGAGATTCCAGCAACATTTTTGAAATCTGTAATTCTAAGAATGCCGCGAATATGTACCGCAGTAATTAAGTCAAAGGGTGGACATATAAACGAAAAATCCGTATAGACCTAATTATAATTAGTACAACATTTCTTTTTGGAATATTTTTAGTTCTGTATAGTATACTCAATGTACAGAAGTAAATTAAGTTGCAAATAACTTTTTGTTTTTATTTGAATTAAAAAAAAACTGTATTTTTTAATCGTCCTCAAATGTATGAACGGTAGTGTACCTTAAAAGCCAATTTTTGCTTATTAATAATACAAGTCCGCTATAGCCTCTCAAAAATAGCGTAAAATTAGGTATTTTCAAGTTATTTTAAATGTTGGTAAAAATATGTCATTCAATTGGCATATTTGGTGATTCCTTCAGATGATATTCCTTTTGAAACGGAGCAATTATCTCATAAATTAAGCTCAGGAAATCTGCCCAAAATGCAGCGTGTTATTAGTATAGAACTAAATATACAAAATAAACAGTATAATAATTATTCCGAATTAATTATTATATAATTAACTAAACTTGCGCGGTGCGGAGGTTGCCGATACTTATCATACTACGCCACAGTCCTTGCTATCATTATTGAGTATGAATAAGAATATAGAAGTATCCACCATCAACTGTATCCGAGGAATGTTTAATAATAATAGTATAACAACGCTTGTTGAATTCTCAGATTTTTACATGTGAAAATATTTGGAAAGGAGAGAATACTGTCTTATTGTTCTTCTTCTAAAACAAAATAGTTTGTAGAGCTCTGTGGCATTCTGGTTTCGGATAAGTTGATTTTTAATTCTAAAATCAACATCACTGGACCATGTCAACACTTAAATGGGAGTATTTATTCAACTAAGGAAACACGTGAAAGGTAACGTTTAACGCTTTGATGCACAATTCTCATTGAATACGTGTTACCATATTACTGATTCTGCCCTAAATTCATCGATACAGCGTCCTTTCCTAAGGTACACTGGAAACCTCAAGGTGTCAGATTGGAAGAATGGGAAAGCGATTGGAGGGGTCAGTGTGGTTGGCTCGAAATCTGTTGGGCAAAGAGTGAATTCCGTCCTTACTGTCCGTCTGCTGTTCTTGATGCATAAATCTTCAACAAATCTGTATTATGCTGGATGTTTTGGGTATCTTTGCAGAGTGAGTGGCAGATATCACTCACCCTTCTTTAACCATAATGGTCCTTCTACATCTATGACATATACAGAGCGTCTCTCCGGGAACTGCATCGATCGATATATGATGAAAGACTATACATTAGAAAATTTTGAAAACTTGCCAATACACTAAAGCCGGCATGTGCTATTAAGCTAAAATATTTTTAATAATCTGACACTTCCAGTTATACCGCAAATAGCTATCAACTTTGCTATTTTAAACGGAACACCCTATATTTTGCTACTATGTTGCTATTTTTAACTATATTCAAAAAACGTGGCTTTTTTTTAAATTTTTGACAGGTGGACGAGTGCATGTGAACTGCGAAGCTGCTAGGTACTCTTTTTTTGAACAAAATTGTGCTCTAATACACATTTCACTAAATATCTTGAAAAGTACCAATTTTAGATGGGTAATGAATATGATTTTTTTTTACTTTTCATTTCAAAGTTTAAGCGTAATTGTTGAACACGCTGTATAATGTTTTCGACAAATTTATTCGGATTCTAATATTACCCGACACGGTCAACAGTTCTGCAAAATTTCAATTTTCCAAGTTAAACACTTTCACAGTTATAATAATTGAGATACGTTCATCCATCTGCTAAAAGTTTTCAGAAAAGACGAATATAGTAGGAAACAGCGACGTAGTTGTTTTATCAATTGCGAAGTTAATTAAATCATATAGAAGCGTATTAAATTATTTGTCGAAAGTTATATCATTTGCACTGGGAGATAAATAGCCAATTTTATAACTTATGAGTCCATGACCCATGACCCACAGACAAACAAGAATATTATTAAATATAAGTGTACATTACGGAGATAGCCTGAAAAGTTTCAAGTCTCAACGTGAAGAATGCCATCTTCATGTGTGAATGTGTTGAAATATACTTTTGCAAATTTCACCTATGTTGGACGTTCAGTTGTTGTTAATTAGTGACGGAAGAAAACGAATATCGATATGTCAGATTTGAAAGACAATACACCTAATGTAAATTAATGCATTCCAAGACGGATGCTGTTTACGGGACTTTACACCATCATTCGCCACAATAAAGTTTTCGGTAGCTGAATTTAAACCTGGTCATAGCAATCAAAAAATATAATGCTAAGACAGCTTACCATCATGGTATTGATGGAATAATTCACGGCAAAAGTAATAAAAGGAGAGAGTGAAAAATACACTAACACACGGACATGTTTCTGCCTACCCGGCGTCATCAGCGTGGTTTCGAGAGTATTTTTCATACCTCTACCTTCTATCGCTGTTGCCTCACAGTTAATACCACAACTTTCAAAACGACAAACTCGACATTTCTTGGCGCCGTCTAGTGCCAAAGGCAGAAACATGTCCGTGTGTTAGTGTATTTTTTTCTCTCTTTTTATTGCGTTTGCCGTGAATCATTCCATCAATACCATGAGGAAGCTAAGCTGTCTTAGCATTATATTTTTTGGTTATTGTTTCTAGGCATTTTCTGATGTGCTCTGGTCATACCAAATTGGTTGAAGGTGAACGTTCGGGACGACCAAAAACTGCAACCATTACCGATAACTTGGGAACGTTTGTTCACTAAGTAGTGAATTAAGGTTAAATAGATAGCAGAGCCTGTGGGCACCTCGAGAGAATGCATCATATAGTGACCTAAGATTTAGGGATGAAATCTTAACACTACGGTCGTCTACTAGCTTGCTCACTTAGGACCAAAAACGCATTCGAGTGAATATTTCCAAACCTAAATGGGAGGAAGCGGAAAGCTCGATTTCCTCGTGCACTTCCGTTACATAATAAAATGTACACAAAATGCAAGCAAAATACACGAGGGAATCAAATCGTTGTCCGCGCTCTCCCATTTACGTGAGTAAAAAAATCGGAGTTTTGGTATCGATTAATAACTGTAAATAAAACTTGGATGCATCAGTACACTCCTAAAGCTAAGGCACAGTCGAAACAGTGGACTGCAAACGCTTTGTCGGGTTCAGAAAAGGGCGAAGACTGTTCCATCAGCCGGAAAAGTAACTGTTTTTTGGGATAGTGATGAAATTTGCTTAATTATCATGTTTCAAGAAAAAGAAAGCTTGTTTTACCACCCACCCTATTTACAAGATTTGGGCCCGAACGACTTTTTTCTATTTCCTAGGCTTAAAGTTTCGGCCGGAGGACAGAGATTTGCATCGAATGAGGAGTCCATCACATGATCGTGAACGCTTATTTTGCAGAACAAAATGTCAATTACTATTTGGATGAATTAAAGAAATGTGAACTTCGTTTAGAAAAGTATAGCGGCGTTTATTCAGCATTTCAAAATCCCAGAAAATATTGGTAAATCATTTAAAGTATTATAGTACATCATTTGCACTGGACAATAAAAACACTAAACACTCATTTGTCATTTATACGTTCAATGATAAGATAAGCAGAAAACGTTTCAACTATATAGACGAACCAATTCAATTTCTTCAAAGAGCAAACGGACAGTAGTCAAATCCGGTAGTGAACAAACGCAATCTCTTTAAAATACTGCGAGAATGTTTTCAATCAAGGATAAAGTTGCCTTAGTTACTGGAGCTGGTTCCGGTATTGGCCTTTGCTATGTGAAGGAAATGTTTAGGAATGGTTTAAGGGTAAAAAATCTTTCTTTAAATTTGCTAATGTTTGCTTTTTCATTATTTTATTATTTGTTATTTACCTTACTTACAGAACGATTTTTCAGGGAGCAACGATTGCCGATATCGATTCAACGAAAGGAGATCAAGCATTAAAAGAAATTACCAAGGAATTTGGTCCAAATAAAGCAATTTTCATAAAAACGGATGTTACACTACAGAAGGAAGTAAAAGGTATTCACGATGAATTACTTAATGGTATCATAGGAATGCCCTAAAGATACATTTTCAAAAATCAAAATTCCATATGCCTTACAGTTTTTTTTCTTAACTTGAGAATGTCACAACTGTAGAAGTGTTCTTCCATTTTCTTATAAAATATCTAAAAAAATAGAGCTCTAAAAGGGACACAGTGCATCCGAAAACTTGACCAGTAAAACGTAATTTATACAGGGCGAATTATTTCTGCGGGGATTGTGCATTTACAGATGGAAATTTTTCAAAATTGTTTTTTTCTTATTATGAGCTCCGATTATGGGCATGTTTTCTAATATTGAAATCTACATGATGCTTCAAAAGTTCGTAACTACGTAAAATTATATTTTCTTAATGGAACATGCTACATATTATTTACATTTTTGGAATTCCTCTTAAGGTTCAAGGGAAGATGTATTAACCCAAAACTAAGGATTTCAAAGTTATTTGGGTTTTCTGAAAGCATCGACGTTTACAGAAATCATTATCTCTCTGGAAGAAGTGTTATTTGCAGATGTAACCTCGATCAAGTATAAAAGGACAAGACACGCGTTTATGCTTCTATGATTCCAAAAATGCAATAATATATAGTATTAAAAATTCAACGCCGAAGGTAGCGCTGCGTGGAGTATTGTTCAGTCGGTGTCCACACATTTTGATAGTTTTGAGGCGTACTGGTGTCTTTCTCAAAGTTTTCAGCCTCAGGTTCCCCTCTCATTGCCCCTGGCGGCTTATTAGCAAATCATTATAATTTCCTAAGTTAAATATTACTCAGTGAACAGTCAAATAGTGAAAGTCCACATTCAACGGTTGCCTGCAAGGCCGGCCGTAGTTCCGTGAGATGACGCAAGATGGCTGACGCTGAATTCTTCGCGGCATACTGAGTCACAAGAACGACCATGGCCAGTTGCTCCAAAGCTTGACTGAGTGGGATGTTGGGAATGCTCTGATGAAACAAAAACCAGAAAAAATGCATACATGGAAAAAAGAGCAAACCATAGAAAATTCGCTTTAACTGAGGAATTTGATGATGAAAAATTCACTATTTTAGATTATACCGTAATCAGTTCAAAAAAGTGCACGATCTCAACTATGAAACAATATTAACAAAAGAAACCATCGTGAACCTTCTGATCCGCAGAATCACGACGAACAGGAACTGCGTCACATCACCCTGAGTTCTAACATTCGCGTATCCATTCAATTCTGTATTTCACAGAAACCTACCGTGGGACATCCAACGCCTAATGTTTAATGTTGTAATGAGTTAAGCGAACTTGCATGATTGTTATGGTTTGCAATATGATATTTCGAAATTTCGTCTATTCAAAATGTGTGTCCTAATTGGCCATTGACAAAAGCTATCGGGAACAAAGGAGTGAAGCAAAAGACGAGAACCTTCTTGTTTGATTCAGATCGCCGTTGAGTAAACATGCATTTGACTAAGTGTTCTATCTTCCAAGCAAATCCAAATGTTTCCGTGTGCAAATTATATTTTGAGTGCGTGACGCGTTAGCATAGAGAGTTTGCGTAACGTGAAAGTTTCAGGTTAGTTTTTATTCGTCTAATTTAATTCTCATCAAACATCATAACCGCGTACTTCTAACATCGAAAAAATCTGGATTGTTGCTTTAAAGCGATGTATGGTAATAAGAGGACGCTCTTAATGAAATGTCAATGGATTTTTGAAAAATTTTACTTTTCTTGAAATATAATGGAAAATTTTATATTAGTTGAGATATCAAAAAATCGACACTTCCCTGATATAAATAGTATTAACTATTACGATACTAGTGATAACGGTGAAAATTGAGAAATTTTTTAATAAGGATATAAAAGGATATAAACCGCACAATATCTCAAATCATACATACTTATCAGAGGAATTCAAATCTCACTTTCGGGTATCAAAAACATCCATATCCATTGAAGTAAAGCGCTGTATATGTTAAATATATTTCTATTTTTGTCATATTGCACAATCTTTAAGAATTATAGAGAATGAACATAAAAGAACGCAACCTTGCAATAAGAGGTCGAAGTCCAGTTTTGATTGAAACAAATTTTCTTATCAATAGAAAAATCAAAAATAAGGTCACATACTGTGCTTACAATACTTGCAATACAAAATAGAGTGTCAATTACCATGTAGCTGTTCATTTTTGTCTGGCATAATGCTTTAAAGAGTAGAATTAGTATTAATTTTTAATAATGTGTAACAGGATATCTTTCTTCGTCCACTTCTCCACAAAAGGCTATTATTGAAGTAGATGTAGTTAATGTTTGTATTCCCTCTCCCTAGTTTCAAATCTATCGGATTCAATGGCCCAAAACATCCAAAACATTGATGGATTAATGCTGAACTCATCAATGAAAATAAGGACGCGACATCGTAAATTAAGTGTTGAATTTAAGAACCAGTAATGAACCTTCGATTAAGCGCACGAGCCATCGATGAATAAAAGGACTCCTCTCATTATAAACTTATTTTTATTTAAACTGCCGAAGAAATGGCACGTTCGAACTTAGCGACCGTAAAAATCAAGTTAATTTATTTAGGAAATAATTTCTCTAACATTACAATATATATTTAAATATCACTATTTATCACTATTATTCATAGCCACAACTGGACCTTATAACAAGAAAAGTCCGTTTTGAAAAATTTCATTGATACAGAAACAAAAATGCTAAATAGCTTCCTCATTGTATTGATGGAATTATTTACGACAAACGCAATACACATGGACGGTTTGAGAGTTCAGATGCTCTCGGGACCACTCTGATGATGCCGAGTAGGCAGAAACACGTCCGTGGGTAGTGCACTGCGTTTGCCGTAAATTAATCCAGTAACACCAGGAGGGAGCTTGTTTCTAGGCATCTTGTAATGCTTCTCTCATTGATAATGGCACAGTTTTCCGAGTCCTCGCAGATAACTCACCGTCTATACGACAAAGTTCTAGTATGCAAGGTTTGATATATTCCTTCTTTCTCAAGATAATTGATCTAATTGAAAGGTTTCGCTTTTAACCGTTGGTTTTCCCCAAATCGTGCCCTTCGTAATTATATGTAACTTAGAGAAGAAAAGCCGACAGGAATCAGATCTAATAACCACGAATGTAGTTTACGATACAGTTTAAAATCATACTTCATCTCCACATTTTAATGAGAAACTATACATGACAGAAACTAAATAAATTCTTTTCTAAATTTTTTTCTAAATTGGACATGCGTGGTCTCTTAAGAGGTTAATTGGCTTAATTCTGTAAACAGCCACACATTACACTTCATATATACACTCCCCGACAAAAACTTAGACGCGGTAAGATGTTTTAAGGGTTACAACATTCCTTTGCGAAACTAGCAAGATATCTAATTAATTTGTTATTCATAAAAGTGAAATACACTTAAAAATATCTCCTCCAGTAATACATGAACTAAATAATAAATTATTACTCCGATGTTTAAACAATTTCTGCGACAAAAATTTAGACGCTCTGTTGCAAATGTAAAACAAAAATCAACAAACGAGTGATCAGTAATGCGAAGATCCTCCATTGTTCTTAGTCACTTCCAATAGTCTGTTATTAATAGATTTATATAAATTAAGCACATAATTTTGAGGGATATTCTGCCATTCAGTCACTATTGAAGTTTTCAGTTCCTGTACCGTGAAATATTGACGGCCTCCGCCATAAACGCGACGTGCCAATTCACCCCACATGTTTTCAATAATGTTTAAGTCTGGTGAGCGTGCCGGCAACGGTAAAGTTTTAATCTCTTTCTCTTTAAACCATTCAGTAATGGTTTTTGCTTTATGAATTGGCGCGTTATCTTGTTGAAAAACAAAATTGCGCCCGGCCCATTGGTTACCAAAACGTAGAAGATTGTCACGCAATAAGTCTTTACACGTCACAGATGTCATTTTGTTTGTGCAAAACACTATCCCACTTTTATCGCGAAATCCGATCGCTGCCCATATCATCACAGTCAATTAGGGGGTGGAATTGTCTGGTCATTTTCACTTTTGGTTCCTTTCTCAGATCATGATAATAATGCGAGTACCCATCGGGTCCGTCCAAATTAAAACGTTTCTCATCGGAAAATATAACTTTTTCCCATTGTTTCTTCCAGGATACGTGTTCTTCAGCAAATCTCAACCTCGCTTCTTTGTGTTTCGCCGAAAGTGGCGGTTTTCTCAACATTTTCTTCCGTGATATTACCGGTGACGCCTTTAAAATCCTTTGAACATTACGCACCTGCGTTTGTACCCCCGTCTGTTCTGCAATAACTCTCGCAGACGCAGAAGAATTGGATGCACACCGCAATATCATGCGTTTATCCCGCTCACTTACAGCTTTCGGTCGCCCCTGGCCTTTTGGTTTGCCGTAATTTTCCGGATCTTTTAGGAAATTTCTAACGGAATGATCGCTTCTTCGTAACCGACAAGCAATTTCCTTCTTACTAACACCATCCTGGTGCCAGGCTAGAACTTTACCCCTTTCTATCAAGGATAATTGCTTTTTTCTACTCATATTGCAAACACTTTATAAAATATAATTTCTCATGGTGAAATATGTACACTTTACCAGCACAACCACTGCATATAAAGAGAAATATCAAATTAAAACATTTTCGCTTATATTAATGTAATAAATGCACAGGGTCTAAATTTTTGTCGCATTTAAAATTCCTATTTTGATCTGGGAAAATCTCAATTACCCCTCATAAAGTAATAAATACCCAGAAATTTTAAATCTTTAAATGGACTATTTACATAACAAGTATTAATAACCCTCATTTACATTTTATATAATGTCTGTAAACTTTGTTTCGTAAATAAAAACGATACCGCGTCTATGTTTTTGTCGGGTAGTGTAACAATGTTAATATTAGCCAACTTTAATTTCAACATTTAACAACATTATTTCATAATCTCTAGCGGCATTCGAGAAAACCACGGAAGTTTTTAACAACCTCGACATTGTTATTAATAATGCTGGAATTCTGAACGATTCTGTTTGGGAAAAAGAAATCGCAATTAATATCGTAAGTATCAGCTTTAGAGCCCATCCAACATTATCGTATGAGTCACACGCCACTCTTACTTTCATTAAAATATTCAACTACATGCGTTTCCCTTTAAAACAGAACGGAACAGTATACGGTTGTCTTCTGGCATGGGATTACTTGCAAAAGTACAGAAGTGGCATTGAAGCTGTAATCGTAAACATTTCATCTATTGCTGGATTGACGGGCTTTATGTCTATTCCCGTGTATACTGCAACGAAGCATGCAATTGTTGGTTTATCGAAGAGTCTGGGCGTTCAGCAACTTTATGATAAGACAAAGATAAGAATAATAACTATATGTCCCGGTGTAACTGAAACTTCGTTGGTGAACGACTTTCTTCCAAATTATTGCTTGCCGCCATTCGAATCCGTTTTGAATGACGATTTTCCCAAATGGCCGAAACAGAAGTAAGTAAACAAACATAAAAACGGACTTAATACATCATAATTTTCTAATGTGTCTCTTTTTTGTTTCAGACCTAATGTTGTTGCTAAAACTTTAATTCAGGCATTGGTGTCTGGAACCAATGGTTCATTCTGGATCATCAACGACAGCAAAATTTGGGCCATCCCACACTTGCCCGAAGTCCTTGAATTACCTAAGTAATACTTTGCAATTTTCTGTGCTTCTTCACTTCAATAGATAGAATCCTAATAATTTTATTAATTGACACATACTAATATTGGAATTTGTGTAAACTTTTAAGCATTAAACGCGCTTTCAACATCTCATTTGTTTTCTTTTTCCTTTGTTGCGTGTTCATAAATGTAATTACTTGCAATTTTTGTCTTTGTTGAAAATTTCCCTATGACGAGCAACTTAATCTCTCAAAATTGCTCCCACAGGAGGAAAAACCAGTTTCTAAGAAGAAATGATATTCACTAACTCCTGCAAAATATTGTCATAGTTTACTTTGAGTTGGTTGTGTAGGACTTTTGAGGAAGAACCTTTCGAAAGGTGGCTAATACCGACTATTAGCAAAAAGGTTGCGTTGATGCCTGGAATAGTTGCATTGCATATTGGATTTAAGCGATGTTACGTTTCCAACTCATATTATATTTTCGGAGTAGGTTTAGGAGGAGTTGCTGCTTCAGAAGTGATCAAATATAATGGAAATACACTAAACATCAACTTTATTCAATTTGTTCAATTTGATACTGTTCTGCCTTTTTTTAATTCAAAGTAAGGGACAATGGAGGCGTGAAAGGGGGTAACTACCCACCCCTGTCCTTGCCTGGCTACACCCTTGAGAATTAATAACTACTTAATTTTGCTGTTGCAACAATGACTCTATTCACAGAGGCGCGGTCGTACGTTTCGTTTACAGTGTTGGTTCCGGTAACTCGTCATTGAATGATTTTGGTGTGCGATTTCACGTACGCTTCGTTGATCGCCGATAGGTCCCGCCCCTCAGTGTCTAACGTTAGCAGTTCTTGTAGATCGCAAGATTCTCTTCTTTTCGGATGAAGTTACCGGAATGCTTATGTATCTCGATCGCCCCTCTTTGTAAGCGGATATGGTAGTAAGAAACCGTAGAGAGTATTTCGGTGCTTGCGAGATTATTTATGTGATTTTCGTCCTCGAGAGAGCGTATTCAGTCACTGTTTGATCCGTTTGATGTGGGCGCCAATTTCGTTTGTATTGCTTCAGCTTGGTGTTGATGCCGCGTTTTGTGGCGCTAATGTACTAATCCACAGCAGTGTGGCATCTTATATACTCCGGTAGAGGTTAAAGGATTCCTGGAATCTTTTACAGATCGCTGCCGATGGCACGATTGAAATGTGAGGGTTTACATTGTATCGCTTTAGTATCCCACCAGTTCGGATCGTACTGTTGATTGCTTATCTGTTGAAAGTTGATATTCGCCAGCACTCTGTTTCAGGTTTCTTGGTCGCTATGCCCTTTTCATCGGTTGACTATTCTACCAGTTGGCTTGTGGAGCCTGGACCAGGTCCTGTAGTTCCTTGTTGACGTGCTGTACCTGTTTCTGTTTTGGATGGTAATGTTGCAGTGAAGATAACGATTTGTAATTTTTAAGTTTAGCCTGCTTCCATATGTTAGGACTGGAAATCACAATGGTATTACTTTAACGTAAAATGGGTGTCGATTTAATTAACTGCGGGGTATATTTACATTATTAGGGAGAATTTTAACACCATCCCAAAATAAGCACCAGTGTGTATAGTCGCTACAAAAATTTTGTCATTTCCCCTATTTTGCCCATAACTGGTACTAACCATACTGAGAAAATTAATGTATTATTTTTTTGCGTCATGTTTCACTGCGAGAGGTGAAAAATAACGGTTATAATTGGCATTGGCCATATTGCTGTCACACAAGTTCTTGCTCTTCTAGCAGGAGCGATAAAATTGCTGCGAGCAACTCTGACTGCTTTTCCCTTACCAATAGAACAAAGGTTATTGCTCTAAATTTGTCAATGGAATATGCATTTCCTGAGCACCCACGCTTCGAGTGCTCTAGAATAACAGTGATAACAAGAGGCTTAGGATCGAATGAGCATCACTCTAGGGTGAAAATCAGGGTAATAGCAATTAATAATAGCAAGCAGGGTAATAGCAATAATAGCCCAGGTGTCACTGATACTGTACTAATAACTAAATTCATGCCGGAATTCTGTTTGGAGATGTGGCGACCCGCTTTAAACGATGACTTACTAAAATGGCCGCACCAAAAGTGAGCTTAATACCGAGGCTTAACGATCCATTAACTAATTGAATTCTTTCTGTTCTTGTTTTAAAGGTGCTGATATTGTAGCTGAAGGTCTCATTCAAGCTATAACGAAAGGAACCAATGTTCGTTTTGGGTAGTTAGCGACAATAAAGTTCTGAACATTCCGGAAGTATCTAAGGCAATCGAACGGCCTGTCTGAAGTGTCAAGTTATAGTGGATTGTTTGGGGAACATGCTTATGTTAGTATAAGTTTATGTTTTATATTTATATAGAGAAACAAATTTTCCAGTTGTCATGAAAAATATGTAATTGACACAACACTAATAATTGTTTTTTTTTTTACGTGAGATGACGGCCCTCCTGGGTGCATAAGCTTTGAGTTTGTCATAACCTCAAGAACTTTTTAATGTGTAAATGTTTCCATTGTCCATTGTCGCTTGACGTAGTAGTTAGAGAGCTGGCAGCAATAGTTTTTAAATGATTTCTTCCTCTGACAGAATTCCCTAATAGAGGTAATTATGGAATTCGTGGAAGCAGGTAGGTAGCCATAATATACATAAACACTTTACTTGGTTTAACTGGGCAGTTTGTTATAGCTCTTATTGTTAGTTAACTAATTTATTTATCTGATTAGAATGGTTTATTTACAGTGAATGAATAAATTTAGTTGCTGTTAGTAACCTAGTGAACTTTTTACCTGCGGTACGGCTATTAAATATTTAATTACGGCTAGTGAACATTTTTTTCGGTGCATTGCAATTGCAGTTATAAAATATTCTTATCCGATGATAACCACAAAGAAGCACAAATTTTTTTTTTGTGATTTTCACCGATTCAAGTCTCAATTGTTTGATAGCACTAGCCCTCATAGCTTCTCGGGCTTATAGACGATATGATCGATATGTTTGTCCCAAATTAACTTATTATCAAGGATAACCTCGAGGTACTTCACTCCGCTCCATGGTATCGCCTCGCCCAGGACGAAAAAATTTGCTCTTGCTAACATTGATGGAGATCCTCCCATTCTTCCTGGGCTGGCAGGAAGTCTTACAGCCTAGCATCTACTATACACACGTTCTTTGACCTCGTGAAAATGCAGACGTGATCGGCATATAAGGCAGAAACATGCCGAGACATCTGTCGAAATGTCACTCGTGAAGATTGAAAGGAAGATCGGCGTTAGAATGGAGCCTTGCGGCGCTCCAGTTGTGAATCTTTTTGCTGAAAAGCGTTGCCCATCCATCTGTATTCGAAACTTCCGGTTCGAAAGGAACAACCATATCATCCTTGTTATAAAGGTAGACATTCCTAGATAGGCAGGTAATTTTAACTATAAATCTGTTGACAGTAGCAACTGGCACTGGAACCTTACCTCTACAAACGGTAAAGCGTTTAGATTGTTACCGTTAAAGTTGAACAAGACTGCACTTAACATACAAATGATGCAAATGGTTAAAATGTTGATAGGAGGAACCTGTAGCTTATTTTATAGCTTACTTGCAAAAAACATTTACATTCTGATTTGTTGCTCATAGTTTAGAAAATATGATTTTGTATTGCGGACAAGATGGGATCTACCCCTTCTCTTGGTTTTCTTTTCTTATTTTAGAGAATAGGATTCCAGACTTGCTTTTAAAGTTGAACGGGGTCGGTTCTTAGTACATAATTCATTTTATGTAGGAAATATTTGCCATTATTTCCCATACTGATCCGTCAAGGTTGACACATAATATATTTCAACTTGAAATTATACTACTGAAATTGGCGTAATCCAGTTTTCTGCGGGAAGGTACCAAAATGTTGTTTGTTCTAACACCAAGAAATCGAAAAAGTTCAAAAAGCCAAAATATAATGGCGAGATCAAAATTTTTCCTTAGGTTGGTATAAGCTATTTTACGTTTTATAACTCCCTATAAATAGTTAAATGTCAGTAGTTGAATAACATTCTCATCATCTTGTCACACTAACCATTAATTTTCAAAATTCACTGTAATAAAGTAAAAGGAGTACGTAGCAAAATTTTGTACTTTTAGAATGGCACAAGGAAGTGCACCATTGGATCAACAATTTGTAAATTTTTCCAAATTTGGAGACACCAAATCAGACGGCAAAACCATCACCTTAACACAAGCCGATAAGTGGTTCAAACAGGCCAACGTAATTGACGGGAAGAAGATAACCACTACCGACACCGGAATCACGTTTAATAAATTCAAAGCCAAAACTATAAATTATTCAGATTTTTTGAAATATCTGGATGAGCTGGCCAAATATAAAAATGTCAAAGTTGACGACATTAAGGATAAGTTGATGAAATGCGGTATGCCAGGAACAACTAATACAACCGCTGCGGTTAAAACAGGAGCAGTGGACAGATTGACGGATACATCACAATACACTGGTTCGCACAAAGAGAGGTTTGATGAAAGTGGGAAAGGTAAAGGTAAAGAAGGTAGAGAAGATGTTACTCAAAACAGTGGCTACGTTGGAGGATATAAAGGTCAAGATACTTACGATAAGACCCATTAATATCAAAAGTACTAAAATTAAAATTACAATGAAAATTGCATAGAAAAAAAAAGAAATTGTACAATTTTGATCGTGTGCATACTTCTAAAATAAAATCATATCATTCCAATTGTTGTAGTTTTATTTCCTTGAATTTGTTTTATTTCAAGTTTTGTAAGCTTTTGAACTATTAATATTTATTCTAGGCATCTTAAGATCCTCATATCCTTTTCATCGGGCACCTCGACTTGGTGGATTTTCCCTGCTCGCACCACCCATACATCTCCATTTTCCGCATTTTCTATTATTTTAACCAATGCTATGGCCATAACTTCTGCTCTGTTAAATATACATAAATTATTTTGCACGCTACTTACAATATGATTGGATAAACTTACGACTGGGATTCTTCTTCTATCGTTACCATCACATCTGATTGAAGAAAAGGCACATGACGCGGAGTAAATGTTTTTAAATGAAGATTATCGAGAATCGTAGTAATAGTAACAGCCGGACATACGACTATTACTTTAACTTTTTGAGAACCGTAGTTTGGAGATGCTGCTAAAGCTTTGCTTAAAGATATTATACCATATTTAGTTGCACTATAGACAGGAACAAAAAATGTTGGTGTCAAGCCGGCAATTGATGAAATATTTATTATCATTGGTTCTGATCCATCATCAGTTTTGTATTTTGGTAAGTATTTCTCAAGGCATAATAAACTACCATTAATTGTACCTTTCTGGAACATTAGAGTAAAGTTATACAGAAATAATGATATCTGTTGAAATATTATGAACGTCTCTTATTCAGAGTAGGAGATGGAATGTGGTTAATAATTTATTTAAATAAATGCATAAAAATGATCATTACTTAAAAAAAAATTAATGATAATAATAACATATATTTTTGCCCAAAAGTTAACCCCAATTACAGGACAAAAGAAAAATCTACATATAGAGCGGGTTTGTTCCCTTAAGTTCTTTACATTTGGGAAACTTCTTTATTATCAATTTTGAACAAAAGTTACTCTTTGCAAAATTTTCTGCTTACTCAAAATACACGATTAAGCTACCGAAACTTCGTTTACAACCTGCAGGTTGATCGAAAATTTAAAAAAATCAAAATCGACCTAAGGGAGAAGTACAATTAATTATTATTTCAGAACAAGATATGAAAGCAAAAAGGTGAACTTAGAATTAAAAGCGTCTGACAAAGATTCTTCCGGGCTATCGAGCGATTGTCTTTTCGATCGGAAATTAATTTCCTGACCGTTCTTCTCTTCATCATGTTTCGGTAACTCATCGACTGATTCGATGGGTGGTGCGCGAATCATATAATCAATTTCGTAAGTATCAAGGTTTTGTCCACAGTTTCCGCCTTTGCAAAGAAAGGCGAATGAGGTACATAAGCATCCCGGAAACTTCAATCGCAAAGAGAAGAATCTTGCCATTAACAAGATCTGGTACCCGGCCTTAGAAACGCGTATCGCTCTAAGAACAATAGACATCGAGAGTAAGTTGGGGGCGACAAAAATGATTGGCGCTATTACTTGATACCTACAAAGTAGATCGTGGTAAGATATTCCCCAATCGGGCCAAATTCCATCAACCCTCCATGACAAAAACTTCACCAAACAGCGTCGAATTCGTTCAACAAAAAGTTGTTAAAAAACGAAATGAAACAACACAAGTGTATTTCAGTTTGCTGACGACAAAAACATACAAAATTTATGATACACTTTTTATTGTTTTTGCACTTCTCTTTGAACTTCATCGTGGTTAAATTTCTGAAGCTTTCATGTACTGCGTATATAAGATCTTCTATATTCTCAACGGGAGATGTGTAAGCTTGATCTTTTATACGACACCATAAATAAAAATCAAAAGAACCTAGGTCTAAGTGACCAAAGCCAAGGTCCCTTGAAGCCCATCCATCGGTCTTCAATGATATTTGTAATTTCCCGATATGCGTCCATTCATTTGAAACCAACATTAACGTCGCGGATGGTGTAGATTGTTTACAAAAATGGAAACCTTAATATTTGTAAGTATTCTGTGCTTATTAGGCTTTCGTTGTAAATTTCATGAAAATTTCTTTATTCTCGTAGGACATATGGATTTTGGTCTGCTCAATAATGAGAATTTTTTATATTTACAATTCCCTCGCGACTGAATTTCGAATAATCTGTCGATATAATTTTAGAAGAAAATTAGGATCCTCCTGAACTTTAACAAGCACAAGTTTGCAAATTCCAATTCTTCTAGCATGATCGCCTGCACGAAACGCCTAATCTAATTTAATCTATACGTCTGAATTTAGATTTATTTATTCATTAGTGTAAATGTGGATATCTCTCGTTGAAAAGACGACATATATATATTTTTTTATTTCTATTGACCCATGAATACAAAATAAATATAAGGATACTTAATTAACACTCTAGACGATTTGAGTAGTGTTGAGATTCTTAAACGAGCAAAGTCTGACGAACGCGAATCGATAAACGAAACAATTTGGCGTTGCGTTCACTGGGGATAGGAAAAAGATCTATGATACATACACTGCCGTTCAGTGAAGTTCGGTCATGCAATAAAAATCTATTATATCACACTGTATACAATTATTAATACATAAAATTAGAAAAATATTAAGCATACACTCTTTTCTAAGGGATTGAAACCGTAAATTATTATGTAAAGTAGAAATATTGCGACAACCACAATAAAGTCCCTTTTATTATCATTCCAAGAATTTCTCGGAAGTACCGATCTTTCGAAACGGGTCGTTTGGGGATTATTAGCGAACAATACATTTAGGAAATATACCGTAGTATCACTCTTGTTTATTGATCACAGGCGCAAAGATATAAATTTGCTTCATTTTACTGTTAAACGTGTGTTGGTGTGCATCTGTCGTTTTTGCGCGAAAGTTTTAAGAAAATTTACTTCAAAATGGCACG
>LR737390.1:7373125-7439555 GCA_902655005.2 Marronus borbonicus
CAAACGACCTTGAAAGTGGTCCCGTACCCGCATAGCATAACTACTCACATGATATTTAGTTCCCGGTCCTAGCATGTCGCTTCGAAAATTTATTGGGTTTTGTAAAGAGGTACAAGAACTGAAGGAAACGTAGTTTTTTTCTATGAAGAAAGATGGTTTTTATTTTTAATAAGATCATGAAATTTGTGCTAGGAAAAATTAATGAGGAATTGAAATGTTGACTCGATTGTTCTGGTGATCTATGCGACAACTTCTTCTATCGCATTGGGAAGATGCTAGAACACGTACGTGTATCATACCAATGCATTGGTGCTCTGTTATCCTCTGTTATGATAGGATTGTTGATTGAGGGTAGTCTAAAAAGTTTCTAGCCTAACATAGAAACAAATATTTTTTTGTCAAATTCAGTTGCTCCCATCTCTTAATCCGTCCAAATAGTAGTTGGTACTTTGTCCTGTAGGCGTTTACGAATGTGATGGCCTCCTTATTCAATGAAAATCTCTTGTCTTCGAGTAAAACTTTAAGGCTAGGAAGCAGAAAAGAGTTGCTGGGAGCCAGATCTGGTGAACAGGGTGGGTGGTCTATCAATTCGGACCCAAATTCGTGAATTTTCAATTTTATAAATATATCAAAACACAAACCATAAAACTAAAAGAGAGAATTGAGACCTTAAATAATATCCTGAATAAAGCTACGAATATATCCAGCAATGTTAGTAGACCCCCAATTAAGGATAGAATAAAATAGGATTAAGAGCAATTTTTGAGATTTAAGTATTTACATATTATACAGTATTTATAAGAGATGAAATGCCCATCGAAACGTTTAATCCGTGGTCCCCTTGTCCTATTTTGTCTGGAATTATGTACTGCCTAATAAAGCTCGGCTTTTTTGAGACTGAGACTTCAGAATTGGTATATTTTGGTTTATCTAACCAGATGATTTGGTTTAACAAATATTCGTCGCTTTCTAATCTTCCCACTAAGTAATTGCAATACTTCAATTGTCTTAAATTACGGCTAGTATTAATAATTGTTTGGTTTAAATTTATGTCGACGTGAAAATCTTCATATTCGAGTCTGGGCCAAATTTAATTCTGTGGTTACTTTGTTTGTAGAAAATTCAAAATTTACATAAACTTCAACTTTAAAAAAAATTTCTGGCGATCGGTTTCGTGTTTAAAAACACATATTCGGGGAATCTACATTATTGGTAAATGTATTATTAATGAGATAAGAACTATGTTGCAATGGAACGAAATTATCATTTTTATTTAGTTGAATTAATGAATTGATATTTCAACTTATTTTTTTTTTCCTTTTTTTTTATTATTTATGTATATATTGAAAAGTACTACACGTGGATAATGAAAGATAATTGGAGTGTTTGGCAGTTTTAAATTTCAAGGCTGCACTATTTAATCTTATTACGTATTCTTCGTCAATATTAAAAACTTGTGCCAACATGGTTGAAATAAAAAAAAAAACCTTTCTTAGAATGTCAGGGACAGTATTGAATTTCAATATGATGCCGATAAGAAATAAGAAAGTTGACGATGCCCGCAAAGGATTGAAACGTCACATATAAATTCCGAGAAGAGAAGGAAAAGAGTTTATTTTTCAAATCTCGAACGTCATTTTGTCACGGGTTTATTTTCTCTTCAGATCCGTAACAAACACAACATTAGCAACTTTACCAAATTTAAACCTATCCCTCTATCTCTAGGGTTGAAAGTAACTCAGTCTGTATAGGGTATCTGGTTAGTAAATATTTTGTTCCATGCATATGTGAAATTTCACATTCATCATTTTTTATGTAAAAGATTAGAAGGTTATCTAGAACGAAGCAGGATATGCGATATAGCATTTATAAATACCAATTAGAATCATAACATAATACAAGCGCCTAACACTAAAACACGCGTATGAATTATTTTTTAAGAGATAAATGATTAGCTAAAATATGGTAACAGCTTATCCCAAGGACCAAGATATTTTGGAAATAAATACTCCAACCAATTACATCCAGAAGTCAATAATAATACTTTAGTAATTATAAATGACAAAAAACTGGAAATAGACATTTAGGTACAATCAATTCATAAAAAATGTAGCTATTTACGAAGGTTACTCTTCTATATTTTTCATTCTTACGAAGGTCCAATATAGACATAGTGTGAGAAATTCCACGACCTAAATCCAGGCAGAAACTAGCGGTAAGAAATTTGTGAAACTTCCCCTTTTACAGTATATCCAAAGGTATTAGTAAAGTTTCTCGAGGTCAAGATATGAACGTATGTTTCAGTTCGCGAAATACATTTAAAAATCCTTTTGGCAATCCGAAAGATAGAGAAAAGGTCGGGAATTTATGAAATTGCATGTAGTGAATGTGACGAAACCTATTGGTAAAACCAAAAGAGGTTTAGGCAACAGACTCAAGGAGCACATCAGGTCTTATCGATATGGTAGAATAAAATCATCAAGTTTAGCACAACACATAAACGAAACCGGGCATAATATTCAATTAGAAAACGTGAAATTGATTAAGAGCGCGGGTATTAGAGACTTACGAAATTATTTACATAAAAAGCAACGCAGATTTGATGAGTATAGAAAATGGAGCATTTGTCATACTCCTGTTTCCTCCGCCAAGTTTTCCTATTATAATAGTCAAAAGAGGATGATCGTAACAATTCCCTTTGTTCGCATAATTTTCCAAATTAATTGAGCCTTTAAACCAAATCGTTTACATTAAATACGGTACTTTATCGAATAAGTTATATACACAATTTTAAAGTGCATTGGAAGGCGAAAATATGGACTAGTGGAAAATTTTATTGTTAAAATTAGTAATACACAACAATCATTATATAAATCATAATTCCGTCAAAATTAACCGTTAAGAAAAAACATATAAAAATATTGTATATTATATATATTGTAATGTTTTGCCAATGTGAAATTTGGAAAATTTTAGGAAATTTGTCGAAATTCTAAATTTTCTTCAAAGATCGAGGGTCGTGAATCTGGGAATGTCCCTAGACACTCTTTCGGCAAATGAAAAGAGACGTGTTAAGACGTAGAAATGAAAATAACTACTAACTTAAATCTTTTCATTTTCTAATACATAAACACCAGGTTTATATTCTTCTTCGAACCCCTTTTCTTCACTAATATAATACTGAACACACTTATTAAAAACTTTTAAATTGAAATATTTACTCAAGACTATTTAGGACTTGGAGGAAATGCTACGTACAACTTGCTCTACAAGTTGCTCTAAGGAATGTTTGAACTATTATACTTGTTCGATATACGCGGCAATCTCACAAAATTTCCGGAATTGTTTTAAAATGAAGAGAACCCAACCAAAGTTATTCGTTCCTGAAATGTATCCCAGGGGATGGTCGCAATTTTTGCCTTAATTTCGAGCCATGTTACTAATTCCTTTAGAAGATCAAAGAATGGCTAATAGCATTTTTATACAACTGTTTGCCAAAAAATGGGATGATTTTTCTTCCACTATCATGGAAAAAACCACAAAAGAAACGTACAAAGGAAAAAAAAGCTTTAAGAAATAACTTATTTTACTCACTTCGAAGATTATTTCGAAAACTAAAAAACGTTAGGCGTTAATATCTACTTCAGAATGGAGTATTCATATTATAATAATAATTTATTTAAATAAATATTTTTTAATATTTTACTATCACGAACATTATTTTCGAGGACAACTCTGCACTTCAATTACTAAGAAAGAACAAGACAAAGTTCCCACTAGTACATGTAGTACCGTACCGTATTTGATTGATTGAAGTTGAAGAAACAAAAAAACCTTCAGTAACAATTTATTATTCAATCTATTGAAACAGACATTGATTTTATAGAATTTTCATGGCTTCTATATCCGGCAACTTCAGTTCGCAATATTCTCCATTATCCACTAACCAAACGCTTGCACTCTCGGCACTATTGAGCATGTGGATGATACATTTCGCAACACTATCGGTGCTGAAAACCAATTCAGATTATTCCTTACATTACTACCAGTGCTAAAGGATATTCTTACCCCTGTATCTTAAATTCATTATTTGACACGGATTGTTGAAAGAATTCCTCGTATCTTGGTCCCAGATTCTTACCCGGCATCGTTTCTAAAAGTGGCGTTCCGGTGGCATTTGGACAAATCGCCATAACGCGTACTTTGGTTTCTGCGAAGTGCTTCTCATGGCCCCAGGATCGGGTTAACCCTAGTATTGCGTGCTTCGTGGCGGCATACACTGGAATATTTGGATAAGCATCCAAACCAGCAGTGGACGATAAGTTAATAATAGCTCCTTCATTAGCAATTTTGTATTTTGGTATGTACTCGTGCAAAGCCAATAAGCAGCCATGGACTGTGCCATTCTGCAAAATATTAAGGATGTAAATGGTAGAATTCTGGTTTTATGATACCTTCTCTAACCAAGTTGATCGCTATTTCCCTCTCCCAAGTCAAATCGTTTAAGATGCCAGCGTTATTAATTAGGATGTCTATATGTTGGAAGGTTTTTATCGTAACTGTAAACGCATCTGTAACCAAAAATATCTAATAACAAGGTTGTAAATAGAGCTAGGCATTTTTAGTATTAATAGCCACCACATCCACAAACGCAGGGTTAGCAGAATGTCGGAAGATGATGCTCTAGCGTCAAAACGATTCAATTTGTGAACTTAAAATTTTACTAACGTTGGAATATTTGGGTTCTGGTATAAATAAGCATTTGTACATATATAATTTTATAGCAATGTGCATCTTACGCCACATATTTGACGTTCCTGTTTGGAATTTACTTGTGGAAAAATCCATATTCCAATTAATGCAACAATAAGAAAGAACTAAAAAAAGTAATACGACAACTTACAAAGGAATGCAATAGTGATTCAGTTTTCCCCGCGAAATGTACTAAAGAATAAATTGATACTTCACTTCATTATTTCTTGTTAAATTTGTCAGTACTGAAGATAATTACGTAAAAGAATCCAAGTTACAGTAGACATTTTACAACTATAATTTCAGCTAAGCTTACTATTTATTGTTTAACATACATGCCTTTTGTACGAGGATAGTTTGAAAAGTTTCCAGCTTCAACATGAAGATGGCGCTCGTCAAAAATATTTGAATACTATAATTGCGCATGCGTTGAATAATACTTTTGAAAATTTTGGCTCTCTTGGACGGTCAGTTGTTATTTAACAATCGTTGATGTTAGTGTTTCTATGATTCTTGCATTTGAAATCCTATACGTCTACGTGAATTAAACCCGAGGTGGGCACTGTTTACGAGGTCTCCGCGTTTGTCATGGTAAAATTTTTGGCTAGCTAAATCTAAATGTGGTCGTACCAGTTTAGCTGACGATGAACGTTTGGTACGGCCGAAAACTGCAACCACGATAATATCGGAAAAGTTCATCAAATGTCGTCGAATGAAAGTTGGACAAATAGCAAACGTTTAAAAATTTGGGCATGAAAAAACTAATTGCGCGTTGGATGTCGCACTTGCTCACTTACGACCAAAAGTGCAAAGATACACTCCCCGACAAAAACTTAGACGCGGTAAGATGTTTTACGGGTTTTAAGGGTTACAACATTTCTCTGCGAAACTAGCAAGATATCTAATTAAGTTTTTATTCATAAAAGTAAAATAAACTTAAAAATATCTCCTCCAGTAATATATGAACTAAATAATAAATTATTACTCCAATGTTTAAACAATTTCCGCGACAAAAATTTTGACGCTCTGTTGCAAATGTAAAACAAAAATCAACAAATGAGTGATCAGTAATGCGTAGATCCTCCGTTGTCCTTAATCACTGCCAATAGTCTGTTATTAATAGATTTATATAAATTTAACGCATAATTTTGAGGGATATTCTGCCATTCAGTCCTGTTGAAGTTTTCAGTTCCTGTACCGTGAAATATTGACGGCCTCCGCCATAAACGCGACGTGCCGATTCACCCCACATGTTTTCAATAATGTTTAAGTCTGGTGGCCGTGCCGGCCACTGTAAAGTTTTAATCTTTTTCTCTTTAAACCATTCAGTAATGGTTTTTGCTTTATAAATTGGCGCGTTATCTTGCTGAAAAACAAAATTGCGCCCGGCTCATTGGTTTCCAAAACGTAGAAGATTGTCACGCAATAAATCTTTATACGTCAAAGATGTCATTTTGTTTGTGCAAAACACTATCTCACTTTTATCGCGGAATCCAATCGCTGCCCATATCATCACAGATCCACCCCCTAATTGTTTGGTCATTTTCACTTTTGGTTCCTTTCACAGATCATGATAATAATGCGAGTACCCATCCGGTCCGTCCAAATTAAAACGTTTCTCATCGGAAAATATAACTTTTTCACATTGTTTCTTCCAGGATACGTGTTCTTCAGCAAATCTCAACCTCGCTTCTTTGTGTTTCGCCGAAAGTGGCGGTTTTCTCAACATTTTCTTCCGTGATATTACCGGTGACGCCTTTAAAATCCTTTGAACATTACGCACGTGCGTTTGTACCCCCGCCTGTTCTGCAATAACTCTCGCCGACGCAGAAGAATTGGATGCACACCCCTATATCATGCGTTTATCCCGCTCACTTACAGCTTTCGGTCGCCCCTGGCCTTTTGGTTTGCCGTAATTTTCCACATCTTTTAGGAAATTTCTAACGCAATGGGCGCTTCTTTGTAACCGACGAGCGATTTCTTTCTTACTAACACCATCCTGGTGCCAGGCTAGAACTTTACCCCTTTCTATCAAGGATAATTGCTTTTTTCTACCCATATTGCAAACACTTTATAAAATATAATTTCTTGTGGTGAAATATGTACACTTTACCAGCACAACCTCTACATATAAAGAGAAGTATCCAATTAAAACATTTTTGCTTATATTAATGTAATAAATGCACAGGGTCTAAATTTTTGTCGCATTTAAAATTCCTATTTTGATCTGGGAAAATCTCAATTACCCCTCATAAAGCAGTAAATACCCAGAAATATCTATAAATGGACTATTTACATAACAAGTATTAATAACCCTCATTTACATTTTATATAATGTCTATAAACTTTGTTTCGTAAATAAAAACGATACCCCGTCTATATTTTTGTCGGGTAGTGTAGTCACACGGTTGTGGTAATTGACTGTCTTCGGAATGGAAAAATAATAACAGTGGCATATTGCGCACCATTACTTGACACACCCCCAAGCGGCTTGTTTCTGTTTTCTAGGGTCAAAATTTCGCTGTAAGGACACATATTTCTATCGAATGAAGAGGCTATCGCATTCGTAAATGCATACTTTACAGAACAAGACGCCAACTACTACTTGAACGGATTGAAGGGATGGGATGGGAGACTATAAGCGGAACTTATTGCTTGAAATTTTTCAGACTGGCCCCGTGTTCATGCATATGCGAATTCTCCCAAATAATATATCAACGAAGTAACTTGCTTTCAACATCCGCGTAGACCCTACGTCTTATATAAATTTTCGCAAATTTAGTACGATTATAATGAGGAATAAAGAAACATTTTAACTATGTGTCAAATTGCATTGAAAAAAATTCAAAATGTTCAAAAAATTATACATAAACACCCAAAAGGTATCGCTAGCGTAACGTCTCCAGACATTCTTCCTATCCTGTACATTCTAACTATAGTATAAAAAGAGATATGGTGGGAGGTGGTTTGATGGTCTTTCCCGAATATCGTCTAAATTTTGTTATAAATTTATAATCAACTAAGTTAACCATTAGGAATATCACTTTAAATCACAGGAATCATGCGAAATATGTAAGATATGTCTAGCTGCTACACATATTTCATTAAGTTTGTTGGCAAAAGGTATGGTAATTGCTGTTAATCGTCAATAAATTAATGCAATATTCCTAATGGCGAAAATTAACATTAATAATTTGTGGGCATTTCTTATGGTCAAATTGTTCCTTGACGGACACATCAGCTTTGACAAATAGCACCTTCGTCAATTCGTTTGATAATACTGAAGCAATTGCATCTCCCGACGGATTAGTATCAACTATTGTAACACCCTGTAAAATAAAATTTGCCACAAGTTTGCAATCAAAATTCTCAAAATCAAAAGGCTTAATACGATAATCAAAAATTTTCTGGTAAAGGGTAAAGGGGGAGCGGCGCATTCTGTTTGTAAAATAAAACACAGGCTGACAGGTTGGCCTGTTGACTTAAGGTCGTAAGCTAACGAATTCACATAACAAGAAATCTGTAGGTGTTTAATCACTCGAGCGAGGAAGTGAACTAACTGGTCCATTTCTGGTAATTATCGATTCACCGGACATTGTTACAATAATTTGATTATTGCATGTCGTCCAAATCCAGAACATCTAATTCGGGCAAAAAGAAAATAGTCACTATTAAGCGATGACGATTTCCATTCGCAGTAACGGAGTTACCAGTATCGTCAGCAAAAAAGTAAAGACCAGTAACTCACACACCAGACACTCAGTTTAAGAGAATATAATGCTTTTCATGCATTGCTGCTGGCTGATTTTCAGACCAGACACAACAGTTTTGCTTATTCCCAAACCTCTAAACTAAAACTGAGCTTCGTCGCTAAAGATGACTTTCTTATGAAATTCGGGATCATTTTCCGATTTCTCTGAAGCCCACTTATTGAACCCGCTACGCAGAAAATGATCGTTTGGTTTAAGTACTTCAATTAAAGCAATCTTCAAGATACAAGCCAAACTTTTTCGCAAAATTCGTCACAAACTTGTTTTAACGTACAGCTGCAAAATTCTCTTCGCTCCTTGCACTTCTTCTCTCATTAGGAAGAACGTTTTGAAGTGAGTATGTTAATTCAAATTCTTCCACAAGGCGTTCAATTGCTTTTCGACTTCGGCGACGATGGTTATTTGTAATTTCCTTTTATAATTAATCTAGGTGAAATTTTTTACAACAAATAAAATAAATATAAGAGCGATATTTGATATTATTTTCCACGGTAATTTAAATTACCTTTGCAGTAATGTATTTTTACAAGGACAATATTTTCGAAAATAGGCTACGTCACAGTAACAACACGTTATTGGATATTTTGCACAAATTGTATATAAATTTTTCCATAGAATGGAAAATTATACTTACCTGACGGGGCAGCCGTTTGAAAAAAATTGACTTGTACTAATTTTGTCGATTCAAGATTCAAAATTTAAACACCCTGTATAGTGTTTTCGATCTATTGACTGCTGTTAATAATGCAGATCTTTTACATTAACTACTTTACTTAACGAAATAACCCTTCCATAACCAGCATACTTTATAATAAACGAGTAATTAAATTAATGGTGCAACTATTTTTTTTTTTTTTTAAATCGATTTTCTTGCAAAATTTAGGTATAAGTAATTACATAAAACGTTGTTTCCAAATTTCAAGAGGAAAATAATAGGCATTCCATTAAATAAGAAAACTGACATCCATTTTCGGCTTAACCGGACAAAATAGGTCTTCAACAATACTTTAAATAATCTTTGCATAATCGAATATCTATGTTCGCAAAATGTTGATTATTTTCCGTAATTACCTATTTTTTTAAATACTTTTTCCCTAAGCTCAAAACGCCGTACTCTGTACAGGGTAAAAATAGGTACTTGTAAATATTTTTTTGAGCAAGGATAGAACAAGGCACGTTAGAATTAAATTTCTTTTATCACATCGATTGGTCCTGTGGTTGACAATGGGAATCCATGAATTTCTTCAACAATTATTTGGAGTTAATCAAATAATTTGTGTACAACATATTAAAATATAACGATGAAAGCATAGAATTTTAAGTAATTTGAAAATATACATATTATTCTTGCTCTACGTCGCACTTTGTAGGTATCAATTGTATAAATCACAAATTACAAATACAAAACATCGTTTTCTTGCTTCTTTATAACAACTAATATAACATGGCAGAGTAGCGTGGCCCGTCAACAGAGATATCAAAAATACTTTCTAATAAAAATTGTAGACATTCCGAAACATATCACTTTAAAATTATTTACAGTTATACAGGGTATTCCATAATTCCAGGATCAACCTAACTTATGTTTTTTTAAATGCTCTTTGAGTGTTGCGTTTATACAGAGTAAGTCAAAATGGAAATTTACGATTTTCTAATTTTTTTTTCAAATGGACACCCATGTATGTCATATCAAAAATAGAAGGGGTACATTACGTACTATCATGTTTATTGAGCATTCCCTATATCTAAATTCAATAGTTAACATAATACAATTCCAAAAAATAATATTTACAATTAATAAAGAAATTTTCTAATAAATGTTTAAAATGTCCATCGCACAACTTTGATTCCTTAACATGTTCTTCATGATCTGGTGTTGTTGGAGGGTACTGATGACTGACACTTCAAGAAGTCTATTTTTATTAAGCCAGGTGAACGAGCTCGCCATGCAACTGCTCTTTCTCTTGCTCATCCTTTTGTTAAGATGGTTATGCATGAATCCAATCTGATGTAATCGTGCTCTACCGTGTAAACACGACATTTTTTGAACGATTATTTAACGGAATATATTCCAACAATAACGGCAACTGATTTTCTACGAAATCTAAATAAATTTGGCAGTTCGCTACATAAAAAGTTAATTGAAGTAAATGTTTCACGGATAACATGACATATCGAAATAATTTCTATAAATATACATTCATTTATATTAACATCCTTTTCTTTTCTTTTAACCTAACATCTACATTAATTTTTTAATTTATTTATAATTTGGTTAGGCATGAGCAGAAGCTAATTGATTGGGCCCCGCCTCGCAATTGAATCCTAATTTAATTTACTTTTTGAAATTGCTTTTTTTTATTGTACACTTGTGTTTTGGATTTAATAAAGCAATTTATTATTATTATTATTAAATCCAACATGTTTCCAATAATTTGAAAGAAATTACAAAATCGTAAATTTTTATTTTGGCTTACCTTATATATAAATGCAACACTCTCGGAAGCAATTTGCTTGATATCGTAGTAAGAGCACGTTCCTAAACTCATGGTAGTATTAAATCGATTACGTATTAATTATTTATCAAGTTATTTTAAAGGGATTTTAAGTTTGTCATGTTTTTACCCATAGCTTTTCAAATACCCAGTACAACGTAGTGAAACCCTATATTGGGAGTATGGGAGAATTGAGCTTAACCGAAATTCAAATTAAGATGTAGGATATCCCATTTAAAAAAACACAAGTTAAGTTCACCCTGGAATTATGGAACACCGTCTATATTGGAAAGTATTTTTGATATCTCTTTTAATCAGATATATCGAGATTTGCCACACTATTGCGCCATCCTGTAAATTATTATATATAATTGACTAATTGTAAGAGGTATGTCCGCTTTATTATAAAAAAAAAGTAACATGTTCTCAATTTAACTGGAATTACCTCAGCTTTATTCTCAACAAGAGATTTTACTGTAGCCAATCCTATACCAGAACAGCCTCCAGTTACTATTGCCACCTTACCACTTACAAAAGTCATTCTATTAACACTCTTCTAATCAACATTCTTTGAAGATATTACGCTAGTTACTTGTAAATATTTAATTTTCACCGAAATCCTTTTTACGATCTAATTGTTAATAAACAAGAATTGCCGATAAAATTTGCAAAATCACTTCTCACCAGCCCACTTGCTTATGATCCACTAGCACGTATATGCGCCAAATTACGCGGCAAAAATAGAATAAATTGGATATGTATATCTAATTTATATACCTAATAATTTTTGTGTATGAGTGTTAGATTAAATAATGTACGGAGTAGTTATCTGGCCTTGTAATACAGTCGCTAATAATCGGCGTTTGTAAAACGGAGACTACCATCATAAAATTTGTTAGATCAAGTTCTAACCGTAGAAACCGTAAAAGAACAAACAGATTTTACTGCATTAGCGATATTACAACAGTTTAGAGGCGCAAATAGCATACTTAAATTAATATTAATTGTGTTAACATTGAAATGTGCTAAATCACGATTACAAACTCAAAAGCAGTAGAATTTTCAATTATTTCAAATACGAACGTAGATATGCCAATAAATTCCTCCAATTGAGCAATGTGATTAATTGGTTTTAACTGGTAACAGTGTCCTTAAAAAAATTCTTGATCTCAGTCTCAGTGAAGTTTTTTTTCAATGTTAAAGATTAATTAGCTAAAAAGCACTTTCAATTATTCCAGTTCAACTATCTTAAAGTAATCCAAGCGCTTTACAAGTAATTGAAGGGCCTTTAAAATACGAGGGGAGTTCGACAATTACCTGGCGTGGACAAGATATGGCGCGACTAGAATTGAAATAACTACATTTTTCGTAAAAGTAACCTTTGACAAGAGTCGTCCCAAGTTTTCAAATAAATACGTTGATTACTTTTAGAGAATTTGGGTTTCCGGGTTGACACCGCGTCATAATTGCATGCGAATGCCGACGTTTCGCTCTCAGTTGTATGGAGCTTCTTGTGGGCTGCTGCTCTTAATTCAGCTCATTTTGTGGAACGCATACAAGACCTCACTCTTGACCGACAGGACATTCTGGTCAGTTTCGATGTAGAATCTCTCTTCACAAAAGTTCCCATTCCTGACACCGTCCAAATTACCACCCCACGACAAACCCACCGACATAGCCATGTCTAACGTCCACCTATTTCCAATTTCGTGGTAAGGAAGCTTTCCGCAAAATGGGTGCTGCGGTTGACCTTAAACACGCACTTGTGTGTCTTCATGGGAATGTTTAGTGTTAAAGCGCAATTCGAATGATTTTTGGCGTAGCTGTTAACGAAACATGGATTTATCACAGCACACTAAATACCAAAGAAGGTTGTGTGGGTTTTTTGTGGCCAACCAGCGCCAAAGAAGGCCAAAGCCATTTTATCGGCCAACAAGGTCATGGTCATAGTATTTTGGAATATTTGCGGCATAATACCCGTCGATTACCTTGAAAAGAGCTTACTAGAAGATTGCTAAGACTCTATAGAACTGTTATTAGTCGGCGATGAACGTTTCGAACTTTAATACGATAACATTAATTACAAATAACTGTACAAGTATAGTAAAGTTCATTTTAGGTATAGGGAAATGTAATATAATTTCATGAAGAATATTTTCAATAAAAATATATAGGATGTTCCATAATTCTAATATTAACAGTTGAAGTTTAACATATTTGATCGATAAACGCTGACACCTGTATAATATTTGAACAAAAATTGAAAAACTGTTCAATAGCTCATATTTACAGCTTACTAATCCGCAACAATTGATTGAGGTGATTTTACTGAAATCTCCATAAAAATCAAGGTAGCTTTGAAACGGTAATATTTAGACCTATCGTAATATATCTGTTTTACGTCAAATTAGTTGCTGAATTCAAATGTTTCATAAAAATTAGGAAACTTAAGAAAATTAAGTGTACGTTACTTCCGGTGAAACCGGAAGTTGAATAGACGTACCAATATTTTCCAAAAGTTAGCCCGTTCGAACAAAATAAATTTCTTAAACTTTTGAATCTGCTTAGTGTCTGATATGCGGCTAACGTAAGCTCACCGTGGGACACCTATATATACGAGACTGTACGTTCTATACAGAACAGTAGCTGCTCGTTCAAACTTTGCAAATACTTCTACGGGGGTCGGCCAAATTGGGCGTGCTTTCGCTTTAAGTGTGATTTTCCTCCACTTATTTCTGTCCTTATAGGCTTCTTTCCAGTTTATTTTTCTTCGTGTTGCTCATAACTTTGCACCTTAGCCCTGATTCTTCTCTTCTTCTGACTCCATCCTGTTATTTTCTTCATTTTTCCTTCATTTCTATGTATATGACCTCGCAACTTTAGCCTTTGAGCCTTAAAAAAGTCTTACAATGTTTCCTTTCCTGATTCTTTCTCCTTCCCTTATTCTTTCGAATATTTTCAATTTCTCCTCTTCGTCTCTGCCGCATAAGTTACTGTAGATCTTAAAATAATAACGTGGGATTCCACGATCAGAGTCAGCTACAGAAAATGAACTGCGAGCAATTGATTTTCGCCTTTGGAATGGTTCACATACTGAGCACGTTGTACGTTTTCTTCTTTTAAATTTCAAGCCAGCAGCAGAGAGTAGCGAGTAACGAGAAGCGACACTTCGCCTTCCCCCCAAAACTCAATTTTGTGCGCACGTCTGACATTCGATATCTTTTTACTTCATTTTGTCGTCAACTCTTGTCTTTCTTCTCTAATACATTGCACGGTTTTCAATCACGAGCAATCGAGCGTTAATAAATTCAATAAAGCACGATAAACTATCATCCTTTTCTGCTACAAACAATAAACAAAAATGGCCGACGATCGTCCAATCCATGCTACCAAAACATCAAAGGCGACTGCTCTTGTTTGTCTCAATTCTCTAGCAGCGGCAGGAAAAACATCACTTGTCACAAGTGACGTGCATGCATGCGTGTAAGTGTTTTTGCGGTTTCTAACGTATCGCAAAGCGTAAACTTCTATCTTTATTGCATTACGGAGCAATGATATGATCAGTAACTAACACATTTGTGATGAGTGGATAACCGCAGTCATGGCGATAGAAGGCAAAGTAGCTCTCGTCACTGGCGGAGCGTTCGGTTTGGGCTTCTTGTTCGCCAAAGAATTGTTACGGAATGGTTTAAAGGTATGTAAATATATATAATTTGTAAAGCTAGTTTTACATTGCAAATAAACGCTTCAAATAATCTCCTTGAAGCATTATATTAAGTTTTTGTTCTCTTCAATTCCTGCTAATTGAATTTAAAATATAATTCTTATATTTTTGACTTTTCCCATTAATTTAATAAAATAAGTTGATTCAACGTTTGCTATAACATGTTTATATTACAACTAAAACTAGATCGGAAAATTAATCATCGTATCTTGATGAATATGTTACAACATTCTTTATTCAAATTGCTGTTTTAGGTTGCATGGGTAAACCAGAAAATATGATTCGATATCCTGAATTATTTACAACGAAATCCATGTAATAATCACATTCAAATGATTCATTTCAGGGAGTTAGTCTGGTGGATGTGGACCCATCTAGGGGTCAGGATGCTGTCGACGCACTCTCGAAAGAATTCGGAAGCCACAGAGTCATATTTAATAAAACAGATGTGACAAATATGAATGAATTGAAGGGTATAAGCTTCTATATATATCTTGCTATTACACTGATAATTGTTAATATTCCTATATGGCAGATGCGATGAAGAAGACGGTGGAAACGTTTGGAAACTTTGACATATTGATTAACAATGCCGGTCTTATGGACGATAGTGTTTGGGAAAGGGAGGTAGATGTGAACGTGGTATGTATTAATAATAATTCCAAATATATCTTTTGTTATTCTTATTTGGGAAATTAGACCTTTCGTTCTTCTATATACTGGAAGTAATATGGGCGTAAAAGAATGAATCGGCAATAAATAGAGATAACAGCAAGTTGTAATAATAAAACGAATATACGCGGTGTATCTATTTTTAGAACTAAGCATGCGAAAGAGACTGCATCAATATTGAGAATTATATATTACGCAGACTTACGTAACGCTGAAAGAACATAAACATTTGGTAGTATCTTAAAGGTAAATAATAATGTAAATTCTTCCGCCGTAAATTATTTCTGATCCATTCTATATAAATATAGAAGTTTTTACACACCGAAAAGTTTTCTTTTAATTTAGCAATTGAAATATTTTTTGCTACTAATTGCGCACGGAAAGTGGCGAATTTTCATTATAAATTTACCAATAATTTGGGTGTAGATAACGGGCTTGGGATAAAATATTTTCGATCTATTTCAAGAATTTTTTCAGGCAATTGATTCTTTGACCTTGAGAGTGTATTACCTGATTATATATTTTTCTGATCCATGTTTCTTCGGTTTGTTTTCCTTTTTAATTAAATAAAAAATACATAAGACCAATTGAAGCGTTTTCTGCAAAAGTGGTCTAATGAAGAAAACAATATTTGTTAGTATTAACCTATTCAAAAACATATATTTTGAAATTCTATCTTTATTATATCTTATCATAGAATATATAGCCTGCGCCTTATTTCGAAAGTCAAGAAATGAATAGGTCTATATAATTCATAAAAAAAAATCCAGTATGTTAGCTCCTCTAATGTTGCAGAAAGAAAAGTTATTTAACGGATTTGTAGTGGGTCATTTAACAAATGAAACTAGGAGCATCATATTATTTTATTTTGAAAATGTCTATAAAAGACATTCTTTAAAAAAGGTAAACTTAACAGTGCACTACACAACGTTTCTTTAATCAAGTTTTGTTTTAATTTATTCCTCCGTTTCTTTACTAATAATTCATCATTTTGAATTTTTTAGAATTCCATTCGATCGTAGAGCTTTTTGGGGTCATCATTACATCTGCACATAAAATTCATGCTGAACTGGGGCAATATAAAGTTTCAAGTATTGAAGGTTGTTCTACTTCTAAATGTAAATTTTCCTTCCTTCCTTCCTTTCAAATTGAAAGTCAGTATTGATAATTTCTTTCATAAAGGCTTGGATGTAGAACGTCAAATCGTAGCGATTGTATCTTCAGCTAATTTACAATACGGGTTCAGCTTGCTTGTATTCAATTGCATTTTTTCCAAGGTCTCTACAGGCAGGCCATTTTGGGCTTAGGACAAACGTATTTCCAGAATACACACGGGCCTTCTATATTCAGTTAACAAAACAACTGTTCCATAACCAGCATAGTTTATAATAAGCAAGTGACTAAAATTAATAGCGTAACAGGCAAAAATCAATTTTCTTGCAAAATGGTAAAATTTAGGTATAGGTAACTGTATACAACACTGTTTCAACATTTTCAGAGGAATCAAAATTTGTAATAAATAAAATAGTAGACATTCCCTTTAAAATGGGAAAGTTGACATCCACTTCCGGCACAAACGGAAGTAATATGTCTTCTAAGATATTTTCAATAATCTTTGTATAATCGAATATTTGCGTTCGCAAAATTGTTGACTTTCTATTCTACTTACTTCTGCCTCACTGCATCGATATTTTCTGGCGTACGTTACTTATTCATTATTCATTAAGCACTAAATGGTTGACTTGCTTGGCACGTGATTAGTCCCGAAAAAAAAAAACACGCCACCATTTCCTTTGCGTATCTATGATTGAGCACTTATTTAAACAAAAAGATTTGCTAGAAATAACTCTAAAAATTGCAGCTTTCCCTGCTTCCGACACTTTATGTTTCATTCGCTTCAAATAATAAAATTATTAAATTGCCACCAACTCAAGATCTTCATTTTTGTGTTTCTGTTATTTTCGGTGTTTGTATTATTACTTCAATCAAAATAAATAAATAAATAGTTATGTTTTATCTCTAAAAGAAAATAAATTAGCAACTGCATAATTTTTTTCGTTGAAACTTAACAATACTATTTGTTTGTAGAAAGGCGTAGTCAATGGTTGCATATTAGGACTTGAAGAATATTTACCTAAATACAATAGCGGCTCTGAACCAATAATATTAAATGTAGCGTCAGTAGCTGGTCTGATACCGCTCTATTTTATACCAGTTTATACAGGTACTAAACACGCAGTCATAGGAATTAGCAAAGCTTTGGCAACGGAAGAGAACAGCGGCGCTCAGAAAGTCAAAATATTAACATTATGTCCGGGAGGCACCAGCACGACATTGATTGACAACTTGGAGAGAAGAGCTTTTACAGTTCGCATCGCTGCAAGAGCAAAGGACTTCTTCTTAGAACATCCCGAAGAAACTAAACAAACGTACGTGGATCGCATTAATAAATTATTCGTGTAATATTCAGTTGTTTTAGGCCTGAATCAGTTGCGCTGGCTTTGATAAAGGTATTAGAAAATGGTGCGAACGGATCCACTTGGGTGATAAAAGGAGGAGAACTTTCTGAAATTGAACTTCCGGGTTATGAAGACTATAAAGTAATACGCCGACTATCACTGTAGAAGTGATATCACCAAAAACCTTGTTAACAATTCACTTTTCTTTTATCATTAGAATACAAAAAACAACACTAATTTTGAATAATAATACGTTAAATATTATTTTATAGAACTAACATTAGTTTATACTTCGTGTTTGAATTGAATATACATTGTTTTGCAATAAATGTTAGCACCAAAATAACATTAACTTTTTAGCTAAATAAATTTATGTATGTATACAAAATAAGTAAATTTACGATACTTATCATCTGGTTAAAGCATTGATCATTTTGATATAAGTACTGCTATATCGTACCACTACGTTCTTGAATTTTCATCTATTAATATAACAAAATAAAAAAAATATAAAAAACAGCTTCTGAGTTTATATAGTTAGGTGTCATAATCAAATCAATCAACCTTGCCTTAACAAATTTATGAACATATTTTATTTTTTTACAAAACAAATCCTGATTGTACAGCCAGCACGCAAAATTATAAACCGTTTACCTTCGTATCCCTCCAGTTTTCGGACGCTGTGTATGTCATCATCCCGCCACAGCCTTCTTACACTTCTCATCTAGGAAAGTTACAGATTTCGGATTGGTGGAATTCAAATTTTGCATACAATTTCTCCAAAATTGTCATGTGCGGCTCTCCCATTAAAGCTCCGCGGTTGCTGTCTTTTTTAAACTTGAAACATATCTAACGAAGTGTACGATTCAAGCTGCAGTTATTCAGTATAATAATAGGACAGAATTGGAAGTGATTAAGAACAATGGAGGATCTACGCATTACTGTTTTACATTTGCAACAGAGCATCTAAGTTTTTGTCGCAGAAATTGTTTAAACATTGGAGTAATAATTTATTATTTAGTTCATATATTACTGAAGGAGATATTTTTAAGTTTATTTTACTTTTATGAATAAAAACTTAATTAGGTATCTCGCAAGTTTCCCAAAGAAATGTTGTAACCCTTGAAACCCTTAAAAATCTTACCGCGTCTAAGTTTTTGTCGGGGAGTGTATGTTGCTAGCTTTATCGTTTAAAGTACATCGACTAATAGTATCATAAATGCTTGTCATTACTAGACGCACAGCGCATATCTTATGATTAGAACAATATATTGAAAATTATTTGAAAAAAGCACAAGCTAACAACAAGAACGGGTTTCTCGGGATTTTCTAGAAAAATTATCAGTTGAGTTCAAAGTTAATTATGTATTATTTTGTGAACACGATGCACAACAACTTACAATAAGTAATTACGTAAAGCAATATTAGCAAATTATTAAACAACAAAAAAATAAATAAAACAAAAAAAATTGGGAAAATGCAAAGAAGTATTTTACATTTTACCATGATAGTGCAACAGTGCTATATTTTTGTACGCTTTCTTTTTGGTAGTAGTTTGCAGCCTAAGTACAATATTAAATAGCTCATCTTTCGCTGCTTTCGCCATTTCAATATTTGTTCACCTTGTGTAGAAGATATTATTTAAAAAATGTATACAAGGTGTTTCAATGATTTCAAATAAATGTTGTAGAAAATTGTAGTAACGAATATTTTAAGTAAAAAAAGAGTTTCATAAGTGGTTATACTGATGCCGGAAGTCATTGCATATGCTGAATATTCCGATATCGCGATCTTTGCTTACGGGTTTTGGAATGAAAAACGAAACAAGAACCTTTTTCAAAATGCTTTGTGAATAACATTCTAATAACGGTATCTGACCATCTTGACCATTAAGAATTGGTCCCATATTTATACAAAGTCCTCCACTCAAAATAGCCATACCAGATTCTTCCAAAAATATACTTACATAAAAAAAAACATTTAAAAATCGTTGATAGACTTTTGGAAGTGTTCTTAGCCCCCAATACTGTTTGCTATTGTAAAGTTAATGAGTATTCAAAGCAACATTGGACAGAGATACTAGATCATAGGATAGCTACTAATCAATTGTAACCCAGATTTGGCAATATTTGTTATCATACCAAAATACACACACGAAATAAAATTGTTTGACAGCAAACTAATATAAATAGAATTTTTTTAACTTTTCAAAGCTTGAATCTTCGCGTTTTTCGATCTGGCAACATCGATCCTCTTCTACCGACCATACATCCCCAGTTTCGAAATCTGGTAAAATTCTAATTATTGCTTTTGCAATCAGTTCAACTCTAAAATGACGCAAATGAAACAAACTCACAAAAAAGTATACCATAAACCATTTACTTTTGACGGTACAAATTACCCCAAAGTTTTTGTATTACATCCTCATATCTTGCTGATGGTAACACTTTCCTTGCGATGTTTAAACATAAGCTCGTTCCTATTTGTCCTGGATAAAGGGTTAATATTTTTATACCAGTTGCTCGATAATGAGATGCGGATGAAAGATACTGGAAAAGATTCATCATATTTGAGTATGTGCTGGAACAATCACTACTGAATGCAGTGGAGTAGGAAATATCTACAATGACTCCTTCTTCGCCACGTTTCCATTTACAGAGGTACCTATCTATAGCTAGTAAACCTCTCACGCCGGCTGCTGTTTCGTTCTATTGGGAGAGTTTAAAAATATATTCGTAATATGAAGGACTTACTTATTTTAACTATACCAAATTCATATCGTTTGTTAATGACTTGTTCCTGCTAAATCCTTCCAGAGAATATATAACAATATCGATGCTACCGAATGTATCCACTGTCTCCTTCATCGCCGCTAAAACAATACAAAACAATTGATTTAAGCCACTTGATTTACGGTGTTATTTAAAATCAGCTTATATAAAAGAGGATCGCTTACTTTCTATTTGTATCTCATCTGTGAGATCGGCATTGATAAAGGCAGCCTTATTTTTGCCAAATTCCTTTTCTAATATACTTAATGATTTGGAACCATTTTTGGAATTCTTATGTAATAGAGACACCCCCTTGAAAGCAAAATCACATCAGTGAAAGCGAAACATCCTTTTCTCAAGGTTTGATTTGATTGATATTATGAAGAATAAAAGAAAAACCTTTTGAGCATTTTAAGATTTAAACACGGAAAACTGATTGTGTAGATATCATTTTGTACGAAGTTCGATCTAAATGTATAACAAGGAGTTCACATATCTGTTTATAGTAGATTTCGAGATATCAATAATATTGTCTTCAATCTTATAAATGTGTGAGATATCTAATTTCCTTCGAAAAATCCGAAATGTCAGTACATTTTACCACAAATTTCTACGAGGTTGAACTACGTGGGGATGGTGTAAGAATATCGTCAGAATATACTGATTGTTCAACATTTTGCCAAATTCAAATAACGCAAACATCATTTTTTTAAGTACACTACCCGACAAAAACACCGCGCGGTAACGTTTTTATTTACGGATCAAAGTTTATAGACACTATATAAAATGTAAATGAGGGTTATTAATACTTGTTATGTAAATAGTCCATCTATAGATATTTCTGGGTATTTATTGCTTTATGAGGGGTAATTGAGATTTTCCCAGATCAAAATAGGAATTTTAAATGCGACAAAAATTGAGACTCTATGCATTTATTACATTAATATAAGCAAAAATGTTTTAATTTGATACTTCTCTCTAAATGCAGTGGTTGTGCTGGTAAAGTGTACACATTTCACCACGAGAAATTATATTTTATAAAGTGTTTGCAATATGGGTAGAAAAAAACAATTATGCTTGATAGAAAGGGGTAAAGTTCTAGCCTGGCACCAGGATGGTGTTAGTAAGAAGGAAATTGGTCGTCGGTTACGAAGAAGCGATCATTGCGTTAGAAATTTCCTAAAAGATCCGGAAAATTACGGCAAACCGAAAGGCCAGGGGCGACCGAAAGCTATAAGTGAGCGGGATAAACGCATGATATTGCGGTGTGTATCCAATTCTTTTGCGTCTGCGAGAGTTATTGCAGAACAGGCGGGGGACAAACGCACGTACGTAATGTTCAAAGAATTTGATGTTGAGAAAACCGCCACTTTCGGCGAAACACAAAGAAGCGAGGTTGAGATTTTCTGAAGAACACGTACCCTGGAAGAAACAATGGGACAACGTTATATTTTCCGATGAGAAACGTTTTAATTTGGACGGACCGGATGGGTACTCGCATTATTATCGTGATCTGAGAAAGGTACCAAAAGTGAAAATGACCAGACAATTATGGGGTGGATCTGTGATGATATTGGCAGCGATCGGATTCCGCGATAAAAGTGGGATAGTGTTTTGCACAAACAAAATGACATCTGTGATGTATAAAGACTTATTGCGTGACAATCTTCTACGTTTTGGAAACCAATGGGCCGGGCGCAATTTTGGTTTTCAGCAAGATAACGCGCCAATTCATAAAGCAAAAACCATTACTGAATGGTTTAAAGGGAAAAAGATTAAAACTTTACAGTGGCCGGCACGGTCACCAGACTTAAACATTATTGAAAACATGTGGGGTGAATTGGCACTTCGCGTTTATGGCGGAGGCCGTCAATATTTCACGTTACAGGAACTGAAAACTTCAATAGTGACTGATTGGCAGAATATCCCCCAAAATTATGCGTTAATTTTATATAAATCTATTAATAACAGACTATTGGAAGTGATTAAGAACAATGGAGGATCTACGCATTACTGATCACTCGTTTGTTGATTTTTGTTTTACATTTGCAACAGAGCGTCTAAATTTTTGTCGCAGAAATTGTTTAAACATTGGAGTAATAATTTATTATTTAGTTCATATATTACTGGATATATGTTACTGAAGTTTCTGTATATTGCATACCTATATTTAATATTCAAAATAAAAGCAATATCTACAGTGAAAGATGAGTCTTGCAGTTGCATGCAATATGCGGTGTCGATATTGTTAGTTTTCTATGACAACAGTAAACAAAAGATTTTGACAATGATGATTAATTAATGATTCAAAGTAGTTTCAAAGCAAGTTTAGTTTATAATTAGGTAGCAGATATGATTTATGTACCAGGAAAAGGAGAAGGGCTATGCATATCATTTTGATATTTTCAATGATATCCGCAATTCCTGCTTTTTTTTCAAAGATATTTCTTGCAATCGTTATTTATTTTTATTTCACAAGTAAGAATGACAGCCTTTTATAAAGTTATAGATTGCAACTGAAAACTTGCTTAATGCAAATTGGAAAAACTGAACATTCAGATCAAGGTTAGTCGTAATATTAAATTCGAACATTATAAAAAAAAAAACCTTATTCTTATTTCATTTGCAACGAATACTATTCACATTCTTATCGTATACATATTCAGTTCAAAACTCCAATAAAAGTTTTAAAATAATGAAATATTAAGTTCGCAATGATATTAATTAATCAAGTATAACTACAAAATCGCGTACCTTTAAACCACTTTGTAAACATTCTCGAGTAATACATAAACCAAAATTCGTTCCAAAACAATTAATAATAGCAACGCTATCCTTTATCAACATTTTAGTATATCTACATACTCTATACTTATTGAACTAGATCTTCAACGTTACTGCTAGCTTAATCTTTGAGTCCAACATTTTTTTATTCGTTCGACAAAAATTTATGTTGTTAACAAAAAGAAGCAACACCAATAGGTACGTGCTATTTTCTGTTTAGTATATGTAGATGATAAAAGAATAAAATAACGGAACAGAGGAAAAGTTTCTACGTAATGTTTTTAAAATTTCCCGGAATTGCGGCGATTGCTTACATTTTTCAACGAACCATAGAAAAGTTCAGAGTGTGCAAAATGTAAACTGCAAATATTGATATTTATTGATTTTCATATTATGTATCTCCATAACCTCGAAGTATGTTATAAAATAATTCACATTATCATAATTGGAAACAAATTTGCACGACTAGGATTGTTTTTTTGTGTATTAGCAAATAGCCGTCAATATTGACCTTAATATTGACTCTGGAGGTTCGACAAAAAGAAGAAGTCAGAATTGGCTTAAGCATCAGTGGTCCTACCACCTAAGGGACGATGGGATTCTGAACGAACTTATTTCAAGCGAGAGATTTTTGCCTTGAACGTGTGCCCCGGGGAACATTCTACCAGCCATGCATCCCCAGTTTCGAACTCTGGCCAAATTATAATTATTGCCTTTGCAATCAACTCAACTCTCAAACGAGCCCACGAGCAAGCTTACACAAAAATATAGCGTTTTTGATGGTACAAATTGCCCAAAGTACTTGAATTACTTCTTCATACCTTGCTGATGGTAACACCCACCTTGCGATATTTAAACATAAGCTTGTTCGTTCCGATTTGTCATGAATAGAGTTAGTTTTTTTATACTGGTTGCTCGATAATAGGGTGCGGATGGGACATACTGGAGGAGGCTCATCATCTTTAAGTATATGCTGAGGCAATCACCACTGAATCTAGGAAATATCACTACGTTTCAATTTACAGAGGTGTATACTTTATCTATGGCTCTCGCCAACTGCTGTTTCACTCCGTTTCAAAGTTTGAAAATATAGTCCGTCTAGAAACTATCCGGAATTTATTATTTTTCTTAATTTTAATATATTTCTTTTTTGTTACATCCTAAGACAAAAGTAATGCATCAAGTAGGTTGTGCCGACTGTAGGCCATAGCAAAAATCATACAACAACACCAGCTGTCAAATATTGTTGATTATCAACAGGCTTAATATTTGTGAAATAATGTCGCAAGTAGAAAGAAGAAAGTTGGTGGAATATTTGTATAGAAAAGGTGTTCAAAACGTCAAAAAATTAGTGCAATTGACTGAACTCGGAAAAAGTGTCGTATATGAGACAATAGAGAGGATAAAAAATAGGAGAGATATGAGCCATGAACCAGTTTCTAGAAGACCGCGTAAGATTAGCGGAAACAATCTAAACGCTTTAGTGACTTAAGGACGACAAAACCCGCGCCTAGAATTCCGAAAACTGGCTAACAGATTTTGAAATCAACGTCAAATAAGAGTGTGTCCAGAAACTGTCCGCATTTCACTGAGAAGACAAGGTTACTTATCAAGGAAACCAAAAAAAAATCCCTGCAATGACACCTCTACAAACACAACGAGGAATAGATTTTTGCCAACGATTTTGAGACGATAATTTTAGTGATGTTTTTATATCTGACGAAAGTTGTTTTCAGCTTGGTGCAAATCATTTAAAAATCCTATCAAGAGAAAATGTTACCGTTCAAATTTCCAAATTTTCCACAAAAATAATGGTTTGGGGAACAATCTCTCAGCGTGGTGCTATAGCTCTTTGTATAATTGATGGCACCGTTAATAGTGCAAAGTATTGTAAAATTCTTAATGGCTTTCTTCTTGAAACGGTTCGTGCTTTAAATCCCGAAGGGTGGCGTTTTCAACAGGATAATGCAAGATGCCACACTTCTGAATACACTAAAGCTTGGATGTTAGAACAAAACTTGGCAACAATGGCCAGCAGCTTCCCCAGATCTTAATCCCATCGAAAATATATGGGGACTAATGAAAATTGAAGTAGAACAAGCAGCACCACGAAATAAAGAAGATTTGATTCGGTCAGTTTTACAAGTCTGGACCACTATCACCGAAAAGTATAGCGTTGACCTTGTTTCGGGATTACCTGAACATTTAGTTAAGTGTTGGCAGTTAAATGGCGATTGTATTAGTAAATGAGATGAAGTATTTGTTGTGATTTTATTATTCAAGTAATAAAAATATATACCGTAAAATTATAGCTGTGCTTTTTGTTTTCCGGATACTTTCTAGACGGACTATATATTCGTAATGTACAGACTTTATTAAGCTTAACCACACTAGATTCATACCAGTTGTCAATTTTGGCATTAATTAATATTGACTTTGCCGGTTTTAGAATAGAAGAAGTCAGAACTAACTTAGGCACTAGTGATCCTAACTACCATCTAAAGATGACGATGGGATTCCAAACTAAGCCATTCCAAGCAAAAATGTTTGCTTTAAACTTGCGAAACCTTGAACCGTACACACTTTCGCAGATGGTCAAGCAGCACTATGTAGTACAGTTACTATACAATTTTTGTAAGACTTTATGGACTTACATGCATAAGTCTGGATGGGGTACTTGTACTACTAAACAGAATTCAAGCCATACGGCCTGACAAAAGTTATAACAACAAATTCTTCAATGCTTTCTTGTCGTTATGAGCCGATTTCTACTAAGAGTGTTGTAGTGATGGGTTGGATTCGTATGATTTGTACAGTTTTTATTGCATTGTACAATAATACTGTTTCATTTTGTTTTATTTTACGAAAAATTAAATCTTAATTTACTGTTTTTTTTCAAGACCTTTAGAATAATGTGCAAAGTATAATAGTATCAAACCTATCCGCATCATTTTATATCTATTTCATCAACTTGAATCGCTAGTACGACGAGGCGTGGGTATCATCATCAACCGGTCTAAATCTATTGGTTCAATACAAATTGCGTTATATGAATCTTTCATCTTAGGAGCTATTAGGATTCGAATCGCTCATCGTTAGTACAAAGAGTCGTGAATCATCACGAATCACTACGATCTTTCGGTACGAATCGTATTATATGAATCTTTAACTTTAGAAAGATTCGAATCGTCCATCGCTAATTTCTAGCGAACAAGTAGTTCTTACCATTTCTGGAGTTGGTGCTAACTCTAGAAGAAATATTTCTATAACCCTTTGTATTTCTTTTTTCTTTCTATCTTGAATGAATAAAACAAACATTTCTTGCGCTCTTAAAATCTAATCATTAATTGATGCATACATGTACACTACCGTCCATATTAGTTCGGACACACAAATAAATGTTAAAAAAACGGGAAAATATTCCAACTCATTTTTCCAAAACTTAAAATTTTTATTGCATTTTATTAATAGCGATTAAAATTAAAGTATAAAAGTAAAAAAAAAGTAATTCTAACGAAAAATAAACAAAAACTTCTTAAACATTCCGTTCATCAAAGAAGCTCCCTTTTGCGCGAAGAACAGCTTTCACAATCCGAGGCATCCGCTCCACTAGTTTCTCAAAGACTCTATTTGGTATATAAGTCCATTCCTGTTGCAAAATGTTCCACAGGTGGCCTACGGAGGTAGGGCATACTTTTCAGATCCTCCTGTCCAGTTCATCCCATAACAGCTCGATGGGGTTTAGATCGGGGCTTTACGGCGGCCATGTCATTATTTGTAAATTGCCATTATCTTTTTCTTCATTTAAGAAGTTTTCACATATCACTGCTGAGTGTTTAGGGTCGTTGTCGTGCATGAATACAAAATTTTCGCCGATTAGATGTTGCCCCGATGGTATTGCATTTTCTTGCAGTATTTCTGAATAACCTTCTTTTCGCAGAATACCTTCGATTCGCTTCAAGTCTCCTGTACCGGCGTAGGGAAAACAACCCCAAACAAGTACAGAATTTCTTCCTTGCTTGACAGTTGGCACTACACAATCCTGCAACATTCTTGTCGCCTTTCGCTCTTCTTACAAAAACGCGCGTTGATTGTTCGAACACCTCAAACTTTGACTGATCAGTCCATAGCACCCTTTTCCAGTCATCCACTGTCCAATTTCTATGTGTTTCCGCCCACTGTAGCCGTTTTTGCCTGTTTCCCCGTCGAAGTAGGGTTTTGTTTTGTTGCAATGCGGCCGTGAAGATTTGCGGCTTTTAATCTTCTTTTCACTGTACTAACAGAAATTTTTCTTGCACGGTCGGGATTCATTTCGGCGGCGACTTCTGGTGCTGTCAGTCTCCTATTTCGCTTGCTCAGCAATTTTATACGCTCATCCTCGGCGTGAGTTGTTATTCTCTTACGACCTGAACGCACCCCATCTCTTAAACTGCCCGTGCGTTGATGTCTCCGAATGATATCACTAACAGTCGATTTATTAACATGTATTTTTTTCGGAAATTTGACGCACTGAATAACCTTCTTGATGAAAAGCAACAATTACAGAGCGCTTTTCTAAACTTGTCGGTTTTCCTCTCGGCATTTTAATAACGTTAATACGCTATTAACACTAACGCACGCACAAGCAAGTTTATTTAGAAACTAAAGCATTTATCAATACACAATAAACTTTCGGGTGGCCTGCTCCCACCCCAAAGAATATTGTAAATGTATTACCTGCAGTATTGACCCGAAAATAATCCTATTTGTGCCGATGAGGATTATTCTGAAAATTACTATATTGTGTCATAAAATATAATAGGTTTTTAATCATTCTCCAATCGATATTCTTGGAAGTTTGCCTATACAATTCGTTATAAACTTCATAAAGGACCTAATATAAATATGTTATTTATATACGAACGCAATTATATTATCCTTTAGTAGAGTGTACAACATTTTACTAGGTGTCCGAACTAATATGGACGGTAGAATATATATGTTGTACTTGACGCATTTTGAATATTTCGAAACAACGTACGACGCTCTAACACGCCAAAATTTGGTTTATTAATGTTTTATGATAAAGCGAGAAAAATAACGTATGCGTTCAAAAATTTTTTAATTTGAAAAATGAGGGACCCCCTAATAAACATGAAAAATTCGGTTGAAGCGCCGCCGTTTTACTTTATCACTTTTTAGAATGTCATAAACAGTGACCAAACTTATAATTATCATTCTAAATTGCATCCATTTCTAAGATACCAATAACAGAATATAGAAAGAGGTTTTCACTAGTGAATGAAAGACATTTTTCTAGTCAATATCAACGGAATAGGTTTTATTGCAATAGTAGGCAAAATGTCGCAAATGTATCAATTGAAATTTAAATCTTTAAAGCTCTTGTCAAAAATAACTTTTTTCTCAATAATTAGAAGTAAAGAAGGTTTACAGAAATGCATCAATGTTTTCGCATTTTACACTTCTAAAACTTTTAATTTTTTCAAAGAAAATCTATCAGGTATCTCCACTTGATAACATTTATCATCTTCTACTATCCATACATCTCCAGTACTACAGTTATCCAAAATTTTCACTAGAGACGTTGAAACGATTTCGGGTCTGAAACCAAAAGAAAAGATAAAACATTCCGCATATATTGATATTTGTAGGCGTTTACTTTTGAAGGTATAAAGTAGGAGTTAGTTCTTGCATAATATCCTGATATCTACCAGTCCGAAAAAAGGGAGCACAATTTTTAAGAAGCAGCGTATCGGTGAACCCTGGGCAGATGGTGATTATCTTGACTCCAATTGCATCGTAGTGACATTTCATAGAAAAACATTTGCCAATCCCGATGATTCCGTGTTTTGTAGCGGTGTACGCGGTCACGCCTGGTGAAGGATCCAATCCGTAAATAGATGCGATATTAACTACTGTTGGTTGCTCCAGCGTTTTATATTTCGGGAGATAACTATCCATTGCTAATGTAGTTCCCGTAAGTACACCGGTCTATGTCAAAAGAAATGCATTATAAAGTATTGATTCAAATTAATCGAATTTACGGATTTGGACATACCAAGTTAATTTCGATACATTTCTTGAAATCGAGCTCATCTACTATTCCGGCATTATTGACTACGATGTCGATGTTGTCAAAAACTTCAATGGTTTTCTTGAAGGCATCTGTAAATAATATAGAATTTCGAAATAATCTTCGTCATTGACAAATAGACGCTTGGTCTATCACATTTTTGATCAAACAAGTATTATTTCTAGAACCAGATGATAATTTAAACTCTAAGAGTTTGGATATACGATCTTTACCAAATTATTTATTTATTTATAATATTAAACAGCGCTCAATTTTATCTTTGTTTCCATATTTGCACGCGTTCTCCTCTTTAAGCGACATTCTAGATTAAATAGTTACTTTAATAAATATAAGTCGTGATACAAAAGTAGTTCCGTATACAGAGTATTCGATCTTATACATCTTGGGCGACTCCCGTATCTACATATCTACTTATTAGACGTTGAGTTGCGTTTTGGCGTCGTTTTCGGAGTTATAAGGCCAGCGTTCGTGTTTTGCTAATTGCAACGTCTCTTAAAAAAAATAAGAATCACACTACCCGACAAAAACATAGACGTGGTATCGTTTCTATTTACGAAACAAAGTTTATAGACATTATATAAAATATAAATGAGGGTTAGTAATACTTGTTATGTAAATAGTCCATTTATAGATATTTCTGGGTATTTATTGCTTTATGAGGGGTAATTGAGATTTTCCCAGATCAAAATGGAATTTTAAATGCGACAAAAATTCAGACCCTGTGCATTTATTACATTAATATAAGCAAAAATGTTTTAATTTGATACTTCTCTTTATATGCAGCGGTTGTGCTGGTAAAGTGTACACATTTCACCACGAGAAATTATATTTTATAAAGTGTTTGCAATATGGGTAGAAAAAAGCAATTATCCTTGATATAAAGGGGTAAAGTTCTAGCCTAGCACCAGGATGGTGTTAGCAAGAAGGAAATTGCTTGTCGGTTACGAAGAAGCGGTCATTCCGATAGAAATTTCCTAAAAGATCCGGAAAATTACGGCAAAACAAAAGGCCTGGGGCGACCGAAAGCTGTAAGTGAGCGGGATAAACGCATGATATTGGGGTGTGCATCCAATTCTTCTGCGTCGGCGAGAGTTATTGCAGAACAGGCGGGGGTACAAACGCACGTGCGTAATGTTCAAAGGATTTTAAAGGCGTCACCGGTAATATCACGGAAGAAAATGTTGAGAAAACCGCCACTTTCGGCGAAACACAAAGAAGCGAGGTTGAGATTTGCTGAAGAACACGTATCCTGGAAGAAACAATGTGAAAAAGTTATATTTTCCGATGAAAAACGTTTTAATTTGGACGGACAGGATGGGTACTCGCATTATTATCATGATCTGTGAAAGGAACCAAAAGTGAAAATGACCAAACAATTAGGGGGTGGATCTGTGATGATATGGGCAGCGATTGGATTCCGCGATAAAAGTGAGATAGTGTTTTGCACAAACAAAATGACATCTTTGACGTATAAAGATTTATTGCGTGACAATCTTCTACGTTTTGGAAACCAATGGGCCGGGCGCAATTTTGTTTTTCTGCAAGATAACGCGCCAATTCATAAAGCCAAAAACCATTACTACCATAAATGGTTTAAAGAGAAAAAGATTAAAACTTTACAGTGGCCAGGACGGTCATCAGACTTAAACATTATTGAGAACATGTGGGGTGAATTGGCACGTCGCGTTTATGGCGAAGGCCGTCAATATTTCACGGTACAGGAACTGAAAACTTCAATAGTGACTGAATGGCAGAATATCCCTCAAAATTATGTGTTAAATTTATATAAATCTATTAATAACAGACTATTTGAAGTGATTAAGAACAATGGAGGATCTACGCATTACTGATCACTCATTTGTTGATTTTTGTTTTACATTTGCAACAGAGTGTCTAAATTTTTGTCGCAAAAATTGTTTAAACATTGGAGTAATAATTTATTATTTAGTTCATATATTACTGGAGGAGATATTTTTAAGTTTATTTTACTTTTATGATGTAAAAATATTAGAATGTTACGTACCTTCAAACACCGCTGCGTTAGTAACATCACCTCTAAAGAAAATAACCCTATTTGGGCCATATTCCTTTTCAAGTGCAGTAATTACTTCTTCTCCCATTTCATCGTTAAGATCCATTAAAGTCACACCCTTAAAGATATAAAATACTGAATATAGTAATTATCACTATGACAAAATTCTTTACATACCCGTACCCCATTTTTTAAGAATTCTTTGACGAAACATATTCCCAAACCGCCTAAAGCACCGGTTATTAGAGCTACTCTACCTTCTACATACATGATTGGAGTGACCTATATTAAAAAAACTTCACGTTTTTATCGCTAATTTAAAAGTAAACATTACTTTTTGTGACGCCATAAATAATATTTATTATACACGTCTATTTTTTATAATCTGCTAACGGCTATTATATACCATAAATACGAGGTAGTAGCTAAAAGTTCGCGAAATATAGCAATAAACAAAATTTAAGGATACCAGGATTTTAAATAATGATAGCAAAGGCTGTGGGATAGTATGACAAACGACACTAAAGTATCGGCACAGTTCGCATCACACAAATTTAATTAGTTAATCCGGTACAACTGTTTCCAGGATGCGTGGATCCTCATTTTCAACCGTACAGTCCAATGATGTGAGAAAACGCCCTAAAATTAAGACATGCGAAAAACACGAAAAGATAGACGATAGGGTCTCTTATCAATGTAGCATGAAATATAAAACATGTGCATGCCCTACCCTAATGAATCAAACAGACCTAGGTATGACAACGGTTCGTTCTCTTTATTCATCAAATTTGTGCTGCTTTTTATGTAAATAATTAAAGGTAGGTAAGTTAAGGTAAGTAACATTGTACTAGAAGATGAGGAAATTTTCGTATCGTTTGATGTTTGTTCACTCTTCCCCAGTGTACTTAGTTCAGAAACCATAGAGTGTTTGATTCTTAAAACTTAACAAAATCGGTGATCCCAAAATTGCAGAATACAAAAGACTTCATTTTACATGAATCAAAATTGTTTCCAAGTAAAAACCGAGTAGTAGAAATGTTTTTCGGGTGATGTCGTGTAGTTAATATTTAACTTGACGTTTCGCTGACTATCCTGTCAGCTTCTTCAGAAGATTTCTAAAGACTGCTGTTGTTGTCTTTTGCTGCTCGTTATATATCCTATTTTTGTTCCGCTTTGCTGATCCATAACCGTTCCGTTCCGCTGAATCGCGTCGTTCGTTGTATAACGACTTCGTAGTGCTAACCTCCACGTGTTGCTGATCTTGTATCCATCTTCGCGATTGAAGTTGTTGGTGTTCTTCATTATTTCTATGGATTCGCGTATTATCCTCGGGTAGTAGTGGCTGGTCCTGGCTAATACCTTGACGTCGCTGTAGCTTATGCGGTGGTCTCCTTGTTGGTGCAGGTGTTCTGCTACTGCAGATTTTTCAATATGCCTAAGGCGTGCGTCTCTCTCGTGCTCTTTCACTCTGCACTGAATACTCCGTCCTGTTTGACCGATGTAGCTTTTTCCACATTGGCATTTCAGTTCGTATATGCCTTTTGCTCGTAGTTTTGGTAACACGTCCTTATTTGGAGGGAGTAGCTGGTCGATTTTGGTCACCGTGTTGAAACGTGTGGCGATGTTTTTCTCCCCTAGTGTCTTTTTTAGCCTGTCGGTGATTCCGGCTATGTATGGAAGGTACGCGTATTCTGCTGGTTGTTGTTGGTCTTCGTCTTTTCTCTGCTCTCGTGGCTTCCTTATATCTTTTGTACTGTAGCCGTTTTTCTGAAGGGCGTTTTTGACGTGTTGTATTTCGTTATTCCTGTGATGTTTGTCGCTGATTTTTTCCGCTCTTCTTAATAAAGTGTTGATGAGGGATCTCTTCTGTTGAGGATGGTGGTGAGATGTTGCATGCAGGTACCGGTCTGTGTGGGTCTTCTTGCGGTATATACTGTGGCCTAGTTTGCTGCTGTCATTGCGCTCCACTAGGACATCTAGGAATGGTAAGGTGCCGTCTTCTTCGATTTCCATGGTGAAGTTAATGTTTACGTGTTGTCTGTTGATGTGTTGCAGGAATTCCTCTAGAGTTTTTGGTCCGTGTGGCCAAATGACAAAAGTATCATCTACATATCTGTACCAGCATTTAGGTTTGATCCTGCTGGATTCGATGGCTTCTTGTTCGAACGCTTCCATAAAGATGTTGGCGATTACAGGTGACAAAGGAGATCTCATTGCAGCGCCACTCGCTTGTTCGTAGAATTCTCCGTTCCACAGGAAGTAGGTCGAAGTAAGGCAGAGTCTCGCCAAATTAATCAGATCCGGTTGTAGTCCTTTTGGTATTAGTTGTTGCCTGATGATCTCTAGTGTTTCTTTCACTGGTATATTGGTGAAGAGTGATTCCACGTCGAAAGATACCAATAAATCTTCTTTTGTTATTTCGTGTTGTTGTAGTATCTCGATGAAATGTTCGGAGTTCTTCACAAAGCTTTTGGTGTTCCCGGAGTATTGTGCTAGTTGTTTTGCGACATATTTGGCTAATTCGTAGGTAGGTGAGCCGCATGTACTGACGATCGGTTTGAGGGTTGCTAGGTTTGTGTATCTTTGGTAGTCCGTATAGTCTTGGTGGTCGGCTTTCTGATGGTAATAGCCTTCTTTGTTCTTCCTTTGGGATTGATGCTTCCTTAATAGCGTTTCTGGTTTGTTTTTCTACCTTCGTGGTTGGGTCCCTGTTTAGTTTCTTGTAGTGATCCGGGTCCAGCAGCATTTGTAACTTCATGTTGTAATCTGTGCGATCCATCACTACTGTTGCGTTGCCTTTATCAGCTCGTACGACGATTAGGTTCTCATTGCGGCGTATATCCTCAAGTGCTATCTTCTCGCCCTTGGAGATATTCCTTGCTGGTGGTTTAGCTTTCTGGAGGATGCGGCAGGTTTTATGTCGTATTTCTTCTGCTTCTTCGGCTGGCAGTCTTCGGATAGCACATTCCTCTTGAGTGATGATTTCTTCTTTAGGTATTCTGGTTGGTGCGACCGCAAAGTTTAGTCCTTTGGCTAGCACTCGTATTTGTTCTTGTGATAGTTGCAACGTTGACAGGTCGATGACGGTCTAACAGATGTCTAGTTCTGGTTGTGTATTGGTCTTCTTGGGTTTAAGTTTATCGAACTTTCCGAACTTTCCGGAAAGACCGAGTAATAAGCAATTACAGGTACGGCAATGGGCAACTCTTGATCCCTTTCATAACCAACTTATTTACGAGTAAATTTGAAACGTCTATGAGAAAGCACGCTCCATATTTTCCTGGAATTTGGCTTAGGTATGTAGATAACATTTTCGTGGTCTTTAATACTAGGAAAAATAATATTCCGGATTTCTTCGCAACTCTTAATTTAAAATTTGAAACTATTAAATTCACAATAGAAGAAGGGGACAATCAATCCAATTCCTGGATAGCTTAATAATTAAAAACAACAAAAAAGCTGGAAGCATCTATAGAAAGGAAACAAACACCAATAGGTACATTATGAACGATTTTAACAACTGTGGACAACAATAGATTAGTTAAATTCCCTTTAAGTAGAAGCAGGTACACAAACAACTTGAATTCATAAAAAAATGTAGCTATTTACAATGATTGCTCATCTATAGATGATTCCACGACTTTAATCCTGGTAGAAACTAACGGTAAGAAATTCGTGAAACTACCCTTTCACAGCATACCGAAAAGTGTTCTTCAGGTTCAAGGAACATATCAGATGTTATCGTTTCGATAGATTAGATTCATCAAGTGTAGCACAGCACATAAACGAAACGAGGCATAATATTAAGTTAGAAAACTTGAAATTGATTAAAAATATAACTTCGCCGCGGGAATTAGACGCGTACGAAACGGTTTACATAAAAAGGACCGTTGTCATACTCGGCCCTATTTGATTTATTGGGGTAAAGCTGCGCATTTCTCAGGCTACAATGACAAGAGACTCTTCCGTCTACTTGTCCGTATTTACTCGCAGTTTTACGGCATGTAGGCGATAAAAAAATAATATTTGTCTCGAAAGTAGGGATACACGTGCATGTTAGATTTAAAGGTTTCTCATATCATTCGGTCACCGGTTAAGAATGGGGATCATTCGTATCCTTGTCCAGAATTAATTAAATGAACTTGTATGGTGCCGATGTTTTCGTGTTGTTTCTCATACTACGCCACAGTCCTTGCTATTATCACAAAGTTACTTCCTATCTAAGAATAGCGAATGTATAGTTTCCTTTTGGATATGAACAACGTATATATATATATTACAAGTGCGTTTTTATGCAACCAACATTCCAACATTTTACCATAACTACAGAGACTACACTTTAGACAGATTTCTGATTCACGCAGATATAATAGAATCTCGTAGAAAATAGTGGAATATGCCTATAGCACAGTAGATGGCATCGCAGTGTACTTCGAAGAAATTCAATTTAAATCGTTTGAATTAATTACCTGTACATTATGAGTTCATCACAAATGAAAACAAAAGATAAAAGAAAACAGGCTTACTTAACTAATATGCAATATCTTATTATCACAATCCACCAAAATAAATAATTTTAAAATAATAGAAAATCCAAGCAAAGTAAGCTTATCGTCCTACATTGCCAGGATCGATAGCAAGGAAGCACCACGTCACCAGTACATCTAGAAGTGAATTTAAAATTAAACCATTTAAAATGTTAATTACATCTGGATCAATTACATATATTATTTCTCTAATCTCTGATTGTCGACGCGCTCTGGAAATATACCGTTAAAAAAAAAAAATTAAATATGCATTTTACTGCGAAAGTGAATAATAGTAAGGAAATGTTGATTAAATTACATGTATTTTATTAAATGTTTATGCGTCTATTGTTGGAAAATAATAAACGAAAAATTCACTATTTTCCTTGCTAGGGAAAAACAGCAACGATTTCATGGCAAAAATTGTCGTAAAATGCTGCGATCTGGCAACTACGGTGGTAAGTTGCAATTTCGTACGATATGACATCTAGTATTGCGGAGAGAATTTACGAACGCAAAAAATCGGTTATTCCCCGGACGCATACATAAAAGACGCATCTAATTGATGAATAGAACAATTATCTCTTTGTTCGTGAACCGGCTGGCAAATTCGACCAAGGATGATCAATTTAAATAATAAAAATCTAAACGATATTCCTTTAGTTTTCGGAATACTATTTTCATTCGATTCGCTCCTATGAATATTATAAAAGGCAGGGTATTTTTCTTTCTTCCTCTTTACTATTAGAAAGATTTCAATTACCTGCCTAGAAAACATTCTTGGTTTAATTACTTTTCAATAGTTATTTTCGTTAACGTGCACGTACTTTTGCAACACATTCGTTCTACTGATAATAAGGAATGGTTACGCAAATAAGACTGTAAATAAAAAAAAGGTAGAATTTCACAATTTATATTGGAAAAATGTGTTACGTTAGCATGTTAACACACAAATAGCAATTTATTTCGCAGACGATTTGCAATAAGAGATTTTACAACGAACGAATAAAGCAATATATGAAATATGTAAAACCAGTCACGTATAGGTTACAATAGTTGCAATAATAGTAATCAGCAATGACTCAATATTTTTAATTTAACATCGCCTTCCCAGACATTAACCCTTTAGAGGCACTGCGTATGGTGTTCCAAAAAACAAAAAGGATTTTCCGTTGACCAGTATCTGCAGTAGCTTCGTCAGAGAAAGGAATATTGTTGACAAAATATTTGTTATCAATACAAACATTTGACATTTAGGGATCTTCAAATACAGTCAATAGAACATCCAGTTTTTGTCATCGCTTTTCATGGTTCTAGATATACCAGCCCTTGGCTTTAGTGCTTTAGTCTTTAGCGCTAAATGCACGTTTGGTCGAAGCGTTTTAAAGTTTTGCCAACTAGGAATATTGAATTTGTATTTGGATACGTATTATTAAATAAACTACAAATGTCTTATAAACTTCTGCGTCTATCTCCACAACCCAGCATCATAAGTATTTCACTTGTTTCGCTTAAATTCGCCAAGAATTAACAGCAACAAATTGCGCAATTGAAATATTTGTGCGAAGCTACTTTATCGCTTTGCTTTTGTCAATCTTCGATGTACTTAAACGTTTTCTTGCAAAAATGTTGTATAAAAAAAATAAAAAGCGAAAATGTTATTGTAAAAACAAAGAAATGTTGCTTCGAATGGTAAAGTCCCTATTAAAAAAAAAAACGCGGACAAGCGTAACTTAAAAACAAAATTGAAGTATTCTCAAATGTAGATAATTAATTTTATATTGAACAAAATTTCTTAAAATGAATATTAACACAGTCTCTATACTTTTAATTAACCCCGAGTTATATCCGCTGATAAGTAATAACTGCTAACGATTTACGCCTTGCATATATTTTGCATTAATGATATACGTCTTGCATTATTTCTGCAAACAATAGAGGCGTCTTGCAAAAGATAATAGTATCTAAAGTAAGCATTCTTGATATCTATAAAAGGGAATAGAAATAATGTTCGAAGTAGTATTAACTTAGCATTGTTAGCGTTAAGTTCAACCTAAACTTTGTTAGTTTTACTCAGTATATTTTATAAGAATTCTCTGTCTGTTCGAACCTAAAATAATTTTTTTAACGAACGATTAAATTCCATCCGTTAACTCCCGTATGTGTGAATGTGACTACTTATGAACAACGATATTTATCGAGAGTATTGAAAAATACAAAAAAAAAAGATGACTTCGTATTTTATTTTCAGCACCTTAGGTTATTTGTGAGAGCCTTAAAAACGCTCATTTGGTTCAAACCGTTTGGGAATATTTTCCAGTAAAGTTGAAACCGGCGCTTCCTCGACTTATTCTGGTTTGTTTTCTTTTAAACTACTAATATGCGCTTAAAAATAGCCTTAGATTATTTAAATTAATTTCTCCTACTTTAGTTTGCTGGTTCAAACGAATTTTTATACTAAAAATTATTCCTAAATAAATATAACAAATAATTTAAACCCAGCACACTAGCGCTTGAACTTCTTAACAGAACCACTGCGGGTCTCGTCAAAAATCTATTCCCAATTTTTAACATTGTATGGGTACCCTTTAGCATTAGGTCCTTTTATGCCTAATCTAGTACCAAAAATTATAATATATCTTTTTCAAAGAAACTCTAATAACTTTGAAACGCTTAATTTTAAGATAGCTAAGATAAGCCTTATTAGATTTTGCTTTCGAATTCAATGACGATTTCAAAAATGTAATAATTATATCGTGTTTCATTAGAAAAAATTAAGTTCAGGTAGCTGCAAACTTATGAGACTCTGCAGGTTTAAATATAATTTTAAAACATGGCCATAGTCAAACTTCATAAGAAGAAAAGAACTAATTGGGAAAATCTAAATTCATAAAGGCACAATCTAAACCCGCAATATGGCAAAATGTTGATAACTATAGTAACCTTGAACAAATAAATGAATGCAAAAATTTTGTTTTTTGCCTATTTATACTACCGTAGATCCTTTTAATGCCCGAACAGACATAAAGACTTCTTTATCCTACGCGGGTATATTACGTAATTTTTAACTAAGCAATAAATGCGCAACAATGATTATTTTAAGGTTTCGAGAATTTCCGGGAAAACTAAATATAAACTAGATCCAACCCATAGTTCATGCATTATACATTTTTTGGCCATCGAAAATAAAAAGGTCTAAATATAAGCACGAAAGAAATAGAAAAAGAGACATTCCTCCATACAGCAAATCGATGAGTGAATCGGGAGAGCAAATTTTCCGAACGAACCTAATATTTATCCGTCCTGACGCGATACGTCTAGTAGAACGCTAGGGAAAACTGGTGGGAGATTCAATTCAAAGGTTCACGAAACGCATTGCTTTTCAGTCAGCTTCGCGACTTCAGTCGTCATAAAAACAAAAAGTGAAACAACAGGTGACATCACCGTCGTAGATTAGTGATAAGGAACCGTGCTCTACCGAAGAATAGTGTAAGTTGGAACAATCTCCTCTCTTTCGCAATACTCCGGCAAGTTTTAAAGGGTAGCATTTTAAAATGTTTTTCCTAGCGTTGCACAAGCAGAAAATATTTTCAATTAGCAATTTCTATGAATTACGTTGATTTTAACATTGATTTTTCGATATTTAACCAATGCAATGTACGAAACAGCTGACTAACGCCGTTTAGGCACCCTCAAGCATAAAAATCGATACCAGCAGACGCGCATTTTGTTTTAAGGAACTGCTACTGCATACATTTCTTATACCCATTCAATCTGATTAGATTTACATATCTGCAAGGTTACAATTGTATTTGATAACATCTATTTTTTAGGCGAGTAGCGAATACCGTCTGAATAATGGTAACCTTTTGCTGTATGGAAATATCTAAATTGTTATTACGTTAGTACTATAAATAGACATGATTCCTACTTAATGCATGCTTTTTTCTAAAACGTTTTATCTATAAGATGGGAGAATATTATCAAATGCATTTTGATTGATTTTTTTACGAGCAATAAATTATTTTTTTTGAGGCGATAAGTTGCAAATTTTGTTATTAAGTATCGGTGAATTATTTTCTTTAGTCCTACTGACCTACTGATGATGCTGTTAAGCGAATATTGTTTACTTTTGGTGTTATTGTGACTCGTAATTTCAATAGAGAACCATGTCGTTACGTAATACTTTTTACGACTTTCCATCTAAAGTCAAGCAATAACATACATAAAATAGTTAGCGTTTATTAAACGCACACGATACAGCATTAGAGATATGGATAAAGAATCAGTATTGAGTTTATCCTAGATTAGGTTTTAGATCAAATTTGGAAAAATTGGTGAATGAAATAATTGTAAAATCTTCTAAGAATGTATTTTTTAACCTGATTTTCAAAATACCTATCTTAAATCATAAATTATCCCTTCTAATTAAATAGTCTCTATGATTAGTGCTGAAGCATTAAATTAATTGCCCTTTCGAATTTGTTCCATCAGAAAAAGGCAATGATTACTGTTATTGATCCATCAAATAGGTAGCTATAAGTCTTACTTATGCATCCAACAATGTTGAGTTAATGAAATTACATCATAAAACAATTGCTTTTTATCAACAAGAAGATGAAGCAAATGCAATTTACCATATCTAACAATTCATGTAAATGGTTATGTAGACCAATCTGAAGCTTTTTTTTTCAGAACTCTGTAAATTCTGTAGAAACAGTTGCCACAAAATTTCTGTGCTGGTTTAGTTTAGCACATGCATTGAGACATATATTAATACCTTACAGAACAAAATTAAGATCGATATACAGGGTACAAACAAAGTATTGCGCCAAGTGGAATAATGTATGTATGTTGTTGTAAACTTCTGTGGTCGTTATTTTCTTTTAAAGAATTTGGGTTTCCGGGTTGAAACCGCGTCGTAATTGCTGCTGTACGAAGAATGTACAACATGCAGCAAGCCAGAAGAAGCTCCATACAATTGAGAGCGAAACGACGGTATTCTCGTGCAATTACGATGCGGTTCCAACCCGGAAACCCAAATTCTTTAAAAGCTTATAAGTCACTTTTCGATATAAGTTTCATTTATTTTGTGCAGCTAGAATTTGCGGGATATCACCATCTTATTTTTTTTAACTCTCCCAGGCATATCGATTTTTCTGTTTGTGGGATGCTGGAGTAAAATTTATACCAGACATTTTTCCGCCGCACCTATTTCCAAGAGTATCGTCATGTATGTTTCATAAAATGGGGCTTCGTTCCATTCCAATAAATTTGTTTTGTCTTAGAGACAATTTTTTTTATAAAGGATAGTGGGCTCATAGCCTAGAGACAACAATTAAACCCGGAGGAGAAAGTTTTTGTTACAGCTAAAATTTAATTAAATTTATATTTTCTTATAAGAAAATTAATAAAAAAACCGGGCATCTAGAGGTTTTTTTCTTATAAAAATTCCATGCTTGAAAGAGTTAATAGAAACAAAGATTTACTTTGCATCATTTGAAAAAATAGCAGTAAAGCAATATAACAAAAACTTTTGTGTTTCTCTATTATTGTCAATAATAAATTATTTTGCAAAGCAATTGTTTTATGTTTGTCGTATTATTGTCCTAGTTTCATTGGAATTAGTTTAAATTTCAAGTTTAAATAGAGTAAAATTAACTAAAATCGTACCGAATTACTTATTATTTATTCATTCCGGTGGTCACAGAAAAACTCATTGGATGTCTGGCCATGCGTTTAATTATGCTCATCCCAATCGACCTCCAAATAGTAGCTCAACAATATCTGGAACAATTCAACGACATGAGGAGATAAGAAGGGTCAAAGACTAGATTATAATAAACAGTTCAACGCTGCAATATCAAACCTAAATGTGTTACCTTTTGCACGTTATTCCCCTTGGTGGATGCTCATCTTGTACACGTAGTTCATATAAGAAAAGATATTCAGAATAATTAGAGGACAATTTTAGATTAAATAACTTGTTTAATACTTAAACATTAATGTGGAATACACATTTAAGATTGCTTATTTCTTTATACAGGTTATTCAGGGCGATGACTTTCTAGACGTATCTCGGTAATTTAAATATCTTAAAATTCCTTTATAATATTTTAATATTTCTTGAAAATATCTTGATTTGATTGGTGTGTTAATTATATTAGAAGCGGATATCAAATTTCTTATTCTTAAATTAGTATTTTTGAACGAAGCTAGAAATATTACTAGGAATTGCGGAGTACAACATAAAATGTGTTAAGAAAAATGGAAACAAAATTAATACACAAGTTGTTCTATTTAAATTTAAATTTAAATTTAAATATTAAAAAAAAAATAATGTTGCACTCATTACGTTAGCAATTCGGAACCACATAAATGCGTGTGCATTAGGTTCTGCATAATCTAATTTAAGGACCAAGAATCACATCTGTCTAATGCGTCTAATGCACGTGGAGTTTTACAGAAAAGAGGCCTTATAACTCTGAAGCCCTTAGTTCCCATTTAAAGAAATGCAGGTTTAGGTAGCCACGCACGTATAACACCCTGGTTTCAATATAACTCGTTCCTGGTTTTGTATTGCAAATGCCCTTAAAATTATAACTATGTTGTCATATTCTTCAGCTTTTGTTTCTCAATTCTTTTAGTAATCAACCAAGTTACTCATTCTCATTATTTTATCCATTTTTATGGTGTTGTTTCTGTTGTTTCAAAGTTTTAGCAAATATTTGTTACGCCCTTTCAGTTTCGTTTACCCAAAACCCCCACTTAAAAAATGTTTTTAAGTACAAGTACTTATTTTTCTTTCTCTTATTAAATTACGTTTGAAATTGATACTTCTCAAAATATTTCGGACAATGTGTATTGTAGCACAATTTCGCGCACCCTGTATAACACTGAATTTTATTATTTCTTTTTTATTATTGAATGTAGTCAACTAATCAGGTCTACACCTCCTCCTTTATCTTATTGTTTTATAAATATTAAAATTCTTGAACGAAATATTTTGAATGGAATAAAGAAAACAAAACCTAATTAATCTTCTTAGAATTACGTAATTAATATCTAATACCCTTAATTCGAATCCTATATTAAAGAACATGGAATCTTTGTGCATACCGTACATACACTACCGTTCATATATTTGTGGACGACTAAGAAAAACTCCGAACAATAAGCAAAATTGAAAGATTGATAATTGATTGTGTTTTATATGAAAGAGTAAACATTTCTATATGTATGAACATAATTTACAACAGTATTCTCTTCTACCCCATCAAATTTATAACGCATTCATATTCTACCGCAGCCTCAGGCAAAATTCCTCTTAATCCCTTTTATGGGGTTATAAACGTAAACTTGAAAATATTGTCGAATATTTCCACAAAGGAATAATGTGAGGTTCATAGAACACTTAGTACAAGAAACAAAGCACATATCGTCTTGTATTTAAAATAAAATCGATCTTGATAGTAGTTTAGTTTAAATTTAACTATCGTAATAAACGGGTGGTGCTGAAATGGCAGAACGAAAAGAAATTTCCATCGAAACGCGTTCTGCTATTATTACTTTACGTAATGAAGGATACTCAATGGCAGTTATTGCGAAAAAATTAAAAATATCGAAAAATGGTGTTTTTACAACATTAAAACGGGTGGCGGAAATGGGTTCTTTGGTTGATAAGAAACATTCTGGACGCAACAAGGAGACAACAGCTGCCGAGGATCAGTTCATGGTTCTTGTTTCAAAAAGAAACAGATTTCTAACGGCTCCGGAAATAACGCAGCAAGTCAATGTTTCACGAAGAAATCCTATTTCGCATTCGACCGTAAACCGAAGGTTAGCTGCGGCAGACTTAAAGACGAGTAGCTGCCGGAAAACCGCTTTTGAAAGTTGAAAATAAAAGAAAAAGATTGCAGTGGGCACAAGAACACAGACACTGGACATTCGAACAGTGGTGCAACGTGCTGTGGACAGATGAGAACAAATTTGAAACATTTGGCTCCAAAAGGAGGACGTTTGTTAGGCGACAGGTTGGTGAAAGAGTTAGTGAACAGTGTATTTTACCTGCAGTGAAGCACGGTGGAGGTAACGTAATGGTTTGGGGCTGTTTTGCGGGAGCAGCTGTAGGTGATTTAGTAAGAATACAGGGAATACTTCGTAAAGAGGGCTATCTCAAAATATTACAAGAGAATGCTGTACCAAGTGGGGAACGATTACGAGGTCGAAACTTTACGTTTCAAGAGGATAACGACCCTAAGCATTCTTCTCGTATATGCAGAAACTATCTAGCATCTCTGGAAGAAGAAGATCGTTTAAAAAGAATGATTTGGCCACCTCAGTCTCCTGACCTGTCGCCTATCGAATTAATATGGGATGAACTGGACAGAAGGATTCGCCAAAAAGGAGTGACTAGTTCACAAGATTTATGGAGAAAGCTCCAGCAAGCATGGACCGAGATTCCAGCAACATTTTTGAAATCTTTAATTCTAAGAATGCCACGAATATGTACCGCAGTAATTAACTCAAAGGAAGGACATATAGACGAAAAATCCGTATAGACCTAATTATAATTAGTACAACATTTCTTTTTGGAATATTTTTAGTTTTGTATAGTATACTCAATGTACAGAAGTAAATTAAATTACAAATAACTTTTTGTTTTTATTCGAATTAAAAAAAAACTGTATTTTTTAATCGTCCCCAAATATATGAACGGTAGTGTACATAAATGTATTACATTTAATCTAGACGATATTTATAAACCACCTGTAATGTGAAATAATCCACACCCAGAAGATTTTTATCTAGATTTTGTAATATGGTAATCTAAACATATATCTACGTTGGTAAACAGTACTTAATCTACTTACATGCGTATAAGTGTACCTTTCATACATTAATAACTAAATGCAGCTTCAACAAGTAGAGCGTTTGTAATTTCTTGATTAGTCTCATTATCTTATCAATTAAAGATTAACTTTGTTAAGTGTAATTGGTTGTAATTGTTCATAATATAATTAAACAAATGCATATTGTTTGTTGACCTCGACATAAACCACTAGTAAAATTTTACCACAACTTTTCTCATTTTTGAGTGCGATTTATTAAGTAAAATATATATTTTTAGAATATCGAGTTAATTTGAATAGTTGTTAAGCAACATTTTAACGGTAAGAATGTATAGTGAATGAAGCGGTTTTTATAAAGTACCTATAGGAAGTGTATTTATCTCAATTAAAGAATTGCTTGTATTCGTAAAAATTGTTTATTAATTGAATTAAACTTCAAAGTTAACGCCTTGTGCAAGAATCAGGCAGGTGTCCCAGATTTCTTCGACGTTTTTTTATAATACCTTATTTTAACAAGTCTTAGCAAGTCAGCATGGGTTTACTGTAGTATTATGTTCTTTAAAACCAACTGAGATGCTCCTTCTTTCCCAAAAAATGGTAACCATTACCTTTTTCATGGTTTTTCTCATCTTGGCCTTGTTAGGGATGAGTTCGCCTTTCCGATACTTCTCTTTTAGACAAAAGTTCCGGGTATAGAACCATTGTTTCGGTTTGGAATTTTGTTTTTAAAAAATCTATTTTTCCACAATATCTCATAACAAAAAGGAATCGCTGCTTGGTTGACACGCGCTTTAGAAATAACATTATAATAAAAAAAAGTGACCGAATTTTAAATTATATAAGCTACTTCGGTCTACAAAAGGGATTCAAATTGATGGTCTTGTTGTTGGATATACTTTTTCAAACTTTCTGTTAATTATTGACGACATCTCTAATGTATGCCTGGATTATTATGAAATCTATCAGCAGACTCCATAATATTGTTCCCTGGTTGCTTTCCATTATTTAGTTCTACGCATACACTACATTTTTCATAAACCGCCATAGGTCCCCCACGACCTATTTCCACCTATTTTCAAGTAGTTTTTGCAAAAATTCCCTTGCTTTTCGAAAAAAGTGAGTTGGCGCGCCGCCATTCAATGCGGTACATTCTTTGAATAATCTTCAATGGGACATTTTCTAATAAAGTGTTTAGTTCATTTTACAAAAAATTTCGGTAGACTTCGCCTGTTAATCAGTTTAACAATGGAAATGGACCAGTTTTTAGCAATTGTCAATTATTCGTGATGATTCCGTATTGCTGTTTGATGAGAATTCTCTTCTCTCCAATATTGCATAATATGTAGGTTCAAAACACCGTCGCAACTAAAATCTGCTTTATCGGTGAATAAGGTTAATAACGGAAAATTTTGCCCTTGTTGTACACGGGGTAAATAATTCTGTTTTAATAGGGTAGTAGCGATTTTGGAAATGAAACATGTGAAGCAGCTGTTCTTTGAAGACTTGTTTGGCTGATTCACGGCTAACATTCTTACGACTGTACAACTTATTCTTGTGGTGCTTGTTCTCGGATTATTTTCTAGTATTTGCAAAATAGTTACTTCGTTTGCAACCGTACGACTATATTTTGAAAGAAAATAATTTTTTATTACATTATGGTCCTCTGTCGCGTTGTGTTATGCATTGTAGTTTCTTTAATGTCACCTGGTCAGTATAAATTAGTAAAAGACAGCTATTCTCCACTAAGACCCAATATTTCGATCTCAACGTGAAACAGGCTACTCTGCAGTAGAAAATCAAAACTTTGGGAATATTATTGGTTCATCTACAAGTTAAATTTATAAGTGATGTTTGTGTAGTCATCAGTAATTTAGATATAGTATAAAAATACAGGTGGCTATTATGAAATGCTTAAGATGCAAAATCAAAAATGATTAAAGTGCATTCCCATTATGCCGATTTGCAAAGGCTGTTGGCTTTGTAGAAATTACCACCACCCACAAGGTGAGTCCATGCACACGTGATTTCCTTTGCTGTATTTTTCAAAATGATTGGTGAAGAAGACCAAATTCTATTAATAATTGCTGCAGCAATTGTTATTGATTCACGTATAAAAAAAGGTACTAATTTGGTGGAAAGTTTTGGCTTAGACCAAGACTTTAAAGCCGAAACAAATATCGTGGAAATGATTTAATAAAATAATTAATATTAGACGATGCCGATAATTTAAACTTGGAATACTGATCTTAGAAATTTTTTTCGGATGATGATTTAAGATTTTGAAAATTTTGAAAGATTGCTGCGTGTCGCTTGGCAATTCGTTTCTTTTACAAAAACCAGCAAGTGTGGTTTGGGATCGGCATCCACGTAAAGCCACCTGGCACGTATACATTTTCATAACTTTGCCAATCGGCCTTGCCGATAGGCATAGTTGGGGATGCAGCAAAATTTTTTGCTATTAAAAATGATTTTGTCAGTCAGTTATATACCTTAGATCAATCAATATTTAATCAAAAATAACATAATGTCCTTTCAACATAGAAAACCCATTTTAAAACGTTTACTTGAACTATGGCAGTTTGGTTAGTTTATAAGACATAAGACCAACTTATTGTAATAGGTGCCTCTCCCAATTACGAAAAATGTATGCGTAATACGTATTTAAAGCCATTTAGAATTAAGTATAATTGTGCTCATTGCGATAATTGCTGCATAGTTCAACGATACGATGCCCGTTACGATCCCATGGTGTATACGAATGAATTCAAGGCGTCATTAAAATGATGGAGATGGAGAAAGCAAATAAAATAAGGACAAATAATTTCATTAGCTGCAAGTAAATCAAAGCGCCGGGTGCGTCGTTCTATTATTAGTAAGCGTATACAAACAACGTCACCTCACTTAACATCTGATCATAGCTAGTTTTAAGACGGTAATGACGACAAGAACTAAAAATACAACATGATCGGCGCCGATCGATGGATGAATGAATTTTACACTTCCCGTATTGTTTGTTCAATGTTATCAGCTAATATCGCAAAAGGAAATTAATTCAAATCTCGCTTCTTGTTTCTATTTCTGGAATTTCTCGGCGCGTAGCGAATAGGAAACAAATAAAACGATAACTCCAATTTTTGGTATACTTATATTTCAGTGTACACTCTTCGTTAGGCTAATACCAAAATTAGTGAGGTTAATAATGCTCTTTTATTACAATAACGATACATTCAATAAGTGATCAAATATTTTTATATTAAATATAAGTTGCAACAAATACAACAACATCCGAAGCAAAATTAAGATTTATACAAAAGGTGATAGAAATAAGATTGATAACCATAAGCAGAGTAGTTTTTTGCAAGTTTTCAATCTGTATGCCCTCCTTCTAGTTTTTCCCTTGATGTTCTTGTCAAGATTAGCTTTTCTCGTGTACTTCCGTTGCATATCTTGTACAATCGACCTTGCAACTAGAATATACGGAGAAATCGAAGCGTTGTAATTGACCTCCCGTTTACGTCATCACCCGCCGCCGCTGCCGACAATACCACTTAAAAGAATGTCTGTTAAGCTAGTGTAGCCACTTCATAAGTCTACCAGCAAACCACTTGTATATTTTGTTGCTAACTTGTTACCCACGAATTTATTTTGTTGCTTGTTGGTGTACAAAAACTGATTTTCTTGCTTCACCTGTTCCGGAGAAACAGTGCATACCTATTCTTCAAATTGTCTACTTCGATTCAACTTGTATTTCTACGGCGGTGCTGTCTTCATTTAAATTAAGTTCAAAACTGCGCCGTTTAGTTTTAATAAATTAACAAAACCCTTATAAACATGTGGATAAATCCATTAGCTTTTTAAAAATAATTTTGTCAAATGCATCAATTTTTTTCTCTGTGTACATCAGCAATAGTTAATACAAAAGTTGCATTCTTTATATAATATTTATAGTTAAGGTGTCCCATTAATTTTTCCACTGAAATAAAAACAAAATCAGTTGTCGTTAAACAAAAAATTAGCAATATATTAGCAAGAAAATATTTACTACTTACTTTAATTCTCAATCGCTCATTAAGAATCCTAAAATATTTGCAGGGCGCGGACTCGCGATTCTTGCCTAACGGTTAATACCTGAACATTTAATGTGTATATTCTAAAAACAACAAGTTAGCAACAAAATATGCCATTTGGTTCGTGTTAATATCTGCAATGAGTCAAAAGTTACAGCGAGTAGCTAAACGCGTAGGTTAATATTAAGCTTACTGAGAAAAAGGATTTGTTGCTTCAAGAAACCTTGCATTGACCGAAAGAAATTATGTTTTTCAACACTAGCAAAGAAGTATTACTTTCAACCAAAGACATTTTCTTTAATATTATTTCTTTAACTTAAAAAGAATTAGACACTAACATCAACAAAACCTGATATTTGAAATAACAAAATTGATATATTTGAATCAAAGAAATTGATAGCAATGAAAATATTAAAACAACAAATCTAACTATTTCCCTTTAAGAAATTGAGTTTTTAAATGAAAAAAACCTCACATTTTCAATCAAAGAAATGTTCTTTTACACTAAAAAGAAATCGCTTCTTCAATCAAATGCATTAATATCTTTGAATAAAAAGTGTATGAAAATTGAATTAAAAATTTATTATTTTTAAAGATTTCTTGCATGATACTCGATCAAGTAACTTGCCGCAAGCTGCCACTTGCCTATTTAACCATACCTATTTAAAAAAATATATACTATTTATTTTGAAACAATTAATATGTTCATATTTACTTATATCAACGAAATATTGCTTTCACTTGTATTAAATAACTCAAAAAAAATATTTCTTTCATTCAAACAATCCTTTTATTCTGTGTGGTCATCGCTTCTTGGACACGGCTGGAGCAGCAAAATCAATTCTTGGGTAACAAATTAGCAACAAAATATGCAACTGATTTGTTGGTGGGTTTGCTACGCTACCTTAATAGACACCTTTAAAAAAACTTAAGAGCTTTGAGAGCTGACTACGTGGGCAGATTTAACAATCGCTAACAAAAAGAATTTAATTATATTTAATTAAAAGAAAAGCAGGATCAGTGTCCTCTTGAGTCTATATTGTTATTATTGAACAGTATATTATTTTATACTATACATATTTTATTAATAAAATTAAATAGGAAAGCTACCAGCTTGAAAATTCTGTAATTTTGTTCTTGGGGCGTAAAAAATATTACATGCAAGAGTGAGCCATTCCTTAAAGCAACGGAATACTTGTAATGATGATCTCGGAAGGATATACACTTCGACACTCCAAGTATGTAAGCTAGATTAGTTTCATACCTACAGTTTTATTTAATTGCTAATATTTAGCGATTGCAAGGCAACATCGTCAGAGTTACAAAATAACGCCAGCAATAAGACCAGAAGCGTCTACATCTTCGATGAAACATTGACAATTATGTATTATATAATTATATATAAATAAATTATCAAGCAAAAATCTCGTAAAAAGCTTAACATAGATCAACCACAGCACACTAAAGTATAAAATGTAACGGAAAGGGAGATTCTATCTATGAAGATAAGTAAATATCAAATCCACAAATAAAAAGCATTCTAGTCGCTTATAGATCTATAAAATCATCTGCGTTGCTAATTTTTATATTCATACCAATAAATACTATTACTATTATTTGCGTCAGATGTAATGTTTCCTTTTTTCGTGCTTAGGACTAAATTAGCCAATTGGAAGTTTGCTAAGACAGTACACGCATTCGGAAGTGGTCTTTGATGTCTATTACCCTCCGAGGGCACAATAGGTCGTCTGATAGCAATGCAGGAAATCGTTAGGGACCACCTCGTTGTAATAATAATATTAACCCATAGACTCGCAAATGACTCTCCGACGTTGTTCTATTGATATAAATAACGTCATTCAATGACTACATTAACATGACGTAAAATTAATCGCCTCTTGTACTTCCTCTATGATATCTTTACTTATGCATATATTTAGCAAGAATTTATAGGATTTAACAGAATACGAATCAACGATTGGATTGATGATGTTTGTGCGTAGTTATTATAGTGCGTTAGAAGGTAAGACACTTTGTTTATTGTATTCATGAATATACAAATAATTCTTAGCCCATATAAAATATGTTTGTAAATTTCTTTAAAAAAAACAACAAAAATAAAATCGACAAATGAAGGAATGCAAAGTCTAACATTGATTTAGAACATTCACATGTTACAGCAGATAATAATTAATGACCTGCCGTTATAGGTCACGTTGTATCGGTAGTGTTCTAGAAGTTTTTATTACAACTTTTTCTGCGATTTCTAAAAATTTTAATTACTAGTGGCTCAGCAAAAATTAGCAAAATACGTTTTAAATATTATATTAATAAACATTCATCTTATTTAAATATCTCTTAATCCGCTAGGTAATCAATACATTTCAATTTTGTGACACACAATTCCTTTTGATAAGCGCGCATTGAGCACCTCTCAAACCTAGATATGCGAAAATCCAGCAGTGAAATCTAAAAAGTCTAATCTATTTTCCGATCGATATAACTCCGAAATAGAGCCACCGGATTGGATCTTTTTGGATTCATTTTCTTGGGTGAATTAATCTGTTTTGTTTTTCAATTCACTTTCTTTACATACTTACTTTTTGCATCTTCTTCGTGAATTTTCTTTTATTTACATTTGTTGACCGTGTAATTGTGACTTAAATGGGCAGACCGCCGTAGCTGCCTTTACACGCTTCGAGGTATTTTGTTTTCACGTGCTTTTTACATGATGGGCACTTAAATCAGTAGCGCCCGTGCTTTCGAAAATTGGTGAAGGGTTACTTAGAATTAGGTAGAATATGCCTCAAAGTAGGAAATGCACACAGGCTCGCACACGTGTTACTATTTATACTCGAATATGCAGGTGAAGAGGCTTTTCACTTACCTCACCCGAGTAGCCGCCACAAAAAATTACTTTTGGCCTTAAAGCAATTTTTTTAAATTAATATTGAGACATGTTTTAAATTTAATCCATTAACATTTCTGATAAATTAATATTCGCATTATTATGTTTACAGATAAAATCTTTTGCCATTGATTTGATATCAAATGAATTAATCTCTCCTCATTATATCGAATTTAATTGCTTAGGCATGTGTAGATTTACAACAGTGATTTTCTTGAAAATTACAACAGATACCTTGATAATGGTTATAAGGAAAGTTATCACTAATATGATCCGAATTCTAAAAAGCCATTAAAGAGCGATCATTCGATTTTAGTTAAAAAAAAAAAACAAGAGAATACGTGCCGTGTGTAGCAGACCTTTATAGAATGTTCTCAAGGATTTAAAATTTTCATTCGTTGCGGGATATCATCCTATCCCATTCCTTGCTAAATACGCTGTATATGTTTATGCCTGATACTAATGACCAAAGTTCGCCACTTTCCGTGTGCTTCAGGGGCGTCGGTGTGGGTGTAGTGATGAGAGTGTGTGATGCGTAATATATGCGCAAATTTATACTTTGCATATTAGACTATGCGATGGAGTGGGGACGCGAGACAACCTTGTTACCAATGTAAGTACAGAAGTAGAGAGATTTGTTCTATCTGGAAGAATGAAATGTGCATGTGGTTTTTTGCTAGTATTAATGGGCAGAGGCACAAAAGCCTTTGGCCACTGCGGCCTTAATAGATCTATTGTAACAAAATGCCCTTATATATGTTAGAGTAGTTGGAGGCTCTTAATAAACCTTAAAATTACTCTAGGATCTTCGTCCCTCAGTTCAGTAGATGTCAAGAACAGTTTACTGAAATATTATTGTCGAGTGCGACTCATGGCAACACAATGACATAAAATGTGTTCCGCCGTCTCTAGATCTTCTAGACATAGACGGCATATTTGATCCTCAGCTTTTCCTAGATTGAATGGGTGATATTTTACGGCTGCATGATCTGTCAGAAATTCCGCCAGTAATCTCCTTTACTGAACTATGGCACTATTTATGCTGTCTTAGGCGAGCCTGATATAAATGCTTTCGCCTGTTTTTATTCTGGAACATTGCCCCAGTACGAGGTCTTTTGATCGTCCTCCCATACTTTTATTACTAGTTTTATGTGGGTCACAGAAGGGGCTAGGATGAAGGGCACGTTGGCTGCTTCCCTAGCCAGCTTATCTGCCCTTTCATTGCCCTCGATCGCTTGATGGCTTGGGACCCATCGCAGGGTAACGTGGTTTTTATGTCCCAGTTTTCTTAAATTGTATATTCATTCGCGAATCAGACCAGATTCGTATGAATAGGCTTTAATAGCCTTTAGATTGTCACTGAATATAGTTATGGTTGCTCCTCGTATCCCTGTCTCTGCTATTAAAGCAATATGCATAAACACGCGAAGAATAAGCGGCACCATTTGCAATATATTTAATACCACTTCTAAAATATTTTCGGCATTACATTGTTCTGCTCGTCTGGATGCTAGCAAAATTGAAGATGATGGTTGATGTGGTTCTATTTTACGTGCCATCGCATTAAGAACAATTTTTTTTTTACAGTCAGTTGTTTCGTCCATACACAAGCACAGTTTTTAATTTTTCAGCTCGGCTTTAATTTTATTTTCTAAATAAAATTAAAGTCGCACAGATGATGCCTGTGGACACCTTTGTAACGTTGTCTGGCTCGGTAATGTAGGGTTTCTTCCAAAATGAATCGCTGCATAACAAAACAAACGACAGATTCCACACAATCATAGTTACACATAAACCGTTCCCGATAATGCTAGCAAGGACTGTGGCGTAGTATGGTAAACAACGCGTAAGTATCGGCACCCTCCGCACCACACAATTTTAATTTATTATGCAGTAACATAATAATTAGTCCGGGACGGCCGTTTCGAGGACACGAATGGTCCTCATCATCAACCGGTGAACGAATGAAGTGAGAAAAAACTTTTTCTAAAACTAAACATGCATGTACTATCCCTACTTCTTAGAACAGATATCCTTTACAAGTGCCTATTTCTACCCCCTGCCCGCCTTGAAGCTACGACGTGCGAAAAATAACATGCATGAACTATCCCTTCTTCCGAGAGGAAATATTGTATTTTACAAGTGCCTAATTCTATCCTCTACGCGTCTTAATCTACGACATGCGAAAAACACGGCCAGATGGACGGGAACGATATACACACCTGTTTTGTTATTATTGTACTTTGCACTTCCCACGTGGTCTTGACAATGTGTTTTTCATCAACACATCGCAAACTAACCATTTTATTTTTGCGCCATCGCATATTAAATCCGGGGAATTTCATTGTATCTGACAATTCCTTGATCCACTTATCGACGACATTTCATTACGTATAACGTATATGCAGCACTTCGCTACTCTCGCGTTCATTCCAACAGACCGCCAAACACGTTACTACTGCAACAAGATCGCTTGGGCATATATTACGAATTACACACCCGAACGGCCACCCCCACACCGACGCCCGTGAAGCGCACGGAAAGTGGCGAAATTTAGTTAGAGCATACGATTTTAGTTTAAAAAATACCAGAGAATATGTACCCTTAACAGACATTCATAGTAAAGTTATCGAGAATTTAAAAGCTTCATTCGTTGCTGGGATATCGTGCTGTTCCATTCCTCGCTGAATACACTCTATATGTTTATATCTGATAACGAATTTACCGTATCTATATTTTATACACTAATTTTATTAATTACTGCAGATATCCATGTTTGACACTCAAAAATACGTACAAAACTGCAATCGGTATTAATGTTTACATAACATATTATTAGTACGCTTTTGTTTCTCATACACAATTCTATCTAATCTACCTATCACGCACATATTGTCCGTCTAGAAAGTATTCGGAATTTATTATTTTTCTTAATTTTAATATATTTCTTTTTTGTTACATCCTAAGGCAAAGGTAATGCATCAAGTAGGTTGTGCCGACTGTAGGCCATGGCAAAAATCATATAACACCGCCAGCTGTCAAATATTGTTGATCATCAACAGGCTTAATATTTGTGAAATAATGTCGCAAGTAGAAAGAAGAAAGTTGGTGGAATATTTGTATAGAAAAGGTGTTCAAAACGTCAAAAATTTAATGCAATTGACTGAACTCGGAAAAAGTGCAGTATATGAGACAATAAGGAGGATAAAAAATACGAGAGATATGAGCCATGGACCAGTTTCTGGAAGGCCGCGTAAGATTAGCGGAAACAATCTAAACGCTTTAGTGACTTTAGGACGACAAAACCCGCGCCTAGGGTTTCGAAAACTGGCTAACAGATTTGGAAATCAACGTCAAATAAGAGTGTGTCCAGAAACCATCCGCATTTCACTGAGAAGACAAGGTTACTTACCGTGGAAACCAAAAAAAATCCCTGCAATGACACCTCTACAAAGGCAACGAAGAATAGATTTTTGCCAACGACTTTGAACGATAATTTTAGTGATGTTTTTATATCTGACGAAAGTTGTTTCCGGCTTGGTGCAAATCATTTAAAAATCCTATCAAGAGAAAATTTTACCGTTTAAATTTCCAAATTTCCCACAAAAATAATGGTTTGGGGAACAATCTCTCAGCGTGGTGCTATACCTCTTTGTATAATTGATGGCACCGTTAATAGTGCAAAGTATTGTGAAATTCCGAATGGCTTTCTTCTTGAAACGGCTCGTGCTTTATATCCAGAAGGGTGGCGTTTTCAACAGGATAATGCAAGATGCCATACTTCTGCCTACACTAAAGCTTGGATGCTAGAACAAAACTTGGCAACAATTCCATGGCCAGCAGCTTCCTCAGATCTTAGTCCCATCAAAAATATATGAGGACTAATGAAAATTGAAGTAGAACAAGCAGCACCACGAAATAAAGAATTGATTCAGTTAGTTTTACAAGCGTGGTCCACTATCACCGAAAAGTATAGCGTTGACCTTGTTTCGGGATTACCTGAACGTTTAGTTAAGTGTTCACAGTTAAATGGAGATTGTATTAGTAAATGAGATGAATTATTTGTTGTGATTCTATTATTCAAGTAATAAAAATATATACCGTAAAATTATAGCTGTGTTGTGCTTTGTTTTCCGAATACTCTCTAGACGGACTATATTTATACACATTGACACGTTTTTAACGAAACTAATCTTTTTTAAAAAAATTGCTACGTTATACACCATGACACTTTTCGTTTGATGTCTGTAATGAAGAAGATGGAAACGGTTATAATTAGTATATTATAAGCTTTGAGCGTTCTTGCGTGCGTCTAATTTAAAAGTTTATATTTATACTGTCCATTTTACGCAGACATACGTAGGTAGTTTTATATCTTGTTCGTGGACGATAATTATCCGATGTTTCATTAAGAGTTCCCACTTTGCATTTTTTAAATTTCGCGGATAATTTAAGTTAGTAGTTGAATTATTCAATTTTTGAGACTTGTGCCTGAAACATGTCTTTTTCTTAATAAAGTTAATCAATTCTCGCTCTGTGTAAAGGTGCATGCAAGCACATAAGTTTAATTAATTAATCCGGGATAATCGTTTCGAGGATTCGTAGGATCCTCATTCTCAACCGTTGACAGTTTATGAACGAGTAGGGCGTATGGGGAGTTCCGGCCTTTATTATATAGTCCGTCTAGAAAGTATCCGGAAAAGAAAAAGCACAGCTATAATTTTACGGTATATATTTTTATTACTTGAATAATAAAATCACAACAAATAATTCATCTTATTTACTAATACAATCGCCATTTAACTGTAAACACTTAAGTAAACGTTTAGGTAATCCCGAAACGAGGTCAACGCTATACTTTTCGGTGATAGTGGTCCAGGCTTGTAAAACTGACCGAATCAAATCTTCTTTATTTCGTGGTGCTGCTTCTTCTACTTCAATTTTCATTAGTCTCCATATGTTTTTGATGAGACTAAGATCTGGAGAAGCTGCTGGCCATGGAATTGTTGCCAAGTTTTGTTCTAACACCCAAGCTTTAGTGTAGGCAGAAGTGTGGCATCTTGCATTATCCTGTTGAAAACGCCACCCTTCGGGATATAAAGCACGAGCCGTTTCAAGAAGAAAGCCATTCGGAATTTCACAATACTTTGCACTATTTAACGGTGCCATCAATTATACAGAGAGGTGTAGCACCACGCTGAGAGATTGCTTCCCAAACCATTATTTTTGTGGGAAATTTGGAAATTTGAACGGTAAAATTTTCTCTTGATAGGATTTTTAAATGATTTGCACCAAGCCGGAAACAACTTTCGTCAGATATGAAAACATCACTAAAATTATCGTCTCGAAATCGTTGGCAAAAATCTATTCTTCGTTGCTTTTGTAGAGGTGTCATTGCAGGGATTTTTTTTGGTTTCCCTGATAAGTAACCTTGTCTTCTCAGTGAAATGCGGACAGTTTCTGGACACACTCTTATTTGACGTTGATTTCCAAATCTGTTAGCCAGTTTTCGAAACCCTAGGCGCGGGTATTGTCGTCCTAAAGTCACTAAAGCGTTTAGATGGTTTCCGCTAATCTTACGCGGTCTTCCAGAAACTGGTCCATGGATCATATCTCTCCGATTTTTTATCCTCTTTATTGTCTCATATACCGCACTTTTTCCGAGTTCAGTCAATTGCACTAATTTTTTAACGTTTTGAACACCTTTTCTATACAAATATTCCACCAAATTACTTCTCTCTACTTGCAACATTATTTCACAAATACTAAGCCTGCTGATAATCAACAATATTTTTCAGCTGGTGTTGTTATATGATTTTTGCCATGGCCTACAGTCGGCACAACGTACTTGATGCATTACTTTTGTCTTAGGATGTAACAAAAAACAAATATATTAAAATTAAAAAAATAATAAATTCCGGATACTTTCTAGACGGACAATACATTTTTGTCGTACTACACATTTCATAGAAAAGCAAAATTTGTGGCAGAAATCTTTGCCCTTTACAAGGCAATATATGTCCGTTTAAGTCTATAGAAAACAATTGTGTGATATTCAAAAGATTTCCAAAGCTTGTATTTCGCGTAACCCCTAATATCAACTTCTTCATTATCATTTTATGAATCATCTAAGCGTGCAACAAAATATTTATCTCCATCAATAGACTTATAACACACTTAAAATCATATAATCGAAAGTAATCAGTAAACAATTCATTTTCGGCCTTTTTTTTTTTAGCACGGATGAGATCATTATTTACGTTGATCGTAACCAAATGCTTGTCGAATATTGCATGTTTAATGAAGTTTTCTCTTTCTATCACATATGATAGCATAGTACCTGACATTTTATCTAACAAATCGATAACATCATTTTTAAATAGACGTATCTTTCCACATACCAAACGTTCGAAAATACAAACTATATACAGATTTCGACTTTTTATATTCAAGGTTAACTTTGTATATGTAGGGAAGCGGCTAAATTAATTGATACGTAGAGTTTTTAAATCTCAAGTAATGGTGTGCTTATAACGTTGTAATGCTAATGAATTAATTACATTAATAAAGTAAGAAATAAAGTTCCAAATAACAATTGTAACATTCTCAATGTTTCCTTCAAAAAATTCTGTGTGCCAAACTTGTCATCCATTCTGAATCTGCCTTTTTTAGTTATTATTGCTCAAAACTTATGCTTAAGAATGAATAAATCCTTAATCTAAATAACTTGACTTGACGAGGGTGGGGTGAAAAGTTTCAGGCACAACAAGCAAAATAAAACATTGTTATATAAACTTGCTTTATTTATTCAACATAATCGGGTGCGTGAAGTTGGCTCTCAGATTTTCGATTTTTTAAAATTTGAAAACGTAGACATTTTCTGCCCGTTCTATGCTGATTTATGCCATAAAAATTTTATTTTGTACTTATCTCGTTCTCAAGATATTTGAAATTGAAAAACAGGAGCTAACGCACTTTCATTTTTTCAGAATTTGATCACGCTATCGTTTTGAGTTGATATGTGGTCACCTCCATCCCGAGATAATCGAGAAACAAGATCTATGGGAATGAAGGCAATTACTGCACCAATTTTTCGATTTTTTTTTTAATTAAATACTGACAACGTTTTATGCTCACATCGTTCTCAAGGAGGGTTAATTTAACAGCATAATTTTTCGGTTTTTGAAAACTTGATAATAACATCGTTGTGTGCTGGTTTGTGTTGTGAAAATTGCCTTTAGTGCTTCGACCGTCTTCGGGATATTTGAGATATTCAACACAACTCGCTCCTTCTTCGGTTTTTGAAACATTACTTAAGCATGTGATATATAAGATATACATATATTCTTGTGACATCGATGAATTGTATATTTTTACATTGGTCGAGCTAGTCATTTAATTTTTTTTATTTGTTAAATAAGAGTCCGCACCAATCCGCATTCTCAAATATCTCGAAGGCGGTATGAGCATAAAACGAAATAATCAAAACACAAATCAGTATAAAATTATATCATTATTAAATTTTCAACAACCGAAAAATGGATGCGAGTACTATTGAATAAAGGTACGCATCAAAATTTAATCCCAAATATCTCAGAAATGATGCGAGCACAAAACGAATTTTTTACGATACAAATAGACGTCAAACGTTGCCGGTATCAGATTTTCAAAAATCGAAAAAGCAACTCTAATTCTCGTAAATTTTGTTTCTCGATTATCTTAGGAAGAAGATGAACACAAAATAAAATTTTTACAGCACAAATCAACATAAAACGTTAGCCTACTCAAATTTTGGAAGTGAAAGTGCGGGAGCTACGTGTAATGTAATGTTCAATGTTAACCATCTTGCCCTCTTCTAGATAATTTACCAACAAGATTGTTTTAGCGTCCCAAAATACGACGGTCATCACTTTCCCTGCAGATCGGATTCTCTTTGCTCTTTTCGGTGCTATTCATCCTTGCGTGTTCATCATCGTTTAATGAAATGAAACATATTAAATTAAAGCATTGTAAAATTTTCTCCCTTGGCTAAACTTTCGAGGACGGTAGTGTAAATGGTTCTCCACGCTTACCGCAATGTATTGAAAACACATCAGAAATGCCTAGAAACAATAACCAAAATAAGATGCTACTATATACAGCCGCTTAGGGTGATATAAGCCGAGAGGGAAATAGTGATGTGAGGTAGAGAATACGCTCGGAACAACGCTGATGACGCCGGGTGGACAAAAACATGTCTTGGTTAGCGTTTTCTTTTCTCACATTGCTTTTGCCGTGAGTGCTTCCACCAATACCACGAGTAACTGTATTTAGCAACATTATTATGATTATTGTTTCTAGGCAACACACATTATAGAATTTTAACGTATTTTTAAATCAATTTTGAAATATGTATTTTGTTGAATGGAGTCGTTTTCTAAACTCGCAAAGTTTTGTTTAAATCTGAATTTTTGAATACCCATTGTTAGCATATGAACCACCCTTATTACACAATAGCACATATAAAGAAAGGAGCTTTATATGTACATAGGCAATCCCATGTTATTGTTAGTATACATTCGTTTGGTAGGTAGCGCGTAGAATCCACTCAAATCCACTTTTAATAGTGAAGTCCACAGGCCACAACGTCGATGCCGGAGGTACCTCCTTTACAGTTGAAATTAGAGGTATTAGAGGGAAAGAAGCTGAAAAAACAATTATTGCACCATCTCTTAAACTTTAAATAAATTACTAAAGTCTGTGTTCAAGTGCGCCACTTTTATTCGTGACTCGTTTGATGCCCCCTTGATGTACCCTTAAATAAACAATGATGACAGCAGATACTCTGAGGTATAGTGTAGCAAATACGAAAAGCATAGGTACCATTTGAGCCATACAAATTCTTAAATAAATTTGGAAAAGACATTCCTGAATTTTCTAAGGTTGAGAATCGAGATCCAAACCATTCTTAAAACATACGATCCGATTTTATTAAAGAATACGGGATGTCCTCGGCTAAAAATGGCGGATTCGAATCACTCCGGTTTTGCACTATTTGTTCTATGTTTTTGAATTTACTTTTTATTTTGTAATATTATTTTATAAAGTAAGTCTCTTTGGCGTCATTAGCTCTTCTTATTTTAAGCTTTTCTTGGTTACTAATTTCTTCATCTAGTGTCCCATGTGTTAGACATTTTTTTCCAATATCTAAAACGTTATAGAGAATATTAATTCCTTATACTCCTTCATTCTAAATAAGTATGCATTTCTCACTCACACTTTTCGTAACCTATTTTACGCGATAATTTCTTCCCACATTCCATAACAACCCAGCACAATGATATACCTACTTATCATAAACGTCTACAAAATGCTCTAATTAGCATATACATGCATACATTTATCCATTACGATGCGTTCGTCCAAAGAAATGCGTACATTAGAAACGTGTGAACGAACGGCATTCCGCTTGACCCACATTTCCCGGTTAATGCAAATTTTCCGGACGATACTGCCGTTAAAGTTGATTGATGCCATTCTAGATGAACGATACCTGCGACCAGCTAGCACGCACTTGAAAGGGCGTTAATTTACCGCTAAATATACGTTCGCAAATTCGCTACCGTATTACAGCCATTTCTATCAACTAATTTACGTTATTACGTTATGGATGATTTTAGGATTATTACATGCAATCTATAAATAAATTTGCGATGAACCGCATGAATGCGATAATTGGCACGTAAATGTTGAGCATGCGAACGATGGCGCAACAGCCAACTACAAGACCATGCAAATGTTTCTATACTAACACTAATAACTACCATATAATTAGTACACAAAAGCTTTGTAGGTAATTGAGTGTAGGCTTTCACGACCGTAATCCATAGTAGAAATGTCTTTCGGGTGATGTCGTGTAGTTAATATTTTACTTGACGTTTCGCTGACCATCCTGTCAGCTTCTTCAGGAGATTTCTAAAGACTTTAGAAATCTTCTGAAAAAGCTGACAGGATGGTCAGCGAAACGTCAAGTAAAACATTAACTACACGACATCACCCGAAAGACATTTCTACTTTGTAGGTAAATTCTGAATTCCAAATTGTCAGAAATGTTATCTTTTTAACCCACATTCAAGTTAGGAAATAGTCAATAGTTGGCGCAGATCATATTAGAGAACGGTTACACTAAATAAACAAGAAGTAAAGATTGTAGCAATTTCTTTGATTGATAATTTGTTAACATAATTCACAGCATTCTTTATTTAAAACAAAAAGGAAGATATACGATAGTCGTTCAATAGGTCCTTAGAAAGGAACAAAGTATTTTCTGTAGGTTTTTATTTATTTTTCAACATAATCTCCATTTAGCTCTATGCACTTTTCCAAGCGTTTCTCCAGTTTTTTAAGCCCTCCAAAAAGTAGAATTTCGGAAGGTCCTCAAAATAGGCATCTGCGTGGGCGATCACATCCTCGTACGATGTAATTCTGTACTGATTCGAACTTTGATTCCATAATTTTGGCCATCGAAGCTGCGCAGGTGTGTACGCATGCATCGTCTTGTTAGAAGATCTTTTTTAAATGAGGACGTTTTTTCTCAATTTCTTCACTCAACTGGTCCACTAATTACGCGTAATACTTTTTAGTTATTGTTTATCCTTTTTCCCAGTAACCGGTGTAGATGATTCCGCATCCATCCCAAAAAAAATCGAGGATATAAGTAGATGATCTAATCTTAATCTCAGAATATAATTCTGAATGCCAAAATCAGATATATAAGCTGCCACTGTTTATAGAAATAATAACTATAATTACCTAAATTATTCCAATCTTATTTAATTGCAGCTACCTACGTTACAGCCGAAAATGTCGCAAGAAGGCAAACCAGAGGAACCGCCTACTAGCCAGGTGGAAAATTTGAAAATAGAGAATGGTGATCATTCCCAGAATCAGCCCAGTTCGCCGTCGCCTACACCGTCGACGCCTACGAAGTCTTCCGGTGTCGCAACTTTCGAGAACCAGTTCAAGAGCTTTTCCAAATTCGGCGATCCGAAATCGGACGGTAAACACATAACGCTTTCGCAAAGCGATAAGTGGATGAAGCAGGCCAAAGTCATCGATGGAAAAAAGATAACTACCACGGATACGGGTATCTATTTCAAAAAATTGAAGATCATGAAATTGGGACTGGTCGACTACAGGAAATTTTTGGACGAGCTAGCGAAAGCGAAGAAGGTCGATTGGGAGGATATTAAGGAGAAAATGACCAGTTGTGGCCAACCAGGAGTAACTGGAGTCGGGGTAAGCATCTACGATTCTTTAGATTTCATTTCTTTCCAAACGTTAATATTGATGTGTTAGGGATAAAGTTATACGAGGGATGTTTCCAAAGTGCTCTAATTAAATTACGTAGAATTTATAGGCAATGCTATTGATGATAGGCAAGTCTTGACATGTTTATGCAGTTATCCAGTGCAATATAGTTCAGTCGGAGTCAAGTATTCGACTGATATAGACGCGTCTTAGCACTGTTTTTGTAACCATGGAAGACGCGGTTAAATCTCAAAGAACAATAATTTTCTTTTTGTGGAAAGAGGGTGTGAAAACTTCAGAAATTATCCAACGTCTGCAAGTAGTGTTTGGTGAGTCTGCAGAAAGTAAAAATGCTAAAAGTAGTGTATATCGGTGGATCAATCGTTTTAAAACTGGTAGAACGTCATTAGAAGACGATCCGCCCGAGTACGTCGATAAACGAAAGAAACGTTACTGCCGTAGAGGACCTACTGAAAGAGGATAGGTGAATCAGTATTCGTCAAATGAATGTACACCTAGGAATAGGTACAGCAATAGATAAGCAAGGTTTCAGCCCGCTGGGTGCCAAGACCGTTGGGACCAAAACAGAAACTCAAGAGGTCTGACACTTGTCAACTTTAAGAGCTGTAAATCCTTTATGGTGATGAATTTTGGCAACGGATAGTCACTGACGAAATGTGGATTCCTTATTTCAATCCTGAGACCAAAAGCCAATTCAAAGAATGGCGTAAACCGGAAGAAGAATCTCCACTTCAGGTCCGTGCAGTTCCGTCTGTTGGAAAGGTAATGCTTACTGCATTTTGGGATTGCGACGGGATTATTTTTATGGATTATCTCCCGGAAGGTATTACAATTAACGCAGAATATTATTGGAATTTATTATCCGGACCACTGTGACCGGCACTTGTCAGAAAACGGCCTGGAAAGTTGCATAAGCGTCCGTTGTTCCAACAGGGAAGGATTTACGATGGGAATTGCTTCGCATCCACCTTACTCGCCAGATCTCGCACTCATCTGTTCACAGTTTTGAAAAAACCTTCACTGGGTGTTCAATTTGAGTGTTTAACTGACGTGAAACGTATCATAAATAGGTGGACTGGGGAGACACCGAAAAAGTTCGAGGACGGCTTAAAATAATTAGTTTATCGTTTGGATAAATGTATTCAGTTAAATGGAGATTATATAGAAAAACTAAATTGTGATATTGATGAGAATTGATAAAATAAAAAAAAAATGATAGCTGAGTTCCTAGAACTTTGGAAACATCCCTCGTATGTACATATTTCTGACAAATTGGAGATTTTACACATACCGCTTCCATATATGTTCTTAGAGATAAGTTTTTGTAACAAAAATAATCGGGACTTTCCTAATAATATTAAACTGAAAGTTGTATTTAAATTTTTATTTTTATTTTGGATGCTGTAAGATTTGCAATATTTTAAATTTTTTTTTACATTAGAAAAGGGTCATTTGTAGGAGAATAAGGGTATCAGTCTAACAACTAATATTACTGAAATTATTTACAATTTTTTTTGAATTTTTAGTTTTTTCTTCTAAAGATACTCAGCAATACAACAACCCCCAATAAAGTACTCGCGACTTTAAGACCTCGCTGTGCAATTTTGTAAAGTACAATGCGTTGCAGATAGTTTTTGTTAATATTGACAATATTCTTATTAAAATCATAATTTAATTATCAAAATAAAAATTTGACATCTAGTATTTAAAAAATAGGCAACATAATAGGCTGGTCTCGCCTAAATTAAGCAAAATTTTAGAATTTGTTGTTTATAGCCTCTACCTTATATTTACAATAATATTAACCTAGTCTTCAGTAGGAATAGATTTTGATAAATACGTTCCACCACAACAAAATTAATTTATTTAGAAAAAATACAGAGTTCTCTTATACCTTACGATATGCTGTCCACAAAGATTATGCAATTCGTCTTTGTTAAAATATTTCTTTTTACAATTAACAACTGGTACCTAAATAGTATACTCGTCAGTATTAAAATTCTGCTATGGCACTCTTCTTCTTTACTTGGTAAAAGATTTTTAAGCAATTTCCTTTATCAAAACAAATCAACATTGTTAATATCTTTTACTTCATTTTATCAAAACTTATACCGAATTAATTGAATACATTTTCTTTTAATTTCCAGCTCAACAAAACTACGGACACCGTAAATAGGCTGACAGACACCTCGAAATACACAGGTACGCATAAGCAACGTTTTGACGGAGGCGGCAAAGGGAAAGGAATAGCCGGTAGAAAGGATCTCGTTGATGGTTCCGGATACGTAAGCGGATACCAGAATAAGGATACTTTTGATAAGAAATAAATATTGGAAAAATAAGCATACTTACAGCAATATTTCGTTTTCCCGTACCCTTCCTTCGACCATTTGTTAAGTTTACACCTATGGAATACATTAATTGTAATATTAAAAAAAAAAGAAGGAAAATTTAAAAAGCTATTTACAGTAATGATATTCGCATTTTTATTCTGTTACTAACATTATGCATATGCGTGTTTCGGACTTATGTATCTTTATGACACGTATTACGTTGTATTTTTGTAGTTTTTATACTTAAAATAAAAGAGCGGGCTTCAAATATTATAAAATATTTTCTTAATTTATTTCTGTGATTGTCAAACTAAGATGGTATATGATAATAAATGTTTGACCACTATAGTTACAATACCGTTGTTTTATTTACTCTACTTTTAAACGTGTTGATATGAGCAAATAGAAAATTCAAACTGATTATCGCCAATCCGATAATTTAAGTTGTTAGATCTGGTGAAAAGGACGTACTTCTTTTTCTTTAAAAAAGAAAAATGGTTGGTTTTCGTCCTTCGCTTGGAAGCTCTGGAACTTAACTAAAACCAGACCAGAGGTTTAACAAAGCATATGTAATAAAAGCAATGAAATCCATGAAATGATTCGGTGAATCTCACGAACAATAATCTAAAAGCTTAGACGCCAAATCATTAAATTTACTTGTATTAAATATTTGAATAAGCAATCTTGAAGATATTAGTAGTAAGCAAGCCATTAATGCAAAAATAGGGATTAGTATTGATCTTAACAAGATTTCGAATAAGTTCGTCTGACTGTGGCTCGTATTTCCTGCATCCGAAAAATAGGTAAATGATGTCTTCTTGCACTTGGCAAACCTCGCATAACGAAGAATCTTCTACTCCGATGCGATGAATCTTCTTACT